>CM055362.1:22163600-22183548 GCA_029228515.1 Populus alba x Populus x berolinensis | reverse complement strand
TATTAACATTATTTCTTCATTCTTCAACAAATTAACATGATCTCCAATTAATTAAAACCAGTAGTGTACCCATGTGATATCGTGGGGTACTTTTCAAAATATATTTTTATTTAATACTATAAAAATTAAAATAAATAATTTATTTTCAACAAATATTCATAAGTAATTATAAAAAATAAAAATTTTACTATTTAGGTTCATATATAATCGTACATAAAATAATTACTTATATAACCTAAAAAAGCTCTAATCTTGTTTAAAAACTATGGTATATTTGAATAATTTTTTAAATTTAAAGTACAAAATAAAAAAAATAAAAACACACACACTTATCCATTAAAATAAAGGGCCCACATGTATGTCCTGATAGAAAAAATCTCAAGCCCACACGTAACTTCTTTTTTAATAAAATAATTGCACAACACATCATTCACCTAGATAATGATTACAACCATGTCAAGTTACTAAATATTCAAAATACAAATTTTAATATTTTTTTATTTAAAAATATCTAAAAAAATATTATAAAAACTTTAATAAAACTATTTTCAATCCCAAAATACTTATTATATAGTTTATAAATAAAACATTGTTCGAAGAATGGTTAAATGCAATCCTGTTGTAGTATAAGCTACTAGATTATTTGTCCATGTTACAATATGGGTCAGATTATTATTATTTTTTAAATAGTTGAAAAAAATATCTAGGTATTGCTAATATGTTTTAAAGAAGTTAAAAAATTTAAAATGTGTAGATATCAAGCTAATGTGACATGGTTAATTTGACAAGTTCAAAGATAACATGGACAATTGAAAAAACATAGTTTGACTTAAAAAATTTAATACGATTTCTTTTTTAAATAACATAAAACCCGAGTTAATCTGTCAGACTTAGATCATGAGACTGGGATAACCCAATAAAATACAAATCAAAATAAATTATGGAACTCAATTCCTAATCAATACAACATTGAATGATGAAATTGTAAAACAAGCAATTTAAAAAGGATAAAAACATTATAAAACTTAATTCTTAATCAACCTAGGTGGTGAAGGATAAAATTGAAGAAACATCATTTACAAAAAATAACTCAAAAAATATTCAAGTCAATTAAGTTAACTCGCAAAACTCATGATTCAGGTTATGAGAATGAGATAACTTTATAGAAAGTAGACTGAAATAAATTATAAAACTCAATCCGCACTAAATCTAATATTAAAAAATAAAATTAAAAAAAAAATCAAATTACTATTCTAATGAGGTGAGATTTCCCGTCCTTGGATAATGTAATATGTAATTAGTTATAATAATCATGTTACAAGCCTATAAAAATTAATATTGAGTGGATTGTAGTCGACAGCAAAATATATAAATAGTCAATTATAGTCAATTACCACATCATAAACTTCAAAAAATGCCATATCAGCATATTCAACCAATAAAAAATAAAAAAATAGTTAAAATGTAATATTGTTGCTTGCAATTAATGAGAATTAAGTAATTAGAATGAATATAGAAACAAAGTGGATTAGATAAGTATTCCGTTTTCAAGATATTAACTACAAAAATTGTATCTTCAAATTAATGTTTATAATTAATTGAAATAAATTAAAACCAAATGGATTAAAAATACTTAAACAATCTTTTGTTTTAAAATGAATAATTATCTTTCTTTTTTATTTGATTGTTTGAGAGTATAGTTATAATTGTTTTTTAAAATATTTTTTGTACCGAAATACATCAAAATATTTTTTTATTTTTTAAAAATTATTTTTGAGATCAGCGCATCAAAACGATTCAAAAAATACAAAATATATATTTTTTAGCTAAAAAAATTTGTTTTTTAATTTGAGACCATAGGGAGAGCAAATCTCTTGGTCCCAAGCTTTTACTACTAAACCATATACTATATGGTTATTTTAATTTCTTAGTGAATATTCTACATGATCTTTATTCACTGTACAATACAATTTATTAAATGCTTAATGCAATTGAATTTATCTATCAAAAAATTAAAAGATGTGATTTTACTTTCACAATTGGATTATAAGTCAATGGAATGTATCTAATTTATTGATTTAACCATACTTTCCACCACCTTTTACATAATTTATTGGTTTTATTTTATATTATTAATGAAAAACGATAAGAAAATGATATAAACAAGTGAGAATAAAAATCAAGCATAAATCAAATAAATGGAACACCGTATGTGCGCGAATAACACTGGTTAATTATTGAAGCAAAGTAACAAAGGATCAAAACATAAATTGGGTGTAATTATGCACACAATTTTATATCGAAGAGCGGTCTCCTCCCCATGACGAAGGGCAGAAGGTGACAACATACTCTTTGGATGCACAGTTCACCAGCGGTGCAGGCGAGTCAAAAGCATAGCTATAATAGTAAGGGCATGCATCTTTGAACATCTTCGAGTACACGCTTGGCTTGCATTTCTCAGGGCTTCCATATTCATTACTGCAGCAAAATGAGTCAAGATTGAAAGCCAAGCAAGCGCTTTTGCACGCCACAATTTCCCCATTTTTGTTGAGGACCTGGAGCTCCACCGGGCACGAATTTTTCAAGTTTTTTGAGCACCCTCCGATGGTACATTTAGATGAAACTTGCTTAGATGTTACCGAAACAGGAAGGTTATATCCATCAACCAAGCTCACATCATAAAAATTTGGCTTGCTTCCATCTGCTTGAAGCGATAGTTGCACAAGTGTAACTGGAGGTGTGCCTATGAGACCATTGCATGCTAGACGCCCATCGCAATCACCAGTTTCACAGGCGGGTTGCCCTCTGGAGGTGAAGTTGCAGCCAGTTCGAGCCCACATCCGGCCATTCCAATCCCACGGAGCGTAGATGCGCTGAGTTTCACCCGAGGTGAGATGGAATCCACCGTCGGCAATCACTGGATGGCCTGTGTTGGGGGCTGTCGCCGGCCATATGGCAAAGGGGCACTTGTTGTGAACATAAAATGCAACTTGGTGTCCTGATGATCGCCCTGCAGTAGTAGCTAGCAATTAGACGATATTATTACAACATTCACGCAAACTCATTACGTTTATGGCCAATCATGTTTAGTGCTAAATGCATGTAAGAAACAGTATTACTACGAATAAAAAAACAGCAATGCCAACATTGTGATGAATTACCTGATAACAATGAAGGGCATATCAAGAAGAGAAAGAAACCATAAGTATTCCACTTTGGCAACTTCATTTTTAATGCAATTGATGAAGAGAAAAGGTTGTAGAAATGCTATTTATAGTTCAAGAAATAAGAATTTGATACGGGACCGGCCCTCCATGCTTCTTCAATTGTACTCCAAGTTATTGATGGAAAACAAACTTTAGAGACAAGAAAGTGATATGTCTGGGATTTTTTATTATCAATTATCCTCCCTTGAAAGCAAACCAAAGCCAGTATTAATTAGTTAAGTGAGAGTTGGAAGCAGACATCTGTAAAAAAGTTCAAACATTAAACAATGCGTACTTGCGAGTGGAGAATCATCCACAGGAGACCTGGATGTCCTTAATAATTAATCTTGTTGTCCTTGTGAATAAGACCTGGATGTTTTTTTTTTTCCTCATCTTTTCAAACTGGTAGAAGGATTTTGGCTCTGGAGAGCTTGTTCTTTGAATTTAGCAAGGTAACAAAAAAAAAAAATGAAAAATTCATCATTCATAAAATATTTAGAAAAATAACATAAATAGGCATGTTACATGTTTTATTTGTGCCTAGTGAACCACATGCCTAACACACGACCATAAACGAATTAAAACCCCAACCTCTATTTATCATTTCTTTATTTTTCTTTTCTTTTTCTCTTCTCCTCCACTTTCCCTCTTTCCTGTCGTGATCCGCCACGCACCACCACGAAACACCCAACCATAAAATGCGACACCATCCCTCTCTCTTTCTCCATAGCAAAAGAAGACAAACTATATCTCCTCTCATCTGCGACCCTTTCTTGGATTTCAGCTGCCACCACCACTTAAATTCAATACTTAGAGGAATATTACATACTTCTCCTCAATTAATTTCTAAGGGTTTGAGATAATTTGTGCTATTTATTGATTTTAATTATTTTAGGGTTTGGAATTAAGAATTATAGATTTTTAAATTAGTTTAAAATTATGTTAAATAGTTGTAAAATACATTAATTCAAGTTGTTAATTTTGTTATTTATGATGATTTTGTTTTGTTGTTAGTTGTGAATTAGATTTAAGGCTAGGATTTTTTAGGTTAAATATGAGATTTAATCGAATTAGGTATAAAATATGATGTTTAACTATGAAATATATTGTATAGGACATTGCAACAACAAATTAAAAACAAATACTTTTTTGTTTTAAAATGGGGTAATAATCAGAAAGAGGAGTTGTCATCTAATATTATAATTACTAGAAAACCCTAACTAGTCTACAAAGTTTTGAGATAAGAAACTGGTTGTGCTAAAGGGAATATACTATCACCTTAAAACATCATACTTAAAATAAGTTGCATTGCAATTTGTATTTATTCATAATGGTTTGTTGTGTCTAATATATCGATGGTCTTTTTATGTAGGTCCGCTATGATGAATGGACCCGAGGTATGTTTTATGTCTATCCGTTCTAAAATTTTGGTTATTTTTTTTTACTCCCAATTTATTTGGTGAATTGACATTTTTATGATCATTTAGTTCATATAATGACTTGTGACTATAAATACTTTATCAAGGCATATCAGCAAATAATTGAATAAGTTTTTATTACCCAACCTATATCCTAATAAGAGGTGTTCCTAAATATTTGTTAATGCATCGGTGACTTATGGATAATAACTTATTCGAGTTCATTTATCCTAAAATATTAGGGTTCACTTGTAATTTTTTGCTGAATAAGGATTTTGTAGCCAATCAAAAAATATCTAAATAATAACTATTGTGGATTGTTCTACTTAATAGTGGGATCTAATGATATAAATATCATCGTGTGGATTGAAAGTTAGACAATGACCCTTATAGATTTATTTGCTTGAAGGTGTGTTGTTATATTTAACAATCACATTAATATTTCAAATTTAGAATATTCACTCATGCTTATTAGGCCTATCTAGAGCCAAGTTGACCTAGCTCAAGTGCATTCACAATAAACAAGATAACATGTCATAACGTACAAAATTAGCAGGTATATAAACATGTTAACAAAAGCACGGTGTGTGTGTGTGTCACTCCAATAGTGACCCTATTGCTAGGATAATGATTTACAATACGATGGAAAAATATATCAAAAAGGTATTGTTGAGGCATCTTTAACTCATTGTTTAACATTCTTGTTTAAAAAACAAAACTTTTGAAAACAAAGTCCCAACTTATAAGAATAAACCAAGTAATTAATTTTTTATGTTTTTGTTTTTTATATGAAAACGCTTATGCCGTAATTTTTTTGAAAACACATTTATCCACAAAAGGCATCATACTGAAAATTAAACTCAAGAAAAAACAAGTGTTAGCATACAAGTTTTATAAATCACAAAGAAACATTGAGACATTAAAAATTCACATCGAGACCAAACCATTATGTCTCGGATAAACCATCTGCAACTCAATCCTCCTAACTCCATCGCGGGGTATTGATTTCCATCCTTACTCAACCTCAAAAATAAATTACTTGGTGGCATCATAGCCTCAAGGTTATCGCCCAATGGGCATGAACCTACAATACTTCAAATATTCGACATCCATAAAAATTTGCAATCAATCTAAATCAATAAACACTTCATAATAATATAGGAAACATGTCACTACAATTATTATATAGGAAGCATTTTTCAATGTTTTAGGCCACCATCAAGGAATTCAAGCTTGAATATGAAAAAAAAAATCAAGTTTTTTTACTAAGAAATTTTATGATGCTTTTCAGCTAGTGGTGATCAGTCTTTAGAGTTAGAGAGTGGTAGCAGACAATGATTTGGTGGTTGGGAAAGAAGAGGAATACATGGGTTATAATATAGGATAACAATCATAAAACAAAGATGAAGATACAAAAATTATAAAGGGTGTTTTGGACATTAAGTCAATCAACAAATATTGTTCACCAAGACACAAGTCACTATATATTGAAGCAGTATAATGATGTTGTTATCCTTGCCAAAGAAACTTGTTACGCATGTAGTTTGGAATGAAGTTGTCTTTTTCATTGGATACATTTGACATTGAAAGAATGGTTACGGGCAGAATGGTGCGTTCAGGTTTGTTGGTGTGAAGCGCTAGGGAATGGCATGACTGTTAGACACCTAGCACTAGGATCATACATGTCTGTCATAATAATGAATCTGTTAACCATCAAATTTATTATAATAAAAAATAATATATATAAAAAAGTTAATTTCAGTATATATTAATTAAAAAAAACACATTTTAGTTTGTGGATCTATGAGACCCGCATGCATGAGTTTGTCGACCCGAGTGTTTGTAACATTTTAAAACTTCAAAACTTTTTGTTGATTGAGTTCAATGGTAATTAACTTTGTCATGCGTATACAGCATAATAGATCATTCTCATGAATCATGATTTTTAGTGGTGTGGAAAGAATAAGGATTTTTTTTTCTTTTTATGGTTTAAAAAGTTTGGAGTTGTCATCTAGTATTTTGGTCAATAAAAACCTTAATTAGTCTTCAGAGGTCTAGATAAATAGACTAGTTATGTATAGAGAGGACACCATCACCCCTAATACACTCAATCTAAGTTAAGTTGTATTACTCATTTTTCTTATTATTACTAAGCCCTATTGTGTTTTTCTAACCACTAATCTATCTATTGGTTAAAGCAAGCTGACTCTAGTAGAGTAGATCATGGCTCTATGGTCAAGCCTAACTAGTCTAGAGCCAAAACACTTTTTTTTTATATTTCTTTCTTTTAATATCGAGAAAACATTTTACATATAAGTTCATAATTCCTGATACTAAAAATAAACAAATTGATTTTTTTGTGTTTTTGAAATTTAGACCAAGTCTTCCTTGGTTATAATAATTTTTTTATTACATCTATGATGCAAGAAAAATATAAAAGCTATTTTTTTCTGGTATATTATTTCATGTTATATCTCTTCTTTTGTATTTTTTTAATTAAAATTAAAAACGTGGTTTGTTTTTTTTAGAAACTTAGCCATTTGCAATTTAAAACATAAATATAATTTTGAAAGATAGATTTTTTATTGCTTATATATATATATATATATATATATATAAAACAAAAGAAAAGGATTTATTTAATACGATAAGCATTTTACGCATAAGGTAAAAATGATGTGGAAGATCCAAAATTAATTGCAAAATGGTCCCTTAAAAATCTGAAATTGAATTAAGATTTAATTAAGGTTGTGTTTAGCAAAACAAGAAAAAAAAACATAAATATTAGGCTAAAACAAAAACATTAAGACATGTTTACCAAACACGCCTTAAGGACTCAAAAACACACTTTTTTTCTTTGGTAAATTTTCATCTCGCTAAACACAACCTTAAGTCTTGAAAGGCTTGGCCCAACCACATAAACAAGGCTTACTAGCCTGGCCCAAGGCCTAAAAACATATCCCACATTTAGCAAAGAAAAATCAAAGATCAAAAGGCAAGTTTTGGTTCCTCTCAAGAACACGAAGAATATGAATGAATCTCAGAAATCCAATTAAAGATAAAGATTATATTACACTAAATCAAGGGAAAAAAGAGATTGAACAAGAAAGATTTGAGTATAATGATGCATCAAATGGAAAAAATAAACCATATATTGTATGAATCATACTTGATAGTCCTAAATCAAAACTCAGATATTCAAAGTTACCAAGGATCGGTTGATCTAACTTAAGTCTTAAATGGGCGAATCAAGAGCAAAAAACAATTGTGTATAGGTTAATGCTTTGATTGAAGCATTCATGATAGGCCAAAACATTAGTTTGTAAGAAATTGAATTCGACAACCTTTGAACGTTTAACCAAAACCCAAAAAAAACCTAGAAAATCCTATAATCAACCTTCAACCCAGAAAGCAACCAAAAATCCAGTATAATAGCCTAAATCCAACAACTTTACTCAAAACATGCCCATCATAATGTACTTGAACCATCAAAGTACTTCAGAAAATATATATATATATAACAATGAAACCAAATTAATCAATCCATAAGATTTTAGAAATACACTTCTTCAAATATTGATACTAACCTATGTTTTCAATCAACTTTATTATGAACATAAATTGACCAACCCAATATGAAATCAAAAATAGATCTAGTGATTAATCTAAGCATCAAGACATTCTTTCTTGTTATTTAAACAAGCTATTATCATCATCATATTTGTAGTTATAAACAAGGTTGTTAAAATCGCGAGTTGACTCTTAAAATCTTACGATTTTACGAGTCAACATGTATAAAACGTGTTAAATCGGGTTAAAACTCGAAATCGATCAAACTCGGTTAAACTTGTAAAATCGGATCTATTTTACGAGTTTGACCGAGTTTGATTGATTTCGAGTTTTAACTCGCGAAAGTTAAAAAATTTACTACCTTCCTATCCGAGTCCCCTGACACTCCATTACATAGTCCCCACTCCTCAGTCTTCCCTTTCCTCGTTGCCTCAAATCTCAAATTTTCAATCTTAGCAGACTAACACCAGCATTAGAGGATCTTGGGTATGAGAAAACCTTATATTGTATTTTAGGTTGGGAAAGCATGATCGGAGGATCGAAACCATGGGAAGATAGAGGTAGACGGTGATGAATCAAAAGAGTAAAATAAGAGATAGGAATACTTATATAAAGAGAAATATTGTGTTTTAAACTAACCATTTGTCAACTTTAAAGAGAGACGACAAAGACTCAGAGAGAACTTGAAATACATGTCTTGCTTGTGGGATATTTGGACATTATTTCTAGGAATTGTTACTAACATAAAAAAAAAAAAAAAAAAAAAAAAGTGGAAGGTGAGGTGGCATTGTTCAATCTTATTTTTTTCTTTTTGTATTTTTAAGTTATTTAAACCATAAATAAAATTTTATTTGAATTATATATTTCAAGGTATTTGGATAATTGTATTGTTTATTTCATTTTTATTTTAATTGTGTTATATTATTATTTATTGTTTGACTAAAATTGTCAATATATAATTAGTTAAAATATTTTTCTCACGATTTTACGATTCGAGTTTACAATCCGAGTTTATATTGTATATTTTGTGTCGTGTCAAAAAAGCGTTTTTGACAACCTTGGTTGTAAAAATTAAATTATGAATCCAATACCTTCTTGAACCTACTTTTCAAAACAATGAATATTAATTTGAAATATAATTTGTTATATAAAAAAAAATACAATGCCTTTAAACTAACAATTAATCACCACAGATGAACAACAAACCTTCAAATAATAATTTAAAAGGGATTAAAGAGGGATGTGCTTATTAAGCTACATCTTCTTATCAAAAGAAATGTTTATCTTCTAACAACAATGCTCTCCTTCTTTCTTTTTTTTTGGTATTTATTGCCTTTTTCTTCTTGTTCCCAACTCCTAATTAATATTTGGTTCGTTTGTTCCTCTTCTTGTCTCCTCCCCTATCTTTTTCCAGCTTTTTGTACATTATTTTTCTACTATTTCTTTCTTAATCACCTATGGAATTTATCACTTGATTCTCTCTAGAACTTCTCTTGATTTTTCTTCCCCTTGTATCTATGGAAAAACCCTCTTTTTATAAGTTGAAACAAAACCTTGGAGGTTATAAAACCATGTTGGTTTTCTAATGATAGATGATTATAAGACTCTCCCTCTATTTGTCATCTATAACCTTCCCTTAAAAGTTGAGGTTCCTATTTTTTATTTTTTATTTTTGTCACTTTGTGAATTGAATCATTATAAGAGAAAGTAGTTTCAGAGTTAGCTCTTTTATCGATTCTCTTCTTTAGTCTAGGTTGTGGGTAAGGTACTTTTAGTGAATTCATTGTATAAATTAAGACATAAATATACCATTAGAGGACATGAAACATGTAGAGGAGATGCATATTGAGAATAAACCATGCTTGATTTAGAGGTCTAGAATTTCACATTCATTTATTGGAAGATTGATCCTTGATCTGTTTGAAACTATCAATATAAGGGAGGCTGATTAGGGATACGAAGTTGTCAAGTTCTTCGAATCAAATACAATATAAGCATTTGAGAAGGATGGTTGATTTTTGTCAAAAAAAAGTGTTTCTCGTATATTTGATACTAATATCAAATGTACATTTGAGTCTCTAAGATGGTTAGAGATGTAACATTTATTCGCCTGAATGTGGTTCTTTAACCAACCTTCTTGGCTGAAGAAAAAGAAAAGGAAGAATAATGAATGAATGACACGTCACCTTTTCTTTTCATTAAAGTTTGAATGACACGTTATTGGTTTTAAACCCTAAAAATTAGTGTTTTTAATTAGGATTTTGAGAATTTCCATTATAGTCCATGTACCTCTAATTTCAGTGTATATATCTTAATTAACCTCAAAACTTTTCACATCATGCAATCACATCCTTGAAAATATTGATTGGAATCATTTAATTCACGCACCTTTTATAAATTAGTTATTGGTTTTCAATTTATATAATTTCATTATTAATTCACCCTTTAAACTTTTAGTTTTTTTAATTAAGATCATAATTGCACCAATTATGCTCTTTAAAGCTTTAACTGGATATATGATCTTTCAAATTGATCCAAATTATACCTCTGAACTTAATTTTTTTTTTCAATTAAATCAATTAATCTCATTGAAAGTTAAATTAATCCTTTAAACTTAATTAATTTTTTCAATTTCAGCCAAATCGATTCTCAAACTTAATTTGCTTCAATTAAGTCCTTAATTAAGTCAATTCAACCTATCAAAAGTTTAATTAAGCCTCTTGAACTTAATTAATTCTTTTAATTTTGGTCAAATCAACATTCAAACTTGATTTTGCTTCAATTAAGTCCTTAATAAAGTCAATTTAACCAATTAAAAGTTTAATTAAGCCTTTAAACTTAATTAATTCTTCTGATTTTAGTCAATTCAACTTTCAAACTTGATTTTGCTTCAGTTAAGTCCTTAATAAAATCAATTTAACCTGTTAAAAGTTTAATTAAGCCTTTAAACTTAATTAATTCTTCTTATTTTAGTCAAATGAACTTTCAAACTTAATTTTACTTCACTTAAGTTCTTAATTAAATCAATTAAATCCAATAAAGGTTTAGTTAAGATCTTGAACTTAATTCACTCTTTCAATTTTGGCCAAATCAACTTTTAAACCTAATTTTGCTATAATTAAGCCCTTGAACTTAATTCTTTCTTCTAATCTTGGCTTAATTATCCTTCAAACTTAATTTTTCTTCAATTAGGCTCTCCAATGTTGCAATTGAGTTCCCAACCTTTGTCGTTTGATCCAATTTGATCCTATTACTTCCAGTTTATGCGATTAAATTCCTCTTCTTCCTATCTCATCAACAATATCTCAAGTTGATTATTCTTCTAGTGTCTTGACTTATTGCAGCTCAAAAGCTCATCTATTTTTAGATTTTGAGTTTAAGATTTTTTTTTATATTTCAAAAAAAATTACGTAAAAGAATTTTGGAGAATCCAAAATTGGGTTATAATGAACTTAATATACAAAATGTTATCAACTATATGCGCTCTAGTATGTAAAATGTAATTTTTTAAATGTTGGAGAGAAAATGTTACCATGCTCAAGCCTTAAAAGGTTTTATCTAACTTTTTTAGAAATATAATTTTAAAAATAGTTTTTATAATTCCCACATTATTCTCATTAAAAATTAACTCATAATTTATTTTTCAAAAAGAAAAACTATTCAAAAGCAAAATAACTTTGATATGAATATTTTGTTTTTGAAGATCATATTTAAAATATGATATCTACTTATAAATATTAGCCATGTATATGTTACAGTTAACTAGTAATTTATTTCAAATGATGTCATCTGCACAAATTAATAGTTTGTATTTTATCAGTTATACAATTATATGTTATTTTATTAATTATAAAAGATACAATGCATTAAAATATTAACAAATTAATTATGGATTTTTCTAAACGTGTTCCCTAATGGCACACATTACTTGATGGAATTGGAGAGTTTCACTTACACAAGTAAAACTCTCCAATTCAATCAATTAATGTGTGCTCTTAGAATACACTCTAGATAAAATATTTTATTATTTGAAAAACAAAACTTAGTGTGTGTTCTTATAATTTAAGTACTATAAAATTTCTCAGTATTGTATTTCATATAATGTGCTTGTAAATGTTTGTGTCACATTTCAAATAATTTTTTAAATTATCTCGGAAATCGAAAAAACAAAGATTTGGATCATCATCACAGGAAAAAAAAAAAAAATTAAGTACCTAATAAATGTCCATGTGGCATCTCTTCTGTCTCAGGCTCAGCATCTCCTCCTACCTGTTTCAAAAATTGTATTCCGGGAATATCCCAATGGAATCTAAAAATCTTCATCTCATTATTTTTTTACTCATCCATGCTCATAAAAGTCCAATAATTTAATGACTCCCACAAAGCTACGCTATGACTAACCTTTATGAATTATGCATGTTAATTATTAACCAAAAAAAAAGAGTTGAGAATTTTATTACATTTTTCCTTCTAAAACATTATTTATTGGAATAGTTTTTTTAATTTATTTTTTAAAATTTAATTATATTTTTCAACATTTCAACATTAATTTGATTGAAATTATGCTTTATAATTTTTTTCAAATTATTTTTTGTTAAGTTATTCTAGCCTCGTTATTTAGATTATGAGTTTGAGGATTGATTATGTTGACTATATTCTTATTTTTTTCTTATTAAGTTTTTAAAACTTTTTTTATTTTTTTCTTATTATTTTTTTTCAAATTTTTTTCTTAAACATTGGATTGATTAGAAAATAAACTTTATGATTTATTTTAGTTTGTTTTCTATGAGATCATCTTATAACTAGGGTAATAAGTTTGACTTGAGTCTTTTTTTATATCTTATTTTAATTGATTTTTTTTTAATTTTATCTTTTAATAGTAGGTTAAATTATAAATTAAGCTTCATAATTTTTTTTCATTTTTTTTTATTAAGTTATCTCGGTTTCATGACTCAAGTTGCGAGTTTGGTATGTTGGCTTGAGTTATTTTTTGTCATTTTTTAATTGATTTTTTTTTCAATTTCATCATTTAACATTGAGTTTATTGAAAATTAAATTTCATAATTTATTTTGATTTACTTTCTATGAAGTTATTATAGTCTCATGACATGGCATGCAAATTGACAGTTTAACTCGGGCCCATCCGAATTAATCTAATATGTTTCATTCTTAATATTTATATAAAAAAATCTCATCTTAAATATTTATTTTGAGTTAGTTTATATTTTTATTGATTATTCAAGTTATTTTTACACCCACCAAATCAAACAGGTTATTTTAAGTTAATTCCCAAGCAATTTTAAGTTTTTTTTTCTTCAAGAAAAAAAATTAGCAACTATTAAACATATTTTTTACATTAAAAAAATAATATGACCATTAGCTGCCAAATATTTTATGGTGTTTTAGCTCATTGAAAAATTACATATGGTATTTATTCCCAAAACATTTTTTTAATTCAAATGGAATCAGAAAGGCATCAATAAAACGATGGATGGATACTGTAGCATTGTCAATTGTGAATCCACAACACATAGTGGTGCCATAATCAATGTAACGGTATTGGCTTAAAAGAGTTTATTAATAAAAAGGGAAAAAATAAAATAAGAGAGTGTGTGTGTCTGTTTAATTAGTACTGTTTTAGTTTATAGAAAATCTGAAAGTCTTTTGTCTTCCTCGTGAAGTGGGACGGACTCTCTCTCTCTCTCTCTCTCTCTCTCTCTCTCTGAGAGTTACAGCAATCAAGACATGTTACAGCTTGGAGACAAAAACAAGCAGTGTGTGATAGAAGCGAGAAACATTGGGTCTCTCATTGCTACAATTCAAATTTGAACGCTGCTGTTTTAACTATCTATCTGTGTTTTAAGTTGAGCCCGCGTCTCCCTCTCTCGCTCTCGCTCGCTCCCTTTGACCACCTCGGTCACTCCCCAACACCAATTTGACTGACCATCCATTTTTAATCATCAGTCCAAGCCCCTTTCTTTCCTCTTCTTGCTATCACATTCCCTCAAATCATGGACAAACATACAACACAAAAGATGGGAGCGTTCGATGCTGAGGCTGAGTCTGTGATTACTAGCAGCTTTCAGGATCTTAGTTTCACTAACAGCACTGTTAGTATCGGCTTGTGTAGTTCCGTCTCTGATAATAGTGTTGGTAATAGCAGCAATGTGAGCAATGGTACTGCTGCTAGTGAATCTAAAGAGAGTGAAAAGGCTAGTTTGATTTTTGACCCAAACGAGGCTAGCTTCAGGAGCTCCTACCCCTCGAAACCCCATAAGGGAAATGACTTTAGATGGGATGCTGTACAGTGTGTAAAGGGTAAAGATGGGGATTTGGGGATGGGTTTGGGTCATTTTAGGTTATTGAAGAAACTTGGTGTCGGGGATATAGGCAGCGTATATTTGGCTGAGTTGAGAGGGATGGGTTGCTTGTTTGCAATGAAGGTAATGGATAAAGGAATGTTGGCTGGGAGGAAGAAGTTGTTGAGAGCTCGAACTGAGAGAGAGATTTTAGGTTTGTTGGATCATCCATTTTTACCAACCCTTTATTCGCATTTCGAGACCGATAAGTTTTCTTGTTTGTTAATGGAGTTTTGCAGTGGTGGGGATCTTCATATACTAAGACAGCGACAACCTGGCAAGCATTTTAGCGAGCAGGCAGCAAGGTTAGTGTATGCTTGTTAATATCTTTTGGTTTGTGATTCTTCTTTGTTTCGCTCTCAATCTGGTTTAATTACTTTGTCATTAATGTAATGCTGCTAAAATAACTAGGGGAAGTGTCAGAAAGGCTAGTTATCTTCAGCAGATATGCATTTTGTCGCATGTTTATGAAAGATTGATCACAATTAAGGTTTTTGCCAATGCTATGAACACCGAGATTGAGTAAAGGCTCGGGAATGAATTTTCAGAAATTAGTTCGACTCGTGTACATGATCATAACCGACGGCATTGTTCTTTCGCTTAAGGATAACCTCGGAATTTTATTTTATGCATGATGAACAAATTTAGGATTGTTCTCCAATAATTATTTGTTTGTATACAGGTTTTATGCTTCGGAAGTGCTTCTTGCTTTAGAGTACTTGCACATGATGGGCGTTGTATATAGAGATTTGAAGCCTGAAAATGTGTTGGTGAGGGAGGATGGCCATATTATGCTTTCAGACTTTGATCTGTCATTAAGATGCTGTGTGAGTCCTACTCTTGTTCAATCTAGTACGGTGTCGTCTTCTAAGATTTCTTCATACTGTATTGAGCCATCATGTATTGATCCTGCCTGCAAGTTGCCCGTTTGTGTAGAGCCTTCTTGCCTGCAACCATCTTGCCTGAAACCTCGTTTCTTCAACCCCAAGACAGCAAAAGCTAAAAATGAAAAGCCAAACCTGGCAAATTCAAATTCACTTCCTGTACTTGTTGCAGAACCAACCACCGCCCGTTCCATGTCATTTGTCGGTACCCATGAGTATTTAGCACCGGAGATAATAAGAGGGGACGGCCATGGAAGTGCTGTTGATTGGTGGACGTTCGGTATCTTCTTGTATGAATTGATACTTGGTAGGACCCCTTTTAAAGGCAATGGAAATCGAGAGACATTGTTTAATGTGGTAGGTCAGCCCCTAAAATTTCCTGAAGGATCTTCTGTCAGTTTTGCGGCAAAAGATTTAATCCGTGGTCTGCTCATGAAGGACCCGCAAAAGAGATTAGGGTTCAAAAGAGGTGCTACAGAGATCAAGCAGCATCCTTTCTTTGAGACTGTTAACTGGGCTCTCATTCGCAGCACTCACCCTCCAGAAATTCCAAAACCAGTTGACCTTTTATCCTTGAATCTCGCATTCAAGTCATCCTTGGTTCCCATTGATAACAGAGCTACAGATTCAGACAGATCATCAGGTCCCTTTTTAGATTTTGAATTCTTCTAATGAGTTTTGTTCTTTAAGTGGCGAGCTTACGTTATTTTTGTGTGTTCATCTTCTCAATGGAATCTCATCTCCTTGGCATCAAACCCTTGTTATCAGATTATTTGTTCTGGTTGTTACAAGTGCTGAGCGAGCAGCATTTGGGGCTCGTTATTCAAATTTCTGTCTTAGAACCCCCATTAAAGTTGACACTTACCTTGGATAGTTTCATTCCCATCCTGCTGTGTGAGCTTCAGCTAGGCGATTTCTCGAGAGGGGGCCTCCAATGGTGGGCAATGAGCCTTTTCATAACCCGCACTTTATAGCATACATAGCTGAATTGACCCAGTTACTCTCACTTTAGCTGCAGGGAGAGCTTTTGTGAAAGAGATTGAATTGGACTGCTAGTAGAAAAGCTGTGGACACTTGTAGCAATGAGATCATGAGGTGTCCGCATCTTATTGATCTTTGATTCCTTTTATTTGCTTTTTTAACTGTCTGAGTTTCTGCTTCCTTGAATTGTTATCAAGCCGGGGCACTTCCCGATGAAGTTCTTGCTTTTCTTTTTAAAATATATGGAAAAGAGTTGGGGAAAGAAACAAAAAAAAATACATAAAAAGAGTGCTTTATTCTTTTGCAGTGAACAGTCTTTTCCTTTACAAAGTATATTCTCACTTTAATCATAGCCTTCTTTTATGGCAACTGATCATCAAATTGAGGCTTTTGGTGGTAGAATGATGCCTGACAAAGAAAAACAAATGAGTCTGACAACTTTGTGCTTGCAAGTTTCTCCTGCATTATGATGCCTCCACCGCAATCTCTGTGATAGAAAACAACATCGAGACAAATTGATCAAATGTAAGATAAAATGTCTTGAGCCATATCCATGTTTCTGTTATTATTAATTCGTTTGGTCTTTCTGCTACTTCTATTATTACAGGTCTAAAGTGCATCGATCTTTTGATTCTCGAATCAACAATACTAAAGTTTGAATCGCATGGAATAATCCATATAGTATAAGGTAGAGTATGATGTCTGATTTTCCATAATTTATAATTTAAAAGGAAAAGATAATTTACAGAGGGGTAGAATTTCAAAGAGATTTATGTGTACGGGGCTACCAGAAGTTACAATGAGGATAGCTCTTCTTAAATACCAATCTCTCGCCCAAAAGTTTATTAACACCACCAGTGGTATCAAAACCTTGAGTTTTGTTAAGCCTCGTAAACCCTTCATGGCCAAAAACCAAAAAAAAAATAAGGGGATAAAAGGTCACCTTGCCAAAGGCTCCTAAAAGATGCAAAAAAGCTGTGACTTTCTCTATTTATGAATGTCATAACCTAATTTTTAAATTTAAAAAAATAATAATAAAAAAATGAATAAATAAAAAATAATTTGAGAATTGGATTAAGACAACACAAATTGAAAGTTTAAGGACTAATAAAGATGGAACTATAAATTTGGAAGTCAATTTTGTTAGAAATTAAAAGAATTGATAAGTTTAGGGACTTAATTGAACTTGAAATTAGTTTAATTAATGAAATTAGGGGCTTAATAGAAGAAATACCAAAGTTCGAGGCTGATTTGAGTCAAAAATACAAGAAATTAAAGTCCAAGGACCATTTTATAAGTGACATCAAAATACAGGAGTCCAATTGCAATTTATCCAGAGGCAAAATTAAAAAAAAAAAAAAGAATTTCCTGAATAAAGGACTTGATTACAAAATTTCAAAACTTCACTAATCAAACTGCAAATGGCCTTTTTCATCCTAAAATGGCATCGTTTCAAAGAAAATTGTTCATCACCTTCATCACTCATACACCATATCTCTGCCAAATACCCCACGCCCCACGATGCATCTCTATTAGGGTCCTTTTGAAATGGGTTTTATAAGGTGAGGTTAAGGTTTCAACATATTAGAGTTATGAACCCGAATGATGCTCGAGAATTATGGTCTTGCATATAGAAGCTTCCAATTGCTAAAAAGCATAGAATGTTTCTTTAGCTTGTGGTATGGAATAGATTCGAGATGAAGTTCAATGTGAATATGATATGTTTCTTTTTTTGTGCTTGTAATCTGAAAAAACTAGTGTTGTTTGTATTATAGGATTGTGAGAAAGTTGTTGTCTTTTAGAATAGCATTCTTCTTCTGTGAATCCTGATATGTTTTTTTTTTAGTGACCTATGGACTCAGCTACTAACATGTAGAAACCTTGATCATGGTGATCTTTAGAGATTTTTTTTATTCTTGTTAGATTATTTAGAAGTCTTGCAATAATGAATTTATTAACTAGGAACTTAAAACTCTTAATCTTCATATTAAGTAGCTAGAGTCTTTTATTTAATGATATTTTCTCTATACACCAATTTTCACATTAAATTCTAGCATACTCTTAAGAGGGCAATCATTGTATGGATTTAATGGCGTAACTTGGATCTTCTCTTAGCTTTGAGAGTCTCCTTGTTTTAAGATTAGATAGCATATTGATGCTAATCCAATATGTATTGTTTTTATTTATAAAGAGCTTTTTTCTTCTTCATCACATTCACCCAAAGAAAAGCCCACCATGGCCAACCATGTTCATTTTCTTTATCTTTTGTTATTTATTTATTTATCACTATTTAAAATTTAAGAGTTTTCTTATTAAGAAGAATTCAAAAATAGTATTTTTAAAAAAACAGTTTTTTATTAAAGTGATGCATGAGGTTTTAAGAAAATATATTTATTTTTAGTGATTTTTATTTTTTTTCTTATTTAGTTTAGAATTCATGTAATAACTATATAATTATTTATTAGGATTTTTTTTCTCTTTAAGGTAGACCTAAAACTAGTATAAATAAGGCTATTAAGCTTAAATTTTAGTAGACTATTTAAAGTGAAATATTCTATAATAAAAAATTGAATTAGAGTTTTTATGTGGTAACCCTATTTGGTATAATTATGTATTGCTTGTGCTTGTTATATTTTTTATGTTGTTTCAATTTGCATTAGTTTATATCAAAGTTTAACGATTCCTAGTGGTTAATGTTATGTGCTGGAAATAACCATGGCTGGAAGATATCAAAAAACAGAATATGATCGTGTATTAAAGAATAAGGAGGTTTCTCTTCAAGGAAGAGATATTTAGGAACTAATTATAAAAGATATGAAGAAGTAAATTACATAATCAGTCCATCAATTGTCGATGGTAAACTTGAATACCAAGTTGAAGAATTATCTCATTGATTAATGAAGATGAAGAAAACAAAACTAAAAGATCATAAAGAGAGTGATCATAAATCCATGGTCAATTTTAAAGACTCGTTTCAAGGTGTGAGCAAAGGTGTAGCCTTTTGATAGGGATCTACAAAATAAATTTCAACAACAAGAAATTAATGTTGGAAATGAAATTTTTTATTATTCTAGTTTCTTTGTGGATTAGAATCAACCACTAAAATTTAATGAGAATGAGAAAAATATGCTAAATGAGAAAGATATGCATTTTGATTTTTATAGTATTATCTAGTTAAGTTCGAGTTTGAGAAGGCTAGTATATTTATTCTCAATCATTTTCGTGTATTAATTTTTTAACTTTTAGCCATACACTTAAAAAAAAAAAAAAGTGATGGCATATAAGGAATGTCTTGGAATCTATGTCACATAAAAGTATAAAATACTCTTTTTAAAATAAAATATAAAATTATAAAAAATTTATTTTAGTTTAATTGTGTTTTCACTTTAATTTTAAAAAATTATATTTTACATTCTAGAGTTTATATGTTAAATAACAATTTACATAATCAACCCAAACGCTAAAAAAATAACAAAAAATATTTATATTTATAGTTTTTTCATTATATTTATTTTAATGACTAAAAAAGT
>CM055362.1:22102906-22156039 GCA_029228515.1 Populus alba x Populus x berolinensis | reverse complement strand
TTTCGCGGGCATTCCGATTTCGATGGCCCGGTTGCCGAAATTCAGTTGCCTTTGAATTTCGGGTGATCCCTCTTGAGCATGTATGCTTCTGCTACTTGTTCTACATCAGACTTTCTTCCGCAAACGGCGAAACGCTTTGAATCGGTGAGTTTCGCGGCATTCCGACTTCGATCCCACGGTTGCCGAAATTCAGTTGCCTTTGAATTTTCGGGTGATCTCTCTTGAGCATGTATGCTTCTGCTACTTGTTCTTACTCAGACTTTCTTCCGCAAACGGCGAAACGCTTTGACTCGGTGAGTTTCGCGGCATTCCTACTTCGATGCTCCGGTTGCCGAAATTCAGTTGCCTTTGAATTTCGGGTGATCTCTTGAGCATGTATGTTTCTGCTACTTGTTCTACATCAGACTTTCTTCCGCAAACGGCGAAACGCTTTGTATCGGTGAGTTTCGCGGCATTCCGACTTCGATGCCCGGTTGCGAAATTCAGTTGCCTTTGAATTTCGGGTGATCCCTCTTGAGCATGTATGCTTCTGCTACTTGTTCTACATCAGACTTTCTTCCGCAAACGGCGAAACGCTTTGTATCGGTGAGTTTCGCGGCATTCCGACTTCGATCCCCCGGTTGCCGAAATTCAGTTGCCTTTGAATTTCGGGTGATCCCTCTTGAGCATGTATGCTTCTGCTACTTGTTCTACATCAGAATTTTTACCGCAAATAGCGAAACGCTTTGAATCGGTGAGTTTCGCGGCATTCCGACTTCGATCCCTCGGTTGTCGAAATTCAGTTGCCTTTGAATTTCGGGTGATCCCTTTTAAGCATGTATGCTTCTGCTACTTGTTCTACATCAGACTTTCTTCCGCAAACGGCGAAACGCTTTGACTCGGTGAGTTTCGCGGCATTCCGACTTCGATGCCCCGGTTGCCGAAATTCAGTTGCCTTTGAATTTCGGGTGATCTCTTGAGCATGTATGCTTCTGCTACTTGGTCTACATCAGACTTTCTTCCGCAAACGGCGAAACGCTTTGACTCGGTGAGTTTCGCGGCATTCCGACTTCGATGCCCCGGTTGCCGAAATACAGTTGCCTTTGATTTTCGGGTGATCCTCTTGACCATGTATGCTTCTGCTACTTGTTCTACATCAGACTTTCTTCCGCAAACGGCGAAACGCTTTGACTCGGTGAGTTTCGCGGCATTCCGACTTCGATGCCCCGGTTGCCGAAATTCAGTTGCCTTTGAATTTCGGGTGATCCCTCTTGAGCATGTATGCTTCTGCTACTTGTTCTACATCAGACTTTCTTCCGCAAACGGCGAAACGCTTTGAATCGGTGAGTTTCGCGGCATTCCGACTTCGATCCCCCGGTTGCCGAAATTCAGTTGCCTTTGAATTTCGGGTGATCCCTCTTGAGCATGTATGCTTCTGCTACTTGTTCTACATCACACTTTCTTCCGCAAACGGCGAAACGCTTTGAATCGGTGAGTTTCGCGGCATTCCGACTTCGATCCCCCGGTTGCCGAAATTCAGTTGCCTTTGAATTTCGGGTGATCCCTCTTGAGCATGTATGCTTCTGCTACTTGTTCTACATCAGACTTTCTTCCGCAAACGGCGAAACGCTTTGACTCGGTGAGTTTCGCGGCATTCCGACTTCGATGCCCCGGTTGCCGAAATTCAGTTGCCTTTGAATTTCGGTGATCCCTCTTGAGCATGTATGCTTCTGCTACTTGTTCTACATCAGACTTTCTTCCGCAAACGGCGAAACGCTTTGACTCGGTGAGTTTCGCGGCATTCCGACTTCGATGCCCGAGTTGCCGAAATTCTGTTGCCTTTGAATTTCGGTGATCCCTCTTGAGCATGTATGCTTCTGCTACTTGTTCTACATCAGACTTTCTTCCGCAAACGGCGAAACGCTTTGAATCGGTGAGTTTCGCGGCATTCCAACTTCGATCCCCCGGTTGCCGAAATTCAGTTGCCTTTGAATTTCGGGTGATGTCTCGAGCATGTATGCTTCTGCTACTTGTTATACATCAGACTTTCTTCCGCAAACGGCGAAACGCTTTGACTCGGTGAGTTTCGCGGCATTCCGACTTCGATGCCCGGTTGCCGAAATTCAGTTGCCTTTGAATTTCGGGTGATCCTCTTGAGCATGTATGCTTCTGCTACTTGTTCTACATCAGACTTTCTTCCGCAAACGGCGAAACGCTTTGATCGGTGAGTTTCGCGGCATTCCGACTTCGATGCCCGGTTGCCGAAATTCAGTTGCCTTTGAATTTCGGGTGATCCCTCTTGAGCATGTATGCTTCTGCTACTTGTTCTACATCAGACTTTCTTCCGCAAACGGCGAAACGCTTTGAATCGGTGAGTTTCGCGCATTCCGACTTCGATCCCCGGTTGCCGAAATTCAGTTGCCTTTGAATTTCGGTGATCCTCTTGAGCATGTATGCTTCTGCTACTTGTTACATCAGACTTTCTTCCGCAAACGACGAAACTCTTTGACTCGGTGAGTTTCGCGGCATTCCGACTTCGATGCCCCGGTTGCCGAAATTGAGTTGCATTTGAATTTCGGGTGATCACGCTTGAGCATGTATGCTTCTGCTACTTGTTCTACATCAGACTTTCTTCCGCAAACGGCGAAACGCTTTGACTCGGTGAGTTTCGCGGCATTCCGACTTCGATGCCCCGGTTGCCGAAATTCAGTTGCCTTTGAATTTCGAGTGATCTCTTGAGCATGTATGCTTCTGCTACTTGTTCTACATCAGACTTTCTTCCGCAAACGGCGAAACGCTTTGACTCGGTGAGTTTCGCGGCATTCCTACTTCGATGCCCCGGTTGCCGAAATTCAGTTGCCTTTGAATTTCGGGTGATCCCTCTTGAGCATGTATGCTTCTGCTACTTGTTCTACATCAGACTTTCTTCCGCAAACGGCGAAACGCTTTGAATCGGTGAGTTTCGCGGCATTCCGACTTCGATCCCCGGTTGCTGAAATTCAGTTGCCTTTGAATTTCGGGTGATCCCTCTTGAGCATGTATGCTTCTGCTACTTGTTCTACATCAGACTTTCTTCCGCAAACGGCGAAACGCTTTGACTCGGTGAGTTTCGCGGCATTCCGACTTCGATGCCCCGGTTGCTAAATTCATTTGCCTTTGAATTTCGGGTGATCCCTCTTGACCATGTATGCTTCTGCTACTTGGTCTACATCACACTTTCTTCCGCAAACGGCGAAACGCTTTGAATCGGTGAGTTTCGCGGCATTCCCACTTCGATGGCCCGGTTTCCAAAATTCAGTTGCCTTTGAATTTCGGGTGATCCCTCTTGACCATGTATGCTTCTGCTACTTGGTCTACATCAGACTTTCTTCCGCAAACGGCGAAACGCTTTGACTCGGTGAGTTTCGCGGCATTCCGACTTCGATGCCCCGGTTGTCGAAATTCAGTTGCCTTTGAATTTCGGGTGATCTCTTGAGCATGTATGCTTCTGCTACTTGTTCTACATCAGACTTTCTTCCGCAAACGGCGAAACGCTTTGACTCGGTGAGTTTCGCGGCATTCCGACTTCGATGCCCCGGTTGCCGAAATTCGGTTGCCTTTGAATTTCGGGTGATCCATCTTGACCATGTATGCTTCTGCTACTTGTTCTACATCAGACTTTCTTCCGCAAACGGCGAAACGCTTTGACTCGGTGAGTTTCGCGGCATTCCGACTTCGATGCCCCGGTTGCCGAAATTCAGTTGCCTTTGAATTTCGGGTGATCCCTCTTGAGCATGTATGCTTCTGCTACTTGTTCTACATCAGACTTTCTTCCGCAAACGGCGAAACGCTTTGACTCGGTGAGTTTCGCGGCATTCCGACTTCGATGCCCCGGTTGCCGAAATTCAGTTGCCTTTGAATTTCGGGTGATCCCTCTTGAGCATGTATGCTTCTGCTACTTGTTCTACATCAGACTTTCTTCCGCAAACGGCGAAACGCTTTGACTCGGTGAGTTTCGCGGCATTCCGACTTCGATGCCCCGGTTGCCGAAATTCAGTTGCCTTTGAATTTCGGGTGATCCTCTTGAGCATGTATGCTTCTGCTACTTGTTCTACATCAGACTTTCTTCCGCAAACGGCGAAACGCTTTGACTCGGTGAGTTTCGCGGCATTCCGACTTCGATGCCCGGTTGCCGAAATTCAGTTGCCTTTGAATTTCGGGTGATCTCTTGAGCATGTATGCTTCTGCTACTTGTTCTACATCAGACTTTCTTCCGCAAACGGCGAAACGCTTTGACTCGGTGAGTTTCGCGGCATTCCGACTTCGATCCCCGGTTGCCGAAATTCAGTTGCCTTTGAATTTCGGGTGATCCCTCTTGAGCATGTATGCTTCTGCTACTTGTTCTACATCAGACTTTCTTCCGCAAACGGCGAAACGCTTTGACTCGGTGAGTTTCGCGGCATTCCGACTTCGATGCCCCGGTTGCCGAAATTCAGTTGCCTTTGAATTTCGGGTGATCCTCTTGAGCATGTATGCTTCTGCTACTTGTTCTACATCAGACTTTCTTCCGCAAACGGCGAAACGCTTTGACTCGGTGAGTTTCGCGGCATTCCGACTTCGATGCCCCGGTTGCCGAAATTCAGTTGCCTTTGAATTTCGGGTGATCTCTTGAGCATGTATGCTTCTGCTACTTGTTCTACATCAGACTTTCTTCCGCAAACGGCGAAACGCTTTGACTCGGTGAGTTTCGCGGCATTCCGACTTCGATGCCCCGGTTGCCGAAATTCAGTTGCCTTTGAATTTCGGGTGATCCCTCTTGAGCATGTATGCTTCTGCTACTTGTTCTACATCAGACTTTCTTCCGCAAACGGCGAAACGCTTTGACTCGGTGAGTTTCGCGGCATTCCGACTTCGATCCCCGGTTGCCGAAATTCAGTTGCCTTTGAATTTCGGGTGATCCCTCTTGAGCATGTATGCTTCTGCTACTTGTTCTACATCAGACTTTCTTCCGCAAACGGCGAAACGCTTTGACTCGGTGAGTTTCGCGGCATTCCGACTTCGATGCCCCGGTTGCCGAAATTCAGTTGCCTTTGAATTTCGGGTGATCCCTCTTGAGCATGTATGCTTCTGCTACTTGTTCTACATCAGACTTTCTTCCGCAAACGGCGAAACGCTTTGACTCGGTGAGTTTCGCGGCATTCCGACTTCGATGCCCCGGTTGCCGAAATTCAGTTGCCTTTGAATTTCGGGTGATCCCTCTTGAGCATGTATGCTTCTGCTACTTGTTCTACATCAGACTTTCTTCCGCAAACGGCGAAACGCTTTGACTCGGTGAGTTTCGCGGCATTCCGACTTCGATCCCCGGTTGCCGAAATTCAGTTGCCTTTGAATTTCGGGTGATCCCTCTTGAGCATGTATGCTTCTGCTACTTGTTCTACATCAGACTTTCTTCCGCAAACGGCGAAACGCTTTGACTCGGTGAGTTTCGCGGCATTCCGACTTCGATGCCCCGGTTGCCGAAATTCAGTTGCCTTTGAATTTCGGGTGATCCCTCTTGAGCATGTATGCTTCTGCTACTTGTTCTACATCAGACTTTCTTCCGCAAACGGCGAAACGCTTTGACTCGGTGAGTTTCGCGGCATTCCGACTTCGATGCCCGGTTGCCGAAATTCAGTTGCCTTTGAATTTCGGGTGATCCCTCTTGAGCATGTATGCTTCTGCTACTTGTTCTACATCAGACTTTCTTCCGCAAACGGCGAAACGCTTTGACTCGGTGAGTTTCGCGGCATTCCGACTTCGATGCCCCGGTTGCCGAAATTCAGTTGCCTTTGAATTTCGGGTGATCCCTCTTGAGCATGTATGCTTCTGCTACTTGTTCTACATCAGACTTTCTTCCGCAAACGGCGAAACGCTTTGACTCGGTGAGTTTCGCGGCATTCCGACTTCGATGCCCCGGTTGCCGAAATTCAGTTGCCTTTGAATTTCGGGTGATCCCTCTTGAGCATGTATGCTTCTGCTACTTGTTCTACATCAGACTTTCTTCCGCAAACGGCGAAACGCTTTGACTCGGTGAGTTTCGCGGCATTCCGACTTCGATGCCCCGGTTGCCGAAATTCAGTTGCCTTTGAATTTCGGGTGATCCCTCTTGAGCATGTATGCTTCTGCTACTTGTTCTACATCAGACTTTCTTCCGCAAACGGCGAAACGCTTTGACTCGGTGAGTTTCGCGGCATTCCGACTTCGATGCCCCGGTTGCCGAAATTCAGTTGCCTTTGAATTTCGGGTGATCCCTCTTGAGCATGTATGCTTCTGCTACTTGTTCTACATCAGACTTTCTTCCGCAAACGGCGAAACGCTTTGACTCGGTGAGTTTCGCGGCATTCCGACTTCGATGCCCCGGTTGCCGAAATTCAGTTGCCTTTGAATTTCGGGTGATCCCTCTTGAGCATGTATGCTTCTGCTACTTGTTCTACATCAGACTTTCTTCCGCAAACGGCGAAACGCTTTGACTCGGTGAGTTTCGCGGCATTCCGACTTCGATGCCCCGGTTGCCGAAATTCAGTTGCCTTTGAATTTCGGGTGATCCCTCTTGAGCATGTATGCTTCTGCTACTTGTTCTACATCAGACTTTCTTCCGCAAACGGCGAAACGCTTTGACTCGGTGAGTTTCGCGGCATTCCGACTTCGATGCCCCGGTTGCCGAAATTCAGTTGCCTTTGAATTTCGGGTGATCCCTCTTGAGCATGTATGCTTCTGCTACTTGTTCTACATCAGACTTTCTTCCGCAAACGGCGAAACGCTTTGACTCGGTGAGTTTCGCGGCATTCCGACTTCGATGCCCCGGTTGCCGAAATTCAGTTGCCTTTGAATTTCGGGTGATCCCTCTTGAGCATGTATGCTTCTGCTACTTGTTCTACATCAGACTTTCTTCCGCAAACGGCGAAACGCTTTGACTCGGTGAGTTTCGCGGCATTCCGACTTCGATGCCCGGTTGCCGAAATTCAGTTGCCTTTGAATTTCGGGTGATCCCTCTTGAGCATGTATGCTTCTGCTACTTGTTCTACATCAGACTTTCTTCCGCAAACGGCGAAACGCTTTGACTCGGTGAGTTTCGCGGCATTCCGACTTCGATGCCCCGGTTGCCGAAATTCAGTTGCCTTTGAATTTCGGGTGATCCCTCTTGAGCATGTATGCTTCTGCTACTTGTTCTACATCAGACTTTCTTCCGCAAACGGCGAAACGCTTTGACTCGGTGAGTTTCGCGGCATTCCGACTTCGATGCCCCGGTTGCCGAAATTCAGTTGCCTTTGAATTTCGGGTGATCCCTCTTGAGCATGTATGCTTCTGCTACTTGTTCTACATCAGACTTTCTTCCGCAAACGGCGAAACGCTTTGACTCGGTGAGTTTCGCGGCATTCCGACTTCGATGCCCCGGTTGCCGAAATTCAGTTGCCTTTGAATTTCGGGTGATCCCTCTTGAGCATGTATGCTTCTGCTACTTGTTCTACATCAGACTTTCTTCCGCAAACGGCGAAACGCTTTGACTCGGTGAGTTTCGCGGCATTCCGACTTCGATGCCCCGGTTGCCGAAATTCAGTTGCCTTTGAATTTCGGGTGATCCCTCTTGAGCATGTATGCTTCTGCTACTTGTTCTACATCAGACTTTCTTCCGCAAACGGCGAAACGCTTTGACTCGGTGAGTTTCGCGGCATTCCGACTTCGATGCCCCGGTTGCCGAAATTCAGTTGCCTTTGAATTTCGGGTGATCCCTCTTGAGCATGTATGCTTCTGCTACTTGTTCTACATCAGACTTTCTTCCGCAAACGGCGAAACGCTTTGACTCGGTGAGTTTCGCGGCATTCCGACTTCGATGCCCCGGTTGCCGAAATTCAGTTGCCTTTGAATTTCGGGTGATCCCTCTTGAGCATGTATGCTTCTGCTACTTGTTCTACATCAGACTTTCTTCCGCAAACGGCGAAACGCTTTGACTCGGTGAGTTTCGCGGCATTCCGACTTCGATGCCCCGGTTGCCGAAATTCAGTTGCCTTTGAATTTCGGGTGATCCCTCTTGAGCATGTATGCTTCTGCTACTTGTTCTACATCAGACTTTCTTCCGCAAACGGCGAAACGCTTTGACTCGGTGAGTTTCGCGGCATTCCGACTTCGATGCCCCGGTTGCCGAAATTCAGTTGCCTTTGAATTTCGGGTGATCCCTCTTGAGCATGTATGCTTCTGCTACTTGTTCTACATCAGACTTTCTTCCGCAAACGGCGAAACGCTTTGACTCGGTGAGTTTCGCGGCATTCCGACTTCGATGCCCCGGTTGCCGAAATTCAGTTGCCTTTGAATTTCGGGTGATCCCTCTTGAGCATGTATGCTTCTGCTACTTGTTCTACATCAGACTTTCTTCCGCAAACGGCGAAACGCTTTGACTCGGTGAGTTTCGCGGCATTCCGACTTCGATGCCCCGGTTGCCGAAATTCAGTTGCCTTTGAATTTCGGGTGATCCCTCTTGAGCATGTATGCTTCTGCTACTTGTTCTACATCAGACTTTCTTCCGCAAACGGCGAAACGCTTTGACTCGGTGAGTTTCGCGGCATTCCGACTTCGATGCCCCGGTTGCCGAAATTCAGTTGCCTTTGAATTTCGGGTGATCCCTCTTGAGCATGTATGCTTCTGCTACTTGTTCTACATCAGACTTTCTTCCGCAAACGGCGAAACGCTTTGACTCGGTGAGTTTCGCGGCATTCCGACTTCGATGCCCCGGTTGCCGAAATTCAGTTGCCTTTGAATTTCGGGTGATCCCTCTTGAGCATGTATGCTTCTGCTACTTGTTCTACATCAGACTTTCTTCCGCAAACGGCGAAACGCTTTGACTCGGTGAGTTTCGCGGCATTCCGACTTCGATGCCCCGGTTGCCGAAATTCAGTTGCCTTTGAATTTCGGGTGATCCCTCTTGAGCATGTATGCTTCTGCTACTTGTTCTACATCAGACTTTCTTCCGCAAACGGCGAAACGCTTTGACTCGGTGAGTTTCGCGGCATTCCGACTTCGATGCCCCGGTTGCCGAAATTCAGTTGCCTTTGAATTTCGGGTGATCCCTCTTGAGCATGTATGCTTCTGCTACTTGTTCTACATCAGACTTTCTTCCGCAAACGGCGAAACGCTTTGACTCGGTGAGTTTCGCGGCATTCCGACTTCGATGCCCCGGTTGCCGAAATTCAGTTGCCTTTGAATTTCGGGTGATCCCTCTTGAGCATGTATGCTTCTGCTACTTGTTCTACATCAGACTTTCTTCCGCAAACGGCGAAACGCTTTGACTCGGTGAGTTTCGCGGCATTCCGACTTCGATGCCCCGGTTGCCGAAATTCAGTTGCCTTTGAATTTCGGGTGATCCCTCTTGAGCATGTATGCTTCTGCTACTTGTTCTACATCAGACTTTCTTCCGCAAACGGCGAAACGCTTTGACTCGGTGAGTTTCGCGGCATTCCGACTTCGATGCCCCGGTTGCCGAAATTCAGTTGCCTTTGAATTTCGGGTGATCCCTCTTGAGCATGTATGCTTCTGCTACTTGTTCTACATCAGACTTTCTTCCGCAAACGGCGAAACGCTTTGACTCGGTGAGTTTCGCGGCATTCCGACTTCGATGCCCCGGTTGCCGAAATTCAGTTGCCTTTGAATTTCGGGTGATCCCTCTTGAGCATGTATGCTTCTGCTACTTGTTCTACATCAGACTTTCTTCCGCAAACGGCGAAACGCTTTGACTCGGTGAGTTTCGCGGCATTCCGACTTCGATGCCCCGGTTGCCGAAATTCAGTTGCCTTTGAATTTCGGGTGATCCCTCTTGAGCATGTATGCTTCTGCTACTTGTTCTACATCAGACTTTCTTCCGCAAACGGCGAAACGCTTTGACTCGGTGAGTTTCGCGGCATTCCGACTTCGATGCCCCGGTTGCCGAAATTCAGTTGCCTTTGAATTTCGGGTGATCCCTCTTGAGCATGTATGCTTCTGCTACTTGTTCTACATCAGACTTTCTTCCGCAAACGGCGAAACGCTTTGACTCGGTGAGTTTCGCGGCATTCCGACTTCGATGCCCCGGTTGCCGAAATTCAGTTGCCTTTGAATTTCGGGTGATCCCTCTTGAGCATGTATGCTTCTGCTACTTGTTCTACATCAGACTTTCTTCCGCAAACGGCGAAACGCTTTGACTCGGTGAGTTTCGCGGCATTCCGACTTCGATGCCCCGGTTGCCGAAATTCAGTTGCCTTTGAATTTCGGGTGATCCCTCTTGAGCATGTATGCTTCTGCTACTTGTTCTACATCAGACTTTCTTCCGCAAACGGCGAAACGCTTTGACTCGGTGAGTTTCGCGGCATTCCGACTTCGATGCCCGGTTGCCGAAATTCAGTTGCCTTTGAATTTCGGGTGATCCCTCTTGAGCATGTATGCTTCTGCTACTTGTTCTACATCAGACTTTCTTCCGCAAACGGCGAAACGCTTTGACTCGGTGAGTTTCGCGGCATTCCGACTTCGATGCCCCGGTTGCCGAAATTCAGTTGCCTTTGAATTTCGGGTGATCCCTCTTGAGCATGTATGCTTCTGCTACTTGTTCTACATCAGACTTTCTTCCGCAAACGGCGAAACGCTTTGACTCGGTGAGTTTCGCGGCATTCCGACTTCGATGCCCCGGTTGCCGAAATTCAGTTGCCTTTGAATTTCGGGTGATCCCTCTTGAGCATGTATGCTTCTGCTACTTGTTCTACATCAGACTTTCTTCCGCAAACGGCGAAACGCTTTGACTCGGTGAGTTTCGCGGCATTCCGACTTCGATGCCCCGGTTGCCGAAATTCAGTTGCCTTTGAATTTCGGGTGATCCCTCTTGAGCATGTATGCTTCTGCTACTTGTTCTACATCAGACTTTCTTCCGCAAACGGCGAAACGCTTTGACTCGGTGAGTTTCGCGGCATTCCGACTTCGATGCCCCGGTTGCCGAAATTCAGTTGCCTTTGAATTTCGGGTGATCCCTCTTGAGCATGTATGCTTCTGCTACTTGTTCTACATCAGACTTTCTTCCGCAAACGGCGAAACGCTTTGACTCGGTGAGTTTCGCGGCATTCCGACTTCGATGCCCGGTTGCCGAAATTCAGTTGCCTTTGAATTTCGGGTGATCCCTCTTGAGCATGTATGCTTCTGCTACTTGTTCTACATCAGACTTTCTTCCGCAAACGGCGAAACGCTTTGACTCGGTGAGTTTCGCGGCATTCCGACTTCGATGCCCCGGTTGCCGAAATTCAGTTGCCTTTGAATTTCGGGTGATCCCTCTTGAGCATGTATGCTTCTGCTACTTGTTCTACATCAGACTTTCTTCCGCAAACGGCGAAACGCTTTGACTCGGTGAGTTTCGCGGCATTCCGACTTCGATGCCCCGGTTGCCGAAATTCAGTTGCCTTTGAATTTCGGGTGATCCCTCTTGAGCATGTATGCTTCTGCTACTTGTTCTACATCAGACTTTCTTCCGCAAACGGCGAAACGCTTTGACTCGGTGAGTTTCGCGGCATTCCGACTTCGATGCCCCGGTTGCCGAAATTCAGTTGCCTTTGAATTTCGGGTGATCCCTCTTGAGCATGTATGCTTCTGCTACTTGTTCTACATCAGACTTTCTTCCGCAAACGGCGAAACGCTTTGACTCGGTGAGTTTCGCGGCATTCCGACTTCGATGCCCCGGTTGCCGAAATTCAGTTGCCTTTGAATTTCGGGTGATCCCTCTTGAGCATGTATGCTTCTGCTACTTGTTCTACATCAGACTTTCTTCCGCAAACGGCGAAACGCTTTGACTCGGTGAGTTTCGCGGCATTCCGACTTCGATGCCCCGGTTGCCGAAATTCAGTTGCCTTTGAATTTCGGGTGATCCCTCTTGAGCATGTATGCTTCTGCTACTTGTTCTACATCAGACTTTCTTCCGCAAACGGCGAAACGCTTTGACTCGGTGAGTTTCGCGGCATTCCGACTTCGATGCCCCGGTTGCCGAAATTCAGTTGCCTTTGAATTTCGGGTGATCCCTCTTGAGCATGTATGCTTCTGCTACTTGTTCTACATCAGACTTTCTTCCGCAAACGGCGAAACGCTTTGACTCGGTGAGTTTCGCGGCATTCCGACTTCGATGCCCCGGTTGCCGAAATTCAGTTGCCTTTGAATTTCGGGTGATCCCTCTTGAGCATGTATGCTTCTGCTACTTGTTCTACATCAGACTTTCTTCCGCAAACGGCGAAACGCTTTGACTCGGTGAGTTTCGCGGCATTCCGACTTCGATGCCCCGGTTGCCGAAATTCAGTTGCCTTTGAATTTCGGGTGATCCCTCTTGAGCATGTATGCTTCTGCTACTTGTTCTACATCAGACTTTCTTCCGCAAACGGCGAAACGCTTTGACTCGGTGAGTTTCGCGGCATTCCGACTTCGATGCCCCGGTTGCCGAAATTCAGTTGCCTTTGAATTTCGGGTGATCCCTCTTGAGCATGTATGCTTCTGCTACTTGTTCTACATCAGACTTTCTTCCGCAAACGGCGAAACGCTTTGACTCGGTGAGTTTCGCGGCATTCCGACTTCGATGCCCCGGTTGCCGAAATTCAGTTGCCTTTGAATTTCGGGTGATCCCTCTTGAGCATGTATGCTTCTGCTACTTGTTCTACATCAGACTTTCTTCCGCAAACGGCGAAACGCTTTGACTCGGTGAGTTTCGCGGCATTCCGACTTCGATGCCCCGGTTGCCGAAATTCAGTTGCCTTTGAATTTCGGGTGATCCCTCTTGAGCATGTATGCTTCTGCTACTTGTTCTACATCAGACTTTCTTCCGCAAACGGCGAAACGCTTTGACTCGGTGAGTTTCGCGGCATTCCGACTTCGATGCCCCGGTTGCCGAAATTCAGTTGCCTTTGAATTTCGGGTGATCCCTCTTGAGCATGTATGCTTCTGCTACTTGTTCTACATCAGACTTTCTTCCGCAAACGGCGAAACGCTTTGACTCGGTGAGTTTCGCGGCATTCCGACTTCGATGCCCCGGTTGCCGAAATTCAGTTGCCTTTGAATTTCGGGTGATCCCTCTTGAGCATGTATGCTTCTGCTACTTGTTCTACATCAGACTTTCTTCCGCAAACGGCGAAACGCTTTGACTCGGTGAGTTTCGCGGCATTCCGACTTCGATGCCCCGGTTGCCGAAATTCAGTTGCCTTTGAATTTCGGGTGATCCCTCTTGAGCATGTATGCTTCTGCTACTTGTTCTACATCAGACTTTCTTCCGCAAACGGCGAAACGCTTTGACTCGGTGAGTTTCGCGGCATTCCGACTTCGATGCCCCGGTTGCCGAAATTCAGTTGCCTTTGAATTTCGGGTGATCCCTCTTGAGCATGTATGCTTCTGCTACTTGTTCTACATCAGACTTTCTTCCGCAAACGGCGAAACGCTTTGACTCGGTGAGTTTCGCGGCATTCCGACTTCGATGCCCCGGTTGCCGAAATTCAGTTGCCTTTGAATTTCGGGTGATCCCTCTTGAGCATGTATGCTTCTGCTACTTGTTCTACATCAGACTTTCTTCCGCAAACGGCGAAACGCTTTGACTCGGTGAGTTTCGCGGCATTCCGACTTCGATGCCCCGGTTGCCGAAATTCAGTTGCCTTTGAATTTCGGGTGATCCCTCTTGAGCATGTATGCTTCTGCTACTTGTTCTACATCAGACTTTCTTCCGCAAACGGCGAAACGCTTTGACTCGGTGAGTTTCGCGGCATTCCGACTTCGATGCCCCGGTTGCCGAAATTCAGTTGCCTTTGAATTTCGGGTGATCCCTCTTGAGCATGTATGCTTCTGCTACTTGTTCTACATCAGACTTTCTTCCGCAAACGGCGAAACGCTTTGACTCGGTGAGTTTCGCGGCATTCCGACTTCGATGCCCCGGTTGCCGAAATTCAGTTGCCTTTGAATTTCGGGTGATCCCTCTTGAGCATGTATGCTTCTGCTACTTGTTCTACATCAGACTTTCTTCCGCAAACGGCGAAACGCTTTGACTCGGTGAGTTTCGCGGCATTCCGACTTCGATGCCCCGGTTGCCGAAATTCAGTTGCCTTTGAATTTCGGGTGATCCCTCTTGAGCATGTATGCTTCTGCTACTTGTTCTACATCAGACTTTCTTCCGCAAACGGCGAAACGCTTTGACTCGGTGAGTTTCGCGGCATTCCGACTTCGATGCCCCGGTTGCCGAAATTCAGTTGCCTTTGAATTTCGGGTGATCCCTCTTGAGCATGTATGCTTCTGCTACTTGTTCTACATCAGACTTTCTTCCGCAAACGGCGAAACGCTTTGACTCGGTGAGTTTCGCGGCATTCCGACTTCGATGCCCCGGTTGCCGAAATTCAGTTGCCTTTGAATTTCGGGTGATCCCTCTTGAGCATGTATGCTTCTGCTACTTGTTCTACATCAGACTTTCTTCCGCAAACGGCGAAACGCTTTGACTCGGTGAGTTTCGCGGCATTCCGACTTCGATGCCCCGGTTGCCGAAATTCAGTTGCCTTTGAATTTCGGGTGATCCCTCTTGAGCATGTATGCTTCTGCTACTTGTTCTACATCAGACTTTCTTCCGCAAACGGCGAAACGCTTTGACTCGGTGAGTTTCGCGGCATTCCGACTTCGATGCCCCGGTTGCCGAAATTCAGTTGCCTTTGAATTTCGGGTGATCCCTCTTGAGCATGTATGCTTCTGCTACTTGTTCTACATCAGACTTTCTTCCGCAAACGGCGAAACGCTTTGACTCGGTGAGTTTCGCGGCATTCCGACTTCGATGCCCCGGTTGCCGAAATTCAGTTGCCTTTGAATTTCGGGTGATCCCTCTTGAGCATGTATGCTTCTGCTACTTGTTCTACATCAGACTTTCTTCCGCAAACGGCGAAACGCTTTGACTCGGTGAGTTTCGCGGCATTCCGACTTCGATGCCCCGGTTGCCGAAATTCAGTTGCCTTTGAATTTCGGGTGATCCCTCTTGAGCATGTATGCTTCTGCTACTTGTTCTACATCAGACTTTCTTCCGCAAACGGCGAAACGCTTTGACTCGGTGAGTTTCGCGGCATTCCGACTTCGATGCCCCGGTTGCCGAAATTCAGTTGCCTTTGAATTTCGGGTGATCCCTCTTGAGCATGTATGCTTCTGCTACTTGTTCTACATCAGACTTTCTTCCGCAAACGGCGAAACGCTTTGACTCGGTGAGTTTCGCGGCATTCCGACTTCGATGCCCCGGTTGCCGAAATTCAGTTGCCTTTGAATTTCGGGTGATCCCTCTTGAGCATGTATGCTTCTGCTACTTGTTCTACATCAGACTTTCTTCCGCAAACGGCGAAACGCTTTGACTCGGTGAGTTTCGCGGCATTCCGACTTCGATGCCCCGGTTGCCGAAATTCAGTTGCCTTTGAATTTCGGGTGATCCCTCTTGAGCATGTATGCTTCTGCTACTTGTTCTACATCAGACTTTCTTCCGCAAACGGCGAAACGCTTTGACTCGGTGAGTTTCGCGGCATTCCGACTTCGATGCCCCGGTTGCCGAAATTCAGTTGCCTTTGAATTTCGGGTGATCCCTCTTGAGCATGTATGCTTCTGCTACTTGTTCTACATCAGACTTTCTTCCGCAAACGGCGAAACGCTTTGACTCGGTGAGTTTCGCGGCATTCCGACTTCGATGCCCCGGTTGCCGAAATTCAGTTGCCTTTGAATTTCGGGTGATCCCTCTTGAGCATGTATGCTTCTGCTACTTGTTCTACATCAGACTTTCTTCCGCAAACGGCGAAACGCTTTGACTCGGTGAGTTTCGCGGCATTCCGACTTCGATGCCCCGGTTGCCGAAATTCAGTTGCCTTTGAATTTCGGGTGATCCCTCTTGAGCATGTATGCTTCTGCTACTTGTTCTACATCAGACTTTCTTCCGCAAACGGCGAAACGCTTTGACTCGGTGAGTTTCGCGGCATTCCGACTTCGATGCCCCGGTTGCCGAAATTCAGTTGCCTTTGAATTTCGGGTGATCCCTCTTGAGCATGTATGCTTCTGCTACTTGTTCTACATCAGACTTTCTTCCGCAAACGGCGAAACGCTTTGACTCGGTGAGTTTCGCGGCATTCCGACTTCGATGCCCCGGTTGCCGAAATTCAGTTGCCTTTGAATTTCGGGTGATCCCTCTTGAGCATGTATGCTTCTGCTACTTGTTCTACATCAGACTTTCTTCCGCAAACGGCGAAACGCTTTGACTCGGTGAGTTTCGCGGCATTCCGACTTCGATGCCCCGGTTGCCGAAATTCAGTTGCCTTTGAATTTCGGGTGATCCCTCTTGAGCATGTATGCTTCTGCTACTTGTTCTACATCAGACTTTCTTCCGCAAACGGCGAAACGCTTTGACTCGGTGAGTTTCGCGGCATTCCGACTTCGATGCCCCGGTTGCCGAAATTCAGTTGCCTTTGAATTTCGGGTGATCCCTCTTGAGCATGTATGCTTCTGCTACTTGTTCTACATCAGACTTTCTTCCGCAAACGGCGAAACGCTTTGACTCGGTGAGTTTCGCGGCATTCCGACTTCGATGCCCCGGTTGCCGAAATTCAGTTGCCTTTGAATTTCGGGTGATCCCTCTTGAGCATGTATGCTTCTGCTACTTGTTCTACATCAGACTTTCTTCCGCAAACGGCGAAACGCTTTGACTCGGTGAGTTTCGCGGCATTCCGACTTCGATGCCCCGGTTGCCGAAATTCAGTTGCCTTTGAATTTCGGGTGATCCCTCTTGAGCATGTATGCTTCTGCTACTTGTTCTACATCAGACTTTCTTCCGCAAACGGCGAAACGCTTTGACTCGGTGAGTTTCGCGGCATTCCGACTTCGATGCCCCGGTTGCCGAAATTCAGTTGCCTTTGAATTTCGGGTGATCCCTCTTGAGCATGTATGCTTCTGCTACTTGTTCTACATCAGACTTTCTTCCGCAAACGGCGAAACGCTTTGACTCGGTGAGTTTCGCGGCATTCCGACTTCGATGCCCCGGTTGCCGAAATTCAGTTGCCTTTGAATTTCGGGTGATCCCTCTTGAGCATGTATGCTTCTGCTACTTGTTCTACATCAGACTTTCTTCCGCAAACGGCGAAACGCTTTGACTCGGTGAGTTTCGCGGCATTCCGACTTCGATGCCCCGGTTGCCGAAATTCAGTTGCCTTTGAATTTCGGGTGATCCCTCTTGAGCATGTATGCTTCTGCTACTTGTTCTACATCAGACTTTCTTCCGCAAACGGCGAAACGCTTTGACTCGGTGAGTTTCGCGGCATTCCGACTTCGATGCCCCGGTTGCCGAAATTCAGTTGCCTTTGAATTTCGGGTGATCCCTCTTGAGCATGTATGCTTCTGCTACTTGTTCTACATCAGACTTTCTTCCGCAAACGGCGAAACGCTTTGACTCGGTGAGTTTCGCGGCATTCCGACTTCGATGCCCCGGTTGCCGAAATTCAGTTGCCTTTGAATTTCGGGTGATCCCTCTTGAGCATGTATGCTTCTGCTACTTGTTCTACATCAGACTTTCTTCCGCAAACGGCGAAACGCTTTGACTCGGTGAGTTTCGCGGCATTCCGACTTCGATGCCCCGGTTGCCGAAATTCAGTTGCCTTTGAATTTCGGGTGATCCCTCTTGAGCATGTATGCTTCTGCTACTTGTTCTACATCAGACTTTCTTCCGCAAACGGCGAAACGCTTTGACTCGGTGAGTTTCGCGGCATTCCGACTTCGATGCCCCGGTTGCCGAAATTCAGTTGCCTTTGAATTTCGGGTGATCCCTCTTGAGCATGTATGCTTCTGCTACTTGTTCTACATCAGACTTTCTTCCGCAAACGGCGAAACGCTTTGACTCGGTGAGTTTCGCGGCATTCCGACTTCGATGCCCCGGTTGCCGAAATTCAGTTGCCTTTGAATTTCGGGTGATCCCTCTTGAGCATGTATGCTTCTGCTACTTGTTCTACATCAGACTTTCTTCCGCAAACGGCGAAACGCTTTGACTCGGTGAGTTTCGCGGCATTCCGACTTCGATGCCCCGGTTGCCGAAATTCAGTTGCCTTTGAATTTCGGGTGATCCCTCTTGAGCATGTATGCTTCTGCTACTTGTTCTACATCAGACTTTCTTCCGCAAACGGCGAAACGCTTTGACTCGGTGAGTTTCGCGGCATTCCGACTTCGATGCCCCGGTTGCCGAAATTCAGTTGCCTTTGAATTTCGGGTGATCCCTCTTGAGCATGTATGCTTCTGCTACTTGTTCTACATCAGACTTTCTTCCGCAAACGGCGAAACGCTTTGACTCGGTGAGTTTCGCGGCATTCCGACTTCGATGCCCCGGTTGCCGAAATTCAGTTGCCTTTGAATTTCGGGTGATCCCTCTTGAGCATGTATGCTTCTGCTACTTGTTCTACATCAGACTTTCTTCCGCAAACGGCGAAACGCTTTGACTCGGTGAGTTTCGCGGCATTCCGACTTCGATGCCCCGGTTGCCGAAATTCAGTTGCCTTTGAATTTCGGGTGATCCCTCTTGAGCATGTATGCTTCTGCTACTTGTTCTACATCAGACTTTCTTCCGCAAACGGCGAAACGCTTTGACTCGGTGAGTTTCGCGGCATTCCGACTTCGATGCCCCGGTTGCCGAAATTCAGTTGCCTTTGAATTTCGGGTGATCCCTCTTGAGCATGTATGCTTCTGCTACTTGTTCTACATCAGACTTTCTTCCGCAAACGGCGAAACGCTTTGACTCGGTGAGTTTCGCGGCATTCCGACTTCGATGCCCCGGTTGCCGAAATTCAGTTGCCTTTGAATTTCGGGTGATCCCTCTTGAGCATGTATGCTTCTGCTACTTGTTCTACATCAGACTTTCTTCCGCAAACGGCGAAACGCTTTGACTCGGTGAGTTTCGCGGCATTCCGACTTCGATGCCCCGGTTGCCGAAATTCAGTTGCCTTTGAATTTCGGGTGATCCCTCTTGAGCATGTATGCTTCTGCTACTTGTTCTACATCAGACTTTCTTCCGCAAACGGCGAAACGCTTTGACTCGGTGAGTTTCGCGGCATTCCGACTTCGATGCCCCGGTTGCCGAAATTCAGTTGCCTTTGAATTTCGGGTGATCCCTCTTGAGCATGTATGCTTCTGCTACTTGTTCTACATCAGACTTTCTTCCGCAAACGGCGAAACGCTTTGACTCGGTGAGTTTCGCGGCATTCCGACTTCGATGCCCCGGTTGCCGAAATTCAGTTGCCTTTGAATTTCGGGTGATCCCTCTTGAGCATGTATGCTTCTGCTACTTGTTCTACATCAGACTTTCTTCCGCAAACGGCGAAACGCTTTGACTCGGTGAGTTTCGCGGCATTCCGACTTCGATGCCCCGGTTGCCGAAATTCAGTTGCCTTTGAATTTCGGGTGATCCCTCTTGAGCATGTATGCTTCTGCTACTTGTTCTACATCAGACTTTCTTCCGCAAACGGCGAAACGCTTTGACTCGGTGAGTTTCGCGGCATTCCGACTTCGATGCCCCGGTTGCCGAAATTCAGTTGCCTTTGAATTTCGGGTGATCCCTCTTGAGCATGTATGCTTCTGCTACTTGTTCTACATCAGACTTTCTTCCGCAAACGGCGAAACGCTTTGACTCGGTGAGTTTCGCGGCATTCCGACTTCGATGCCCCGGTTGCCGAAATTCAGTTGCCTTTGAATTTCGGGTGATCCCTCTTGAGCATGTATGCTTCTGCTACTTGTTCTACATCAGACTTTCTTCCGCAAACGGCGAAACGCTTTGACTCGGTGAGTTTCGCGGCATTCCGACTTCGATGCCCCGGTTGCCGAAATTCAGTTGCCTTTGAATTTCGGGTGATCCCTCTTGAGCATGTATGCTTCTGCTACTTGTTCTACATCAGACTTTCTTCCGCAAACGGCGAAACGCTTTGACTCGGTGAGTTTCGCGGCATTCCGACTTCGATGCCCCGGTTGCCGAAATTCAGTTGCCTTTGAATTTCGGGTGATCCCTCTTGAGCATGTATGCTTCTGCTACTTGTTCTACATCAGACTTTCTTCCGCAAACGGCGAAACGCTTTGACTCGGTGAGTTTCGCGGCATTCCGACTTCGATGCCCCGGTTGCCGAAATTCAGTTGCCTTTGAATTTCGGGTGATCCCTCTTGAGCATGTATGCTTCTGCTACTTGTTCTACATCAGACTTTCTTCCGCAAACGGCGAAACGCTTTGACTCGGTGAGTTTCGCGGCATTCCGACTTCGATGCCCCGGTTGCCGAAATTCAGTTGCCTTTGAATTTCGGGTGATCCCTCTTGAGCATGTATGCTTCTGCTACTTGTTCTACATCAGACTTTCTTCCGCAAACGGCGAAACGCTTTGACTCGGTGAGTTTCGCGGCATTCCGACTTCGATGCCCCGGTTGCCGAAATTCAGTTGCCTTTGAATTTCGGGTGATCCCTCTTGAGCATGTATGCTTCTGCTACTTGTTCTACATCAGACTTTCTTCCGCAAACGGCGAAACGCTTTGACTCGGTGAGTTTCGCGGCATTCCGACTTCGATGCCCCGGTTGCCGAAATTCAGTTGCCTTTGAATTTCGGGTGATCCCTCTTGAGCATGTATGCTTCTGCTACTTGTTCTACATCAGACTTTCTTCCGCAAACGGCGAAACGCTTTGACTCGGTGAGTTTCGCGGCATTCCGACTTCGATGCCCCGGTTGCCGAAATTCAGTTGCCTTTGAATTTCGGGTGATCCCTCTTGAGCATGTATGCTTCTGCTACTTGTTCTACATCAGACTTTCTTCCGCAAACGGCGAAACGCTTTGACTCGGTGAGTTTCGCGGCATTCCGACTTCGATGCCCCGGTTGCCGAAATTCAGTTGCCTTTGAATTTCGGGTGATCCCTCTTGAGCATGTATGCTTCTGCTACTTGTTCTACATCAGACTTTCTTCCGCAAACGGCGAAACGCTTTGACTCGGTGAGTTTCGCGGCATTCCGACTTCGATGCCCCGGTTGCCGAAATTCAGTTGCCTTTGAATTTCGGGTGATCCCTCTTGAGCATGTATGCTTCTGCTACTTGTTCTACATCAGACTTTCTTCCGCAAACGGCGAAACGCTTTGACTCGGTGAGTTTCGCGGCATTCCGACTTCGATGCCCCGGTTGCCGAAATTCAGTTGCCTTTGAATTTCGGGTGATCCCTCTTGAGCATGTATGCTTCTGCTACTTGTTCTACATCAGACTTTCTTCCGCAAACGGCGAAACGCTTTGACTCGGTGAGTTTCGCGGCATTCCGACTTCGATGCCCCGGTTGCCGAAATTCAGTTGCCTTTGAATTTCGGGTGATCCCTCTTGAGCATGTATGCTTCTGCTACTTGTTCTACATCAGACTTTCTTCCGCAAACGGCGAAACGCTTTGACTCGGTGAGTTTCGCGGCATTCCGACTTCGATGCCCCGGTTGCCGAAATTCAGTTGCCTTTGAATTTCGGGTGATCCCTCTTGAGCATGTATGCTTCTGCTACTTGTTCTACATCAGACTTTCTTCCGCAAACGGCGAAACGCTTTGACTCGGTGAGTTTCGCGGCATTCCGACTTCGATGCCCCGGTTGCCGAAATTCAGTTGCCTTTGAATTTCGGGTGATCCCTCTTGAGCATGTATGCTTCTGCTACTTGTTCTACATCAGACTTTCTTCCGCAAACGGCGAAACGCTTTGACTCGGTGAGTTTCGCGGCATTCCGACTTCGATGCCCCGGTTGCCGAAATTCAGTTGCCTTTGAATTTCGGGTGATCCCTCTTGAGCATGTATGCTTCTGCTACTTGTTCTACATCAGACTTTCTTCCGCAAACGGCGAAACGCTTTGACTCGGTGAGTTTCGCGGCATTCCGACTTCGATGCCCCGGTTGCCGAAATTCAGTTGCCTTTGAATTTCGGGTGATCCCTCTTGAGCATGTATGCTTCTGCTACTTGTTCTACATCAGACTTTCTTCCGCAAACGGCGAAACGCTTTGACTCGGTGAGTTTCGCGGCATTCCGACTTCGATGCCCCGGTTGCCGAAATTCAGTTGCCTTTGAATTTCGGGTGATCCCTCTTGAGCATGTATGCTTCTGCTACTTGTTCTACATCAGACTTCTTCCGCAAACGGCGAAACGCTTTGACTCGGTGAGTTTCGCGGCATTCCGACTTCGATGCCCCGGTTGCCGAAATTCAGTTGCCTTTGAATTTCGGGTGATCCCTCTTGAGCATGTATGCTTCTGCTACTTGTTCTACATCAGACTTTCTTCCGCAAACGGCGAAACGCTTTGACTCGGTGAGTTTCGCGGCATTCCGACTTCGATGCCCCGGTTGCCGAAATTCAGTTGCCTTTGAATTTCGGGTGATCCCTCTTGAGCATGTATGCTTCTGCTACTTGTTCTACATCAGACTTTCTTCCGCAAACGGCGAAACGCTTTGACTCGGTGAGTTTCGCGGCATTCCGACTTCGATGCCCCGGTTGCCGAAATTCAGTTGCCTTTGAATTTCGGGTGATCCCTCTTGAGCATGTATGCTTCTGCTACTTGTTCTACATCAGACTTTCTTCCGCAAACGGCGAAACGCTTTGACTCGGTGAGTTTCGCGGCATTCCGACTTCGATGCCCCGGTTGCCGAAATTCAGTTGCCTTTGAATTTCGGGTGATCCCTCTTGAGCATGTATGCTTCTGCTACTTGTTCTACATCAGACTTTCTTCCGCAAACGGCGAAACGCTTTGACTCGGTGAGTTTCGCGGCATTCCGACTTCGATGCCCCGGTTGCCGAAATTCAGTTGCCTTTGAATTTCGGGTGATCCCTCTTGAGCATGTATGCTTCTGCTACTTGTTCTACATCAGACTTTCTTCCGCAAACGGCGAAACGCTTTGACTCGGTGAGTTTCGCGGCATTCCGACTTCGATGCCCCGGTTGCCGAAATTCAGTTGCCTTTGAATTTCGGGTGATCCCTCTTGAGCATGTATGCTTCTGCTACTTGTTCTACATCAGACTTTCTTCCGCAAACGGCGAAACGCTTTGACTCGGTGAGTTTCGCGGCATTCCGACTTCGATGCCCCGGTTGCCGAAATTCAGTTGCCTTTGAATTTCGGGTGATCCCTCTTGAGCATGTATGCTTCTGCTACTTGTTCTACATCAGACTTTCTTCCGCAAACGGCGAAACGCTTTGACTCGGTGAGTTTCGCGGCATTCCGACTTCGATGCCCCGGTTGCCGAAATTCAGTTGCCTTTGAATTTCGGGTGATCCCTCTTGAGCATGTATGCTTCTGCTACTTGTTCTACATCAGACTTTCTTCCGCAAACGGCGAAACGCTTTGACTCGGTGAGTTTCGCGGCATTCCGACTTCGATGCCCCGGTTGCCGAAATTCAGTTGCCTTTGAATTTCGGGTGATCCCTCTTGAGCATGTATGCTTCTGCTACTTGTTCTACATCAGACTTTCTTCCGCAAACGGCGAAACGCTTTGACTCGGTGAGTTTCGCGGCATTCCGACTTCGATGCCCCGGTTGCCGAAATTCAGTTGCCTTTGAATTTCGGGTGATCCCTCTTGAGCATGTATGCTTCTGCTACTTGTTCTACATCAGACTTTCTTCCGCAAACGGCGAAACGCTTTGACTCGGTGAGTTTCGCGGCATTCCGACTTCGATGCCCCGGTTGCCGAAATTCAGTTGCCTTTGAATTTCGGGTGATCCCTCTTGAGCATGTATGCTTCTGCTACTTGTTCTACATCAGACTTTCTTCCGCAAACGGCGAAACGCTTTGACTCGGTGAGTTTCGCGGCATTCCGACTTCGATGCCCCGGTTGCCGAAATTCAGTTGCCTTTGAATTTCGGGTGATCCCTCTTGAGCATGTATGCTTCTGCTACTTGTTCTACATCAGACTTTCTTCCGCAAACGGCGAAACGCTTTGACTCGGTGAGTTTCGCGGCATTCCGACTTCGATGCCCCGGTTGCCGAAATTCAGTTGCCTTTGAATTTCGGGTGATCCCTCTTGAGCATGTATGCTTCTGCTACTTGTTCTACATCAGACTTTCTTCCGCAAACGGCGAAACGCTTTGACTCGGTGAGTTTCGCGGCATTCCGACTTCGATGCCCCGGTTGCCGAAATTCAGTTGCCTTTGAATTTCGGGTGATCCCTCTTGAGCATGTATGCTTCTGCTACTTGTTCTACATCAGACTTTCTTCCGCAAACGGCGAAACGCTTTGACTCGGTGAGTTTCGCGGCATTCCGACTTCGATGCCCCGGTTGCCGAAATTCAGTTGCCTTTGAATTTCGGGTGATCCCTCTTGAGCATGTATGCTTCTGCTACTTGTTCTACATCAGACTTTCTTCCGCAAACGGCGAAACGCTTTGACTCGGTGAGTTTCGCGGCATTCCGACTTCGATGCCCCGGTTGCCGAAATTCAGTTGCCTTTGAATTTCGGGTGATCCCTCTTGAGCATGTATGCTTCTGCTACTTGTTCTACATCAGACTTTCTTCCGCAAACGGCGAAACGCTTTGACTCGGTGAGTTTCGCGGCATTCCGACTTCGATGCCCCGGTTGCCGAAATTCAGTTGCCTTTGAATTTCGGGTGATCCCTCTTGAGCATGTATGCTTCTGCTACTTGTTCTACATCAGACTTTCTTCCGCAAACGGCGAAACGCTTTGACTCGGTGAGTTTCGCGGCATTCCGACTTCGATGCCCCGGTTGCCGAAATTCAGTTGCCTTTGAATTTCGGGTGATCCCTCTTGAGCATGTATGCTTCTGCTACTTGTTCTACATCAGACTTTCTTCCGCAAACGGCGAAACGCTTTGACTCGGTGAGTTTCGCGGCATTCCGACTTCGATGCCCCGGTTGCCGAAATTCAGTTGCCTTTGAATTTCGGGTGATCCCTCTTGAGCATGTATGCTTCTGCTACTTGTTCTACATCAGACTTTCTTCCGCAAACGGCGAAACGCTTTGACTCGGTGAGTTTCGCGGCATTCCGACTTCGATGCCCCGGTTGCCGAAATTCAGTTGCCTTTGAATTTCGGGTGATCCCTCTTGAGCATGTATGCTTCTGCTACTTGTTCTACATCAGACTTTCTTCCGCAAACGGCGAAACGCTTTGACTCGGTGAGTTTCGCGGCATTCCGACTTCGATGCCCCGGTTGCCGAAATTCAGTTGCCTTTGAATTTCGGGTGATCCCTCTTGAGCATGTATGCTTCTGCTACTTGTTCTACATCAGACTTTCTTCCGCAAACGGCGAAACGCTTTGACTCGGTGAGTTTCGCGGCATTCCGACTTCGATGCCCCGGTTGCCGAAATTCAGTTGCCTTTGAATTTCGGGTGATCCCTCTTGAGCATGTATGCTTCTGCTACTTGTTCTACATCAGACTTTCTTCCGCAAACGGCGAAACGCTTTGACTCGGTGAGTTTCGCGGCATTCCGACTTCGATGCCCCGGTTGCCGAAATTCAGTTGCCTTTGAATTTCGGGTGATCCCTCTTGAGCATGTATGCTTCTGCTACTTGTTCTACATCAGACTTTCTTCCGCAAACGGCGAAACGCTTTGACTCGGTGAGTTTCGCGGCATTCCGACTTCGATGCCCCGGTTGCCGAAATTCAGTTGCCTTTGAATTTCGGGTGATCCCTCTTGAGCATGTATGCTTCTGCTACTTGTTCTACATCAGACTTTCTTCCGCAAACGGCGAAACGCTTTGACTCGGTGAGTTTCGCGGCATTCCGACTTCGATGCCCCGGTTGCCGAAATTCAGTTGCCTTTGAATTTCGGGTGATCCCTCTTGAGCATGTATGCTTCTGCTACTTGTTCTACATCAGACTTTCTTCCGCAAACGGCGAAACGCTTTGACTCGGTGAGTTTCGCGGCATTCCGACTTCGATGCCCCGGTTGCCGAAATTCAGTTGCCTTTGAATTTCGGGTGATCCCTCTTGAGCATGTATGCTTCTGCTACTTGTTCTACATCAGACTTTCTTCCGCAAACGGCGAAACGCTTTGACTCGGTGAGTTTCGCGGCATTCCGACTTCGATGCCCCGGTTGCCGAAATTCAGTTGCCTTTGAATTTCGGGTGATCCCTCTTGAGCATGTATGCTTCTGCTACTTGTTCTACATCAGACTTTCTTCCGCAAACGGCGAAACGCTTTGACTCGGTGAGTTTCGCGGCATTCCGACTTCGATGCCCCGGTTGCCGAAATTCAGTTGCCTTTGAATTTCGGGTGATCCCTCTTGAGCATGTATGCTTCTGCTACTTGTTCTACATCAGACTTTCTTCCGCAAACGGCGAAACGCTTTGACTCGGTGAGTTTCGCGGCATTCCGACTTCGATGCCCCGGTTGCCGAAATTCAGTTGCCTTTGAATTTCGGGTGATCCCTCTTGAGCATGTATGCTTCTGCTACTTGTTCTACATCAGACTTTCTTCCGCAAACGGCGAAACGCTTTGACTCGGTGAGTTTCGCGGCATTCCGACTTCGATGCCCCGGTTGCCGAAATTCAGTTGCCTTTGAATTTCGGGTGATCCCTCTTGAGCATGTATGCTTCTGCTACTTGTTCTACATCAGACTTTCTTCCGCAAACGGCGAAACGCTTTGACTCGGTGAGTTTCGCGGCATTCCGACTTCGATGCCCCGGTTGCCGAAATTCAGTTGCCTTTGAATTTCGGGTGATCCCTCTTGAGCATGTATGCTTCTGCTACTTGTTCTACATCAGACTTTCTTCCGCAAACGGCGAAACGCTTTGACTCGGTGAGTTTCGCGGCATTCCGACTTCGATGCCCCGGTTGCCGAAATTCAGTTGCCTTTGAATTTCGGGTGATCCCTCTTGAGCATGTATGCTTCTGCTACTTGTTCTACATCAGACTTTCTTCCGCAAACGGCGAAACGCTTTGACTCGGTGAGTTTCGCGGCATTCCGACTTCGATGCCCCGGTTGCCGAAATTCAGTTGCCTTTGAATTTCGGGTGATCCCTCTTGAGCATGTATGCTTCTGCTACTTGTTCTACATCAGACTTTCTTCCGCAAACGGCGAAACGCTTTGACTCGGTGAGTTTCGCGGCATTCCGACTTCGATGCCCCGGTTGCCGAAATTCAGTTGCCTTTGAATTTCGGGTGATCCCTCTTGAGCATGTATGCTTCTGCTACTTGTTCTACATCAGACTTTCTTCCGCAAACGGCGAAACGCTTTGACTCGGTGAGTTTCGCGGCATTCCGACTTCGATGCCCCGGTTGCCGAAATTCAGTTGCCTTTGAATTTCGGGTGATCCCTCTTGAGCATGTATGCTTCTGCTACTTGTTCTACATCAGACTTTCTTCCGCAAACGGCGAAACGCTTTGACTCGGTGAGTTTCGCGGCATTCCGACTTCGATGCCCCGGTTGCCGAAATTCAGTTGCCTTTGAATTTCGGGTGATCCCTCTTGAGCATGTATGCTTCTGCTACTTGTTCTACATCAGACTTTCTTCCGCAAACGGCGAAACGCTTTGACTCGGTGAGTTTCGCGGCATTCCGACTTCGATGCCCCGGTTGCCGAAATTCAGTTGCCTTTGAATTTCGGGTGATCCCTCTTGAGCATGTATGCTTCTGCTACTTGTTCTACATCAGACTTTCTTCCGCAAACGGCGAAACGCTTTGACTCGGTGAGTTTCGCGGCATTCCGACTTCGATGCCCCGGTTGCCGAAATTCAGTTGCCTTTGAATTTCGGGTGATCCCTCTTGAGCATGTATGCTTCTGCTACTTGTTCTACATCAGACTTTCTTCCGCAAACGGCGAAACGCTTTGACTCGGTGAGTTTCGCGGCATTCCGACTTCGATGCCCCGGTTGCCGAAATTCAGTTGCCTTTGAATTTCGGGTGATCCCTCTTGAGCATGTATGCTTCTGCTACTTGTTCTACATCAGACTTTCTTCCGCAAACGGCGAAACGCTTTGACTCGGTGAGTTTCGCGGCATTCCGACTTCGATGCCCCGGTTGCCGAAATTCAGTTGCCTTTGAATTTCGGGTGATCCCTCTTGAGCATGTATGCTTCTGCTACTTGTTCTACATCAGACTTTCTTCCGCAAACGGCGAAACGCTTTGACTCGGTGAGTTTCGCGGCATTCCGACTTCGATGCCCCGGTTGCCGAAATTCAGTTGCCTTTGAATTTCGGGTGATCCCTCTTGAGCATGTATGCTTCTGCTACTTGTTCTACATCAGACTTTCTTCCGCAAACGGCGAAACGCTTTGACTCGGTGAGTTTCGCGGCATTCCGACTTCGATGCCCCGGTTGCCGAAATTCAGTTGCCTTTGAATTTCGGGTGATCCCTCTTGAGCATGTATGCTTCTGCTACTTGTTCTACATCAGACTTTCTTCCGCAAACGGCGAAACGCTTTGACTCGGTGAGTTTCGCGGCATTCCGACTTCGATGCCCCGGTTGCCGAAATTCAGTTGCCTTTGAATTTCGGGTGATCCCTCTTGAGCATGTATGCTTCTGCTACTTGTTCTACATCAGACTTTCTTCCGCAAACGGCGAAACGCTTTGACTCGGTGAGTTTCGCGGCATTCCGACTTCGATGCCCCGGTTGCCGAAATTCAGTTGCCTTTGAATTTCGGGTGATCCCTCTTGAGCATGTATGCTTCTGCTACTTGTTCTACATCAGACTTTCTTCCGCAAACGGCGAAACGCTTTGACTCGGTGAGTTTCGCGGCATTCCGACTTCGATGCCCCGGTTGCCGAAATTCAGTTGCCTTTGAATTTCGGGTGATCCCTCTTGAGCATGTATGCTTCTGCTACTTGTTCTACATCAGACTTTCTTCCGCAAACGGCGAAACGCTTTGACTCGGTGAGTTTCGCGGCATTCCGACTTCGATGCCCCGGTTGCCGAAATTCAGTTGCCTTTGAATTTCGGGTGATCCCTCTTGAGCATGTATGCTTCTGCTACTTGTTCTACATCAGACTTTCTTCCGCAAACGGCGAAACGCTTTGACTCGGTGAGTTTCGCGGCATTCCGACTTCGATGCCCCGGTTGCCGAAATTCAGTTGCCTTTGAATTTCGGGTGATCCCTCTTGAGCATGTATGCTTCTGCTACTTGTTCTACATCAGACTTTCTTCCGCAAACGGCGAAACGCTTTGACTCGGTGAGTTTCGCGGCATTCCGACTTCGATGCCCCGGTTGCCGAAATTCAGTTGCCTTTGAATTTCGGGTGATCCCTCTTGAGCATGTATGCTTCTGCTACTTGTTCTACATCAGACTTTCTTCCGCAAACGGCGAAACGCTTTGACTCGGTGAGTTTCGCGGCATTCCGACTTCGATGCCCCGGTTGCCGAAATTCAGTTGCCTTTGAATTTCGGGTGATCCCTCTTGAGCATGTATGCTTCTGCTACTTGTTCTACATCAGACTTTCTTCCGCAAACGGCGAAACGCTTTGACTCGGTGAGTTTCGCGGCATTCCGACTTCGATGCCCCGGTTGCCGAAATTCAGTTGCCTTTGAATTTCGGGTGATCCCTCTTGAGCATGTATGCTTCTGCTACTTGTTCTACATCAGACTTTCTTCCGCAAACGGCGAAACGCTTTGACTCGGTGAGTTTCGCGGCATTCCGACTTCGATGCCCCGGTTGCCGAAATTCAGTTGCCTTTGAATTTCGGGTGATCCCTCTTGAGCATGTATGCTTCTGCTACTTGTTCTACATCAGACTTTCTTCCGCAAACGGCGAAACGCTTTGACTCGGTGAGTTTCGCGGCATTCCGACTTCGATGCCCCGGTTGCCGAAATTCAGTTGCCTTTGAATTTCGGGTGATCCCTCTTGAGCATGTATGCTTCTGCTACTTGTTCTACATCAGACTTTCTTCCGCAAACGGCGAAACGCTTTGACTCGGTGAGTTTCGCGGCATTCCGACTTCGATGCCCCGGTTGCCGAAATTCAGTTGCCTTTGAATTTCGGGTGATCCCTCTTGAGCATGTATGCTTCTGCTACTTGTTCTACATCAGACTTTCTTCCGCAAACGGCGAAACGCTTTGACTCGGTGAGTTTCGCGGCATTCCGACTTCGATGCCCCGGTTGCCGAAATTCAGTTGCCTTTGAATTTCGGGTGATCCCTCTTGAGCATGTATGCTTCTGCTACTTGTTCTACATCAGACTTTCTTCCGCAAACGGCGAAACGCTTTGACTCGGTGAGTTTCGCGGCATTCCGACTTCGATGCCCCGGTTGCCGAAATTCAGTTGCCTTTGAATTTCGGGTGATCCCTCTTGAGCATGTATGCTTCTGCTACTTGTTCTACATCAGACTTTCTTCCGCAAACGGCGAAACGCTTTGACTCGGTGAGTTTCGCGGCATTCCGACTTCGATGCCCCGGTTGCCGAAATTCAGTTGCCTTTGAATTTCGGGTGATCCCTCTTGAGCATGTATGCTTCTGCTACTTGTTCTACATCAGACTTTCTTCCGCAAACGGCGAAACGCTTTGACTCGGTGAGTTTCGCGGCATTCCGACTTCGATGCCCCGGTTGCCGAAATTCAGTTGCCTTTGAATTTCGGGTGATCCCTCTTGAGCATGTATGCTTCTGCTACTTGTTCTACATCAGACTTTCTTCCGCAAACGGCGAAACGCTTTGACTCGGTGAGTTTCGCGGCATTCCGACTTCGATGCCCCGGTTGCCGAAATTCAGTTGCCTTTGAATTTCGGGTGATCCCTCTTGAGCATGTATGCTTCTGCTACTTGTTCTACATCAGACTTTCTTCCGCAAACGGCGAAACGCTTTGACTCGGTGAGTTTCGCGGCATTCCGACTTCGATGCCCCGGTTGCCGAAATTCAGTTGCCTTTGAATTTCGGGTGATCCCTCTTGAGCATGTATGCTTCTGCTACTTGTTCTACATCAGACTTTCTTCCGCAAACGGCGAAACGCTTTGACTCGGTGAGTTTCGCGGCATTCCGACTTCGATGCCCCGGTTGCCGAAATTCAGTTGCCTTTGAATTTCGGGTGATCCCTCTTGAGCATGTATGCTTCTGCTACTTGTTCTACATCAGACTTTCTTCCGCAAACGGCGAAACGCTTTGACTCGGTGAGTTTCGCGGCATTCCGACTTCGATGCCCCGGTTGCCGAAATTCAGTTGCCTTTGAATTTCGGGTGATCCCTCTTGAGCATGTATGCTTCTGCTACTTGTTCTACATCAGACTTTCTTCCGCAAACGGCGAAACGCTTTGACTCGGTGAGTTTCGCGGCATTCCGACTTCGATGCCCCGGTTGCCGAAATTCAGTTGCCTTTGAATTTCGGGTGATCCCTCTTGAGCATGTATGCTTCTGCTACTTGTTCTACATCAGACTTTCTTCCGCAAACGGCGAAACGCTTTGACTCGGTGAGTTTCGCGGCATTCCGACTTCGATGCCCCGGTTGCCGAAATTCAGTTGCCTTTGAATTTCGGGTGATCCCTCTTGAGCATGTATGCTTCTGCTACTTGTTCTACATCAGACTTTCTTCCGCAAACGGCGAAACGCTTTGACTCGGTGAGTTTCGCGGCATTCCGACTTCGATGCCCCGGTTGCCGAAATTCAGTTGCCTTTGAATTTCGGGTGATCCCTCTTGAGCATGTATGCTTCTGCTACTTGTTCTACATCAGACTTTCTTCCGCAAACGGCGAAACGCTTTGACTCGGTGAGTTTCGCGGCATTCCGACTTCGATGCCCCGGTTGCCGAAATTCAGTTGCCTTTGAATTTCGGGTGATCCCTCTTGAGCATGTATGCTTCTGCTACTTGTTCTACATCAGACTTTCTTCCGCAAACGGCGAAACGCTTTGACTCGGTGAGTTTCGCGGCATTCCGACTTCGATGCCCCGGTTGCCGAAATTCAGTTGCCTTTGAATTTCGGGTGATCCCTCTTGAGCATGTATGCTTCTGCTACTTGTTCTACATCAGACTTTCTTCCGCAAACGGCGAAACGCTTTGACTCGGTGAGTTTCGCGGCATTCCGACTTCGATGCCCCGGTTGCCGAAATTCAGTTGCCTTTGAATTTCGGGTGATCCCTCTTGAGCATGTATGCTTCTGCTACTTGTTCTACATCAGACTTCTTCCGCAAACGGCGAAACGCTTTGACTCGGTGAGTTTCGCGGCATTCCGACTTCGATGCCCCGGTTGCCGAAATTCAGTTGCCTTTGAATTTCGGGTGATCCCTCTTGAGCATGTATGCTTCTGCTACTTGTTCTACATCAGACTTTCTTCCGCAAACGGCGAAACGCTTTGACTCGGTGAGTTTCGCGGCATTCCGACTTCGATGCCCCGGTTGCCGAAATTCAGTTGCCTTTGAATTTCGGGTGATCCCTCTTGAGCATGTATGCTTCTGCTACTTGTTCTACATCAGACTTTCTTCCGCAAACGGCGAAACGCTTTGACTCGGTGAGTTTCGCGGCATTCCGACTTCGATGCCCCGGTTGCCGAAATTCAGTTGCCTTTGAATTTCGGGTGATCCCTCTTGAGCATGTATGCTTCTGCTACTTGTTCTACATCAGACTTTCTTCCGCAAACGGCGAAACGCTTTGACTCGGTGAGTTTCGCGGCATTCCGACTTCGATGCCCCGGTTGCCGAAATTCAGTTGCCTTTGAATTTCGGGTGATCCCTCTTGAGCATGTATGCTTCTGCTACTTGTTCTACATCAGACTTTCTTCCGCAAACGGCGAAACGCTTTGACTCGGTGAGTTTCGCGGCATTCCGACTTCGATGCCCCGGTTGCCGAAATTCAGTTGCCTTTGAATTTCGGGTGATCCCTCTTGAGCATGTATGCTTCTGCTACTTGTTCTACATCAGACTTTCTTCCGCAAACGGCGAAACGCTTTGACTCGGTGAGTTTCGCGGCATTCCGACTTCGATGCCCCGGTTGCCGAAATTCAGTTGCCTTTGAATTTCGGGTGATCCCTCTTGAGCATGTATGCTTCTGCTACTTGTTCTACATCAGACTTTCTTCCGCAAACGGCGAAACGCTTTGACTCGGTGAGTTTCGCGGCATTCCGACTTCGATGCCCCGGTTGCCGAAATTCAGTTGCCTTTGAATTTCGGGTGATCCCTCTTGAGCATGTATGCTTCTGCTACTTGTTCTACATCAGACTTTCTTCCGCAAACGGCGAAACGCTTTGACTCGGTGAGTTTCGCGGCATTCCGACTTCGATGCCCCGGTTGCCGAAATTCAGTTGCCTTTGAATTTCGGGTGATCCCTCTTGAGCATGTATGCTTCTGCTACTTGTTCTACATCAGACTTTCTTCCGCAAACGGCGAAACGCTTTGACTCGGTGAGTTTCGCGGCATTCCGACTTCGATGCCCCGGTTGCCGAAATTCAGTTGCCTTTGAATTTCGGGTGATCCCTCTTGAGCATGTATGCTTCTGCTACTTGTTCTACATCAGACTTTCTTCCGCAAACGGCGAAACGCTTTGACTCGGTGAGTTTCGCGGCATTCCGACTTCGATGCCCCGGTTGCCGAAATTCAGTTGCCTTTGAATTTCGGGTGATCCCTCTTGAGCATGTATGCTTCTGCTACTTGTTCTACATCAGACTTTCTTCCGCAAACGGCGAAACGCTTTGACTCGGTGAGTTTCGCGGCATTCCGACTTCGATGCCCCGGTTGCCGAAATTCAGTTGCCTTTGAATTTCGGGTGATCCCTCTTGAGCATGTATGCTTCTGCTACTTGTTCTACATCAGACTTTCTTCCGCAAACGGCGAAACGCTTTGACTCGGTGAGTTTCGCGGCATTCCGACTTCGATGCCCCGGTTGCCGAAATTCAGTTGCCTTTGAATTTCGGGTGATCCCTCTTGAGCATGTATGCTTCTGCTACTTGTTCTACATCAGACTTTCTTCCGCAAACGGCGAAACGCTTTGACTCGGTGAGTTTCGCGGCATTCCGACTTCGATGCCCCGGTTGCCGAAATTCAGTTGCCTTTGAATTTCGGGTGATCCCTCTTGAGCATGTATGCTTCTGCTACTTGTTCTACATCAGACTTTCTTCCGCAAACGGCGAAACGCTTTGACTCGGTGAGTTTCGCGGCATTCCGACTTCGATGCCCCGGTTGCCGAAATTCAGTTGCCTTTGAATTTCGGGTGATCCCTCTTGAGCATGTATGCTTCTGCTACTTGTTCTACATCAGACTTTCTTCCGCAAACGGCGAAACGCTTTGACTCGGTGAGTTTCGCGGCATTCCGACTTCGATGCCCCGGTTGCCGAAATTCAGTTGCCTTTGAATTTCGGGTGATCCCTCTTGAGCATGTATGCTTCTGCTACTTGTTCTACATCAGACTTTCTTCCGCAAACGGCGAAACGCTTTGACTCGGTGAGTTTCGCGGCATTCCGACTTCGATGCCCCGGTTGCCGAAATTCAGTTGCCTTTGAATTTCGGGTGATCCCTCTTGAGCATGTATGCTTCTGCTACTTGTTCTACATCAGACTTTCTTCCGCAAACGGCGAAACGCTTTGACTCGGTGAGTTTCGCGGCATTCCGACTTCGATGCCCCGGTTGCCGAAATTCAGTTGCCTTTGAATTTCGGGTGATCCCTCTTGAGCATGTATGCTTCTGCTACTTGTTCTACATCAGACTTTCTTCCGCAAACGGCGAAACGCTTTGACTCGGTGAGTTTCGCGGCATTCCGACTTCGATGCCCCGGTTGCCGAAATTCAGTTGCCTTTGAATTTCGGGTGATCCCTCTTGAGCATGTATGCTTCTGCTACTTGTTCTACATCAGACTTTCTTCCGCAAACGGCGAAACGCTTTGACTCGGTGAGTTTCGCGGCATTCCGACTTCGATGCCCCGGTTGCCGAAATTCAGTTGCCTTTGAATTTCGGGTGATCCCTCTTGAGCATGTATGCTTCTGCTACTTGTTCTACATCAGACTTTCTTCCGCAAACGGCGAAACGCTTTGACTCGGTGAGTTTCGCGGCATTCCGACTTCGATGCCCCGGTTGCCGAAATTCAGTTGCCTTTGAATTTCGGGTGATCCCTCTTGAGCATGTATGCTTCTGCTACTTGTTCTACATCAGACTTTCTTCCGCAAACGGCGAAACGCTTTGACTCGGTGAGTTTCGCGGCATTCCGACTTCGATGCCCCGGTTGCCGAAATTCAGTTGCCTTTGAATTTCGGGTGATCCCTCTTGAGCATGTATGCTTCTGCTACTTGTTCTACATCAGACTTTCTTCCGCAAACGGCGAAACGCTTTGACTCGGTGAGTTTCGCGGCATTCCGACTTCGATGCCCCGGTTGCCGAAATTCAGTTGCCTTTGAATTTCGGGTGATCCCTCTTGAGCATGTATGCTTCTGCTACTTGTTCTACATCAGACTTTCTTCCGCAAACGGCGAAACGCTTTGACTCGGTGAGTTTCGCGGCATTCCGACTTCGATGCCCCGGTTGCCGAAATTCAGTTGCCTTTGAATTTCGGGTGATCCCTCTTGAGCATGTATGCTTCTGCTACTTGTTCTACATCAGACTTTCTTCCGCAAACGGCGAAACGCTTTGACTCGGTGAGTTTCGCGGCATTCCGACTTCGATGCCCCGGTTGCCGAAATTCAGTTGCCTTTGAATTTCGGGTGATCCCTCTTGAGCATGTATGCTTCTGCTACTTGTTCTACATCAGACTTTCTTCCGCAAACGGCGAAACGCTTTGACTCGGTGAGTTTCGCGGCATTCCGACTTCGATGCCCCGGTTGCCGAAATTCAGTTGCCTTTGAATTTCGGGTGATCCCTCTTGAGCATGTATGCTTCTGCTACTTGTTCTACATCAGACTTTCTTCCGCAAACGGCGAAACGCTTTGACTCGGTGAGTTTCGCGGCATTCCGACTTCGATGCCCCGGTTGCCGAAATTCAGTTGCCTTTGAATTTCGGGTGATCCCTCTTGAGCATGTATGCTTCTGCTACTTGTTCTACATCAGACTTTCTTCCGCAAACGGCGAAACGCTTTGACTCGGTGAGTTTCGCGGCATTCCGACTTCGATGCCCCGGTTGCCGAAATTCAGTTGCCTTTGAATTTCGGGTGATCCCTCTTGAGCATGTATGCTTCTGCTACTTGTTCTACATCAGACTTTCTTCCGCAAACGGCGAAACGCTTTGACTCGGTGAGTTTCGCGGCATTCCGACTTCGATGCCCCGGTTGCCGAAATTCAGTTGCCTTTGAATTTCGGGTGATCCCTCTTGAGCATGTATGCTTCTGCTACTTGTTCTACATCAGACTTTCTTCCGCAAACGGCGAAACGCTTTGACTCGGTGAGTTTCGCGGCATTCCGACTTCGATGCCCCGGTTGCCGAAATTCAGTTGCCTTTGAATTTCGGGTGATCCCTCTTGAGCATGTATGCTTCTGCTACTTGTTCTACATCAGACTTTCTTCCGCAAACGGCGAAACGCTTTGACTCGGTGAGTTTCGCGGCATTCCGACTTCGATGCCCCGGTTGCCGAAATTCAGTTGCCTTTGAATTTCGGGTGATCCCTCTTGAGCATGTATGCTTCTGCTACTTGTTCTACATCAGACTTTCTTCCGCAAACGGCGAAACGCTTTGACTCGGTGAGTTTCGCGGCATTCCGACTTCGATGCCCCGGTTGCCGAAATTCAGTTGCCTTTGAATTTCGGGTGATCCCTCTTGAGCATGTATGCTTCTGCTACTTGTTCTACATCAGACTTTCTTCCGCAAACGGCGAAACGCTTTGACTCGGTGAGTTTCGCGGCATTCCGACTTCGATGCCCCGGTTGCCGAAATTCAGTTGCCTTTGAATTTCGGGTGATCCCTCTTGAGCATGTATGCTTCTGCTACTTGTTCTACATCAGACTTTCTTCCGCAAACGGCGAAACGCTTTGACTCGGTGAGTTTCGCGGCATTCCGACTTCGATGCCCCGGTTGCCGAAATTCAGTTGCCTTTGAATTTCGGGTGATCCCTCTTGAGCATGTATGCTTCTGCTACTTGTTCTACATCAGACTTTCTTCCGCAAACGGCGAAACGCTTTGACTCGGTGAGTTTCGCGGCATTCCGACTTCGATGCCCCGGTTGCCGAAATTCAGTTGCCTTTGAATTTCGGGTGATCCCTCTTGAGCATGTATGCTTCTGCTACTTGTTCTACATCAGACTTTCTTCCGCAAACGGCGAAACGCTTTGACTCGGTGAGTTTCGCGGCATTCCGACTTCGATGCCCCGGTTGCCGAAATTCAGTTGCCTTTGAATTTCGGGTGATCCCTCTTGAGCATGTATGCTTCTGCTACTTGTTCTACATCAGACTTTCTTCCGCAAACGGCGAAACGCTTTGACTCGGTGAGTTTCGCGGCATTCCGACTTCGATGCCCCGGTTGCCGAAATTCAGTTGCCTTTGAATTTCGGGTGATCCCTCTTGAGCATGTATGCTTCTGCTACTTGTTCTACATCAGACTTTCTTCCGCAAACGGCGAAACGCTTTGACTCGGTGAGTTTCGCGGCATTCCGACTTCGATGCCCCGGTTGCCGAAATTCAGTTGCCTTTGAATTTCGGGTGATCCCTCTTGAGCATGTATGCTTCTGCTACTTGTTCTACATCAGACTTTCTTCCGCAAACGGCGAAACGCTTTGACTCGGTGAGTTTCGCGGCATTCCGACTTCGATGCCCCGGTTGCCGAAATTCAGTTGCCTTTGAATTTCGGGTGATCCCTCTTGAGCATGTATGCTTCTGCTACTTGTTCTACATCAGACTTTCTTCCGCAAACGGCGAAACGCTTTGACTCGGTGAGTTTCGCGGCATTCCGACTTCGATGCCCCGGTTGCCGAAATTCAGTTGCCTTTGAATTTCGGGTGATCCCTCTTGAGCATGTATGCTTCTGCTACTTGTTCTACATCAGACTTTCTTCCGCAAACGGCGAAACGCTTTGACTCGGTGAGTTTCGCGGCATTCCGACTTCGATGCCCCGGTTGCCGAAATTCAGTTGCCTTTGAATTTCGGGTGATCCCTCTTGAGCATGTATGCTTCTGCTACTTGTTCTACATCAGACTTTCTTCCGCAAACGGCGAAACGCTTTGACTCGGTGAGTTTCGCGGCATTCCGACTTCGATGCCCCGGTTGCCGAAATTCAGTTGCCTTTGAATTTCGGGTGATCCCTCTTGAGCATGTATGCTTCTGCTACTTGTTCTACATCAGACTTTCTTCCGCAAACGGCGAAACGCTTTGACTCGGTGAGTTTCGCGGCATTCCGACTTCGATGCCCCGGTTGCCGAAATTCAGTTGCCTTTGAATTTCGGGTGATCCCTCTTGAGCATGTATGCTTCTGCTACTTGTTCTACATCAGACTTTCTTCCGCAAACGGCGAAACGCTTTGACTCGGTGAGTTTCGCGGCATTCCGACTTCGATGCCCCGGTTGCCGAAATTCAGTTGCCTTTGAATTTCGGGTGATCCCTCTTGAGCATGTATGCTTCTGCTACTTGTTCTACATCAGACTTTCTTCCGCAAACGGCGAAACGCTTTGACTCGGTGAGTTTCGCGGCATTCCGACTTCGATGCCCCGGTTGCCGAAATTCAGTTGCCTTTGAATTTCGGGTGATCCCTCTTGAGCATGTATGCTTCTGCTACTTGTTCTACATCAGACTTTCTTCCGCAAACGGCGAAACGCTTTGACTCGGTGAGTTTCGCGGCATTCCGACTTCGATGCCCCGGTTGCCGAAATTCAGTTGCCTTTGAATTTCGGGTGATCCCTCTTGAGCATGTATGCTTCTGCTACTTGTTCTACATCAGACTTTCTTCCGCAAACGGCGAAACGCTTTGACTCGGTGAGTTTCGCGGCATTCCGACTTCGATGCCCCGGTTGCCGAAATTCAGTTGCCTTTGAATTTCGGGTGATCCCTCTTGAGCATGTATGCTTCTGCTACTTGTTCTACATCAGACTTTCTTCCGCAAACGGCGAAACGCTTTGACTCGGTGAGTTTCGCGGCATTCCGACTTCGATGCCCCGGTTGCCGAAATTCAGTTGCCTTTGAATTTCGGGTGATCCCTCTTGAGCATGTATGCTTCTGCTACTTGTTCTACATCAGACTTTCTTCCGCAAACGGCGAAACGCTTTGACTCGGTGAGTTTCGCGGCATTCCGACTTCGATGCCCCGGTTGCCGAAATTCAGTTGCCTTTGAATTTCGGGTGATCCCTCTTGAGCATGTATGCTTCTGCTACTTGTTCTACATCAGACTTTCTTCCGCAAACGGCGAAACGCTTTGACTCGGTGAGTTTCGCGGCATTCCGACTTCGATGCCCCGGTTGCCGAAATTCAGTTGCCTTTGAATTTCGGGTGATCCCTCTTGAGCATGTATGCTTCTGCTACTTGTTCTACATCAGACTTTCTTCCGCAAACGGCGAAACGCTTTGACTCGGTGAGTTTCGCGGCATTCCGACTTCGATGCCCCGGTTGCCGAAATTCAGTTGCCTTTGAATTTCGGGTGATCCCTCTTGAGCATGTATGCTTCTGCTACTTGTTCTACATCAGACTTTCTTCCGCAAACGGCGAAACGCTTTGACTCGGTGAGTTTCGCGGCATTCCGACTTCGATGCCCCGGTTGCCGAAATTCAGTTGCCTTTGAATTTCGGGTGATCCCTCTTGAGCATGTATGCTTCTGCTACTTGTTCTACATCAGACTTTCTTCCGCAAACGGCGAAACGCTTTGACTCGGTGAGTTTCGCGGCATTCCGACTTCGATGCCCCGGTTGCCGAAATTCAGTTGCCTTTGAATTTCGGGTGATCCCTCTTGAGCATGTATGCTTCTGCTACTTGTTCTACATCAGACTTTCTTCCGCAAACGGCGAAACGCTTTGACTCGGTGAGTTTCGCGGCATTCCGACTTCGATGCCCCGGTTGCCGAAATTCAGTTGCCTTTGAATTTCGGGTGATCCCTCTTGAGCATGTATGCTTCTGCTACTTGTTCTACATCAGACTTTCTTCCGCAAACGGCGAAACGCTTTGACTCGGTGAGTTTCGCGGCATTCCGACTTCGATGCCCCGGTTGCCGAAATTCAGTTGCCTTTGAATTTCGGGTGATCCCTCTTGAGCATGTATGCTTCTGCTACTTGTTCTACATCAGACTTTCTTCCGCAAACGGCGAAACGCTTTGACTCGGTGAGTTTCGCGGCATTCCGACTTCGATGCCCCGGTTGCCGAAATTCAGTTGCCTTTGAATTTCGGGTGATCCCTCTTGAGCATGTATGCTTCTGCTACTTGTTCTACATCAGACTTTCTTCCGCAAACGGCGAAACGCTTTGACTCGGTGAGTTTCGCGGCATTCCGACTTCGATGCCCCGGTTGCCGAAATTCAGTTGCCTTTGAATTTCGGGTGATCCCTCTTGAGCATGTATGCTTCTGCTACTTGTTCTACATCAGACTTTCTTCCGCAAACGGCGAAACGCTTTGACTCGGTGAGTTTCGCGGCATTCCGACTTCGATGCCCCGGTTGCCGAAATTCAGTTGCCTTTGAATTTCGGGTGATCCCTCTTGAGCATGTATGCTTCTGCTACTTGTTCTACATCAGACTTTCTTCCGCAAACGGCGAAACGCTTTGACTCGGTGAGTTTCGCGGCATTCCGACTTCGATGCCCCGGTTGCCGAAATTCAGTTGCCTTTGAATTTCGGGTGATCCCTCTTGAGCATGTATGCTTCTGCTACTTGTTCTACATCAGACTTTCTTCCGCAAACGGCGAAACGCTTTGACTCGGTGAGTTTCGCGGCATTCCGACTTCGATGCCCCGGTTGCCGAAATTCAGTTGCCTTTGAATTTCGGGTGATCCCTCTTGAGCATGTATGCTTCTGCTACTTGTTCTACATCAGACTTTCTTCCGCAAACGGCGAAACGCTTTGACTCGGTGAGTTTCGCGGCATTCCGACTTCGATGCCCCGGTTGCCGAAATTCAGTTGCCTTTGAATTTCGGGTGATCCCTCTTGAGCATGTATGCTTCTGCTACTTGTTCTACATCAGACTTTCTTCCGCAAACGGCGAAACGCTTTGACTCGGTGAGTTTCGCGGCATTCCGACTTCGATGCCCCGGTTGCCGAAATTCAGTTGCCTTTGAATTTCGGGTGATCCCTCTTGAGCATGTATGCTTCTGCTACTTGTTCTACATCAGACTTTCTTCCGCAAACGGCGAAACGCTTTGACTCGGTGAGTTTCGCGGCATTCCGACTTCGATGCCCCGGTTGCCGAAATTCAGTTGCCTTTGAATTTCGGGTGATCCCTCTTGAGCATGTATGCTTCTGCTACTTGTTCTACATCAGACTTTCTTCCGCAAACGGCGAAACGCTTTGACTCGGTGAGTTTCGCGGCATTCCGACTTCGATGCCCCGGTTGCCGAAATTCAGTTGCCTTTGAATTTCGGGTGATCCCTCTTGAGCATGTATGCTTCTGCTACTTGTTCTACATCAGACTTTCTTCCGCAAACGGCGAAACGCTTTGACTCGGTGAGTTTCGCGGCATTCCGACTTCGATGCCCCGGTTGCCGAAATTCAGTTGCCTTTGAATTTCGGGTGATCCCTCTTGAGCATGTATGCTTCTGCTACTTGTTCTACATCAGACTTTCTTCCGCAAACGGCGAAACGCTTTGACTCGGTGAGTTTCGCGGCATTCCGACTTCGATGCCCCGGTTGCCGAAATTCAGTTGCCTTTGAATTTCGGGTGATCCCTCTTGAGCATGTATGCTTCTGCTACTTGTTCTACATCAGACTTTCTTCCGCAAACGGCGAAACGCTTTGACTCGGTGAGTTTCGCGGCATTCCGACTTCGATGCCCCGGTTGCCGAAATTCAGTTGCCTTTGAATTTCGGGTGATCCCTCTTGAGCATGTATGCTTCTGCTACTTGTTCTACATCAGACTTTCTTCCGCAAACGGCGAAACGCTTTGACTCGGTGAGTTTCGCGGCATTCCGACTTCGATGCCCCGGTTGCCGAAATTCAGTTGCCTTTGAATTTCGGGTGATCCCTCTTGAGCATGTATGCTTCTGCTACTTGTTCTACATCAGACTTTCTTCCGCAAACGGCGAAACGCTTTGACTCGGTGAGTTTCGCGGCATTCCGACTTCGATGCCCCGGTTGCCGAAATTCAGTTGCCTTTGAATTTCGGGTGATCCCTCTTGAGCATGTATGCTTCTGCTACTTGTTCTACATCAGACTTTCTTCCGCAAACGGCGAAACGCTTTGACTCGGTGAGTTTCGCGGCATTCCGACTTCGATGCCCCGGTTGCCGAAATTCAGTTGCCTTTGAATTTCGGGTGATCCCTCTTGAGCATGTATGCTTCTGCTACTTGTTCTACATCAGACTTTCTTCCGCAAACGGCGAAACGCTTTGACTCGGTGAGTTTCGCGGCATTCCGACTTCGATGCCCCGGTTGCCGAAATTCAGTTGCCTTTGAATTTCGGGTGATCCCTCTTGAGCATGTATGCTTCTGCTACTTGTTCTACATCAGACTTTCTTCCGCAAACGGCGAAACGCTTTGACTCGGTGAGTTTCGCGGCATTCCGACTTCGATGCCCCGGTTGCCGAAATTCAGTTGCCTTTGAATTTCGGGTGATCCCTCTTGAGCATGTATGCTTCTGCTACTTGTTCTACATCAGACTTTCTTCCGCAAACGGCGAAACGCTTTGACTCGGTGAGTTTCGCGGCATTCCGACTTCGATGCCCCGGTTGCCGAAATTCAGTTGCCTTTGAATTTCGGGTGATCCCTCTTGAGCATGTATGCTTCTGCTACTTGTTCTACATCAGACTTTCTTCCGCAAACGGCGAAACGCTTTGACTCGGTGAGTTTCGCGGCATTCCGACTTCGATGCCCCGGTTGCCGAAATTCAGTTGCCTTTGAATTTCGGGTGATCCCTCTTGAGCATGTATGCTTCTGCTACTTGTTCTACATCAGACTTTCTTCCGCAAACGGCGAAACGCTTTGACTCGGTGAGTTTCGCGGCATTCCGACTTCGATGCCCCGGTTGCCGAAATTCAGTTGCCTTTGAATTTCGGGTGATCCCTCTTGAGCATGTATGCTTCTGCTACTTGTTCTACATCAGACTTTCTTCCGCAAACGGCGAAACGCTTTGACTCGGTGAGTTTCGCGGCATTCCGACTTCGATGCCCCGGTTGCCGAAATTCAGTTGCCTTTGAATTTCGGGTGATCCCTCTTGAGCATGTATGCTTCTGCTACTTGTTCTACATCAGACTTTCTTCCGCAAACGGCGAAACGCTTTGACTCGGTGAGTTTCGCGGCATTCCGACTTCGATGCCCCGGTTGCCGAAATTCAGTTGCCTTTGAATTTCGGGTGATCCCTCTTGAGCATGTATGCTTCTGCTACTTGTTCTACATCAGACTTTCTTCCGCAAACGGCGAAACGCTTTGACTCGGTGAGTTTCGCGGCATTCCGACTTCGATGCCCCGGTTGCCGAAATTCAGTTGCCTTTGAATTTCGGGTGATCCCTCTTGAGCATGTATGCTTCTGCTACTTGTTCTACATCAGACTTTCTTCCGCAAACGGCGAAACGCTTTGACTCGGTGAGTTTCGCGGCATTCCGACTTCGATGCCCCGGTTGCCGAAATTCAGTTGCCTTTGAATTTCGGGTGATCCCTCTTGAGCATGTATGCTTCTGCTACTTGTTCTACATCAGACTTTCTTCCGCAAACGGCGAAACGCTTTGACTCGGTGAGTTTCGCGGCATTCCGACTTCGATGCCCCGGTTGCCGAAATTCAGTTGCCTTTGAATTTCGGGTGATCCCTCTTGAGCATGTATGCTTCTGCTACTTGTTCTACATCAGACTTTCTTCCGCAAACGGCGAAACGCTTTGACTCGGTGAGTTTCGCGGCATTCCGACTTCGATGCCCCGGTTGCCGAAATTCAGTTGCCTTTGAATTTCGGGTGATCCCTCTTGAGCATGTATGCTTCTGCTACTTGTTCTACATCAGACTTTCTTCCGCAAACGGCGAAACGCTTTGACTCGGTGAGTTTCGCGGCATTCCGACTTCGATGCCCCGGTTGCCGAAATTCAGTTGCCTTTGAATTTCGGGTGATCCCTCTTGAGCATGTATGCTTCTGCTACTTGTTCTACATCAGACTTTCTTCCGCAAACGGCGAAACGCTTTGACTCGGTGAGTTTCGCGGCATTCCGACTTCGATGCCCCGGTTGCCGAAATTCAGTTGCCTTTGAATTTCGGGTGATCCCTCTTGAGCATGTATGCTTCTGCTACTTGTTCTACATCAGACTTTCTTCCGCAAACGGCGAAACGCTTTGACTCGGTGAGTTTCGCGGCATTCCGACTTCGATGCCCCGGTTGCCGAAATTCAGTTGCCTTTGAATTTCGGGTGATCCCTCTTGAGCATGTATGCTTCTGCTACTTGTTCTACATCAGACTTTCTTCCGCAAACGGCGAAACGCTTTGACTCGGTGAGTTTCGCGGCATTCCGACTTCGATGCCCCGGTTGCCGAAATTCAGTTGCCTTTGAATTTCGGGTGATCCCTCTTGAGCATGTATGCTTCTGCTACTTGTTCTACATCAGACTTTCTTCCGCAAACGGCGAAACGCTTTGACTCGGTGAGTTTCGCGGCATTCCGACTTCGATGCCCCGGTTGCCGAAATTCAGTTGCCTTTGAATTTCGGGTGATCCCTCTTGAGCATGTATGCTTCTGCTACTTGTTCTACATCAGACTTTCTTCCGCAAACGGCGAAACGCTTTGACTCGGTGAGTTTCGCGGCATTCCGACTTCGATGCCCCGGTTGCCGAAATTCAGTTGCCTTTGAATTTCGGGTGATCCCTCTTGAGCATGTATGCTTCTGCTACTTGTTCTACATCAGACTTTCTTCCGCAAACGGCGAAACGCTTTGACTCGGTGAGTTTCGCGGCATTCCGACTTCGATGCCCCGGTTGCCGAAATTCAGTTGCCTTTGAATTTCGGGTGATCCCTCTTGAGCATGTATGCTTCTGCTACTTGTTCTACATCAGACTTTCTTCCGCAAACGGCGAAACGCTTTGACTCGGTGAGTTTCGCGGCATTCCGACTTCGATGCCCCGGTTGCCGAAATTCAGTTGCCTTTGAATTTCGGGTGATCCCTCTTGAGCATGTATGCTTCTGCTACTTGTTCTACATCAGACTTTCTTCCGCAAACGGCGAAACGCTTTGACTCGGTGAGTTTCGCGGCATTCCGACTTCGATGCCCCGGTTGCCGAAATTCAGTTGCCTTTGAATTTCGGGTGATCCCTCTTGAGCATGTATGCTTCTGCTACTTGTTCTACATCAGACTTCTTCCGCAAACGGCGAAACGCTTTGACTCGGTGAGTTTCGCGGCATTCCGACTTCGATGCCCCGGTTGCCGAAATTCAGTTGCCTTTGAATTTCGGGTGATCCCTCTTGAGCATGTATGCTTCTGCTACTTGTTCTACATCAGACTTTCTTCCGCAAACGGCGAAACGCTTTGACTCGGTGAGTTTCGCGGCATTCCGACTTCGATGCCCCGGTTGCCGAAATTCAGTTGCCTTTGAATTTCGGGTGATCCCTCTTGAGCATGTATGCTTCTGCTACTTGTTCTACATCAGACTTTCTTCCGCAAACGGCGAAACGCTTTGACTCGGTGAGTTTCGCGGCATTCCGACTTCGATGCCCGGTTGCCGAAATTCAGTTGCCTTTGAATTTCGGGTGATCCCTCTTGAGCATGTATGCTTCTGCTACTTGTTCTACATCAGACTTTCTTCCGCAAACGGCGAAACGCTTTGACTCGGTGAGTTTCGCGGCATTCCGACTTCGATGCCCCGGTTGCCGAAATTCAGTTGCCTTTGAATTTCGGGTGATCCCTCTTGAGCATGTATGCTTCTGCTACTTGTTCTACATCAGACTTTCTTCCGCAAACGGCGAAACGCTTTGACTCGGTGAGTTTCGCGGCATTCCGACTTCGATGCCCCGGTTGCCGAAATTCAGTTGCCTTTGAATTTCGGGTGATCCCTCTTGAGCATGTATGCTTCTGCTACTTGTTCTACATCAGACTTTCTTCCGCAAACGGCGAAACGCTTTGACTCGGTGAGTTTCGCGGCATTCCGACTTCGATGCCCCGGTTGCCGAAATTCAGTTGCCTTTGAATTTCGGGTGATCCCTCTTGAGCATGTATGCTTCTGCTACTTGTTCTACATCAGACTTTCTTCCGCAAACGGCGAAACGCTTTGACTCGGTGAGTTTCGCGGCATTCCGACTTCGATGCCCGGTTGCCGAAATTCAGTTGCCTTTGAATTTCGGGTGATCCCTCTTGAGCATGTATGCTTCTGCTACTTGTTCTACATCAGACTTTCTTCCGCAAACGGCGAAACGCTTTGACTCGGTGAGTTTCGCGGCATTCCGACTTCGATGCCCCGGTTGCCGAAATTCAGTTGCCTTTGAATTTCGGGTGATCCCTCTTGAGCATGTATGCTTCTGCTACTTGTTCTACATCAGACTTTCTTCCGCAAACGGCGAAACGCTTTTTGACTCGGTGAATTTCCCGTCGTCATTCCGACTTCGATTCCTCGTTTGCCGAAATTCTGTTGCCTTTGAATTTCTGGTGATTCCCTCTTGAGCATGTAAGCTTCACTCCTTTCTTCTAAATCAGACTTTCTTCCGCAAATGGCGAAACAGCTTTGACTTGGTGAGTTTCGCGTGCATTCCTGACTTCGATGGCCCGGTTGGCGAAATTCAGTTGCCTTCCAATTTCGGGTGACCCCTCTTGAGCATGTATGGCTTCTGCGACTTGTTCTACATCAGACTTCTTCCGCAAACGGGGAAACGCTTTAAATCGGTGAATTTCACCTCATTCCGCCTTCGATTCCCCGTTTGCCGAAATTCAGTTGCCTTTGAATTTCTGGTGATCCCTCTTGAGCATGTATGCTTCTGCTCCTTCTTCTAAATCAGACTTCTTCTGCAAATGGCGAAACGCTTTGACTGGGTGAGTTTCCTGGCATTCCGACTTCGATGCCCCGGTTGCCGAAATTCAGTTCCCTTTGAATTTTGGGTGACCCCTCTTGAGCATGTATGCTCCTACTACTTGTTCTACATCAGACTTCTTCCGCAATCGGGGAAACGCTTTGACTCGGTGAATTTCGCGGCATTCCGACTTCTATTCCCCGTTTGCCGAAAATCAGTTGCCTTTGAATTTCTGGTGACCCCTCTTGAGCATGTATGCTTCTGCTACTGGTTCTACATCAGACTTCCTTCGCAAACAGGGAAACGCTTTGACTCGGTGAATTTCGCGGCATTCCGACTTCGATTCCCCGTTTGCCGAAAATCAGTTGCCTTTGAATTTCTGGTGATCCCTCTTGAGCATGTAGACTTCTGCTCCTTCTTCTAAATCAGACTTATTCTGCAAATTGCGAAACGCTTTGACTGGATGAGTTTCCTGGCATTCCGACTTCGATACCCCGGTTGCTGAAATTCAGTTCCCTTTGAATTTCGGGTGACCCCTCTTGAGCATGTATGCTTCTGCTACTTGTTCTACATCAGACTTCTTCCGCAAACGGGGAAACGCTTTAAATCGGTGAATTTCACCTCATTCCGCCTTCGATTCCCCCGTTTGGCCGAAATTCAGTTGCCCATTGAATTTCAGGTGATCCCTCTTGAGCATGTATGCTTCTGCTCCTTCTTCTACAATCAGACTTTCTTCTGCAAATGGCTAAACGCTTTGACTGGATGAGTTTCCTGGCAATCCGACCTTCGATGCCCCGGATGCCGAAATTCAGTTCCCTTTGAATTTTGGTTGACCACCTCTTGAGCATGTAACTCCTACTACTTGTTCTACCATCAGACTTTTCTTCCGCAATCGGCGAAACGCTTTGACTCGGTGAATTTCGCGGCATTCCGACTTTGATTCCTCGTTTTGCCGAAATTCAGTTCCCTTTGAATTTCTGGTGATCCGTCTTTAGCAAGGTATGCTTCTGCTACTTGTTCTACATCAGACTTCTTTTCGCAAACGGCGAAACGCTATGACTCGGTGAATTTCGCTGCATTCCGACTTCGATTCCTCGTTTGTGCCGAAATTCAGTTGCCTTTGAATTTCGGGTGACCCCTCTTTGAGCATGTATGCTTCTGCTACTTGTTCTACATCCAACTTCCTTCCCGCAAACGGGGAAACGCTTTGACTCGGTGAATTTTCGCGGCATTCCGCCTTCGATTTCCCCGTTGCACGAAAATCAGTTGCCCTTGAATTTCTGGTGATCCCTCTTGAGCATGTATGCATCGGCTTACTTGTTCTACAATCAGACTTTCTTCCGCAAACGGAGAAACGCTTTGACTCGGTGAGTTTCGCGGGATTCCGACTTCGATTCCCCGGTTGCCGAAATACAGTTGCCTTTGAATTTCGGGTGACCCCTCTTGAAGCATGTATGCTTTCTGCTACTGGTTCCTACATCAGACTTTCTTCACGCAAACAAGGAAACTCATTTGGCTTGGTGAATTTCGCGGCATTCCGACTTTTGATTCCCCGTTTGCAAAAATTCAGTTGCCTTTGAATTTCTGGTGATCCCTCTTGAGCATGTTATGCTTCTTCATCTTGTTCCTACATCAGACTTTCTTCCGCAAACTGCGAAATGCTTTGACTCAGTGAGTTTCGCGGCATACCGACTTCGATTCCCCGTTTTTGCCGAAAACAGTTGCCTTTGAATTTCTGGTGATCCCTCTTGAGCATGGATGCTTCGGCTACTTGTTCAACATCAGACTTTCTTCCTCCCTGCTAACGGGGAAATGTATTGACTCGGTGGAATATCGCGGCATTCCGACTTCGAATTCCCCGTTTGCCGAAAATCAGTTGCCTTTGAATTTTCTGGTGATCCCTCTTGAGCATGGATTGCTTCGGCCTACATGTTCTACATCAGACTTTCTTCCTCCAACGGCGAAACGCTTTGACTCGGTGAGTTTCGCGGAATTCCGACTTCGATGCCCCAGTTGCCGAAATTCAAGAATGCCTTTGAATTTCGGGTCGATCCCTCTGACCATAGTATGCTTCTGCTCCTTGTTCTACATCTCTACATTCTTCTGGCAAATGGCGAAACGCTTTGACTGGGTGAGTTTCCTGGCATTCCGACTTCGATGCCTCGGTTTGTCGAAATCCCAGTAGCCTTTGAATTTTGGGTGATCCCTCTTGAGCATGTATGCTTTCTGCTACTTGTTTCTACATCTGACTTTCTTCCGCAAACGGCGAAACGCTTTGACTCGGTGAGTTTTGCGGCATTCCGACATCGATGCCCCGGTTGCCGAAATTCAGTTGCCTTTGAATTTTGGGTGATCCCTCTTGAGCATGTATGCTTCTGCTACTTGTTCTACATCAGACTTTCTTCCGCAAACGGCGAAACGCTTTGACTCGGTGATTTTCGAACATTCTGCCTTCGATTCCCCGGTTGCCGAAATTCAGTTGCCTTTGAATTTCGGGTGATCCCTCTTGAGCATGTATGCTTCTGCTACTTGTTCTACATCAGACTTCTTCCGCAAACGGCGAAACGCTTTGACTAGTTGAGTTTCGCGGCATTCCGACTTCGATGACCCGGTTGCCGAAATTCAGTTGCCTTTGATTTTCGGGTGATCCCTCTTGAGCATGTATGCTTCTGCTACTTGTTCTACATCAGACTTTCTTCCGCAAATGGCGAAACGCTTTGACTCGGTGAGTTTCGCGGCATTCCGACTTCGATGCCCCTGTTGCCGAAATTCAGTTGCCTTTGAATTTTGGGTGATCCCTCTTGAGCATGTATGCTTCTGCTACTTGTTCTACATCAGACTTTCTTCCGCAAACGGCGAAACGCTTTGACTCGGTGAGTTTCGCGGCATTCCGACTTCGATGCCCCGGTTGCCGAAATTCAGTTGCCTTTGAATTTGGGGTGACCCCTCTTGAGCATGTATGCTTCTGCTACTTGTTCTACATCAGACTTTCTTCCGCAAACGGCGAAACGCTTTGACTCGGTGAGTTTCGCGGCATTCCGACTTCGATGCCCCGGTTGCCGAAATTCAGTTGGCTTTGAATTTCGGGTGATCCCTCTTGAGCATGTATGCTTCTGCTACTTGTTCTACATCAGACCTTCTTCCGCAAACGGCGACACGCTTTGACTGGGTGAGTTTCGCGGCATTCCGACTTCGATGCCCCGGTTGCCGAAATTCAGTTGCCTTTGAATTTCGGGTGATCCCTCTTGAGCTTGTATGCTTCTGCTACTTGTTCTACATCAGACCTTCTTCCGCAAACGGCGAAACGCTTTGACTCGGTGAGTTTCGCGGCATTCCGACTTCGATGCCCCGGTTGCCGAAATTCAGTTGCCTTTGAATTTCGGGTGACCCCTCTTGAGCATGTATGCTTGTGCTACTTGTTCTACATCCGACTTTCTTCCGCAAACGGCGAAACGCTTTGACTCGGTGAGTTTCGCGGCATTCCGAGTTCGATGCCCGGTTGCCCGAAATTCAGTTGCCTTTGAATTTCTGGTGATCCCTCTTGAGCATGGATGCTTCTGCTACTTGTTCTACATCAGACTTTCTTCCGCAAACAGCGAAACGCTTTGACTCGGTGAGTTTCGCTGCATTCCGACTTCGATGCCCCGGTTGCCGTAATTCAGTTGCCTTTGAATTTCGGGTGATCCCTCTTGAGCATGTATGCTTCTGCTACTTGTTCTACATCAGACTTTCTTCCGCAAACGGCGAAACGCTTTGACTGGGTGAGTTACGCGGCATTCCGACTTCGATGCCCGGTTGCCGAAATTCAGTTTGCCTTTGAATTTCGGGTGATCCCTCTTAAGCATGTATGCTTCTGCTACTTGTTCTACATCAGACGTCTTCCGCAAAAGGCGAAACGCTTTGACTAGGTGAGTTTCGCGGCATTCCGACTTCGATGCCCCGGTTGCAGAAATTCAGTTGCCTTTGAATTTCGGGTGATCCCTCTTGAGCATGTATGCTTCTGCTACTTGTTCTACATCAGACTTTCTTCCGCAAACGGCGAAACGCTTTGACTCGTTGAGTTTCGCGGCATTCCGACTTCGATTCCCCGGTTGCCGAAATTCAGTTGCCTTTGAATTTCGGGTGATCCCTCTTGAGCATGTATGCTTCTTCTACTTGTTCTACATCAGACTCTCTTCCCGAAACGGAGAAACACTTTGATTCGGTGAGTTTCGCGGCATTCCGACTACGATGCCACGGTTGCCGAAATTCAGTTGCCTTTGAATTTTGTGTCATCCCTCTTGACCATGTATGCTTCTTCTACCTGTTCTACATCAGACTTTCTTACCCAAACGGCGAAACGCTTTGACTCGGTGAGTTTCGCGGCATTCCGACTTCGATGCCCCGGTTGCCGAAATTCAGTTGCCTTTGAATTGCAGGTGATGCCTCTTGAGCATGTATGCTTCGGCTACTTGTTCTCCATCGGACTTTCTTCCGCAAACGGCGAAACGCTTTGACTCGGTGAGTTTCGCGGCATTCCGACTTCGATGCCCCGGTTGCCGAAATTCAGTTGCCTTTGAATTTCGGGTGATCCCTCTTGAGCATGTATGCTTCTGCTACTTGTTCTACATCATACTTTCTTCCGCAAACGGGGAAACGCTTTGACTCGTTGAGTTTCGCGGCATTCCGCCTTCGATGCCCCGGTTGCCGAAATTCAGTTGCCTTTGAATTTCGAGTGATCCCTCTTGAGCATGCATGCTTCTGCTACTTGTTCTACATCATACTTTCTTCCGCAAACGGCGAAACGCTTTGACTCGGTGAGTTTCGCGGCATTCCGACTTCGATGCCCCGGTTGCCGAAATTCAGTTGCTTTGATATTTCGGTTGATCTCTTGAGCATGGTATTGCTTTCTGCTAATTGTTCTACATAGGACTTTCTACCGCAATGCGAAATCCTTTGACTTGTTGAGTTTCGCGGCAATCCGACTTGGATGCCCTGGTTGCCAGAATTTCCGTTGCCTTTGATTTTCTGGTGATCCATTCTTGAGCATGTATGCTTCTGCTACTTGATTACATCAGCCTGTCTTCCGCAAACTGCGAAACGCTTTGAATCGGTGACTTCGCGGCCTTCCGACTTCGATTCCACGGTTGCCGAAATTCAGTTGCCTTTGATTTCGGGTGATCCCTTTTGAGCATGTATGCTTCTGCTACTTGTTCTACATCAGACTCTCTTCCGCAAACGGCGAAACGCTTTGACTCGGTGAGTTCGCGGCATTCCGACTTCGATGCCCCGGTTGCCGAAATTCAGTTGCCGTTGAATTTCGAGTGATCTGTTGAGCATGTATGCTTCTGCTACTTGTTTACTCAGACTTTCTTCGCAAAGTGCAGAAAGCATACATGCTCAAGTAGGATCACCCGAAATTCAAAGGCAACTGAATTTCAAAAATCGGGGGATCGAAGTCGGAAATGCCGCGAACTCACCGATTCAAAGCGTTTCGCCGTTTGCGAAAAGAAAGTCTGATGTAGAACAAGTAGCAGAAGCATACATGCTCAAGAGGAGATCACCAAAATTCAAGGCAACTGAATTTCGGCAACCGGGGCATCGAAGTCGGATGCTGCGAAACTCACGAGTCAAAGCGTTTTGCCGTTTGGGGAAGAAAGTCTGATGTAGAACAAGTAGCAGAAGCATACATGCTCAAGAGATCACCGAAATTCAAAGGCAACTGAATTTCGGCAACCGGGCATCGAAGTCGGAATGCCGCGAAACTCATCGAGTCAAAGCGTTTCGCCGTTGGCGGAAGAAAGTCTGATGTAGAACAAGTAGCAGAAGCATACATGCTCAGAGGATCACCCGAAATTCAAAGGCAACTAAATTTCGGCAACCGGGGCTTCGAAGTCGGAATGCCGCGAAACTCACCGAGTGTAAGCGTTTCGCCGTTTGCGGAAGAAAGTCTGATGTAGAAAACAAGTAGCAGAAGCATACATGCTCAAGAGGGATCACCCGAAAATCAAAGCAACTGAATTTCGGAACGGGGATCGAAGTCGGAATGTTGCGAAACTCACCGATTCAAAGCGTTTCGCAGTTTGTGGAAGAAAGTCTGATGTAGAACAAGTAGCAGAAGCATACATGCTCAAGAGATCACCCGAAATTCAAAGGCAACTGAATTTCGGCAACCGGGGTATCGAAGTCGGAATGCCGCGAAACTCACCGAGTCAAGCGTTTCGCCGTTTACGGAAGAAAGTATGATGTAGAACAAGTAGCAGAAGCATACATGCTCAAGAGGGATCACCCGAAATTCAAA
>CM055362.1:22058607-22102806 GCA_029228515.1 Populus alba x Populus x berolinensis | reverse complement strand
CGAAACGCTTTGACTCGGTGAGTTTCGAGGCATTCCGACTTCGATACCCCGGTTGCCGAAATTCAGTTGCCTTTGAATTTCGGGTGATCCCTCTTGAGCATGTATGCTTCTGCTACTTGTTCTACATCATACTTTCTTCCGCAAACTACGAAACGCTTTGACTCGGTGAGTTTCGAGGCATTCCGACTTCGATGTCCCGGTTGCCGAAATTCAGTTGCCTTTGAATTTCGGGTGATCCCTCTTGAGCATGTATGCTTCTGCTACTTGTTCTACATCATACTTTCTTCCGCAAACGGCGAAACGCTTTGACTCGGTGAGTTTCGAGGCATTCCGACTTCGATGCCCCGGTTGCCGAAATTCAGTTGCCTTTGCATTTCGGGTGATCCCTCTTGAGCATGTATGCTTCTGCTACTTGTTCTACATCATACTTTCTTCCGCAAACGGCGAAACACTTTGACTCGGCGAGTTTCGAGGGTTTCCGACTTCGATGTCCCGTTGCCGAAATTCAGTTGCCTTTGAATTTCGGGTGATCCCTCTTGAGCATGTATGCTTCTGCTACTTGTTCTACATCATACTTTCTTCCGCAAACGGCGAAACGCTTTGACTCGGTGAGTTTCGAGGCATTCCGACTTCGATGCCCGGTTGCCGAAATTCGGTTGCCTTTGCATTTCGGGTGATCCCTCTTGAGCATGTATGCTTCTGCTACTTGTTCTACATCATACTTTCTTCCGCAAACGGCGAAACGCTTTGACTCGGTGAGTTTCGAGGCATTCCGAGTTCGATGCCCCGGTTGCCGAAATTCAGTTGCCTTTGAATTTCGGGTGATCCCTCTTGAGCATGTATGCTTCTGCTACTTGTTCTACATCATACTTTCTTCCGCAAACGGCGAAACGCTTTGACTCGGTGAGTTTCAAGGCATTCCGACTTCGATGCCCCGGTTGCCGAAATTCAGTTGCCTTTGAATTTCTGGTGATCCCTCTTGAGCAAGTATGCTTCTGCTACTTGTTCTACATCATACTTTCTTCCGCAAACGGCGAAACGCTTTGACTCGGTGAGTTTCGCGGCATTCCGACTTCGATGTCCCGGTTGCCGAAATTCGGTTGGCTTTGAATTTCGGTGATCCCTCATGAGCATGTATGCTTCTGCTACTTGTTCTACATCATACTTTCTTCCGCAAACGGCGAAACGCTTTGACTCGGTGAGTTTCGAGGCATTCCGACTTCGATGCCCCGGTTGCCGAAATTCAGTTGCCTTTGAATTTCGGATGATCTCTCTTGAGCAAGTACGCTTCTGCTACTTGTTCTACATCATACTTTCTTCCGCAAACGGGGAAACGCTTTGACTCGGTGAGTTTCGAGGCATTCCGACTTCGATGTCCCGGTTGCCGAAATTCAGTTGCCTTTTAATTTCGGGTGATCCCTCTTGAGCATGTATGCTTCTGCTACTTGTTCTACATCATACTTTCTTCCGCAAACGGCGAAACGCTTTGACTCGGTGAGTTTCGAGGCATTCCGACTTCGATGTCCCGGTTTCTGAAATTCAGTTGCCTTTGAATTTCGGGTCATCCCACTTGAGCATGTATGCTTCTGCTGCTTGTTCTACATCATACTTTCTTCCACAAATGGCGAAACGCTTTGACTCGGTGAGTTTCGCGGCATTCTGACTTCGATGCCCCGGTTGCCGAAATTCAGTTGCCTTTGCATTTCGGGTGATCCCTGTTGAGCATGTATGCTTCTGCTACTTGTTCTACATCATACTTTCTTCCGCAAACGGCGAAACGCTTTGACTCGGTGAGTTTCGAGGCATTCCGACTTCGATGCCCCGGTTGCCGAAATTCAGTTGCCTTTGAATTTCGGGTGATCCCTCTTGAGCATGTATGCTTCTGCTACTTGTTCTACATCATACTTTCTTCCGCAAACGGCGAAACGCTTTGACTCGGTGAGTTTCGAGGCATTCCGACTTCGATGTCCCGGTTGCCGAAATTCAGTTGCCTCTGAATTTCGGGTGATCCCTCTTGAGCATGTATGCTTCTGCTACTTGTTCTACATCATACTTTCTTCCGCAAACGGCGAAACGCTTTGACTCGGTGAGTTTCGCGGCATTCCGACTTCGATGCCCCGGTTGCCGAAATTCAGTTGCCTTTGAATTTCGGGTGATCCCTCTTGAGCATGTATGCTTCTGCTACTTGTTCTACATCATACTTTCTTCCGCAAACGGCGAAACGCTTTGACTCGGTGAGTTTCGAAGCATTCCGACTTCGATGCCCCGGTTGCCGAAATTCAGTTGCCTTTGAATTTCGGGTGATCCCTCTTGAGCATGTATGCTTCTGCTGCTACTGGTTCTACATCATACTTTCTTCCGCAAACGGCGAAACGCTTTGACTCGGTGAGTTTCGCGGCATTCCGACTTCGATGCCCCGGTTGCCGAAATTCAGTTGCCTTTGAATTTCGGGTGATCCCTCTTGAGCATGTATGCTTCTGCTACTTGTTCTACATCATACTTTCTTCCGCAAACGGCGAAACGCTTTGACTCGGTGAGTTTCGAAGCATTCCGACTTCGATGCCCCGGTTGCCGAAATTCAGTTGCCTTTGAATTTCGGGTGATCCCTCTTGAGCATGTATGCTTCTGCTACTTGTTCTACATCATACTTTCTTCCGCAAACGGCGAAACGCTTTGACTCGGTGAGTTTCGCGGCATTCCGACTTCGATGCCCCGGTTGCCGAAATTCAGTTGCCTTTGAATTTCGGGTGATCCCGCTTGAGCATGTATGCTTCTGCTACTTGTTCTACATCATACTTTCTCTTGCAAACGGCGAAACGCTTTGACTCGGTGAGTTTCGCGGCATTCCGACTTCGATGCCCCGGTTGCCGAAATTCAGTTGCCTTTGAATTTCGGGTGATCCCTCTTGAGCATGTATGCTTCTGCTACTTGTTCTACATCATACTTTCTCTTCCGCAAACGCGCGAAACGCTTTGACTCGGTGAGTTTCGCGGCATTCCGACTTCGATGCCCCGGTTGCCGAAATTCAGTTGCCTTTGAATTTCGGGTGATCCCTCTTGAGCATGTATGCTTCTGCTACTTGTTCTACATCATACTTTCTTCCGCAAACGGCGAAACGCTTTGACTCGGTGAGTTTCGCGGCATTCCGACTTCGATGCCCCGGTTGCCGAAATTCAGTTGCCTTTGAATTTCGGGTGATCCCTCTTGAGCATGCATGCTTCTGCTACTTGTTCTACATCATACTTTCTTCCATAAACGGCGAAATGATTTGACTCCGTGAGTTTCGCGGCATTCCGACTTCGATGCCCCGGTTGCCGAAATTCAGTTGCCTTTGAATTTGGGGTGATCCCTCTTGAGCATGTATGCTTCTGCTACTTGTTCTACATCATACTTTCTTCCGCAAACGGCGAAACGCTTTGACTCGGTGAGTTTCGCGGCATTCCGACTTCGATGCCCCGGTTGCCGAAATTCAGTTGCCTTTGAATTTCGGATGATCCCTCTTGAGCATGTATGCTTCTGCTGCTACTTGTTCTACATCATAGTTTCTTCCGCAAACGACGAAACGCTTTGACTCGGTGAGTTTCGCGGCATTCCGACTTCGATTCTCCGGTTGCCGAAATTCAGTTGCCTTTGAATTTCGGGTGATCCCTCTTGAGCATGAATGGTTCTGCTACTTGTTCTACATCATACTTTCTTCCGCAAACGGCGAAACGTTTTGACTCGGTGAGTTTCGCGGCATTCCGACTTCGATGCCCCGGTTGCCGAAATTCAGTTGCCTTTGAATTTCGGGTGATCCCTCTTGAGCATGTATGCTTCTGCTACTTGTTCTACATCATACTTTCTTCCGCAAACGGCGAAACGCTTTGACTCGGTGAGTTTCGAGGCATTCCGACTTCGATGCCCCGGTTGCCGAAATTCAGTTGCCTTTGAATTTCGGGTGATCCCTCTTGAGCATGTATGCTTCTGCTACTTGTTCTACATCATACTTTCTTCCGCAAACGGCGAAACGCTTTGACTCGGTGAGTTTCGCGGCATTCCGACTTCGATGCCCCGGTTGCCGAAATTCAGTTGCATTTGAATTTCGGGTGATCCCTCTTGAGCATGTATGCTTCTGCTACTTGTTCTACATCATACTTTCTTCCGCAAACGGCGAAACGCTTTTATTCGGTGAGTTTCGCGGCATTCCGACTTCGATGCACCGGTTGCCGAAATTCAGTTGCCTTTGAATTTCGGGTGATCCCTCTTGAGCATGTATGCTTCTGCTACTTGTTCTACATCATACTTTCTTCCGCAAACGGCGAAACGCTTTTACTCGGTGAGTTTCGCGGCATTCCGACTTCGATGCACCGGTTGCCGAAATTCAGTTGCCTTTGAATTTCGGGTGATCCCTCTTGAGCATGTATGCTTCTGCTACTTGTTCTACATCATACTTTCTTCCGGAAACGGCGAAACGCTTTGACTCGGTGAGTTTCGAGGCATTGCGCCTTCGATGCCCCGGTTGCCGAAATTCAGTTTCCTTTGAATATCGGGTGATCCCTCTTGAGCATGTATGCTTCTGCTACTTGTTCTACATCATACTTTCTTCCGCAAACGGCGAAACGCTTTTACTCGGTGAGTTTCGCGGCATTCCGACTTCGATGCCCCGGTTGCCGAAATTCAGTTGCCTTTGAATTTCGGGTGATCCCTCTTGAGCATGTATGCTTCTGCTACTTGTTCTACATCATACTTTCTTCCTCCGCAAACGGCGAAACGCTTTTACTCGGTGAGTTTCGCGGCATTCCGACTTCGATGCCCCGGTTGCCGAAATTCAGTTGCCTTTGAATTTCGGGTGATCCCTCTTGAGCATGTATGCTTCTGCTACTTGTTCTACATCATACTTTCTTCCGCAAACGGCGAAACGCTTTGACTCGGTGAGTTTCGCGGCACTTCGACTTCGATGCCCCGGTTGCCGAAATTCAGTTGCATTTGAATTTCGGGTGATCCCTCTTGAGCATGTATGCTTCTGCTACTTGTTCTACATCATACTTTCTTCCGCAAACGGCGAAACGCTTTTATTCGGTGAGTTTCGCGGCATTCCGACTTCGATGCACCGGTTGCCGAAATTCAGTTGCCTTTGAATTTCGGGTGATCCCTCTTGAGCATGTATGCTTCTGCTACTTGTTCTACATCATACTTTCTTCCGGAAACGGCGAAACGCTTTGACTCGGTGAGTTTCGCGGCATTCCGACTTCGATGCCCGGTTGCCGAAATTCAGTTGCCTTTGAATTTCGGGTGATCCCTCTTGAGCATGTATGCTTCTGCTACTTGTTCTACATCATACTTTCTTCCGCAAACGGCGAAACGCTTTGACTCGGTGAGTTTCGCGGCATTCCGACTTCGATGCCCGGTTGCCGAAATTCAGTTGCCTTTGAATTTCGGGTGATCCCTCTTGAGCATGTATGCTTCTGCTACTTGTTCTACATCATACTTTCTTCCGCAAACGGCGAAACGCTTTGACTCGGTGAGTTTCGCGGCATTCCGACTTCGATGCCCCGGTTGCCGAAATTCAGTTGCCTTTGAATTTCGGGTGATCCCTCTTGAGCATGTATGCTTCTGCTACTTGTTCTACATCATACTTTCTTCCGCAAACGGCGAAACGCTTTGACTCGGTGAGTTTCGCGGCATTCCGACTTCGATGCCCGGTTGCCGAAATTCAGTTGCCTTTGAATTTCGGGTGATCCCTCTTGAGCATGTATGCTTCTGCTACTTGTTCTACATCATACTTTCTTCCGCAAACGGCGAAACGCTTTGACTCGGTGAGTTTCGCGGCATTCCGACTTCGATGCCCGGTTGCCGAAATTCAGTTGCCTTTGAATTTCGGTGATCCCTCTTGAGCATGTATGCTTCTGCTACTTGTTCTACATCAACTTTCTTCCGCAAACGGCGAAACGCTTTGACTCGGTGAGTTTCGCGGCATTCCGACTTCGATGCCCGGTTGCCGAAATTCAGTTGCCTTTGAATTTCGGGTGATCCCTCTTGAGCATGTATGCTTCTGCTACTTGTTCTACATCACACTTTCTTCCGCAAACGGCGAAAACGCTTTGACTTGGTGAGTTTCGCGGCATTCCGACTTCGATGCCCCGGTTGCCGAAATTCAGTTGCCTTTGAATTTCGGGTGATCCCTCTTGAGCATGTATGCTTCTGCTACTTGTTCTACATCATACTTTCTTCCGCAAACGGCGAAACGCTTTGACTCGGTGAGTTTCGCGGCATTCCGACTTCGATGCCCCGGTTGCCGAAATTCAGTTGCCTTTGAATTTCGGGTGATCCCTCTTGAGCATGTATGCTTCTGCTACTTGTTCTACATCATTCTTTCTTCCGCAAACGGCGAAACGCTTTGACTCGGTGAGTTTCGCGGCATTCCGACTTCGATGCCCCGGTTGCCGAAATTCAGTTGCCTTTGAATTTCGGGTGATCCCTCTTGAGCATGTATGCTTCTGCTACTTGTTCTACATCATACTTTCTTCCGCAAACGGCGAAACGCTTTGACTCGGTGAGTTTCGCGGCATTCCGACTTCGATGCCCCGGTTGCCGAAATTCAGTTGCCTTTGAATTTCGGGTGATCCCTCTTGAGCATGTATGCTTCTGCTACTTGTTCTACATCATACTTTCGTTCGCAAACGGCGAAACGCTTTGACACGGTGAGTTTCGCGGCATTCCGACTTCGATGCCCCGGTTGCCGAAATTCAGTTGCCTTTGAATTTCGGGTGATCCCTCTTGAGCATGTATGCTTCTGCTACTTGTTCTACATCATACTTTCTTCCGCAAACGGCGAAATGCTTTGACTCGGTGAGTTTCGCGGCATTCCGACTTCGATGCCCCGGTTGCCGAAATTCAGTTGCCTTTGAATTTCGGGTGATCCCTCTTGAGCATGTATGCTTCTGCTACTTGTTCTACATCATACTTTCTTCCGCAAACGGCGAAACGCTTTGACTCGGTGAGTTTCGCGGCATTCCGACTTCGATGCCCCGGTTGCCGAAATTCAGTTGCCTTTGAATTTCGGGTGATCCCTCTTGAGCATGTATGCTTCTGCTACTTGTTCTACATCATACTTTCTTCCGCAAACGGCGAAACGCTTTGACTCGGTGAGTTTCGTGGCATTCCGACTTCGATGCCCCGGTTGCCGCAAATTCAGTTGCCTTTGAATTTCGGGTGATCCCTATTGAGCATGTATGCTTTTGCTACTTGTTCTACATCATACTTTCTTCCCCCAAACGGAGAAAACCCTTTGACACGGTGAGTTTCGCGGCAATTCCGACTTGGATTTCCCCGGTTGCACGAAATCCAGTTGCCTTTGAATTTCGGGTGATCCCTCTTGAGCATGTATGCTTCTCCTACTTGTTCTACATCACACTTCCTTCCTCAAACAGCGAAAGGCTTTGACTTGGTGACTTTTGCGGCATTCCGACTTCGATGCCCCGGTTGCTGAAATTCAGTTGCCTTTGATTTTCGGGTGATCCCTGTTGAGCATGTATGCTTCTGCTACTTGCTCTCCGTCACACTTCCTTCATTTAATAGCGAAACGCTTAGACTCGATGAGTTTCGTGCATTCCGACTACGATGCCCCGGTTGCAGAAATTCAGTTGCCTTTGAATTTCTGGTGATCCCTCTTGAGCATGTATGTTTCTGCTACTTGTTCTACATCACATTCTCTTCCGCAAACAGCGAAACGCTTTGACTCGGTGAGTTTCACGGCATTCCAACTTGGATTCCCTGGTTGTCGAAATTCAGTTGCCTTTGAATTTCGGATGATCCCTCTTGAGCATGTATGCTTCTGCTACTTGTTCTAGATAACACTTCCTTCCTCAAACAGCGAAACACTTTGAGTCGGTGAGTTTCGCGGCATTCCGACTTCGATGCCCCGGTTGCCAATTTTCAGTTGCCTTTGAATTTCGGGTGATCCCTCTTGAGCATGTATGCTTCTGCTACTTGTTCTACATCACACTTCCTTCCTCAAACAGCGAAACACTTTGAGTCGGTGAGTTTTTCGCCGGCATTCCGAATTCGAATCCCCGGTTGCCGAAATTTCGTTGCCTTTGAATTTCGGGTGATCCCTCTTGAGCATGTATGCTTCTGCTAACTTGTTCTATATCATACTTCCCTCCGCATATGGCGAAACGCTTTGATTTGGTGAGTTTCGCGGCATTCCGACTTCGATGCCCCATTGCCGAAGTTCAGTATGCCTTTGAATTTCGGGTGAATCCCTCTTGAGCATGTATGCTTCTGCTACATGTTCTACCATCCACACTTCCTTCAGAAAATGGCGAAACAATTGTGACTCAGTGAGTTTCGCGGCATTCCGACTTCGATGCCCCGGTTGCCGAATTTCAGTAGCCTTTGAATTTCGGGTGATCCCTCTTGAGCATGTATGCTTCTGCTACTTGTTCTAAATCACACTTCCTTCCGCAAATGGCGAAACGCTTTGACTCGGTGAGTTGCGCGGCATTCCGACTTCGATGCCCCGGTTGCCGAAATTCAGTTGCCTTTGAATTTCGGGTGATCCCTCTTGAGCATGTATGCTTCTGCTACTTGTTCTACATCATACTTTCTTCCGCAAACGGCGAAACGCTTTGACTCGGTGAGTTTCGCGGCATTCCGACTTCGATGCCCCGGTTGCCGAAATTCAGTTGCCTTTGAATTTCGGGTGATCCCTCTTGAGCATGTATGCTTCAGCTACTTGTTCTACATCATACTTTCTTCCGCAAACGGCGAAACGCTTTGACTCGGTGAGTTTCGCGGCATTCCGACTTCGATGCCCTGGTTGCCGAAATTCAGTTGCCTTTGAATTTCGGGTGATCCCTCTTGAGCATGTATGCTTCTGCTACTTGTTCTACATCATACTTCTTCCGCAAACGGCGAAACGCTTTGACTCGGTGAGTTTCGCGGCATTCCGACTTCGATGCCCCGGTTGCCGAAATTCAGTTGCCTTTGAATTTCGGGTGATCCCTCTTGAGCATGTATGCTTCTGCTACTTGTTCTACATCATACTTTCTTCCGCAAACGGCGAAACGCTTTGACTCGGTGAGTTTCGCGGCATTCCGACTTCGATGCCCGGTTGCCGAAATTCAGTTGCCTTTGAATTTCGGGTGATCCCTCTTGAGCATGTATGCTTCTGCTACTTGTTCTACATCATACTTTCTTCCGCAAACGGCGAAACGCTTTGACTCGGTGAGTTTCGCGGCATTCCGACTTCGATGCCCCGGTTGCCGAAATTCAGTTGCCTTTGAATTTCGGGTGATCCCTCTTGAGCATGTATGCTTCTGCTACTTGTTCTACATCATACTTTCTTCCGCAAACGGCGAAACGCTTTGACTCGGTGAGTTTCGCGGCATTCCGACTTCGATGCCCCGGTTGCCGAAATTCAGTTGCCTTTGAATTTCGGGTGATCCCTCTTGAGCATGTATGCTTCTGCTACTTGTTCTACATCATACTTTCTTCCGCAAACGGCGAAACGCTTTGACTCGGTGAGTTTCGCGGCATTCCGACTTCGATGCCCCGGTTGCCGAAATTCAGTTGCCTTTGAATTTCGGGTGATCCCTCTTGAGCATGTATGCTTCTGCTACTTGTTCTACATCATACTTTCTTCCGCAAACGGCGAAACGCTTTGACTCGGTGAGTTTCGCGGCATTCCGACTTCGATGCCCCGGTTGCCGAAATTCAGTTGCCTTTGAATTTCGGGTGATCCCTCTTGAGCATGTATGCTTCTGCTACTTGTTCTACATCATACTTTCTTCCGCAAACGGCGAAACGCTTTGACTCGGTGAGTTTCGCGGCATTCCGACTTCGATGCCCCGGTTGCCGAAATTCAGTTGCCTTTGAATTTCGGGTGATCCCTCTTGAGCATGTATGCTTCTGCTACTTGTTCTACATCATACTTTCTTCCGCAAACGGCGAAACGCTTTGACTCGGTGAGTTTCGCGGCATTCCGACTTCGATGCCCCGGTTGCCGAAATTCAGTTGCCTTTGAATTTCGGGTGATCCCTCTTGAGCATGTATGCTTCTGCTACTTGTTCTACATCATACTTTCTTCCGCAAACGGCGAAACGCTTTGACTCGGTGAGTTTCGCGGCATTCCGACTTCGATGCCCCGGTTGCCGAAATTCAGTTGCCTTTGAATTTCGGGTGATCCCTCTTGAGCATGTATGCTTCTGCTACTTGTTCTACATCATACTTTCTTCCGCAAACGGCGAAACGCTTTGACTCGGTGAGTTTCGCGGCATTCCGACTTCGATGCCCCGGTTGCCGAAATTCAGTTGCCTTTGAATTTCGGGTGATCCCTCTTGAGCATGTATGCTTCTGCTACTTGTTCTACATCATACTTTCTTCCGCAAACGGCGAAACGCTTTGACTCGGTGAGTTTCGCGGCATTCCGACTTCGATGCCCCGGTTGCCGAAATTCAGTTGCCTTTGAATTTCGGGTGATCCCTCTTGAGCATGTATGCTTCTGCTACTTGTTCTACATCATACTTTCTTCCGCAAACGGCGAAACGCTTTGACTCGGTGAGTTTCGCGGCATTCCGACTTCGATGCCCCGGTTGCCGAAATTCAGTTGCCTTTGAATTTCGGGTGATCCCTCTTGAGCATGTATGCTTCTGCTACTTGTTCTACATCATACTTCTTCCGCAAACGGCGAAACGCTTTGACTCGGTGAGTTTCGCGGCATTCCGACTTCGATGCCCGGTTGCCGAAATTCAGTTGCCTTTGAATTTCGGGTGATCCCTCTTGAGCATGTATGCTTCTGCTACTTGTTCTACATCATACTTTCTTCCGCAAACGGCGAAACGCTTTGACTCGGTGAGTTTCGCGGCATTCCGACTTCGATGCCCCGGTTGCCGAAATTCAGTTGCCTTTGAATTTCGGGTGATCCCTCTTGAGCATGTATGCTTCTGCTACTTGTTCTACATCATACTTTCTTCCGCAAACGGCGAAACGCTTTGACTCGGTGAGTTTCGCGGCATTCCGACTTCGATGCCCCGGTTGCCGAAATTCAGTTGCCTTTGAATTTCGGGTGATCCCTCTTGAGCATGTATGCTTCTGCTACTTGTTCTACATCATACTTTCTTCCGCAAACGGCGAAACGCTTTGACTCGGTGAGTTTCGCGGCATTCCGACTTCGATGCCCCGGTTGCCGAAATTCAGTTGCCTTTGAATTTCGGGTGATCCCTCTTGAGCATGTATGCTTCTGCTACTTGTTCTACATCATACTTTCTTCCGCAAACGGCGAAACGCTTTGACTCGGTGAGTTTCGCGGCATTCCGACTTCGATGCCCCGGTTGCCGAAATTCAGTTGCCTTTGAATTTCGGGTGATCCCTCTTGAGCATGTATGCTTCTGCTACTTGTTCTACATCATACTTTCTTCCGCAAACGGCGAAACGCTTTGACTCGGTGAGTTTCGCGGCATTCCGACTTCGATGCCCCGGTTGCCGAAATTCAGTTGCCTTTGAATTTCGGGTGATCCCTCTTGAGCATGTATGCTTCTGCTACTTGTTCTACATCATACTTTCTTCCGCAAACGGCGAAACGCTTTGACTCGGTGAGTTTCGCGGCATTCCGACTTCGATGCCCCGGTTGCCGAAATTCAGTTGCCTTTGAATTTCGGGTGATCCCTCTTGAGCATGTATGCTTCTGCTACTTGTTCTACATCATACTTTCTTCCGCAAACGGCGAAACGCTTTGACTCGGTGAGTTTCGCGGCATTCCGACTTCGATGCCCCGGTTGCCGAAATTCAGTTGCCTTTGAATTTCGGGTGATCCCTCTTGAGCATGTATGCTTCTGCTACTTGTTCTACATCATACTTTCTTCCGCAAACGGCGAAACGCTTTGACTCGGTGAGTTTCGCGGCATTCCGACTTCGATGCCCCGGTTGCCGAAATTCAGTTGCCTTTGAATTTCGGGTGATCCCTCTTGAGCATGTATGCTTCTGCTACTTGTTCTACATCATACTTTCTTCCGCAAACGGCGAAACGCTTTGACTCGGTGAGTTTCGCGGCATTCCGACTTCGATGCCCCGGTTGCCGAAATTCAGTTGCCTTTGAATTTCGGGTGATCCCTCTTGAGCATGTATGCTTCTGCTACTTGTTCTACATCATACTTTCTTCCGCAAACGGCGAAACGCTTTGACTCGGTGAGTTTCGCGGCATTCCGACTTCGATGCCCGGTTGCCGAAATTCAGTTGCCTTTGAATTTCGGGTGATCCCTCTTGAGCATGTATGCTTCTGCTACTTGTTCTACATCATACTTTCTTCCGCAAACGGCGAAACGCTTTGACTCGGTGAGTTTCGCGGCATTCCGACTTCGATGCCCCGGTTGCCGAAATTCAGTTGCCTTTGAATTTCGGGTGATCCCTCTTGAGCATGTATGCTTCTGCTACTTGTTCTACATCATACTTTCTTCCGCAAACGGCGAAACGCTTTGACTCGGTGAGTTTCGCGGCATTCCGACTTCGATGCCCCGGTTGCCGAAATTCAGTTGCCTTTGAATTTCGGGTGATCCCTCTTGAGCATGTATGCTTCTGCTACTTGTTCTACATCATACTTTCTTCCGCAAACGGCGAAACGCTTTGACTCGGTGAGTTTCGCGGCATTCCGACTTCGATGCCCCGGTTGCCGAAATTCAGTTGCCTTTGAATTTCGGGTGATCCCTCTTGAGCATGTATGCTTCTGCTACTTGTTCTACATCATACTTTCTTCCGCAAACGGCGAAACGCTTTGACTCGGTGAGTTTCGCGGCATTCCGACTTCGATGCCCCGGTTGCCGAAATTCAGTTGCCTTTGAATTTCGGGTGATCCCTCTTGAGCATGTATGCTTCTGCTACTTGTTCTACATCATACTTTCTTCCGCAAACGGCGAAACGCTTTGACTCGGTGAGTTTCGCGGCATTCCGACTTCGATGCCCCGGTTGCCGAAATTCAGTTGCCTTTGAATTTCGGGTGATCCCTCTTGAGCATGTATGCTTCTGCTACTTGTTCTACATCATACTTTCTTCCGCAAACGGCGAAACGCTTTGACTCGGTGAGTTTCGCGGCATTCCGACTTCGATGCCCCGGTTGCCGAAATTCAGTTGCCTTTGAATTTCGGGTGATCCCTCTTGAGCATGTATGCTTCTGCTACTTGTTCTACATCATACTTTCTTCCGCAAACGGCGAAACGCTTTGACTCGGTGAGTTTCGCGGCATTCCGACTTCGATGCCCCGGTTGCCGAAATTCAGTTGCCTTTGAATTTCGGGTGATCCCTCTTGAGCATGTATGCTTCTGCTACTTGTTCTACATCATACTTTCTTCCGCAAACGGCGAAACGCTTTGACTCGGTGAGTTTCGCGGCATTCCGACTTCGATGCCCCGGTTGCCGAAATTCAGTTGCCTTTGAATTTCGGGTGATCCCTCTTGAGCATGTATGCTTCTGCTACTTGTTCTACATCATACTTTCTTCCGCAAACGGCGAAACGCTTTGACTCGGTGAGTTTCGCGGCATTCCGACTTCGATGCCCCGGTTGCCGAAATTCAGTTGCCTTTGAATTTCGGGTGATCCCTCTTGAGCATGTATGCTTCTGCTACTTGTTCTACATCATACTTTCTTCCGCAAACGGCGAAACGCTTTGACTCGGTGAGTTTCGCGGCATTCCGACTTCGATGCCCCGGTTGCCGAAATTCAGTTGCCTTTGAATTTCGGGTGATCCCTCTTGAGCATGTATGCTTCTGCTACTTGTTCTACATCATACTTTCTTCCGCAAACGGCGAAACGCTTTGACTCGGTGAGTTTCGCGGCATTCCGACTTCGATGCCCCGGTTGCCGAAATTCAGTTGCCTTTGAATTTCGGGTGATCCCTCTTGAGCATGTATGCTTCTGCTACTTGTTCTACATCATACTTTCTTCCGCAAACGGCGAAACGCTTTGACTCGGTGAGTTTCGCGGCATTCCGACTTCGATGCCCCGGTTGCCGAAATTCAGTTGCCTTTGAATTTCGGGTGATCCCTCTTGAGCATGTATGCTTCTGCTACTTGTTCTACATCATACTTTCTTCCGCAAACGGCGAAACGCTTTGACTCGGTGAGTTTCGCGGCATTCCGACTTCGATGCCCCGGTTGCCGAAATTCAGTTGCCTTTGAATTTCGGGTGATCCCTCTTGAGCATGTATGCTTCTGCTACTTGTTCTACATCATACTTTCTTCCGCAAACGGCGAAACGCTTTGACTCGGTGAGTTTCGCGGCATTCCGACTTCGATGCCCCGGTTGCCGAAATTCAGTTGCCTTTGAATTTCGGGTGATCCCTCTTGAGCATGTATGCTTCTGCTACTTGTTCTACATCATACTTTCTTCCGCAAACGGCGAAACGCTTTGACTCGGTGAGTTTCGCGGCATTCCGACTTCGATGCCCCGGTTGCCGAAATTCAGTTGCCTTTGAATTTCGGGTGATCCCTCTTGAGCATGTATGCTTCTGCTACTTGTTCTACATCATACTTTCTTCCGCAAACGGCGAAACGCTTTGACTCGGTGAGTTTCGCGGCATTCCGACTTCGATGCCCCGGTTGCCGAAATTCAGTTGCCTTTGAATTTCGGGTGATCCCTCTTGAGCATGTATGCTTCTGCTACTTGTTCTACATCATACTTTCTTCCGCAAACGGCGAAACGCTTTGACTCGGTGAGTTTCGCGGCATTCCGACTTCGATGCCCCGGTTGCCGAAATTCAGTTGCCTTTGAATTTCGGGTGATCCCTCTTGAGCATGTATGCTTCTGCTACTTGTTCTACATCATACTTTCTTCCGCAAACGGCGAAACGCTTTGACTCGGTGAGTTTCGCGGCATTCCGACTTCGATGCCCCGGTTGCCGAAATTCAGTTGCCTTTGAATTTCGGGTGATCCCTCTTGAGCATGTATGCTTCTGCTACTTGTTCTACATCATACTTTCTTCCGCAAACGGCGAAACGCTTTGACTCGGTGAGTTTCGCGGCATTCCGACTTCGATGCCCCGGTTGCCGAAATTCAGTTGCCTTTGAATTTCGGGTGATCCCTCTTGAGCATGTATGCTTCTGCTACTTGTTCTACATCATACTTTCTTCCGCAAACGGCGAAACGCTTTGACTCGGTGAGTTTCGCGGCATTCCGACTTCGATGCCCCGGTTGCCGAAATTCAGTTGCCTTTGAATTTCGGGTGATCCCTCTTGAGCATGTATGCTTCTGCTACTTGTTCTACATCATACTTTCTTCCGCAAACGGCGAAACGCTTTGACTCGGTGAGTTTCGCGGCATTCCGACTTCGATGCCCCGGTTGCCGAAATTCAGTTGCCTTTGAATTTCGGGTGATCCCTCTTGAGCATGTATGCTTCTGCTACTTGTTCTACATCATACTTTCTTCCGCAAACGGCGAAACGCTTTGACTCGGTGAGTTTCGCGGCATTCCGACTTCGATGCCCCGGTTGCCGAAATTCAGTTGCCTTTGAATTTCGGGTGATCCCTCTTGAGCATGTATGCTTCTGCTACTTGTTCTACATCATACTTTCTTCCGCAAACGGCGAAACGCTTTGACTCGGTGAGTTTCGCGGCATTCCGACTTCGATGCCCCGGTTGCCGAAATTCAGTTGCCTTTGAATTTCGGGTGATCCCTCTTGAGCATGTATGCTTCTGCTACTTGTTCTACATCATACTTTCTTCCGCAAACGGCGAAACGCTTTGACTCGGTGAGTTTCGCGGCATTCCGACTTCGATGCCCCGGTTGCCGAAATTCAGTTGCCTTTGAATTTCGGGTGATCCCTCTTGAGCATGTATGCTTCTGCTACTTGTTCTACATCATACTTCTTCCGCAAACGGCGAAACGCTTTGACTCGGTGAGTTTCGCGGCATTCCGACTTCGATGCCCCGGTTGCCGAAATTCAGTTGCCTTTGAATTTCGGGTGATCCCTCTTGAGCATGTATGCTTCTGCTACTTGTTCTACATCATACTTTCTTCCGCAAACGGCGAAACGCTTTGACTCGGTGAGTTTCGCGGCATTCCGACTTCGATGCCCCGGTTGCCGAAATTCAGTTGCCTTTGAATTTCGGGTGATCCCTCTTGAGCATGTATGCTTCTGCTACTTGTTCTACATCATACTTCTTCCGCAAACGGCGAAACGCTTTGACTCGGTGAGTTTCGCGGCATTCCGACTTCGATGCCCCGGTTGCCGAAATTCAGTTGCCTTTGAATTTCGGGTGATCCCTCTTGAGCATGTATGCTTCTGCTACTTGTTCTACATCATACTTTCTTCCGCAAACGGCGAAACGCTTTGACTCGGTGAGTTTCGCGGCATTCCGACTTCGATGCCCGGTTGCCGAAATTCAGTTGCCTTTGAATTTCGGGTGATCCCTCTTGAGCATGTATGCTTCTGCTACTTGTTCTACATCATACTTTCTTCCGCAAACGGCGAAACGCTTTGACTCGGTGAGTTTCGCGGCATTCCGACTTCGATGCCCCGGTTGCCGAAATTCAGTTGCCTTTGAATTTCGGGTGATCCCTCTTGAGCATGTATGCTTCTGCTACTTGTTCTACATCATACTTTCTTCCGCAAACGGCGAAACGCTTTGACTCGGTGAGTTTCGCGGCATTCCGACTTCGATGCCCCGGTTGCCGAAATTCAGTTGCCTTTGAATTTCGGGTGATCCCTCTTGAGCATGTATGCTTCTGCTACTTGTTCTACATCATACTTTCTTCCGCAAACGGCGAAACGCTTTGACTCGGTGAGTTTCGCGGCATTCCGACTTCGATGCCCCGGTTGCCGAAATTCAGTTGCCTTTGAATTTCGGGTGATCCCTCTTGAGCATGTATGCTTCTGCTACTTGTTCTACATCATACTTTCTTCCGCAAACGGCGAAACGCTTTGACTCGGTGAGTTTCGCGGCATTCCGACTTCGATGCCCCGGTTGCCGAAATTCAGTTGCCTTTGAATTTCGGGTGATCCCTCTTGAGCATGTATGCTTCTGCTACTTGTTCTACATCATACTTTCTTCCGCAAACGGCGAAACGCTTTGACTCGGTGAGTTTCGCGGCATTCCGACTTCGATGCCCCGGTTGCCGAAATTCAGTTGCCTTTGAATTTCGGGTGATCCCTCTTGAGCATGTATGCTTCTGCTACTTGTTCTACATCATACTTTCTTCCGCAAACGGCGAAACGCTTTGACTCGGTGAGTTTCGCGGCATTCCGACTTCGATGCCCCGGTTGCCGAAATTCAGTTGCCTTTGAATTTCGGGTGATCCCTCTTGAGCATGTATGCTTCTGCTACTTGTTCTACATCATACTTTCTTCCGCAAACGGCGAAACGCTTTGACTCGGTGAGTTTCGCGGCATTCCGACTTCGATGCCCCGGTTGCCGAAATTCAGTTGCCTTTGAATTTCGGGTGATCCCTCTTGAGCATGTATGCTTCTGCTACTTGTTCTACATCATACTTTCTTCCGCAAACGGCGAAACGCTTTGACTCGGTGAGTTTCGCGGCATTCCGACTTCGATGCCCCGGTTGCCGAAATTCAGTTGCCTTTGAATTTCGGGTGATCCCTCTTGAGCATGTATGCTTCTGCTACTTGTTCTACATCATACTTTCTTCCGCAAACGGCGAAACGCTTTGACTCGGTGAGTTTCGCGGCATTCCGACTTCGATGCCCCGGTTGCCGAAATTCAGTTGCCTTTGAATTTCGGGTGATCCCTCTTGAGCATGTATGCTTCTGCTACTTGTTCTACATCATACTTTCTTCCGCAAACGGCGAAACGCTTTGACTCGGTGAGTTTCGCGGCATTCCGACTTCGATGCCCCGGTTGCCGAAATTCAGTTGCCTTTGAATTTCGGGTGATCCCTCTTGAGCATGTATGCTTCTGCTACTTGTTCTACATCATACTTTCTTCCGCAAACGGCGAAACGCTTTGACTCGGTGAGTTTCGCGGCATTCCGACTTCGATGCCCCGGTTGCCGAAATTCAGTTGCCTTTGAATTTCGGGTGATCCCTCTTGAGCATGTATGCTTCTGCTACTTGTTCTACATCATACTTTCTTCCGCAAACGGCGAAACGCTTTGACTCGGTGAGTTTCGCGGCATTCCGACTTCGATGCCCCGGTTGCCGAAATTCAGTTGCCTTTGAATTTCGGGTGATCCCTCTTGAGCATGTATGCTTCTGCTACTTGTTCTACATCATACTTTCTTCCGCAAACGGCGAAACGCTTTGACTCGGTGAGTTTCGCGGCATTCCGACTTCGATGCCCCGGTTGCCGAAATTCAGTTGCCTTTGAATTTCGGGTGATCCCTCTTGAGCATGTATGCTTCTGCTACTTGTTCTACATCATACTTTCTTCCGCAAACGGCGAAACGCTTTGACTCGGTGAGTTTCGCGGCATTCCGACTTCGATGCCCCGGTTGCCGAAATTCAGTTGCCTTTGAATTTCGGGTGATCCCTCTTGAGCATGTATGCTTCTGCTACTTGTTCTACATCATACTTTCTTCCGCAAACGGCGAAACGCTTTGACTCGGTGAGTTTCGCGGCATTCCGACTTCGATGCCCCGGTTGCCGAAATTCAGTTGCCTTTGAATTTCGGGTGATCCCTCTTGAGCATGTATGCTTCTGCTACTTGTTCTACATCATACTTTCTTCCGCAAACGGCGAAACGCTTTGACTCGGTGAGTTTCGCGGCATTCCGACTTCGATGCCCCGGTTGCCGAAATTCAGTTGCCTTTGAATTTCGGGTGATCCCTCTTGAGCATGTATGCTTCTGCTACTTGTTCTACATCATACTTTCTTCCGCAAACGGCGAAACGCTTTGACTCGGTGAGTTTCGCGGCATTCCGACTTCGATGCCCCGGTTGCCGAAATTCAGTTGCCTTTGAATTTCGGGTGATCCCTCTTGAGCATGTATGCTTCTGCTACTTGTTCTACATCATACTTTCTTCCGCAAACGGCGAAACGCTTTGACTCGGTGAGTTTCGCGGCATTCCGACTTCGATGCCCCGGTTGCCGAAATTCAGTTGCCTTTGAATTTCGGGTGATCCCTCTTGAGCATGTATGCTTCTGCTACTTGTTCTACATCATACTTTCTTCCGCAAACGGCGAAACGCTTTGACTCGGTGAGTTTCGCGGCATTCCGACTTCGATGCCCCGGTTGCCGAAATTCAGTTGCCTTTGAATTTCGGGTGATCCCTCTTGAGCATGTATGCTTCTGCTACTTGTTCTACATCATACTTTCTTCCGCAAACGGCGAAACGCTTTGACTCGGTGAGTTTCGCGGCATTCCGACTTCGATGCCCCGGTTGCCGAAATTCAGTTGCCTTTGAATTTCGGGTGATCCCTCTTGAGCATGTATGCTTCTGCTACTTGTTCTACATCATACTTTCTTCCGCAAACGGCGAAACGCTTTGACTCGGTGAGTTTCGCGGCATTCCGACTTCGATGCCCCGGTTGCCGAAATTCAGTTGCCTTTGAATTTCGGGTGATCCCTCTTGAGCATGTATGCTTCTGCTACTTGTTCTACATCATACTTTCTTCCGCAAACGGCGAAACGCTTTGACTCGGTGAGTTTCGCGGCATTCCGACTTCGATGCCCCGGTTGCCGAAATTCAGTTGCCTTTGAATTTCGGGTGATCCCTCTTGAGCATGTATGCTTCTGCTACTTGTTCTACATCATACTTTCTTCCGCAAACGGCGAAACGCTTTGACTCGGTGAGTTTCGCGGCATTCCGACTTCGATGCCCCGGTTGCCGAAATTCAGTTGCCTTTGAATTTCGGGTGATCCCTCTTGAGCATGTATGCTTCTGCTACTTGTTCTACATCATACTTTCTTCCGCAAACGGCGAAACGCTTTGACTCGGTGAGTTTCGCGGCATTCCGACTTCGATGCCCCGGTTGCCGAAATTCAGTTGCCTTTGAATTTCGGGTGATCCCTCTTGAGCATGTATGCTTCTGCTACTTGTTCTACATCATACTTTCTTCCGCAAACGGCGAAACGCTTTGACTCGGTGAGTTTCGCGGCATTCCGACTTCGATGCCCCGGTTGCCGAAATTCAGTTGCCTTTGAATTTCGGGTGATCCCTCTTGAGCATGTATGCTTCTGCTACTTGTTCTACATCATACTTTCTTCCGCAAACGGCGAAACGCTTTGACTCGGTGAGTTTCGCGGCATTCCGACTTCGATGCCCCGGTTGCCGAAATTCAGTTGCCTTTGAATTTCGGGTGATCCCTCTTGAGCATGTATGCTTCTGCTACTTGTTCTACATCATACTTTCTTCCGCAAACGGCGAAACGCTTTGACTCGGTGAGTTTCGCGGCATTCCGACTTCGATGCCCCGGTTGCCGAAATTCAGTTGCCTTTGAATTTCGGGTGATCCCTCTTGAGCATGTATGCTTCTGCTACTTGTTCTACATCATACTTTCTTCCGCAAACGGCGAAACGCTTTGACTCGGTGAGTTTCGCGGCATTCCGACTTCGATGCCCCGGTTGCCGAAATTCAGTTGCCTTTGAATTTCGGGTGATCCCTCTTGAGCATGTATGCTTCTGCTACTTGTTCTACATCATACTTTCTTCCGCAAACGGCGAAACGCTTTGACTCGGTGAGTTTCGCGGCATTCCGACTTCGATGCCCCGGTTGCCGAAATTCAGTTGCCTTTGAATTTCGGGTGATCCCTCTTGAGCATGTATGCTTCTGCTACTTGTTCTACATCATACTTTCTTCCGCAAACGGCGAAACGCTTTGACTCGGTGAGTTTCGCGGCATTCCGACTTCGATGCCCCGGTTGCCGAAATTCAGTTGCCTTTGAATTTCGGGTGATCCCTCTTGAGCATGTATGCTTCTGCTACTTGTTCTACATCATACTTTCTTCCGCAAACGGCGAAACGCTTTGACTCGGTGAGTTTCGCGGCATTCCGACTTCGATGCCCCGGTTGCCGAAATTCAGTTGCCTTTGAATTTCGGGTGATCCCTCTTGAGCATGTATGCTTCTGCTACTTGTTCTACATCATACTTTCTTCCGCAAACGGCGAAACGCTTTGACTCGGTGAGTTTCGCGGCATTCCGACTTCGATGCCCCGGTTGCCGAAATTCAGTTGCCTTTGAATTTCGGGTGATCCCTCTTGAGCATGTATGCTTCTGCTACTTGTTCTACATCATACTTTCTTCCGCAAACGGCGAAACGCTTTGACTCGGTGAGTTTCGCGGCATTCCGACTTCGATGCCCCGGTTGCCGAAATTCAGTTGCCTTTGAATTTCGGGTGATCCCTCTTGAGCATGTATGCTTCTGCTACTTGTTCTACATCATACTTTCTTCCGCAAACGGCGAAACGCTTTGACTCGGTGAGTTTCGCGGCATTCCGACTTCGATGCCCCGGTTGCCGAAATTCAGTTGCCTTTGAATTTCGGGTGATCCCTCTTGAGCATGTATGCTTCTGCTACTTGTTCTACATCATACTTTCTTCCGCAAACGGCGAAACGCTTTGACTCGGTGAGTTTCGCGGCATTCCGACTTCGATGCCCCGGTTGCCGAAATTCAGTTGCCTTTGAATTTCGGGTGATCCCTCTTGAGCATGTATGCTTCTGCTACTTGTTCTACATCATACTTTCTTCCGCAAACGGCGAAACGCTTTGACTCGGTGAGTTTCGCGGCATTCCGACTTCGATGCCCCGGTTGCCGAAATTCAGTTGCCTTTGAATTTCGGGTGATCCCTCTTGAGCATGTATGCTTCTGCTACTTGTTCTACATCATACTTTCTTCCGCAAACGGCGAAACGCTTTGACTCGGTGAGTTTCGCGGCATTCCGACTTCGATGCCCCGGTTGCCGAAATTCAGTTGCCTTTGAATTTCGGGTGATCCCTCTTGAGCATGTATGCTTCTGCTACTTGTTCTACATCATACTTTCTTCCGCAAACGGCGAAACGCTTTGACTCGGTGAGTTTCGCGGCATTCCGACTTCGATGCCCCGGTTGCCGAAATTCAGTTGCCTTTGAATTTCGGGTGATCCCTCTTGAGCATGTATGCTTCTGCTACTTGTTCTACATCATACTTTCTTCCGCAAACGGCGAAACGCTTTGACTCGGTGAGTTTCGCGGCATTCCGACTTCGATGCCCCGGTTGCCGAAATTCAGTTGCCTTTGAATTTCGGGTGATCCCTCTTGAGCATGTATGCTTCTGCTACTTGTTCTACATCATACTTCTTCCGCAAACGGCGAAACGCTTTGACTCGGTGAGTTTCGCGGCATTCCGACTTCGATGCCCCGGTTGCCGAAATTCAGTTGCCTTTGAATTTCGGGTGATCCCTCTTGAGCATGTATGCTTCTGCTACTTGTTCTACATCATACTTTCTTCCGCAAACGGCGAAACGCTTTGACTCGGTGAGTTTCGCGGCATTCCGACTTCGATGCCCCGGTTGCCGAAATTCAGTTGCCTTTGAATTTCGGGTGATCCCTCTTGAGCATGTATGCTTCTGCTACTTGTTCTACATCATACTTTCTTCCGCAAACGGCGAAACGCTTTGACTCGGTGAGTTTCGCGGCATTCCGACTTCGATGCCCCGGTTGCCGAAATTCAGTTGCCTTTGAATTTCGGGTGATCCCTCTTGAGCATGTATGCTTCTGCTACTTGTTCTACATCATACTTTCTTCCGCAAACGGCGAAACGCTTTGACTCGGTGAGTTTCGCGGCATTCCGACTTCGATGCCCCGGTTGCCGAAATTCAGTTGCCTTTGAATTTCGGGTGATCCCTCTTGAGCATGTATGCTTCTGCTACTTGTTCTACATCATACTTTCTTCCGCAAACGGCGAAACGCTTTGACTCGGTGAGTTTCGCGGCATTCCGACTTCGATGCCCCGGTTGCCGAAATTCAGTTGCCTTTGAATTTCGGGTGATCCCTCTTGAGCATGTATGCTTCTGCTACTTGTTCTACATCATACTTTCTTCCGCAAACGGCGAAACGCTTTGACTCGGTGAGTTTCGCGGCATTCCGACTTCGATGCCCCGGTTGCCGAAATTCAGTTGCCTTTGAATTTCGGGTGATCCCTCTTGAGCATGTATGCTTCTGCTACTTGTTCTACATCATACTTTCTTCCGCAAACGGCGAAACGCTTTGACTCGGTGAGTTTCGCGGCATTCCGACTTCGATGCCCGGTTGCCGAAATTCAGTTGCCTTTGAATTTCGGGTGATCCCTCTTGAGCATGTATGCTTCTGCTACTTGTTCTACATCATACTTTCTTCCGCAAACGGCGAAACGCTTTGACTCGGTGAGTTTCGCGGCATTCCGACTTCGATGCCCCGGTTGCCGAAATTCAGTTGCCTTTGAATTTCGGGTGATCCCTCTTGAGCATGTATGCTTCTGCTACTTGTTCTACATCATACTTTCTTCCGCAAACGGCGAAACGCTTTGACTCGGTGAGTTTCGCGGCATTCCGACTTCGATGCCCCGGTTGCCGAAATTCAGTTGCCTTTGAATTTCGGGTGATCCCTCTTGAGCATGTATGCTTCTGCTACTTGTTCTACATCATACTTTCTTCCGCAAACGGCGAAACGCTTTGACTCGGTGAGTTTCGCGGCATTCCGACTTCGATGCCCCGGTTGCCGAAATTCAGTTGCCTTTGAATTTCGGGTGATCCCTCTTGAGCATGTATGCTTCTGCTACTTGTTCTACATCATACTTTCTTCCGCAAACGGCGAAACGCTTTGACTCGGTGAGTTTCGCGGCATTCCGACTTCGATGCCCCGGTTGCCGAAATTCAGTTGCCTTTGAATTTCGGGTGATCCCTCTTGAGCATGTATGCTTCTGCTACTTGTTCTACATCATACTTTCTTCCGCAAACGGCGAAACGCTTTGACTCGGTGAGTTTCGCGGCATTCCGACTTCGATGCCCCGGTTGCCGAAATTCAGTTGCCTTTGAATTTCGGGTGATCCCTCTTGAGCATGTATGCTTCTGCTACTTGTTCTACATCATACTTTCTTCCGCAAACGGCGAAACGCTTTGACTCGGTGAGTTTCGCGGCATTCCGACTTCGATGCCCCGGTTGCCGAAATTCAGTTGCCTTTGAATTTCGGGTGATCCCTCTTGAGCATGTATGCTTCTGCTACTTGTTCTACATCATACTTTCTTCCGCAAACGGCGAAACGCTTTGACTCGGTGAGTTTCGCGGCATTCCGACTTCGATGCCCCGGTTGCCGAAATTCAGTTGCCTTTGAATTTCGGGTGATCCCTCTTGAGCATGTATGCTTCTGCTACTTGTTCTACATCATACTTTCTTCCGCAAACGGCGAAACGCTTTGACTCGGTGAGTTTCGCGGCATTCCGACTTCGATGCCCCGGTTGCCGAAATTCAGTTGCCTTTGAATTTCGGGTGATCCCTCTTGAGCATGTATGCTTCTGCTACTTGTTCTACATCATACTTTCTTCCGCAAACGGCGAAACGCTTTGACTCGGTGAGTTTCGCGGCATTCCGACTTCGATGCCCCGGTTGCCGAAATTCAGTTGCCTTTGAATTTCGGGTGATCCCTCTTGAGCATGTATGCTTCTGCTACTTGTTCTACATCATACTTTCTTCCGCAAACGGCGAAACGCTTTGACTCGGTGAGTTTCGCGGCATTCCGACTTCGATGCCCCGGTTGCCGAAATTCAGTTGCCTTTGAATTTCGGGTGATCCCTCTTGAGCATGTATGCTTCTGCTACTTGTTCTACATCATACTTTCTTCCGCAAACGGCGAAACGCTTTGACTCGGTGAGTTTCGCGGCATTCCGACTTCGATGCCCCGGTTGCCGAAATTCAGTTGCCTTTGAATTTCGGGTGATCCCTCTTGAGCATGTATGCTTCTGCTACTTGTTCTACATCATACTTTCTTCCGCAAACGGCGAAACGCTTTGACTCGGTGAGTTTCGCGGCATTCCGACTTCGATGCCCCGGTTGCCGAAATTCAGTTGCCTTTGAATTTCGGGTGATCCCTCTTGAGCATGTATGCTTCTGCTACTTGTTCTACATCATACTTTCTTCCGCAAACGGCGAAACGCTTTGACTCGGTGAGTTTCGCGGCATTCCGACTTCGATGCCCCGGTTGCCGAAATTCAGTTGCCTTTGAATTTCGGGTGATCCCTCTTGAGCATGTATGCTTCTGCTACTTGTTCTACATCATACTTTCTTCCGCAAACGGCGAAACGCTTTGACTCGGTGAGTTTCGCGGCATTCCGACTTCGATGCCCCGGTTGCCGAAATTCAGTTGCCTTTGAATTTCGGGTGATCCCTCTTGAGCATGTATGCTTCTGCTACTTGTTCTACATCATACTTTCTTCCGCAAACGGCGAAACGCTTTGACTCGGTGAGTTTCGCGGCATTCCGACTTCGATGCCCCGGTTGCCGAAATTCAGTTGCCTTTGAATTTCGGGTGATCCCTCTTGAGCATGTATGCTTCTGCTACTTGTTCTACATCATACTTTCTTCCGCAAACGGCGAAACGCTTTGACTCGGTGAGTTTCGCGGCATTCCGACTTCGATGCCCCGGTTGCCGAAATTCAGTTGCCTTTGAATTTCGGGTGATCCCTCTTGAGCATGTATGCTTCTGCTACTTGTTCTACATCATACTTTCTTCCGCAAACGGCGAAACGCTTTGACTCGGTGAGTTTCGCGGCATTCCGACTTCGATGCCCCGGTTGCCGAAATTCAGTTGCCTTTGAATTTCGGGTGATCCCTCTTGAGCATGTATGCTTCTGCTACTTGTTCTACATCATACTTTCTTCCGCAAACGGCGAAACGCTTTGACTCGGTGAGTTTCGCGGCATTCCGACTTCGATGCCCCGGTTGCCGAAATTCAGTTGCCTTTGAATTTCGGGTGATCCCTCTTGAGCATGTATGCTTCTGCTACTTGTTCTACATCATACTTTCTTCCGCAAACGGCGAAACGCTTTGACTCGGTGAGTTTCGCGGCATTCCGACTTCGATGCCCCGGTTGCCGAAATTCAGTTGCCTTTGAATTTCGGGTGATCCCTCTTGAGCATGTATGCTTCTGCTACTTGTTCTACATCATACTTTCTTCCGCAAACGGCGAAACGCTTTGACTCGGTGAGTTTCGCGGCATTCCGACTTCGATGCCCCGGTTGCCGAAATTCAGTTGCCTTTGAATTTCGGGTGATCCCTCTTGAGCATGTATGCTTCTGCTACTTGTTCTACATCATACTTTCTTCCGCAAACGGCGAAACGCTTTGACTCGGTGAGTTTCGCGGCATTCCGACTTCGATGCCCCGGTTGCCGAAATTCAGTTGCCTTTGAATTTCGGGTGATCCCTCTTGAGCATGTATGCTTCTGCTACTTGTTCTACATCATACTTTCTTCCGCAAACGGCGAAACGCTTTGACTCGGTGAGTTTCGCGGCATTCCGACTTCGATGCCCCGGTTGCCGAAATTCAGTTGCCTTTGAATTTCGGGTGATCCCTCTTGAGCATGTATGCTTCTGCTACTTGTTCTACATCATACTTCTTCCGCAAACGGCGAAACGCTTTGACTCGGTGAGTTTCGCGGCATTCCGACTTCGATGCCCGGTTGCCGAAATTCAGTTGCCTTTGAATTTCGGGTGATCCCTCTTGAGCATGTATGCTTCTGCTACTTGTTCTACATCATACTTTCTTCCGCAAACGGCGAAACGCTTTGACTCGGTGAGTTTCGCGGCATTCCGACTTCGATGCCCCGGTTGCCGAAATTCAGTTGCCTTTGAATTTCGGGTGATCCCTCTTGAGCATGTATGCTTCTGCTACTTGTTCTACATCATACTTTCTTCCGCAAACGGCGAAACGCTTTGACTCGGTGAGTTTCGCGGCATTCCGACTTCGATGCCCCGGTTGCCGAAATTCAGTTGCCTTTGAATTTCGGGTGATCCCTCTTGAGCATGTATGCTTCTGCTACTTGTTCTACATCATACTTTCTTCCGCAAACGGCGAAACGCTTTGACTCGGTGAGTTTCGCGGCATTCCGACTTCGATGCCCCGGTTGCCGAAATTCAGTTGCCTTTGAATTTCGGGTGATCCCTCTTGAGCATGTATGCTTCTGCTACTTGTTCTACATCATACTTTCTTCCGCAAACGGCGAAACGCTTTGACTCGGTGAGTTTCGCGGCATTCCGACTTCGATGCCCCGGTTGCCGAAATTCAGTTGCCTTTGAATTTCGGGTGATCCCTCTTGAGCATGTATGCTTCTGCTACTTGTTCTACATCATACTTTCTTCCGCAAACGGCGAAACGCTTTGACTCGGTGAGTTTCGCGGCATTCCGACTTCGATGCCCCGGTTGCCGAAATTCAGTTGCCTTTGAATTTCGGGTGATCCCTCTTGAGCATGTATGCTTCTGCTACTTGTTCTACATCATACTTTCTTCCGCAAACGGCGAAACGCTTTGACTCGGTGAGTTTCGCGGCATTCCGACTTCGATGCCCCGGTTGCCGAAATTCAGTTGCCTTTGAATTTCGGGTGATCCCTCTTGAGCATGTATGCTTCTGCTACTTGTTCTACATCATACTTTCTTCCGCAAACGGCGAAACGCTTTGACTCGGTGAGTTTCGCGGCATTCCGACTTCGATGCCCCGGTTGCCGAAATTCAGTTGCCTTTGAATTTCGGGTGATCCCTCTTGAGCATGTATGCTTCTGCTACTTGTTCTACATCATACTTTCTTCCGCAAACGGCGAAACGCTTTGACTCGGTGAGTTTCGCGGCATTCCGACTTCGATGCCCCGGTTGCCGAAATTCAGTTGCCTTTGAATTTCGGGTGATCCCTCTTGAGCATGTATGCTTCTGCTACTTGTTCTACATCATACTTTCTTCCGCAAACGGCGAAACGCTTTGACTCGGTGAGTTTCGCGGCATTCCGACTTCGATGCCCCGGTTGCCGAAATTCAGTTGCCTTTGAATTTCGGGTGATCCCTCTTGAGCATGTATGCTTCTGCTACTTGTTCTACATCATACTTTCTTCCGCAAACGGCGAAACGCTTTGACTCGGTGAGTTTCGCGGCATTCCGACTTCGATGCCCCGGTTGCCGAAATTCAGTTGCCTTTGAATTTCGGGTGATCCCTCTTGAGCATGTATGCTTCTGCTACTTGTTCTACATCATACTTTCTTCCGCAAACGGCGAAACGCTTTGACTCGGTGAGTTTCGCGGCATTCCGACTTCGATGCCCCGGTTGCCGAAATTCAGTTGCCTTTGAATTTCGGGTGATCCCTCTTGAGCATGTATGCTTCTGCTACTTGTTCTACATCATACTTTCTTCCGCAAACGGCGAAACGCTTTGACTCGGTGAGTTTCGCGGCATTCCGACTTCGATGCCCCGGTTGCCGAAATTCAGTTGCCTTTGAATTTCGGGTGATCCCTCTTGAGCATGTATGCTTCTGCTACTTGTTCTACATCATACTTTCTTCCGCAAACGGCGAAACGCTTTGACTCGGTGAGTTTCGCGGCATTCCGACTTCGATGCCCCGGTTGCCGAAATTCAGTTGCCTTTGAATTTCGGGTGATCCCTCTTGAGCATGTATGCTTCTGCTACTTGTTCTACATCATACTTTCTTCCGCAAACGGCGAAACGCTTTGACTCGGTGAGTTTCGCGGCATTCCGACTTCGATGCCCCGGTTGCCGAAATTCAGTTGCCTTTGAATTTCGGGTGATCCCTCTTGAGCATGTATGCTTCTGCTACTTGTTCTACATCATACTTTCTTCCGCAAACGGCGAAACGCTTTGACTCGGTGAGTTTCGCGGCATTCCGACTTCGATGCCCCGGTTGCCGAAATTCAGTTGCCTTTGAATTTCGGGTGATCCCTCTTGAGCATGTATGCTTCTGCTACTTGTTCTACATCATACTTTCTTCCGCAAACGGCGAAACGCTTTGACTCGGTGAGTTTCGCGGCATTCCGACTTCGATGCCCCGGTTGCCGAAATTCAGTTGCCTTTGAATTTCGGGTGATCCCTCTTGAGCATGTATGCTTCTGCTACTTGTTCTACATCATACTTTCTTCCGCAAACGGCGAAACGCTTTGACTCGGTGAGTTTCGCGGCATTCCGACTTCGATGCCCCGGTTGCCGAAATTCAGTTGCCTTTGAATTTCGGGTGATCCCTCTTGAGCATGTATGCTTCTGCTACTTGTTCTACATCATACTTTCTTCCGCAAACGGCGAAACGCTTTGACTCGGTGAGTTTCGCGGCATTCCGACTTCGATGCCCCGGTTGCCGAAATTCAGTTGCCTTTGAATTTCGGGTGATCCCTCTTGAGCATGTATGCTTCTGCTACTTGTTCTACATCATACTTTCTTCCGCAAACGGCGAAACGCTTTGACTCGGTGAGTTTCGCGGCATTCCGACTTCGATGCCCGGTTGCCGAAATTCAGTTGCCTTTGAATTTCGGGTGATCCCTCTTGAGCATGTATGCTTCTGCTACTTGTTCTACATCATACTTTCTTCCGCAAACGGCGAAACGCTTTGACTCGGTGAGTTTCGCGGCATTCCGACTTCGATGCCCCGGTTGCCGAAATTCAGTTGCCTTTGAATTTCGGGTGATCCCTCTTGAGCATGTATGCTTCTGCTACTTGTTCTACATCATACTTTCTTCCGCAAACGGCGAAACGCTTTGACTCGGTGAGTTTCGCGGCATTCCGACTTCGATGCCCCGGTTGCCGAAATTCAGTTGCCTTTGAATTTCGGGTGATCCCTCTTGAGCATGTATGCTTCTGCTACTTGTTCTACATCATACTTTCTTCCGCAAACGGCGAAACGCTTTGACTCGGTGAGTTTCGCGGCATTCCGACTTCGATGCCCCGGTTGCCGAAATTCAGTTGCCTTTGAATTTCGGGTGATCCCTCTTGAGCATGTATGCTTCTGCTACTTGTTCTACATCATACTTTCTTCCGCAAACGGCGAAACGCTTTGACTCGGTGAGTTTCGCGGCATTCCGACTTCGATGCCCCGGTTGCCGAAATTCAGTTGCCTTTGAATTTCGGGTGATCCCTCTTGAGCATGTATGCTTCTGCTACTTGTTCTACATCATACTTTCTTCCGCAAACGGCGAAACGCTTTGACTCGGTGAGTTTCGCGGCATTCCGACTTCGATGCCCCGGTTGCCGAAATTCAGTTGCCTTTGAATTTCGGGTGATCCCTCTTGAGCATGTATGCTTCTGCTACTTGTTCTACATCATACTTTCTTCCGCAAACGGCGAAACGCTTTGACTCGGTGAGTTTCGCGGCATTCCGACTTCGATGCCCCGGTTGCCGAAATTCAGTTGCCTTTGAATTTCGGGTGATCCCTCTTGAGCATGTATGCTTCTGCTACTTGTTCTACATCATACTTTCTTCCGCAAACGGCGAAACGCTTTGACTCGGTGAGTTTCGCGGCATTCCGACTTCGATGCCCCGGTTGCCGAAATTCAGTTGCCTTTGAATTTCGGGTGATCCCTCTTGAGCATGTATGCTTCTGCTACTTGTTCTACATCATACTTTCTTCCGCAAACGGCGAAACGCTTTGACTCGGTGAGTTTCGCGGCATTCCGACTTCGATGCCCCGGTTGCCGAAATTCAGTTGCCTTTGAATTTCGGGTGATCCCTCTTGAGCATGTATGCTTCTGCTACTTGTTCTACATCATACTTTCTTCCGCAAACGGCGAAACGCTTTGACTCGGTGAGTTTCGCGGCATTCCGACTTCGATGCCCCGGTTGCCGAAATTCAGTTGCCTTTGAATTTCGGGTGATCCCTCTTGAGCATGTATGCTTCTGCTACTTGTTCTACATCATACTTTCTTCCGCAAACGGCGAAACGCTTTGACTCGGTGAGTTTCGCGGCATTCCGACTTCGATGCCCCGGTTGCCGAAATTCAGTTGCCTTTGAATTTCGGGTGATCCCTCTTGAGCATGTATGCTTCTGCTACTTGTTCTACATCATACTTTCTTCCGCAAACGGCGAAACGCTTTGACTCGGTGAGTTTCGCGGCATTCCGACTTCGATGCCCCGGTTGCCGAAATTCAGTTGCCTTTGAATTTCGGGTGATCCCTCTTGAGCATGTATGCTTCTGCTACTTGTTCTACATCATACTTTCTTCCGCAAACGGCGAAACGCTTTGACTCGGTGAGTTTCGCGGCATTCCGACTTCGATGCCCCGGTTGCCGAAATTCAGTTGCCTTTGAATTTCGGGTGATCCCTCTTGAGCATGTATGCTTCTGCTACTTGTTCTACATCATACTTTCTTCCGCAAACGGCGAAACGCTTTGACTCGGTGAGTTTCGCGGCATTCCGACTTCGATGCCCCGGTTGCCGAAATTCAGTTGCCTTTGAATTTCGGGTGATCCCTCTTGAGCATGTATGCTTCTGCTACTTGTTCTACATCATACTTTCTTCCGCAAACGGCGAAACGCTTTGACTCGGTGAGTTTCGCGGCATTCCGACTTCGATGCCCGGTTGCCGAAATTCAGTTGCCTTTGAATTTCGGGTGATCCCTCTTGAGCATGTATGCTTCTGCTACTTGTTCTACATCATACTTTCTTCCGCAAACGGCGAAACGCTTTGACTCGGTGAGTTTCGCGGCATTCCGACTTCGATGCCCCGGTTGCCGAAATTCAGTTGCCTTTGAATTTCGGGTGATCCCTCTTGAGCATGTATGCTTCTGCTACTTGTTCTACATCATACTTTCTTCCGCAAACGGCGAAACGCTTTGACTCGGTGAGTTTCGCGGCATTCCGACTTCGATGCCCGGTTGCCGAAATTCAGTTGCCTTTGAATTTCGGGTGATCCCTCTTGAGCATGTATGCTTCTGCTACTTGTTCTACATCATACTTTCTTCCGCAAACGGCGAAACGCTTTGACTCGGTGAGTTTCGCGGCATTCCGACTTCGATGCCCGGTTGCCGAAATTCAGTTGCCTTTGAATTTCGGGTGATCCCTCTTGAGCATGTATGCTTCTGCTACTTGTTCTACATCATACTTTCTTCCGCAAACGGCGAAACGCTTTGACTCGGTGAGTTTCGCGGCATTCCGACTTCGATGCCCCGGTTGCCGAAATTCAGTTGCCTTTGAATTTCGGGTGATCCCTCTTGAGCATGTATGCTTCTGCTACTTGTTCTACATCATACTTTCTTCCGCAAACGGCGAAACGCTTTGACTCGGTGAGTTTCGCGGCATTCCGACTTCGATGCCCGGTTGCCGAAATTCAGTTGCCTTTGAATTTCGGGTGATCCCTCTTGAGCATGTATGCTTCTGCTACTTGTTCTACATCATACTTTCTTCCGCAAACGGCGAAACGCTTTGACTCGGTGAGTTTCGCGGCATTCCGACTTCGATGCCCCGGTTGCCGAAATTCAGTTGCCTTTGAATTTCGGGTGATCCCTCTTGAGCATGTATGCTTCTGCTACTTGTTCTACATCATACTTTCTTCCGCAAACGGCGAAACGCTTTGACTCGGTGAGTTTCGCGGCATTCCGACTTCGATGCCCCGGTTGCCGAAATTCAGTTGCCTTTGAATTTCGGGTGATCCCTCTTGAGCATGTATGCTTCTGCTACTTGTTCTACATCATACTTTCTTCCGCAAACGGCGAAACGCTTTGACTCGGTGAGTTTCGCGGCATTCCGACTTCGATGCCCCGGTTGCCGAAATTCAGTTGCCTTTGAATTTCGGGTGATCCCTCTTGAGCATGTATGCTTCTGCTACTTGTTCTACATCATACTTTCTTCCGCAAACGGCGAAACGCTTTGACTCGGTGAGTTTCGCGGCATTCCGACTTCGATGCCCCGGTTGCCGAAATTCAGTTGCCTTTGAATTTCGGGTGATCCCTCTTGAGCATGTATGCTTCTGCTACTTGTTCTACATCATACTTTCTTCCGCAAACGGCGAAACGCTTTGACTCGGTGAGTTTCGCGGCATTCCGACTTCGATGCCCCGGTTGCCGAAATTCAGTTGCCTTTGAATTTCGGGTGATCCCTCTTGAGCATGTATGCTTCTGCTACTTGTTCTACATCATACTTTCTTCCGCAAACGGCGAAACGCTTTGACTCGGTGAGTTTCGCGGCATTCCGACTTCGATGCCCCGGTTGCCGAAATTCAGTTGCCTTTGAATTTCGGGTGATCCCTCTTGAGCATGTATGCTTCTGCTACTTGTTCTACATCATACTTTCTTCCGCAAACGGCGAAACGCTTTGACTCGGTGAGTTTCGCGGCATTCCGACTTCGATGCCCCGGTTGCCGAAATTCAGTTGCCTTTGAATTTCGGGTGATCCCTCTTGAGCATGTATGCTTCTGCTACTTGTTCTACATCATACTTTCTTCCGCAAACGGCGAAACGCTTTGACTCGGTGAGTTTCGCGGCATTCCGACTTCGATGCCCCGGTTGCCGAAATTCAGTTGCCTTTGAATTTCGGGTGATCCCTCTTGAGCATGTATGCTTCTGCTACTTGTTCTACATCATACTTTCTTCCGCAAACGGCGAAACGCTTTGACTCGGTGAGTTTCGCGGCATTCCGACTTCGATGCCCCGGTTGCCGAAATTCAGTTGCCTTTGAATTTCGGGTGATCCCTCTTGAGCATGTATGCTTCTGCTACTTGTTCTACATCATACTTTCTTCCGCAAACGGCGAAACGCTTTGACTCGGTGAGTTTCGCGGCATTCCGACTTCGATGCCCGGTTGCCGAAATTCAGTTGCCTTTGAATTTCGGGTGATCCCTCTTGAGCATGTATGCTTCTGCTACTTGTTCTACATCATACTTTCTTCCGCAAACGGCGAAACGCTTTGACTCGGTGAGTTTCGCGGCATTCCGACTTCGATGCCCCGGTTGCCGAAATTCAGTTGCCTTTGAATTTCGGGTGATCCCTCTTGAGCATGTATGCTTCTGCTACTTGTTCTACATCATACTTTCTTCCGCAAACGGCGAAACGCTTTGACTCGGTGAGTTTCGCGGCATTCCGACTTCGATGCCCCGGTTGCCGAAATTCAGTTGCCTTTGAATTTCGGGTGATCCCTCTTGAGCATGTATGCTTCTGCTACTTGTTCTACATCATACTTTCTTCCGCAAACGGCGAAACGCTTTGACTCGGTGAGTTTCGCGGCATTCCGACTTCGATGCCCCGGTTGCCGAAATTCAGTTGCCTTTGAATTTCGGGTGATCCCTCTTGAGCATGTATGCTTCTGCTACTTGTTCTACATCATACTTTCTTCCGCAAACGGCGAAACGCTTTGACTCGGTGAGTTTCGCGGCATTCCGACTTCGATGCCCCGGTTGCCGAAATTCAGTTGCCTTTGAATTTCGGGTGATCCCTCTTGAGCATGTATGCTTCTGCTACTTGTTCTACATCATACTTTCTTCCGCAAACGGCGAAACGCTTTGACTCGGTGAGTTTCGCGGCATTCCGACTTCGATGCCCCGGTTGCCGAAATTCAGTTGCCTTTGAATTTCGGGTGATCCCTCTTGAGCATGTATGCTTCTGCTACTTGTTCTACATCATACTTTCTTCCGCAAACGGCGAAACGCTTTGACTCGGTGAGTTTCGCGGCATTCCGACTTCGATGCCCCGGTTGCCGAAATTCAGTTGCCTTTGAATTTCGGGTGATCCCTCTTGAGCATGTATGCTTCTGCTACTTGTTCTACATCATACTTTCTTCCGCAAACGGCGAAACGCTTTGACTCGGTGAGTTTCGCGGCATTCCGACTTCGATGCCCCGGTTGCCGAAATTCAGTTGCCTTTGAATTTCGGGTGATCCCTCTTGAGCATGTATGCTTCTGCTACTTGTTCTACATCATACTTTCTTCCGCAAACGGCGAAACGCTTTGACTCGGTGAGTTTCGCGGCATTCCGACTTCGATGCCCCGGTTGCCGAAATTCAGTTGCCTTTGAATTTCGGGTGATCCCTCTTGAGCATGTATGCTTCTGCTACTTGTTCTACATCATACTTTCTTCCGCAAACGGCGAAACGCTTTGACTCGGTGAGTTTCGCGGCATTCCGACTTCGATGCCCCGGTTGCCGAAATTCAGTTGCCTTTGAATTTCGGGTGATCCCTCTTGAGCATGTATGCTTCTGCTACTTGTTCTACATCATACTTTCTTCCGCAAACGGCGAAACGCTTTGACTCGGTGAGTTTCGCGGCATTCCGACTTCGATGCCCGGTTGCCGAAATTCAGTTGCCTTTGAATTTCGGGTGATCCCTCTTGAGCATGTATGCTTCTGCTACTTGTTCTACATCATACTTTCTTCCGCAAACGGCGAAACGCTTTGACTCGGTGAGTTTCGCGGCATTCCGACTTCGATGCCCCGGTTGCCGAAATTCAGTTGCCTTTGAATTTCGGGTGATCCCTCTTGAGCATGTATGCTTCTGCTACTTGTTCTACATCATACTTTCTTCCGCAAACGGCGAAACGCTTTGACTCGGTGAGTTTCGCGGCATTCCGACTTCGATGCCCCGGTTGCCGAAATTCAGTTGCCTTTGAATTTCGGGTGATCCCTCTTGAGCATGTATGCTTCTGCTACTTGTTCTACATCATACTTTCTTCCGCAAACGGCGAAACGCTTTGACTCGGTGAGTTTCGCGGCATTCCGACTTCGATGCCCCGGTTGCCGAAATTCAGTTGCCTTTGAATTTCGGGTGATCCCTCTTGAGCATGTATGCTTCTGCTACTTGTTCTACATCATACTTTCTTCCGCAAACGGCGAAACGCTTTGACTCGGTGAGTTTCGCGGCATTCCGACTTCGATGCCCCGGTTGCCGAAATTCAGTTGCCTTTGAATTTCGGGTGATCCCTCTTGAGCATGTATGCTTCTGCTACTTGTTCTACATCATACTTTCTTCCGCAAACGGCGAAACGCTTTGACTCGGTGAGTTTCGCGGCATTCCGACTTCGATGCCCGGTTGCCGAAATTCAGTTGCCTTTGAATTTCGGGTGATCCCTCTTGAGCATGTATGCTTCTGCTACTTGTTCTACATCATACTTTCTTCCGCAAACGGCGAAACGCTTTGACTCGGTGAGTTTCGCGGCATTCCGACTTCGATGCCCGGTTGCCGAAATTCAGTTGCCTTTGAATTTCGGGTGATCCCTCTTGAGCATGTATGCTTCTGCTACTTGTTCTACATCATACTTTCTTCCGCAAACGGCGAAACGCTTTGACTCGGTGAGTTTCGCGGCATTCCGACTTCGATGCCCCGGTTGCCGAAATTCAGTTGCCTTTGAATTTCGGGTGATCCCTCTTGAGCATGTATGCTTCTGCTACTTGTTCTACATCATACTTTCTTCCGCAAACGGCGAAACGCTTTGACTCGGTGAGTTTCGCGGCATTCCGACTTCGATGCCCCGGTTGCCGAAATTCAGTTGCCTTTGAATTTCGGGTGATCCCTCTTGAGCATGTATGCTTCTGCTACTTGTTCTACATCATACTTTCTTCCGCAAACGGCGAAACGCTTTGACTCGGTGAGTTTCGCGGCATTCCGACTTCGATGCCCCGGTTGCCGAAATTCAGTTGCCTTTGAATTTCGGGTGATCCCTCTTGAGCATGTATGCTTCTGCTACTTGTTCTACATCATACTTTCTTCCGCAAACGGCGAAACGCTTTGACTCGGTGAGTTTCGCGGCATTCCGACTTCGATGCCCCGGTTGCCGAAATTCAGTTGCCTTTGAATTTCGGGTGATCCCTCTTGAGCATGTATGCTTCTGCTACTTGTTCTACATCATACTTTCTTCCGCAAACGGCGAAACGCTTTGACTCGGTGAGTTTCGCGGCATTCCGACTTCGATGCCCGGTTGCCGAAATTCAGTTGCCTTTGAATTTCGGGTGATCCCTCTTGAGCATGTATGCTTCTGCTACTTGTTCTACATCATACTTTCTTCCGCAAACGGCGAAACGCTTTGACTCGGTGAGTTTCGCGGCATTCCGACTTCGATGCCCCGGTTGCCGAAATTCAGTTGCCTTTGAATTTCGGGTGATCCCTCTTGAGCATGTATGCTTCTGCTACTTGTTCTACATCATACTTTCTTCCGCAAACGGCGAAACGCTTTGACTCGGTGAGTTTCGCGGCATTCCGACTTCGATGCCCGGTTGCCGAAATTCAGTTGCCTTTGAATTTCGGGTGATCCCTCTTGAGCATGTATGCTTCTGCTACTTGTTCTACATCATACTTTCTTCCGCAAACGGCGAAACGCTTTGACTCGGTGAGTTTCGAGGCATTCCGACTTCGATGCCCGGTTGCCGAAATTCAGTTGCCTTTGAATTTCGGGTGATCCCTCTTGAGCATGTATGCTTCTGCTACTTGTTCTACATCATACTTTCTTCCGCAAACGGCGAAACGCTTTGACTCGGTGAGTTTCGCGGCATTCCGACTTCGATGCCCCGGTTGCCGAAATTCAGTTGCCTTTGAATTTCGGGTGATCCCTCTTGAGCATGTATGCTTCTGCTACTTGTTCTACATCATACTTTCTTCCGCAAACGGCGAAACGCTTTGACTCGGTGAGTTTCGCGGCATTCCGACTTCGATGCCCCGGTTGCCGAAATTCAGTTGCCTTTGAATTTCGGGTGATCCCTCTTGAGCATGTATGCTTCTGCTACTTGTTCTACATCATACTTTCTTCCGCAAACGGCGAAACGCTTTGACTCGGTGAGTTTCGCGGCATTCCGACTTCGATGCCCCGGTTGCCGAAATTCAGTTGCCTTTGAATTTCGGGTGATCCCTCTTGAGCATGTATGCTTCTGCTACTTGTTCTACATCATACTTTCTTCCGCAAACGGCGAAACGCTTTGACTCGGTGAGTTTCGCGGCATTCCGACTTCGATGCCCGGTTGCCGAAATTCAGTTGCCTTTGAATTTCGGGTGATCCCTCTTGAGCATGTATGCTTCTGCTACTTGTTCTACATCATACTTTCTTCCGCAAACGGCGAAACGCTTTGACTCGGTGAGTTTCGCGGCATTCCGACTTCGATGCCCCGGTTGCCGAAATTCAGTTGCCTTTGAATTTCGGGTGATCCCTCTTGAGCATGTATGCTTCTGCTACTTGTTCTACATCATACTTTCTTCCGCAAACGGCGAAACGCTTTGACTCGGTGAGTTTCGCGGCATTCCGACTTCGATGCCCCGGTTGCCGAAATTCAGTTGCCTTTGAATTTCGGGTGATCCCTCTTGAGCATGTATGCTTCTGCTACTTGTTCTACATCATACTTTCTTCCGCAAACGGCGAAACGCTTTGACTCGGTGAGTTTCGCGGCATTCCGACTTCGATGCCCCGGTTGCCGAAATTCAGTTGCCTTTGAATTTCGGGTGATCCCTCTTGAGCATGTATGCTTCTGCTACTTGTTCTACATCATACTTTCTTCCGCAAACGGCGAAACGCTTTGACTCGGTGAGTTTCGCGGCATTCCGACTTCGATGCCCGGTTGCCGAAATTCAGTTGCCTTTGAATTTCGGGTGATCCCTCTTGAGCATGTATGCTTCTGCTACTTGTTCTACATCATACTTTCTTCCGCAAACGGCGAAACGCTTTGACTCGGTGAGTTTCGCGGCATTCCGACTTCGATGCCCGGTTGCCGAAATTCAGTTGCCTTTGAATTTCGGGTGATCCCTCTTGAGCATGTATGCTTCTGCTACTTGTTCTACATCATACTTTCTTCCGCAAACGGCGAAACGCTTTGACTCGGTGAGTTTCGCGGCATTCCGACTTCGATGCCCCGGTTGCCGAAATTCAGTTGCCTTTGAATTTCGGGTGATCCCTCTTGAGCATGTATGCTTCTGCTACTTGTTCTACATCATACTTTCTTCCGCAAACGGCGAAACGCTTTGACTCGGTGAGTTTCGAGGCATTCCGACTTCGATGCCCCGGTTGCCGAAATTCAGTTGCCTTTGAATTTCGGGTGATCCCTCTTGAGCATGTATGCTTCTGCTACTTGTTCTACATCATACTTTCTTCCGCAAACGGCGAAACGCTTTGACTCGGTGAGTTTCGCGGCATTCCGACTTCGATGCCCCGGTTGCCGAAATTCAGTTGCCTTTGAATTTCGGGTGATCCCTCTTGAGCATGTATGCTTCTGCTACTTGTTCTACATCATACTTTCTTCCGCAAACGGCGAAACGCTTTGACTCGGTGAGTTTCGAGGCATTCCGACTTCGATGCCCGGTTGCCGAAATTCAGTTGCCTTTGAATTTCGGGTGATCCCTCTTGAGCATGTATGCTTCTGCTACTTGTTCTACATCATACTTTCTTCCGCAAACGGCGAAACGCTTTGACTCGGTGAGTTTCGCGGCATTCCGACTTCGATGCCCGGTTGCCGAAATTCAGTTGCCTTTGAATTTCGGGTGATCCCTCTTGAGCATGTATGCTTCTGCTACTTGTTCTACATCATACTTTCTTCCGCAAACGGCGAAACGCTTTGACTCGGTGAGTTTCGAGGCATTCCGACTTCGATGCCCCGGTTGCCGAAATTCAGTTGCCTTTGAATTTCGGGTGATCCCTCTTGAGCATGTATGCTTCTGCTACTTGTTCTACATCATACTTTCTTCCGCAAACGGCGAAACGCTTTGACTCGGTGAGTTTCGCGGCATTCCGACTTCGATGCCCCGGTTGCCGAAATTCAGTTGCCTTTGAATTTCGGGTGATCCCTCTTGAGCATGTATGCTTCTGCTACTTGTTCTACATCATACTTTCTTCCGCAAACGGCGAAACGCTTTGACTCGGTGAGTTTCGCGGCATTCCGACTTCGATGCCCCGGTTGCCGAAATTCAGTTGCCTTTGAATTTCGGGTGATCCCTCTTGAGCATGTATGCTTCTGCTACTTGTTCTACATCATACTTTCTTCCGCAAACGGCGAAACGCTTTGACTCGGTGAGTTTCGCGGCATTCCGACTTCGATGCCCGGTTGCCGAAATTCAGTTGCCTTTGAATTTCGGGTGATCCCTCTTGAGCATGTATGCTTCTGCTACTTGTTCTACATCATACTTTCTTCCGCAAACGGCGAAACGCTTTGACTCGGTGAGTTTCGAGGCATTCCGACTTCGATGCCCCGGTTGCCGAAATTCAGTTGCCTTTGAATTTCGGGTGATCCCTCTTGAGCATGTATGCTTCTGCTACTTGTTCTACATCATACTTTCTTCCGCAAACGGCGAAACGCTTTGACTCGGTGAGTTTCGCGGCATTCCGACTTCGATGCCCCGGTTGCCGAAATTCAGTTGCCTTTGAATTTCGGGTGATCCCTCTTGAGCATGTATGCTTCTGCTACTTGTTCTACATCATACTTTCTTCCGCAAACGGCGAAACGCTTTGACTCGGTGAGTTTCGCGGCATTCCGACTTCGATGCCCCGGTTGCCGAAATTCAGTTGCCTTTGAATTTCGGGTGATCCCTCTTGAGCATGTATGCTTCTGCTACTTGTTCTACATCATACTTTCTTCCGCAAACGGCGAAACGCTTTGACTCGGTGAGTTTCGCGGCATTCCGACTTCGATGCCCGGTTGCCGAAATTCAGTTGCCTTTGAATTTCGGGTGATCCCTCTTGAGCATGTATGCTTCTGCTACTTGTTCTACATCATACTTTCTTCCGCAAACGGCGAAACGCTTTGACTCGGTGAGTTTCGCGGCATTCCGACTTCGATGCCCCGGTTGCCGAAATTCAGTTGCCTTTGAATTTCGGGTGATCCCTCTTGAGCATGTATGCTTCTGCTACTTGTTCTACATCATACTTTCTTCCGCAAACGGCGAAACGCTTTGACTCGGTGAGTTTCGAGGCATTCCGACTTCGATGCCCCGGTTGCCGAAATTCAGTTGCCTTTGAATTTCGGGTGATCCCTCTTGAGCATGTATGCTTCTGCTACTTGTTCTACATCATACTTTCTTCCGCAAATGGCGAAACGCATTGACTCGGTGAGTTTCGAGGCATTCCGAATCGATGCCCGTTTGCCGAAATTCAGTTGCCTTTGAAATTCAGGTGATCCCTCTACTCGGTGAGTTTCGAGGCATTCCGACTTCGATGCCCCGGTTGCCGAAATTCAGTTGCCTTTGAATTTCGGGTGATCCCTCTTGAGCATGTATGGTTCTGCTACTTGTTCTACATCATACTTTCTTCCGCAAACGGCGAAACGCTTTGACTCGGTGAGTTTCGCGGCATTCCGACTTCGATGCCCGGTTGCCGAAATTCAGTTGCCTTTGAATTTCGGGTGATCCCTCTTGAGCATGTATGCTTCTGCTACTTGTTCTACATCATACTTTCTTCCGCAAACGGCGAAACGCTTTGACTCGGTGAGTTTCGAGCATTCCGACTTCGATGCCCGGTTGCCGAAATTCAGTTGCCTTTGAAATTCAGGTGATCCCTCTTACTCGGTGAGTTTCGAGGCATTTCGACTTCGATGCCCCAGTTGCCCAAATTCAGTTGCCTTTGAATTTCGGGTGATCCCTTTTGAGCATGTATACTTCTGCTACTTGTTCTACATCATAGTTTCTTCCGCAAACGGCGAAACGCTTTGACTCGGTGAGTTTCGCGGCATTCCGACTTCGATGCCCCGGTTGCCGAAATTCAGTTGCCTTTGAATTTCGGGTGATCCCTCTTGAGCATGTATGCTTCTGCTACTTGTTCTACATCATACTTTCTTCCGCAAACGGCGAAACGCTTTGACTCGGTGAGTTTCGCGGCATTCCGACTTCGATGCCCCGGTTGCCGAAATTCAGTTGCCTTTGAATTTCGGGTGATCCCTCTTGAGCATGTATGCTTCTGCTACTTGTTCTACATCATACTTTCTTCCGCAAACGGCGAAACGCTTTGACTCGGTGAGTTTCGCGGCATTCCGACTTCGATGCCCCGGTTGCCGAAATTCAGTTGCCTTTGAATTTCGGGTGATCCCTCTTGAGCATGTATGCTTCTGCTACTTGTTCTACATCATACTTTCTTCCGCAAACGGCGAAACGCTTTGACTCGGTGAGTTTCGCGGCATTCCGACTTCGATGCCCGGTTGCCGAAATTCAGTTGCCTTTGAATTTCGGGTGATCCCTCTTGAGCATGTATGCTTCTGCTACTTGTTCTACATCATACTTTCTTCCGCAAACGGCGAAACGCTTTGACTCTCGGTGAGTTTCGAGGCATTCCGACTTCGATGCCCGGTTGCCGAAATTCAGTTGCCTTTGAATTTCGGGTGATCCCTCTTGAGCATGTATGCTTCTGCTACTTGTTCTACATCATACTTTCTTCCGCAAACGGCGAAACGCTTTGACTCGGTGAGTTTCGAGGCATTCCGACTTCGATGCCCCGGTTGCCGAAATTCAGTTGCCTTTGAATATTCAGGTGATCCCTCTACTAGGTGAGTTTCGAGGCATTCCGACTTCGATGCCCCGGTTGCCGAAATTCAGTTGCCTTTGAATTTCGGGTGATCCCTCTTGAGCATGTATGCTTCTGCTACTTGTTCTACATCATACTTTCTTCCGCAAACGGCGAAACGCTTTGACTCGGTGAGTTTCGCGGCATTCCGACTTCGATGCCCCGGTTGCCGAAATTCAGTTGCCTTTGAATTTCGGGTGATCCCTCTTGAGCATGTATGCTTCTGCTACTTGTTCTACATCATACCTTCTTCCGCAAACGGCGAAACGCTTTGACTCGGTGAGTTTCGCGGCATTCCGACTTCGATGCCCGGTTGCCGAAATTCAGTTGCCTTTTCGAAATTCAGGTGTAATCCCTCTACTCGCGTGAGTTTCGAGGCATTCCGACTTCGATGCCCCGTTGCCGAAATTCAGTTGCCTTTGAATTTCGGGTGATCCCTCTTGACCACGTATGGTTCTGCTACTTGTTCTACATCATACTTTCTTCCGCAAACAGCGAAACGCTTTGACTAGGTGAGTTTCGCGGCATTCCGACTTCGATGCCCCGGTTGCTGAAATTCAGTTGCCTTTGAATTTCGGGTGATCCCTCTTGAGCATGTATGCTTCTGCTACTTGTTCTACATCATACTTTCTTCCGCAAACGGCGAAACGCTTTGACTCGGTGAGTTTCGCGGCATTCCGACTTCGATGCCCCGGTTGCCGAAATTCAGTTGCCTTTGAATTTCGGGTGATCCCTCTTGAGCATGTATGCTTCTGCTACTTGTTCTACATCATACTTTTATTTCGCAAACGGCGAAACGCTTTGACTCGGTGAGTTTCGCGGCATTCCGACTTCGATGCCCCGGTTGCCGAAATTCAGTTGCCTTTGCATTTCGGGTGATCCCTCTTGAGCATGTATGCTTCTGCTACTTGTTCTACATCATACTTTCTTCCGCAAATGGCGAAACGCGTTGACTCGGTGAGTTTCGCGGCATTCCGACTTCGATGCCCCGGTTGCCGAAATTCAGTTGCCTTTGAATTTCGGGTGATCCCTCTTGAGCATGTATGCTTCTGCTACTTGTTCTACATCATACTTTCTTCCGCAAACGGCGAAACGCTTTGACTCGGTGAGTTTCGCGGCATTCCGACTTCGATGCTCCGGTTGCCGAAATTCAGTTGCCTTTGAATTTCGGGTGATCCCTCTTGAGCATGTATGCTTCTGCTACTTGTTCTACATCATACTTTCTTCCGCAAACGGCGAAACGCTTTGACTCGGTGAGTTTCGCGGCATTCCGACTTCGATGCCACGGTTGCCAAAATTCAGTTGCCTTTGAATTTCGGGTGATCCCTCTTGAGCATGTATGCTTCTGCTACTTGTTCTACATCATACTTTCTTCCGCAAACGGCGAAACGCTTTGACTCGGTGAGTTTCGAGGCATTCCGACTTCGATGCCCCGGTTGCCGAAATTCAGTTGCCTTTGAATTTCGGGTGATCCCTCTTGAGCATGTATGCTTCTGCTACTTGTTCTACATCATACTTTCTTCCGCAAACGGCGAAACGCTTTGACTCGGTGAGTTTCGCGGCATTCCGACTTCGATGCCCCGGTTGCCGAAATTCAGTTGCCTTTGAATTTCGGGTGATCCCTCTTGAGCATGTATGCTTCTGCTACTTGTTCTACATCATACTTTCTTCCGCAAACGGCGAAACGCTTTGACTCGGTGAGTTTCGCGGCATTCCGACTTCGATGCCCGGTTGCCGAAATTCAGTTGCCTTTGAATTTCGGGTGATCCCTCTTGAGCATGTATGCTTCTGCTACTTGTTCTACATCATACTTTCTTCCGCAAACGGCGAAACGCTTTGACTCGGTGAGTTTCGCGGCATTCGACTTCGATGCCCCGGTTGCCGAAATTCAGTTGCCTTTGAATT
>CM055362.1:22018701-22058507 GCA_029228515.1 Populus alba x Populus x berolinensis | reverse complement strand
GGGCATCGAAGTCGGAATGCCGCGAAACTCACCGAGTCAAAGTGTTTCGCCGTTTGCGAAGAAAGTATGTAGAACAAGTAAGAACAAGTAAAAAGAAGCATACATGCTCAAGAGGATCCCCCGAAATTCAAAGACAACTCAATTTCGGCAACCGGGGCATCGAAGTCGGAATGCCTCGAAACTCACCGAGTCAAAGCGTTTCGCCGTTGGCGGAAGAAAGTATGATGTAGAACAAGTAGCAGAAGCATACATGCTCAAGAGGGATCACCCGAAATTCAAAGGCAACTGAATTTCGGCAACCGGGGCATCGAAGTCGGAATGCCGCGAAACTCACCGAGTCAAAGCGTTTCGCCGTTTGCGGAAGAAAGTATGATGTAGAACAAGTAGCAGAAGCATACATGCTCAAGAGGGATCACCCGAAATTCAAAGGCAACTGAATTTCGGCAATCGGGGCATCGAAGTCGGAATGCCTCGAAACTCACCGAGTCAAAGCGTTTCGCCGTTTGCGGAAGAAAGTATGATGTAGAACAAGTAGCAGAAGCATACATGCTCAAGAGGGATCACCCGAAATGCAAAGGCAACTGAATTTCGGCAACCGGGCATCGAAGTCGGAATGCCGCGAAACTCGCGGAGTCAAAGTGTTTTGCCGTTTGCGGAAGAAAGTATGATGTAGAACAAGTAGCAGAAGCATACATGCTCAAGAGGGATCACCCGAAATTCAAAGGCAACTGAATTTCAGCAACCGGGGCATCGAAGTCGGAATGCCGCGAAACTCACCGAGTCAAAGCGTTTCGCCGTTTGCGGAAGAAAGTATGATGTAGAACAAGTAGCAGAAGCATACATGCTCAAGAGGGATCACCCGAAATTCAAAGGCAACTGAATTTCGGCAACCGGGGCATCGAAGTCGGAATGCCGCGAAACTCACCGAGTCAAAGCGTTTCGCGTTTGCGGAAGAAAGTATGATGTAGAACAAGTAGCAGAAGCATACATGCTCAAGAGGGATCACCCGAAATTCAAAGGCAACTGAATTTCGGCAACCGGGGCATCGAAGTCGGAATGCCGCGAAACTCACCGAGTCAAAGCGTTTCGCCGTTTGCGGAAGAAAGTATGATGTAGAACAAGTAGCAGAAGCATACATGCTCAAGAGGGATCACCCGAAATTCAAAGGCAACTGAATTTCGGCAACCGGGGCATCGAAGTCGGAATGCCGCGAAACTCACCGAGTCAAAGCGTTTCGCCGTTTGCGGAAGAAAGTATGATGTAGAACAAGTAGCAGAAGCATACATGCTCAAGAGGGATCACCCGAAATTCAAAGGCAACTGAATTTCGGCAACCGGGGCATCGAAGTCGGAATGCCTCGAAACTCACCGAGTCAAAGCGTTTCGCCGTTTGCGGAAGAAAGTATGATGTAGAACAAGTAGCAGAAGCATACATGCTCAAGAGGGATCACCCGAAATTCAAAGGCAACTGAATTTCGGCAACCGGGGCATCGAAGTCGGAATGCCTCGAAACTCACCGAGTCAAAGCGTTTCGCCGTTTGCGGAAGAAAGTATGATGTAGAACAAGTAGCAGAAGCATACATGCTCAAGAGGGATCACCCGAAATTCAAAGGCAACTGAATTTCGGCAACCGGGCATCGAAGTCGGAATGCCGCGAAACTCACCGAGTCAAAGCGTTTCGCCGTTTGCGGAAGAAAGTATGATGTAGAACAAGTAGCAGAAGCATACATGCTCAAGAGGGATCACCCGAAATTCAAAGGCAACTGAATTTCGGCAACCGGGGCATCGAAGTCGGAATGCCGCGAAACTCACCGAGTCAAAGCGTTTCGCCGTTTGCGGAAGAAAGTATGATGTAGAACAAGTAGCAGAAGCATACATGCTCAAGAGGGATCACCCGAAATTCAAAGGCAACTGAATTTCGGCAACCGGGGCATCGAAGTCGGAATGCTCGAAACTCACCGAGTCAAAGCGTTTCGCCGTTTGCGGAAGAAAGTATGATGTAGAACAAGTAGCAGAAGCATACATGCTCAAGAGGGATCACCCGAAATTCAAAGGCAACTGAATTTCGGCAACCGGGCATCGAAGTCGGAATGCCGCGAAACTCACCGAGTCAAAGCGTTTCGCCGTTTGCGGAAGAAAGTATGATGTAGAACAAGTAGCAGAAGCATACATGCTCAAGAGGGATCACCCGAAATTCAAAGGCAACTGAATTTCGGCAACCGGGGCATCGAAGTCGGAATGCCGCGAAACTCACCGAGTCAAAGCGTTTCGCCGTTTGCGGAAGAAAGTATGATGTAGAACAAGTAGCAGAAGCATACATGCTCAAGAGGGATCACCCGAAATTCAAAGGCAACTGAATTTCGGCAACCGGGCATCGAAGTCGGAATGCCGCGAAACTCACCGAGTCAAAGCGTTTCGCCGTTTGCGGAAGAAAGTATGATGTAGAACAAGTAGCAGAAGCATACATGCTCAAGAGGGATCACCCGAAATTCAAAGGCAACTGAATTTCGGCAACCGGGGCATCGAAGTCGGAATGCCGCGAAACTCACCGAGTCAAAGCGTTTCGCCGTTTGCGGAAGAAAGTATGATGTAGAACAAGTAGCAGAAGCATACATGCTCAAGAGGGATCACCCGAAATTCAAAGGCAACTGAATTTCGGCAACCGGGGCATCGAAGTCGGAATGCCGCGAAACTCACCGAGTCAAAGCGTTTCGCCGTTTGCGGAAGAAAGTATGATGTAGAACAAGTAGCAGAAGCATACATGCTCAAGAGGGATCACCCGAAATTCAAAGGCAACTGAATTTCGGCAACCGGGGCATCGAAGTCGGAAAGCCTCGAAACTCACCGAGTCAAAGCATTTTTCCGTTTGCGGAAGAAAGTATGATGTAGAACAAGTAGCAGGAGCATACATGCTCAAGAGGGATCACCCGAAATTCAAAGGCAACTGAATTTCGGCAACCGGGGCATCGAAGTCGGAATGCCGCGAAACTCACCGAGTCAAAGCGTTTCGCCGTTTGCGGAAGAAGTATGATGTAGAACAAGTAGCAGAAGCATACATGCTCAAGAGGGATCACCCGAAATTCAAAGGCAACTGAATTTCGGCAACCGGGGCATCGAAGTCGGAATGCCGCGAAACTCACCGAGTCAAAGCGTTTCGCCGTTTGCGGAAGAAAGTATGATGTAGAACAAGTAGCAGAAGCATACATGCTCAAGAGGGATCACCCGAAATTCAAAGGCAACTGAATTTCGGCAACCGGGATCGAAGTCGGAATGCCGCGAAACTCACCGAGTCAAAGCGTTTCGCCGTTTGCGGAAGAAGTATGATGTAGAACAAGTAGCAGAAGCATACATGCTCAAGAGGGATCACCCGAAATTCAAAGGCAACTGAATTTCGGCAACCGGGGCATCGAAGTCGGAATGCCGCGAAACTCACCGAGTCAAAGCGTTTCGCCGTTTGCGGAAGAAAGTATGATGTAGAACAAGTAGCAGAAGCATACATGCTCAAGAGGGATCACCCGAAATTCAAAGGCAACTGAATTTCGGCAACCGGGGCATCGAAGTCGGAATGCCGCGAAACTCACCGAGTCAAAGCGTTTCGCCGTTTGCGGAAGAAAGTATGATGTAGAACAAGTAGCAGAAGCATACATGCTCAAGAGGGATCACCCGAAATTCAAAGGCAACTGAATTTCGGCAACCGGGGCATCGAAGTCGGAATGCCTCGAAACTCACCGAGTCAAAGCGTTTCGCCGTTTGCGGAAGAAAGTATGATGTAGAACAAGTAGCAGAAGCATACATGCTCAAGAGGGATCACCCGAAATTCAAAGGCAACTGAATTTCGGCAACCGGGGCATCGAAGTCGGAATGCCGCGAAACTCACCGAGTCAAAGCGTTTCGCCGTTTGCGGAAGAAAGTATGATGTAGAACAAGTAGCAGAAGCATACATGCTCAAGAGGGATCACCCGAAATTCAAAGGCAACTGAATTTCGGCAACCGGGGCATCGAAGTCGGAATGCCGCGAAACTCACCGAGTCAAAGCGTTTCGCCGTTTGCGGAAGAAAGTATGATGTAGAACAAGTAGCAGAAGCATACATGCTCAAGAGGGATCACCCGAAATTCAAAGGCAACTGAATTTCGGCAACCGGGGCATCGAAGTCGGAATGCCGCGAAACTCACCGAGTCAAAGCGTTTCGCCGTTTGCGGAAGAAAGTATGATGTAGAACAAGTAGCAGAAGCATACATGCTCAAGAGGGATCACCCGAAATTCAAAGGCAACTGAATTTCGGCAACCGGGGCATCGAAGTCGGAATGCCGCGAAACTCACCGAGTCAAAGCGTTTCGCCGTTTGCGGAAGAAAGTATGATGTAGAACAAGTAGCAGAAGCATACATGCTCAAGAGGGATCACCCGAAATTCAAAGGCAACTGAATTTCGGCAACCGGGCATCGAAGTCGGAATGCCGCGAAACTCACCGAGTCAAAGCGTTTCGCCGTTTGCGGAAGAAAGTATGATGTAGAACAAGTAGCAGAAGCATACATGCTCAAGAGGGATCACCCGAAATTCAAAGGCAACTGAATTTCGGCAACCGGGGCATCGAAGTCGGAATGCCGCGAAACTCACCGAGTCAAAGCGTTTCGCCGTTTGCGGAAGAAAGTATGATGTAGAACAAGTAGCAGAAGCATACATGCTCAAGAGGGATCACCCGAAATTCAAAGGCAACTGAATTTCGGCAACCGGGCATCGAAGTCGGAATGCCGCGAAACTCACCGAGTCAAAGCGTTTCGCCGTTTGCGGAAGAAAGTATGATGTAGAACAAGTAGCAGAAGCATACATGCTCAAGAGGGATCACCCGAAATTCAAAGGCAACTGAATTTCGGCAACCGGGGCATCGAAGTCGGAATGCCGCGAAACTCACCGAGTCAAAGCGTTTCGCCGTTTGCGGAAGAAAGTATGATGTAGAACAAGTAGCAGAAGCATACATGCTCAAGAGGGATCACCCGAAATTCAAAGGCAACTGAATTTCGGCAACCGGGCATCGAAGTCGGAATGCCGCGAAACTCACCGAGTCAAAGCGTTTCGCCGTTTGCGGAAGAAAGTATGATGTAGAACAAGTAGCAGAAGCATACATGCTCAAGAGGGATCACCCGAAATTCAAAGGCAACTGAATTTCGGCAACCGGGCATCGAAGTCGGAATGCCGCGAAACTCACCGAGTCAAAGCGTTTCGCCGTTTGCGGAAGAAAGTATGATGTAGAACAAGTAGCAGAAGCATACATGCTCAAGAGGGATCACCCGAAATTCAAAGGCAACTGAATTTCGGCAACCGGGGCATCGAAGTCGGAATGCCGCGAAACTCACCGAGTCAAAGCGTTTCGCCGTTTGCGGAAGAAAGTATGATGTAGAACAAGTAGCAGAAGCATACATGCTCAAGAGGGATCACCCGAAATTCAAAGGCAACTGAATTTCGGCAACCGGGGCATCGAAGTCGGAATGCCTCGAAACTCACCGAGTCAAAGCGTTTCGCCGTTTGCGGAAGAAGTATGATGTAGAACAAGTAGCAGAAGCATACATGCTCAAGAGGGATCACCCGAAATTCAAAGGCAACTGAATTTCGGCAACCGGGGCATCGAAGTCGGAATGCCGCGAAACTCACCGAGTCAAAGCGTTTCGCCGTTTGCGGAAGAAAGTATGATGTAGAACAAGTAGCAGAAGCATACATGCTCAAGAGGGATCACCCGAAATTCAAAGGCAACTGAATTTCGGCAACCGGGGCATCGAAGTCGGAATGCCGCGAAACTCACCGAGTCAAAGCGTTTCGCCGTTTGCGGAAGAAAGTATGATGTAGAACAAGTAGCAGAAGCATACATGCTCAAGAGGGATCACCCGAAATTCAAAGGCAACTGAATTTCGGCAACCGGGGCATCGAAGTCGGAATGCCGCGAAACTCACCGAGTCAAAGCGTTTCGCCGTTTGCGGAAGAAAGTATGATGTAGAACAAGTAGCAGAAGCATACATGCTCAAGAGGGATCACCCGAAATTCAAAGGCAACTGAATTTCGGCAACCGGGCATCGAAGTCGGAATGCCGCGAAACTCACCGAGTCAAAGCGTTTCGCCGTTTGCGGAAGAAAGTATGATGTAGAACAAGTAGCAGAAGCATACATGCTCAAGAGGGATCACCCGAAATTCAAAGGCAACTGAATTTCGGCAACCGGGGCATCGAAGTCGGAATGCCGCGAAACTCACCGAGTCAAAGCGTTTCGCCGTTTGCGGAAGAAGTATGATGTAGAACAAGTAGCAGAAGCATACATGCTCAAGAGGGATCACCCGAAATTCAAAGGCAACTGAATTTCGGCAACGGGGCATCGAAGTCGGAATGCCGCGAAACTCACCGAGTCAAAGCGTTTCGCCGTTTGCGGAAGAAAGTATGATGTAGAACAAGTAGCAGAAGCATACATGCTCAAGAGGGATCACCCGAAATTCAAAGGCAACTGAATTTCGGCAACCGGGGCATCGAAGTCGGAATGCCGCGAAACTCACCGAGTCAAAGCGTTTCGCCGTTTGCGGAAGAAAGTATGATGTAGAACAAGTAGCAGAAGCATACATGCTCAAGAGGGATCACCCGAAATTCAAAGGCAACTGAATTTCGGCAACCGGGGCATCGAAGTCGGAATGCCGCGAAACTCACCGAGTCAAAGCGTTTCGCCGTTTGCGGAAGAAAGTATGATGTAGAACAAGTAGCAGAAGCATACATGCTCAAGAGGGATCACCCGAAATTCAAAGGCAACTGAATTTCGGCAACCGGGGCATCGAAGTCGGAATGCCGCGAAACTCACCGAGTCAAAGCGTTTCGCCGTTTGCGGAAGAAAGTATGATGTAGAACAAGTAGCAGAAGCATACATGCTCAAGAGGGATCACCCGAAATGCAAAGGCAACTGAATTTCGGCAACCGGGGCATCGAAGTCGGAATGCCGCGAAACTCACCGAGTCAAAGCGTTTCGCCGTTTGCGGAAGAAAGTATGATGTAGAACAAGTAGCAGAAGCATACATGCTCGAGAGGGATCACCCGAAATTCAAAGGCAACTGAATTTCGGCAACCGGGGAGTCGAAATCGGAATGCCGCGAAAGTCACCGAGTCAAAGTGTTTCGCCGTTTGCAGAAGAAAGAATGATGTAGACCAAGTAGCGAAAGCATACAAGCTCAAGAGGGATCACCCGAAATTCAAAGGCAACTGAATTTGGGCAACCGGGGCATCGAAGTCGGAATGCCTCGAAACTCACCGAGTCAAAGCGTTTCGCCGTTTGCGGAAGAAAGTATGATGTAGAACAAGTAGCAGAAGCATACATGCTCAAGAGGGATCACCCGAAATTCAAAGGCAACTGAATTTCGGCAACCGGGCATCGAAGTCGGAATGCCGCGAAACTCACCGAGTCAAAGCGTTTCGCCGTTTGCGGAAGAAAGTATGATGTAGAACAAGTAGCAGAAGCATACATGCTCAAGAGGGATCACCCGAAATTCAAAGGCAACTGAATTTCGGCAACCGGGGCATCGAAGTCGGAATGCCGCGAAACTCACCGAGTCAAAGCGTTTCGCCGTTTGCGGAAGAAAGTATGATGTAGAACAAGTAGCAGAAGCATACATGCTCAAGAGGGATCACCCGAAATTCAAAGGCAACTGAATTTCGGCAACCGGGGCATCGAAGTCGGAATGCCGCGAAACTCACCGAGTCAAAGCGTTTCGCCGTTTGCGGAAGAAAGTATGATGTAGAACAAGTAGCAGAAGCATACATGCTCAAGAGGGATCACCCGAAATTCAAAGGCAACTGAATTTCGGCAACCGGGGCATCGAAGTCGGAATGCCGCGAAACTCACCGAGTCAAAGCGTTTCGCCGTTTGCGGAAGAAAGTATGATGTAGAACAAGTAGCAGAAGCATACATGCTCAAGAGGGATCACCCGAAATTCAAAGGCAACTGAATTTCGGCAACCGGGCATCGAAGTCGGAATGCCGCGAAACTCACCGAGTCAAAGCGTTTCGCCGTTTGCGGAAGAAAGTATGATGTAGAACAAGTAGCAGAAGCATACATGCTCAAGAGGGATCACCCGAAATTCAAAGGCAACTGAATTTCGGCAACCGGGGCATCGAAGTCGGAATGCCGCGAAACTCACCGAGTCAAAGCGTTTCGCCGTTTGCGGAAGAAAGTATGATGTAGAACAAGTAGCAGAAGCATACATGCTCAAGAGGGATCACCCGAAATTCAAAGGCAACTGAATTTCGGCAACCGGGCATCGAAGTCGGAATGCCGCGAAACTCACCGAGTCAAAGCGTTTCGCCGTTTGCGGAAGAAAGTATGATGTAGAACAAGTAGCAGAAGCATACATGCTCAAGAGGGATCACCCGAAATTCAAAGGCAACTGAATTTCGGCAACCGGGGCATCGAAGTCGGAATGCCGCGAAACTCACCGAGTCAAAGCGTTTCGCCGTTTGCGGAAGAAAGTATGATGTAGAACAAGTAGCAGAAGCATACATGCTCAAGAGGGATCACCCGAAATTCAAAGGCAACTGAATTTCGGCAACCGGGCATCGAAGTCGGAATGCCGCGAAACTCACCGAGTCAAAGCGTTTCGCCGTTTGCGGAAGAAAGTATGATGTAGAACAAGTAGCAGAAGCATACATGCTCAAGAGGGATCACCCGAAATTCAAAGGCAACTGAATTTCGGCAACCGGGGCATCGAAGTCGGAATGCCGCGAAACTCACCGAGTCAAAGCGTTTCGCCGTTTGCGGAAGAAAGTATGATGTAGAACAAGTAGCAGAAGCATACATGCTCAAGAGGGATCACCCGAAATTCAAAGGCAACTGAATTTCGGCAACCGGGGCATCGAAGTCGGAATGCCGCGAAACTCACCGAGTCAAAGCGTTTCGCCGTTTGCGGAAGAAAGTATGATGTAGAACAAGTAGCAGAAGCATACATGCTCAAGAGGGATCACCCGAAATTCAAAGGCAACTGAATTTCGGCAACCGGGGCATCGAAGTCGGAATGCCGCGAAACTCACCGAGTCAAAGCGTTTCGCCGTTTGCGGAAGAAAGTATGATGTAGAACAAGTAGCAGAAGCATACATGCTCAAGAGGGATCACCCGAAATTCAAAGGCAACTGAATTTCGGCAACCGGGCATCGAAGTCGGAATGCCGCGAAACTCACCGAGTCAAAGCGTTTCGCCGTTTGCGAAAAAGTATGATGTAGAACAAGTAGCAGAAGCATACATGCTCAAGAGGGATCACCCGAAATTCAAAGGCAACTGAATTTCGGCAACCGGGCATCGAAGTCGGAATGCCGCGAAACTCACCGAGTCAAAGCGTTTCGCCGTTTGCGGAAGAAAGTATGATGTAGAACAAGTAGCAGAAGCATACATGCTCAAGAGGGATCACCCGAAATTCAAAGGCAACTGAATTTCGGCAACCGGCATCGAAGTCGGAATGCCGCGAAACTCACCGAGTCAAAGCGTTTCGCCGTTTGCGGAAGAAAGTATGATGTAGAACAAGTAGCAGAAGCATACATGCTCAAGAGGGATCACCCGAAATTCAAAGGCAACTGAATTTCGGCAACCGGGCATCGAAGTCGGAATGCCGCGAAACTCACCGAGTCAAAGCGTTTCGCCGTTTGCGGAAGAAAGTATGATGTAGAACAAGTAGCAGAAGCATACATGCTCAAGAGGGATCACCCGAAATTCAAAGGCAACTGAATTTCGGCAACCGGGGCATCGAAGTCGGAATGCCGCGAAACTCACCGAGTCAAAGCGTTTCGCCGTTTGCGGAAGAAAGTATGATGTAGAACAAGTAGCAGAAGCATACATGCTCAAGAGGGATCACCCGAAATTCAAAGGCAACTGAATTTCGGCAACCGGGCATCGAAGTCGGAATGCCGCGAAACTCACCGAGTCAAAGCGTTTCGCCGTTTGCGGAAGAAAGTATGATGTAGAACAAGTAGCAGAAGCATACATGCTCAAGAGGGATCACCCGAAATTCAAAGGCAACTGAATTTCGGCAACCGGGGCATCGAAGTCGGAATGCCGCGAAACTCACCGAGTCAAAGCGTTTCGCCGTTTGCGGAAGAAAGTATGATGTAGAACAAGTAGCAGAAGCATACATGCTCAAGAGGGATCACCCGAAATTCAAAGGCAACTGAATTTCGGCAACCGGGCATCGAAGTCGGAATGCCGCGAAACTCACCGAGTCAAAGCGTTTCGCCGTTTGCGGAAGAAAGTATGATGTAGAACAAGTAGCAGAAGCATACATGCTCAAGAGGGATCACCCGAAATTCAAAGGCAACTGAATTTCGGCAACCGGGGCATCGAAGTCGGAATGCCGCGAAACTCACCGAGTCAAAGCGTTTCGCCGTTTGCGGAAGAAAGTATGATGTAGAACAAGTAGCAGAAGCATACATGCTCAAGAGGGATCACCCGAAATTCAAAGGCAACTGAATTTCGGCAACCGGGGCATCGAAGTCGGAATGCCGCGAAACTCACCGAGTCAAAGCGTTTCGCCGTTTGCGGAAGAAGTATGATGTAGAACAAGTAGCAGAAGCATACATGCTCAAGAGGGATCACCCGAAATTCAAAGGCAACTGAATTTCGGCAACCGGGGCATCGAAGTCGGAATGCCGCGAAACTCACCGAGTCAAAGCGTTTCGCCGTTTGCGGAAGAAAGTATGATGTAGAACAAGTAGCAGAAGCATACATGCTCAAGAGGGATCACCCGAAATTCAAAGGCAACTGAATTTCGGCAACCGGGGCATCGAAGTCGGAATGCCGCGAAACTCACCGAGTCAAAGCGTTTCGCCGTTTGCGGAAGAAAGTATGATGTAGAACAAGTAGCAGAAGCATACATGCTCAAGAGGGATCACCCGAAATTCAAAGGCAACTGAATTTCGGCAACCGGGCATCGAAGTCGGAATGCCGCGAAACTCACCGAGTCAAAGCGTTTCGCCGTTTGCGGAAGAAAGTATGATGTAGAACAAGTAGCAGAAGCATACATGCTCAAGAGGGATCACCCGAAATTCAAAGGCAACTGAATTTCGGCAACCGGGCATCGAAGTCGGAATGCCGCGAAACTCACCGAGTCAAAGCGTTTCGCCGTTTGCGGAAAAAGTATGATGTAGAACAAGTAGCAGAAGCATACATGCTCAAGAGGGATCACCCGAAATTCAAAGGCAACTGAATTTCGGCAACCGGGGCATCGAAGTCGGAATGCCGCGAAACTCACCGAGTCAAAGCGTTTCGCCGTTTGCGGAAGAAAGTATGATGTAGAACAAGTAGCAGAAGCATACATGCTCAAGAGGGATCACCCGAAATTCAAAGGCAACTGAATTTCGGCAACCGGGCATCGAAGTCGGAATGCCGCGAAACTCACCGAGTCAAAGCGTTTCGCCGTTTGCGGAAGAAGTATGATGTAGAACAAGTAGCAGAAGCATACATGCTCAAGAGGGATCACCCGAAATTCAAAGGCAACTGAATTTCGGCAACCGGGGCATCGAAGTCGGAATGCCGCGAAACTCACCGAGTCAAAGCGTTTCGCCGTTTGCGGAAGAAAGTATGATGTAGAACAAGTAGCAGAAGCATACATGCTCAAGAGGGATCACCCGAAATTCAAAGGCAACTGAATTTCGGCAACCGGGGCATCGAAGTCGGAATGCCGCGAAACTCACCGAGTCAAAGCGTTTCGCCGTTTGCGGAAGAAAGTATGATGTAGAACAAGTAGCAGAAGCATACATGCTCAAGAGGGATCACCCGAAATTCAAAGGCAACTGAATTTCGGCAACCGGGGCATCGAAGTCGGAATGCCGCGAAACTCACCGAGTCAAAGCGTTTCGCCGTTTGCGGAAGAAAGTATGATGTAGAACAAGTAGCAGAAGCATACATGCTCAAGAGGGATCACCCGAAATTCAAAGGCAACTGAATTTCGGCAACCGGGCATCGAAGTCGGAATGCCGCGAAACTCACCGAGTCAAAGCGTTTCGCCGTTTGCGGAAGAAAGTATGATGTAGAACAAGTAGCAGAAGCATACATGCTCAAGAGGGATCACCCGAAATTCAAAGGCAACTGAATTTCGGCAACCGGGGCATCGAAGTCGGAATGCCGCGAAACTCACCGAGTCAAAGCGTTTCGCCGTTTGCGGAAGAAAGTATGATGTAGAACAAGTAGCAGAAGCATACATGCTCAAGAGGGATCACCCGAAATTCAAAGGCAACTGAATTTCGGCAACCGGGCATCGAAGTCGGAATGCCGCGAAACTCACCGAGTCAAAGCGTTTCGCCGTTTGCGGAAGAAAGTATGATGTAGAACAAGTAGCAGAAGCATACATGCTCAAGAGGGATCACCCGAAATTCAAAGGCAACTGAATTTCGGCAACCGGGCATCGAAGTCGGAATGCCGCGAAACTCACCGAGTCAAAGCGTTTCGCCGTTTGCGGAAGAAAGTATGATGTAGAACAAGTAGCAGAAGCATACATGCTCAAGAGGGATCACCCGAAATTCAAAGGCAACTGAATTTCGGCAACCGGGGCATCGAAGTCGGAATGCCGCGAAACTCACCGAGTCAAAGCGTTTCGCCGTTTGCGGAAGAAAGTATGATGTAGAACAAGTAGCAGAAGCATACATGCTCAAGAGGGATCACCCGAAATTCAAAGGCAACTGAATTTCGGCAACCGGGCATCGAAGTCGGAATGCCGCGAAACTCACCGAGTCAAAGCGTTTCGCCGTTTGCGGAAGAAAGTATGATGTAGAACAAGTAGCAGAAGCATACATGCTCAAGAGGGATCACCCGAAATTCAAAGGCAACTGAATTTCGGCAACCGGGGCATCGAAGTCGGAATGCCGCGAAACTCACCGAGTCAAAGCGTTTCGCCGTTTGCGGAAGAAAGTATGATGTAGAACAAGTAGCAGAAGCATACATGCTCAAGAGGGATCACCCGAAATTCAAAGGCAACTGAATTTCGGCAACCGGGCATCGAAGTCGGAATGCCGCGAAACTCACCGAGTCAAAGCGTTTCGCCGTTTGCGGAAAAAGTATGATGTAGAACAAGTAGCAGAAGCATACATGCTCAAGAGGGATCACCCGAAATTCAAAGGCAACTGAATTTCGGCAACCGGGGCATCGAAGTCGGAATGCCGCGAAACTCACCGAGTCAAAGCGTTTCGCCGTTTGCGGAAGAAAGTATGATGTAGAACAAGTAGCAGAAGCATACATGCTCAAGAGGGATCACCCGAAATTCAAAGGCAACTGAATTTCGGCAACCGGGCATCGAAGTCGGAATGCCGCGAAACTCACCGAGTCAAAGCGTTTCGCGTTTGCGGAAGAAAGTATGATGTAGAACAAGTAGCAGAAGCATACATGCTCAAGAGGGATCACCCGAAATTCAAAGGCAACTGAATTTCGGCAACCGGGGCATCGAAGTCGGAATGCCGCGAAACTCACCGAGTCAAAGCGTTTCGCCGTTTGCGGAAGAAAGTATGATGTAGAACAAGTAGCAGAAGCATACATGCTCAAGAGGGATCACCCGAAATTCAAAGGCAACTGAATTTCGGCAACCGGGGCATCGAAGTCGGAATGCCGCGAAACTCACCGAGTCAAAGCGTTTCGCCGTTTGCGGAAAAAGTATGATGTAGAACAAGTAGCAGAAGCATACATGCTCAAGAGGGATCACCCGAAATTCAAAGGCAACTGAATTTCGGCAACCGGGCATCGAAGTCGGAATGCCGCGAAACTCACCGAGTCAAAGCGTTTCGCCGTTTGCGGAAGAAAGTATGATGTAGAACAAGTAGCAGAAGCATACATGCTCAAGAGGGATCACCCGAAATTCAAAGGCAACTGAATTTCGGCAACCGGGGCATCGAAGTCGGAATGCCGCGAAACTCACCGAGTCAAAGCGTTTCGCCGTTTGCGGACGAAGTATGATGTAGAACAAGTAGCAGAAGCATACATGCTCAAGAGGGATCACCCGAAATTCAAAGGCAACTGAATTTCGGCAACCGAGGCATCGAAGTCGGAATGCCTCGAAACTCACCGAGTCAAAGCGTTTCGCCGTTTGCGGAAGAAAGTATGATGTAGAACAAGTAGCAGAAGCATACATGCTCAAGAGGGATCACCCGAAATGCAAAGGCAACTGAATTTCGGCAACCGGGGCATCGAAGTCGGAATGCCGCGAAACTCACCGAGTCAAAGCGTTTCGCCGTTTGCAAAAGAAAGTATGATGTAGAACAAGTAGCAGAAGCATACATGCTCAAGAGGGATCACCCGAAATTCAAAGGCAACTGAATTTCGGAAACCGGGGCATCGAAGTCGGAATGCCGCGAAACTCACCGAGTCAAAGCGTTTCGCCGTTTGCGGAAGAAAGTATGATGTAGAACAAGTAGCAGAAGCATACATGCTCAAGAGGGATCACCCGAAATTCAAAGGCAACTGAATTTCGGCAACCGGGGCATCGAAGTCGGAATGCCCCGAAACTCACCGAGTCAAAGCGTTTCGCCGTTTGCGGAAGAAGTATGATGTTGAACAAGTAGCAGAAGCATACATGCTCAAGAGGGATCACCCGAAATTCAAAGGCAACTGAATTTCGGCAACCGGGGCATCGAAGTCGGAATGCCGCGAAACTCACCGAGTCAAAGCGTTTCGCCGTTTGCGGAAGAAAGTATGATGTAGAACAAGTAGCAGAAGCATACATGCTCAAGAGGGATCACCCGAAATGCAAAGGCAACTGAATTTCGGCAACCGGGGCATCGAAGTCGGAATGCCGCGAAACTCACCGAGTCAAAGCGTTTCGCCGTTTGCGGAAGAAAGTATGATGTAGAACAAGTAGCAGAAGCATACATGCTCAAGAGGGATCACCCGAAATTCAAAGGCAACTGAATTTCGGCAACCGTCGCATCGAAGTCGGAATGCCGCGAAACTCACCGAGTCAAAGCGTTTCGCCGTTTGCGGAAGAAAGTATGATGTAGAACAAGTAGCAGAAGCATAGATGCTCAAGAGGGATCACCCGAAATGCAAAGGCATCTGAATTTCGGCAACCGGGGCATCGAAGTCGGAATGCCGCGAAACTCACCGAGTCAAAGCGTTTCGCCGTTTGCGGAAGAAAGTATGATGTAGAACAAGTTGCATAAGCATACATGCTCAAGAGGGATCACCCGAGATGCAAAGGAAACTGAATTTCGGCAACCGGGGCATCGAAGTCGGAATGCCGCGAAACTCACCGAGTCAAAGCGTTTCGCCGTTTGCGGAAAAAGTATGATGTAGAACAAGTAGCAGAAGCATACATGCTCAAGAGGGATCACCCGAAATTCAAAGGCAACTGAATTTCAGCAACCGGGGCATCGAAGTCGGAATGCCGCGAAACTCATCGAGTCAAAGCGTTTCGCCGTTTGCGGAAGAAAGTATGATGTAGAACAAGTAGCAGAAGCATACATGCTCAAGAGGGATCACCCGAAATGCAAAGGAAACTGAATTTCGGCAACCGGGGCATCGAAGTCGGAATGCCGCGAAACTCACCGAGTCAAAGCGTTTCGCCGTTTGCGGAAGAAAGTATGATGTAGAACAAGTAGCAGAAGCATACATGCTCAAGAGGGATCACCCGAAATTCAAAGGCAACTGAATTTCGGCAACCGGGGCATCGAAGTCCGAATGCCGCGAAACTCACCGAGTCAAAGCGTTTCGCCGTTTGCGGAAGAAAGTATGATGTAGAACAAGTAGCAGAAGCATACATGCTCAAGAGGGATCACCCGAAATTCAAAGGCAACTGCATTTCAGCAACCGGGGCATCGAAGTCGGAATGGCCCGAAACTCACCGAGTCAAAGCGTTTCGCCGTTTGCGGAAGAAAGTATGATGTAGAACAAGTAGCAGAAGCATACATGCTCAAGAGGGATCACTCGAAATGAAAAGGCAACTGAATTTCGGCAACCGGGGCATCGAAGTCGGAATGCCGCGAAACTCACCGAGTCAAAGCGTTTCGCCGTTTGCGGAAGAAAGTATGATGTAGAACAAGTAGCAGAAGCATACATGCTCTAGAGGGATCACCCGAAATGCAAAGGCAACTGAATTTCGGCAACCGGGGCATCGAAGTCGGAATGCCGCGAAACTCACCGAGTCAAAGCGTTTCGCCGTTTGCGGAAGAAGGTATGATGTAGAACAAGTAGCAGAAGCATACATGCTCAAGAGGGATCACCCGAAATTCAAAGGCAACTGAATTTCGGCAACCGGGGCATCGAAGTCGGAATGCCTCGAAACTCACCGAGTCAAAGCGTTTCGCCGTTTGCGGAAGAAAGTATGATGTAGAACAAGTAGCAGAAGCATACATGCTCAACAGGGATCACCCGAAATTCAAAGGCAACTGAATTTCGGCAACCGGGCATCGAAGTCGGAATGCCGCGAAACTCACCGAGTCAAAGCGTTTCGCCGTTTGCGGAAGAAAGTATGATGTAGAACAAGTAGCAGAAGCATACATGCTCAAGAGGGATCACCCGAAATTCAAAGGCAACTGAATTTCGGCAACCGGGCATCGAAGTCGGAATGCCGCGAAACTCACCGAGTCAAAGCGTTTCGCCGTTTGCGGAAGAAAGTATGATGTAGAACAAGTAGCAGAAGCATACATGCTCAAGAGGGATCACCCGAAATTCAAAGGCAACTGAATTTCGGCAACCGGGGCATCGAAGTCGGAATGCCTGAAACTCACCGAGTCAAAGCGTTTCGCCGTTTGCGGAAAAAGTATGATGTAGAACAAGTAGCAGAAGCATACATGCTCAAGAGGGATCACCCGAAATTCAAAGGCAACTGAATTTCGGCAACCGGGGCATCGAAGTCGGAATGCCGCGAAACTCACCGAGTCAAAGCGTTTCGCGTTTGCGGAAGAAAGTATGATGTAGAACAAGTAGCAGAAGCATACATGCTCAAGAGGGATCACCCGAAATTCAAAGGCAACTGAATTATCGGGGACAACCGGGACAGTCGAAGTCGGAATGGCCGTTGAAACTCACCGAGTCAAAGCGTTTCGCCGTTTGCGGAAACGAAAGTTTGATGTAGAACAAAGTAGCAGAAGCATTCATGCTCAAGGAGGGATCACCCGAAATGCCAAGGCAACTGAATTTCTTCAACCGGGGCATCGAAGTCGGAATGCCGCGAAACTCACCGAGTCAAAGCGTTTCGCCGTCGCGGAAGAAAGTATGATGTAGAACAAGTAGCAGAAGCATACATGCTCAAGAGGGATCACCCGAAATTCAAAGGCAACTGAATTTCGGCAACCGGGCATCGAAGTCGGAATGCCTCGAAAACTCACCGAGTCAAAGCGTTTCGCCGTTTGCGGAAGAAAGTATGATGTAGAACAAGTAGCAGAAGCATACATGCTCAAGAGGGATCACCCGAAATTCAAAGGCAACTGAATTTCGGCAACCGGGGCATCGAAGTCGGAATGCCGCGAAACTCACCGAGTCAAAGCGTTTCGCCGTTTGCGGAAGAAAGTATGATGTAGAACAAGTAGCAGAAGCATACATGCTCAAGAGGGATCACCCGAAATTCAAAGGCAACTGAATTTCGGCAACCGGGGCATCGAAGTCGGAATGCCGCGAAACTCACCGAGTCAAAGCGTTTCGCCGTTTGCGGAAGAAAGTATGATGTAGAACAAGTAGCAGAAGCATACATGCTCAAGAGGGATCACCCGAAATTCAAAGGCAACTGAATTTCGGCAACCGGGGCATCGAAGTCGGAATGCCGCGAAACTCACCGAGTCAAAGCGTTTCGCCGTTTGCGGAAGAAAGTATGATGTAGAACAAGTAGCAGAAGCATACATGCTCAAGAGGGATCACCCGAAATTCAAAGGCAACTGAATTTCGGCAACCGGGCATCGAAGTCGGAATGCCTCGAAACTCACCGAGTCAAAGCGTTTCGCCGTTTGCGGAAGAAAGTATGATGTAGAACAAGTAGCAGAAGCATACATGCTCAAGAGGGATCACCCGAAATTCAAAGGCAACTGAATTTCGGCAACCGGGCATCGAAGTCGGAATGCCTCGAAACTCACCGAGTCAAAGCGTTTCGCCGTTTGCGGAAGAAAGTATGATGTAGAACAAGTAGCAGAAGCATACATGCTCAAGAGGGATCACCCGAAATTCAAAGGCAACTGAATTTCGGCAACCGGGCATCGAAGTCGGAATGCCTCGAAACTCACCGAGTCAAAGCGTTTCGCCGTTTGCGGAAGAAAGTATGATGTAGAACAAGTAGCAGAAGCATACATGCTCAAGAGGGATCACCCGAAATTCAAAGGCAACTGAATTTCGGCAACCGGGCATCGAAGTCGGAATGCCTCGAAACTCACCGAGTCAAAGCGTTTCGCCGTTTGCGGAAGAAAGTATGATGTAGAACAAGTAGCAGAAGCATACATGCTCAAGAGGGATCACCCGAAATTCAAAGGCAACTGAATTTCGGCAACCGGGGCATCGAAGTCGGAATGCCTCGAAACTCACCGAGTCAAAGCGTTTCGCCGTTTGCGGAAGAAAGTATGATGTAGAACAAGTAGCAGAAGCATACATGCTCAAGAGGGATCACCCGAAATTCAAAGGCAACTGAATTTCGGCAACCGGGGCATCGAAGTCGGAATGCCTCGAAACTCACCGAGTCAAAGCGTTTCGCCGTTTGCGGAAGAAAGTATGATGTAGAACAAGTAGCAGAAGCATACATGCTCAAGAGGGATCACCCGAAATTCAAAGGCAACTGAATTTCGGCAACCGGGGCATCGAAGTCGGAATGCCTCGAAACTCACCGAGTCAAAGCGTTTCGCCGTTTGCGGAAGAAAGTATGATGTAGAACAAGTAGCAGAAGCATACATGCTCAAGAGGGATCACCCGAAATTCAAAGGCAACTGAATTTCGGCAACCGGGCATCGAAGTCGGAATGCCTCGAAACTCACCGAGTCAAAGCGTTTCGCCGTTTGCGGAAGAAAGTATGATGTAGAACAAGTAGCAGAAGCATACATGCTCAAGAGGGATCACCCGAAATTCAAAGGCAACTGAATTTCGGCAACCGGGCATCGAAGTCGGAATGCCTCGAAACTCACCGAGTCAAAGCGTTTCGCCGTTTGCGGAAGAAAGTATGATGTAGAACAAGTAGCAGAAGCATACATGCTCAAGAGGGATCACCCGAAATTCAAAGGCAACTGAATTTCGGCAACCGGGGCATCGAAGTCGGAATGCCTCGAAACTCACCGAGTCAAAGCGTTTCGCCGTTTGCGGAAGAAAGTATGATGTAGAACAAGTAGCAGAAGCATACATGCTCAAGAGGGATCACCCGAAATTCAAAGGCAACTGAATTTCGGCAACCGGGGCATCGAAGTCGGAATGCCTCGAAACTCACCGAGTCAAAGCGTTTCGCCGTTTGCGGAAGAAAGTATGATGTAGAACAAGTAGCAGAAGCATACATGCTCAAGAGGGATCACCCGAAATTCAAAGGCAACTGAATTTCGGCAACCGGGGCATCGAAGTCGGAATGCCGCGAAACTCACCGAGTCAAAGCGTTTCGCCGTTTGCGGAAGAAAGTATGATGTAGAACAAGTAGCAGAAGCATACATGCTCAAGAGGGATCACCCGAAATTCAAAGGCAACTGAATTTCGGCAACCGGGCATCGAAGTCGGAATGCCTCGAAACTCACCGAGTCAAAGCGTTTCGCCGTTTGCGGAAGAAAGTATGATGTAGAACAAGTAGCAGAAGCATACATGCTCAAGAGGGATCACCCGAAATTCAAAGGCAACTGAATTTCGGCAACCGGGGCATCGAAGTCGGAATGCCTCGAAACTCACCGAGTCAAAGCGTTTCGCCGTTTGCGGAAGAAAGTATGATGTAGAACAAGTAGCAGAAGCATACATGCTCAAGAGGGATCACCCGAAATTCAAAGGCAACTGAATTTCGGCAACCGGGGCATCGAAGTCGGAATGCCTCGAAACTCACCGAGTCAAAGCGTTTCGCCGTTTGCGGAAGAAAGTATGATGTAGAACAAGTAGCAGAAGCATACATGCTCAAGAGGGATCACCCGAAATTCAAAGGCAACTGAATTTCGGCAACCGGGGCATCGAAGTCGGAATGCCTCGAAACTCACCGAGTCAAAGCGTTTCGCCGTTTGCGGAAGAAAGTATGATGTAGAACAAGTAGCAGAAGCATACATGCTCAAGAGGGATCACCCGAAATTCAAAGGCAACTGAATTTCGGCAACCGGGGCATCGAAGTCGGAATGCCGCGAAACTCACCGAGTCAAAGCGTTTCGCCGTTTGCGGAAGAAAGTATGATGTAGAACAAGTAGCAGAAGCATACATGCTCAAGAGGGATCACCCGAAATTCAAAGGCAACTGAATTTCGGCAACCGGGGCATCGAAGTCGGAATGCCTCGAAACTCACCGAGTCAAAGCGTTTCGCCGTTTGCGGAAGAAAGTATGATGTAGAACAAGTAGCAGAAGCATACATGCTCAAGAGGGATCACCCGAAATTCAAAGGCAACTGAATTTCGGCAACCGGGGCATCGAAGTCGGAATGCCTCGAAACTCACCGAGTCAAAGCGTTTCGCCGTTTGCGGAAGAAAGTATGATGTAGAACAAGTAGCAGAAGCATACATGCTCAAGAGGGATCACCCGAAATTCAAAGGCAACTGAATTTCGGCAACCGGGCATCGAAGTCGGAATGCCTCGAAACTCACCGAGTCAAAGCGTTTCGCCGTTTGCGGAAGAAAGTATGATGTAGAACAAGTAGCAGAAGCATACATGCTCAAGAGGGATCACCCGAAATTCAAAGGCAACTGAATTTCGGCAACCGGGCATCGAAGTCGGAATGCCTCGAAACTCACCGAGTCAAAGCGTTTCGCCGTTTGCGGAAGAAAGTATGATGTAGAACAAGTAGCAGAAGCATACATGCTCAAGAGGGATCACCCGAAATTCAAAGGCAACTGAATTTCGGCAACCGGGGCATCGAAGTCGGAATGCCGCGAAACTCACCGAGTCAAAGCGTTTCGCCGTTTGCGGAAGAAAGTATGATGTAGAACAAGTAGCAGAAGCATACATGCTCAAGAGGGATCACCCGAAATTCAAAGGCAACTGAATTTCGGCAACCGGGGCATCGAAGTCGGAATGCCTCGAAACTCACCGAGTCAAAGCGTTTCGCCGTTTGCGGAAGAAAGTATGATGTAGAACAAGTACCAGAAGCATACATGCTCAAGAGGGATCACCCGAAATTCAAAGGCAACTGAATTTCGGCAACCGGGACATCGAAGTCGGAATGCCTCGAAACTCACCGAGTCAAAGCGTTTCGCCGTTTGCGGAAGAAAGTATGATGTAGAACAAGTAGCAGAAGCATACATGGTCAAGAGGGATCACCCGAAATTCAAAGGCAACTGAATTTCGGCAACCGGGGCATCGAAGTCGGAATGCCTCGAAACTCACCGAGTCAAAGCGTTTCGCCGTTTGCGGAAGAAAGTATGATGTAGAACAAGTAGAAGAAGCATACATGCTCAAGAGGGATGACCCGAAATTCAAAGGCAACTGAATTTCTGCAACCGGGGCATAGAAGTCGGAATGCCTCGAAACTCACCGAGTCAAAGCGTTTCGCCGTTTGCGGAAGAAAGTATGATGTAGAACAAGTAGCAGAAGCATACATGCTCAAGAGGGATCACCCGAAATTCAAAGGCAACTGAATTTCGGCAACCGGGGCATCGAAGTCGGAATGGCCCGAAACTCACCGAGTCAAAGCGTTTCGCCGTTTGCGGAAGAAAGTATGATGTAGAACTAGTAGAAGAAGCATACATGCTCCAGAGGGATCACCCGAAATTCAAAGGCAACTGAATTACGGCAACCGGGGCATCGAAGTCGGAATGCCTCGAAACTCACCGAGTCAAAGCGTTTCGCCGTTAGCGGAAGAAAGTATGATGTAGAACAAGTAGCAGAAGCATACATGCTCAAGAGGGATCACCCGAAATTCAAAGGCAACTGAATTTCGGCAACCGGGCATCGAAGTCGGAATGCCTCGAAACTCACCGAGTCAAAGCGTTTCGCCGTTTGCGGAAGAAAGTATGATGTAGAACAAGTAGCAGAAGCATACATGCTCAAGAGGGATCACCCGAAATTCAAAGGCAACTGAATTTCGGCAACCGGGCATCGAAGTCGGAATGCCTCGAAACTCACCGAGTCAAAGCGTTTCGCCGTTTGCGGAAGAAAGTATGATGTAGAACAAGTAGCAGAAGCATACATGCTCAAGAGGGATCACCCGAAATTCAAAGGCAACTGAATTTCGGCAACCGGGGCATCGAAGTCGGAATGCCTCGAAACTCACCGAGTCAAAGCGTTTCGCCGTTTGCGGAAGAAAGTATGATGTAGAACAAGTAGCAGAAGCATACATGCTCAAGAGGGATCACCCGAAATTCAAAGGCAACTGAATTTCGGCAACCGGGGCATCGAAGTCGGAATGCCTCGAAACTCACCGAGTCAAAGCGTTTCGCCGTTTGCGGAAGAAAGTATGATGTAGAACAAGTAGCAGAAGCATACATGCTCAAGAGGGATCACCCGAAATTCAAAGGCAACTGAATTTCGGCAACCGGGCATCGAAGTCGGAATGCCTCGAAACTCACCGAGTCAAAGCGTTTCGCCGTTTGCGGAAGAAAGTATGATGTAGAACAAGTAGCAGAAGCATACATGCTCAAGAGGGATCACCCGAAATTCAAAGGCAACTGAATTTCGGCAACCGGGCATCGAAGTCGGAATGCCTCGAAACTCACCGAGTCAAAGCGTTTCGCCGTTTGCGGAAGAAGTATGATGTAGAACAAGTAGCAGAAGCATACATGCTCAAGAGGGATCACCCGAAATTCAAAGGCAACTGAATTTCGGCAACCGGGCATCGAAGTCGGAATGCCTCGAAACTCACCGAGTCAAAGCGTTTCGCCGTTTGCGGAAGAAAGTATGATGTAGAACAAGTAGCAGAAGCATACATGCTCAAGAGGGATCACCCGAAATTCAAAGGCAACTGAATTTCGGCAACCGGGCATCGAAGTCGGAATGCCTCGAAACTCACCGAGTCAAAGCGTTTCGCCGTTTGCGGAAGAAAGTATGATGTAGAACAAGTAGCAGAAGCATACATGCTCAAGAGGGATCACCCGAAATTCAAAGGCAACTGAATTTCGGCAACCGGGGCATCGAAGTCGGAATGCCGCGAAACTCACCGAGTCAAAGCGTTTCGCCGTTTGCGGAAGAAAGTATGATGTAGAACAAGTAGCAGAAGCATACATGCTCAAGAGGGATCACCCGAAATTCAAAGGCAACTGAATTTCGGCAACCGGGCATCGAAGTCGGAATGCCGAAACTCACCGAGTCAAAGCGTTTCGCCGTTTGCGGAAGAAAGTATGATGTAGAACAAGTAGCAGAAGCATACATGCTCAAGAGGGATCACCCGAAATTCAAAGGCAACTGAATTTCGGCAACCGGGCATCGAAGTCGGAATGCCTCGAAACTCACCGAGTCAAAGCGTTTCGCCGTTTGCGGAAGAAAGTATGATGTAGAACAAGTAGCAGAAGCATACATGCTCAAGAGGGATCACCCGAAATTCAAAGGCAACTGAATTTCGGCAACCGGGCATCGAAGTCGGAATGCCTCGAAACTCACCGAGTCAAAGCGTTTCGCCGTTTGCGGAAGAAAGTATGATGTAGAACAAGTAGCAGAAGCATACATGCTCAAGAGGGATCACCCGAAATTCAAAGGCAACTGAATTTCGGCAACGGGGCATCGAAGTCGGAATGCCTCGAAACTCACCGAGTCAAAGCGTTTCGCCGTTTGCGGAAGAAAGTATGATGTAGAACAAGTAGCAGAAGCATACATGCTCAAGAGGGATCACCCGAAATTCAAAGGCAACTGAATTTCGGCAACCGGGGCATCGAAGTCGGAATGCCTCGAAACTCACCGAGTCAAAGCGTTTCGCCGTTTGCGGAAGAAAGTATGATGTAGAACAAGTAGCAGAAGCATACATGCTCAAGAGGGATCACCCGAAATTCAAAGGCAACTGAATTTCGGCAACCGGGGCATCGAAGTCGGAATGCCTCGAAACTCACCGAGTCAAAGCGTTTCGCCGTTTGCGGAAGAAAGTATGATGTAGAACAAGTAGCAGAAGCATACATGCTCAAGAGGGATCACCCGAAATTCAAAGGCAACTGAATTTCGGCAACCGGGCATCGAAGTCGGAATGCCTCGAAACTCACCGAGTCAAAGCGTTTCGCCGTTTGCGGAAGAAAGTATGATGTAGAACAAGTAGCAGAAGCATACATGCTCAAGAGGGATCACCCGAAATTCAAAGGCAACTGAATTTCGGCAACCGGGGCATCGAAGTCGGAATGCCTCGAAACTCACCGAGTCAAAGCGTTTCGCCGTTTGCGGAAGAAAGTATGATGTAGAACAAGTAGCAGAAGCATACATGCTCAAGAGGGATCACCCGAAATTCAAAGGCAACTGAATTTCGGCAACCGGGGCATCGAAGTCGGAATGCCTCGAAACTCACCGAGTCAAAGCGTTTCGCCGTTTGCGGAAGAAAGTATGATGTAGAACAAGTAGCAGAAGCATACATGCTCAAGAGGGATCACCCGAAATTCAAAGGCAACTGAATTTCGGCAACGGGCATCGAAGTCGGAATGCCGCGAAACTCACGAAGTCAAAGCGTTTCGCCGTTTGCGGAAGAAAGTTTGATGTAGAACAAGTAGCAGAAGAATACATGCTCAAGAGGGATCACCCGAAATTCAAAGGTACCTGAATTTCGGCAACCGGGGCATCGAAGTCGAAATGCCTGAAACTCACCGAGTCATAGCGTTTCGCCGTTTGCGGAAGAAAGTATGATGTAGAACAAGTAGCAGAAGCATACATGCTCAAGAGGGATCACCCGAAATTCAAAGGCAACTGAATTTCGGCAACCGGGGCATCGAAGTCGGAATGCCTCGAAACTCACCGAGTCAAAGCGTTTCGCCGTTTGCGGAAGAAAGTATGATGTAGAACAAGTAGCAGAAGCATACATGCTCAAGAGGGATCACCCGAAATTCAAAGGCAACTGAATTTCGGCAACCGGGGCATCGAAGTCGGAATGCCTCGAAACTCACCGAGTCAAAGCGTTTCGCCGTTTGCGGAAGAAAGTATGATGTAGAACAAGTAGCAGAAGCATACATGCTCAAGAGGGATCACCCAAATTCAAAGGCAACTGAATTTCGGCAACCGGGCATCGAAGTCGGAATGCCTCGAAACTCACCGAGTCAAAGCGTTTCGCCGTTTGCGGAAGAAAGTATGATGTAGAACAAGTAGCAGAAGCATACATGCTCAAGAGGGATCACCCGAAATTCAAAGGCAACTGAATTTCGGCAACCGGGGCATCGAAGTCGGAATGCCTCGAAACTCACCGAGTCAAAGCGTTTCGCCGTTTGCGGAAGAAAGTATGATGTAGAACAAGTAGCAGAAGCATACATGCTCAAGAGGGATCACCCGAAATTCAAAGGCAACTGAATTTCGGCAACCGGGGCATCGAAGTCGGAATGCCTCGAAACTCACCGAGTCAAAGCGTTTCGCCGTTTGCGGAAGAAAGTATGATGTAGAACAAGTAGCAGAAGCATACATGCTCAAGAGGGATCACCCGAAATTCAAAGGCAACTGAATTTCGGCAACCGGGGCATCGAAGTCGGAATGCCTCGAAACTCACCGAGTCAAAGCGTTTCGCCGTTTGCGGAAGAAAGTATGATGTAGAACAAGTAGCAGAAGCATACATGCTCAAGAGGGATCACCCGAAATTCAAAGGCAACTGAATTTCGGCAACCGGGGCATCGAAGTCGGAATGCCTCGAAACTCACCGAGTCAAAGCGTTTCGCCGTTTGCGGAAGAAAGTATGATGTAGAACAAGTAGCAGAAGCATACATGCTCAAGAGGGATCACCCGAAATTCAAAGGCAACTGAATTTCGGCAACCGGGGCATCGAAGTCGGAATGCCTCGAAACTCACCGAGTCAAAGCGTTTCGCCGTTTGCGGAAGAAAGTATGATGTAGAACAAGTAGCAGAAGCATACATGCTCAAGAGGGATCACCCGAAATTCAAAGGCAACTGAATTTCGGCAACCGGGGCATCGAAGTCGGAATGCCTCGAAACTCACCGAGTCAAAGCGTTTCGCCGTTTGCGGAAGAAAGTATGATGTAGAACAAGTAGCAGAAGCATACATGCTCAAGAGGGATCACCCGAAATTCAAAGGCAACTGAATTTCGGCAACCGGGGCATCGAAGTCGGAATGCCTCGAAACTCACCGAGTCAAAGCGTTTCGCCGTTTGCGGAAGAAAGTATGATGTAGAACAAGTAGCAGAAGCATACATGCTCAAGAGGGATCACCCGAAATTCAAAGGCAACTGAATTTCGGCAACCGGGCATCGAAGTCGGAATGCCTCGAAACTCACCGAGTCAAAGCGTTTCGCCGTTTGCGGAAGAAAGTATGATGTAGAACAAGTAGCAGAAGCATACATGCTCAAGAGGGATCACCCGAAATTCAAAGGCAACTGAATTTCGGCAACCGGGGCATCGAAGTCGGAATGCCTCGAAACTCACCGAGTCAAAGCGTTTCGCCGTTTGCGGAAGAAAGTATGATGTAGAACAAGTAGCAGAAGCATACATGCTCAAGAGGGATCACCCGAAATTCAAAGGCAACTGAATTTCGGCAACCGGGGCATCGAAGTCGGAATGCCTCGAAACTCACCGAGTCAAAGCGTTTCGCCGTTTGCGGAAGAAAGTATGATGTAGAACAAGTAGCAGAAGCATACATGCTCAAGAGGGATCACCCGAAATTCAAAGGCAACTGAATTTCGGCAACCGGGGCATCGAAGTCGGAATGCCTCGAAACTCACCGAGTCAAAGCGTTTCGCCGTTTGCGGAAGAAAGTATGATGTAGAACAAGTAGCAGAAGCATACATGCTCAAGAGGGATCACCCGAAATTCAAAGGCAACTGAATTTCGGCAACCGGGGCATCGAAGTCGGAATGCCTCGAAACTCACCGAGTCAAAGCGTTTCGCCGTTTGCGGAAGAAAGTATGATGTAGAACAAGTAGCAGAAGCATACATGCTCAAGAGGGATCACCCGAAATTCAAAGGCAACTGAATTTCGGCAACCGGGCATCGAAGTCGGAATGCCTCGAAACTCACCGAGTCAAAGCGTTTCGCCGTTTGCGGAAGAAAGTATGATGTAGAACAAGTAGCAGAAGCATACATGCTCAAGAGGGATCACCCGAAATTCAAAGGCAACTGAATTTCGGCAACCGGGGCATCGAAGTCGGAATGCCTCGAAACTCACCGAGTCAAAGCGTTTCGCCGTTTGCGGAAGAAAGTATGATGTAGAACAAGTAGCAGAAGCATACATGCTCAAGAGGGATCACCCGAAATTCAAAGGCAACTGAATTTCGGCAACCGGGGCATCGAAGTCGGAATGCCTCGAAACTCACCGAGTCAAAGCGTTTCGCCGTTTGCGGAAGAAAGTATGATGTAGAACAAGTAGCAGAAGCATACATGATCAAGAGGGATCACCCGAAATTCAAAGGCAACTGAATTTCGGCAACCGGGGCATCGAAGTCGGAATGCCTCGAAACTCACCGAGTCAAAGCGTTTCGCCGTTTGCGGAAGAAAGTATGATGTAGAACAAGTAGCAGAAGCATACATGCTCAAGAGGGATCACCCGAAATTCAAAGGCAACTGAATTTCGGCAACCGGGGCATCGAAGTCGGAATGCCTCGAAACTCACCGAGTCAAAGCGTTTCCCCGTTTGCGGAAGAAAGTATGATGTAGAACAAGTAGCAGTAGCATACTTGCTCAAGAGGGATCACCCGAAATTCAAAGGCAACGGAATTTCGGCAACCGGGGCACCGAAGTCGGAATGCCTCGAAACTCACCGAGTCAAAGCGTTTCGCTGTTTGCGGAAGAAAGTATGATGTAGAACAAGTAGCAGAAGCATACTTGTTCAAGAGAGATCATCCGAAATTCAAAGGCAACCGAATTTCGGCAACCGGGACATCGAACTCGGAATGCCTCGAAACTCACCGAATCAAAGCGTTTCGCCGTTTGCGGAAGAAAGTATGATGTAGAACAAGTAGCAGAAGCATACATGCTCATGAGGGATCACCCGAAATTCAAAGGCAACTGAATTTCGGCAACCGGGACATCGAAGTCGGAATGCCTCGAAACTCACCGAGTCAAAGCGTTTCGCCGTTTGCGGAAGAAAGTATGATGTAGAACAAGTAGCAGAAGCATACATGCTCAAGAGGGATCACCCGAAATTCAAAGGCAACTGAATTTCGGCAACCGGGACATCGAAGTCGGAATGCCGCGAAACTCACCGAGTCAAAGCGTTTCGCCGTTTGCGGAAGAAAGTATGATGTAGAACAAGTAGCAGAAGCATACTTGCTCAAGAGGGATCACCAGAAATTCAAAGGCAACTGAATTTCGGCAACCGGGGCATCGAAGTCGGAATGCCTTGAAACTCACCGAGTCAAAGCGTTTCGCCGTTTGCGGAAGAAAGTATGATGTAGAACAAGTAGCAGAAGCATACATGCTCAAGAGGGATCACCCGAAATTCAAAGGCAACTGAATTTCGGCAACCGGGACATCGAAGTCGGAATGCCTCGAAACTCACCGAGTCAAAGCGTTTCGCCGTTTGCGGAAGAAAGTATGATGTAGAACAAGTAGCAGAAGCATACATGCTCAAGAGGGATCACCCGAAATTCAAAGGCAACTGAATTTCGGCAACCGGGGCATCGAAGTCGGAATGCCTCGAAACTCACCGAGTCAAAGCGTTTCGCCGTTTGCGGAAGAAAGTATGATGTAGAACAAGTAGCAGAAGCATACATGCTCAAGAGGGATCACCCGAAATTCAAAGGCAACTGAATTTCGGCAACCGGGGCATCGAAGTCGGAATGCCTCGAAACTCACCGAGTCAAAGCGTTTCGCCGTTTGCGGAAGAAAGTATGATGTAGAACAAGTAGCAGAAGCATACATGCTCAAGAGGGATCACCCGAAATTCAAAGGCAACTGAATTTCGGCAACCGGGGCATCGAAGTCGGAATGCCGAAACTCACCGAGTCAAAGCGTTTCGCCGTTTGCGGAAGAAAGTATGATGTAGAACAAGTAGCAGAAGCATACATGCTCAAGAGGGATCACCCGAAATTCAAAGGCAACTGAATTTCTCGGCAACCGGGCATCGAAGTCGGAATGCCTCGAAACTCACCGAGTCAAAGCGTTTCGCCGTTTGCGGAAGAAAGTATGATGTAGAACAAGTAGCAGAAGCATACATGCTCAAGAGGGATCACCCGAAATTCAAAGGCAACTGAATTTCGGCAACCGGGGCATCGAAGTCGGAATGCCTCGAAACTCACCGAGTCAAAGCGTTTCGCCGTTTGCGGAAGAAAGTATGATGTAGAACAAGTAGCAGAAGCATACATGCTCAAGAGGGATCACCCGAAATTCAAAGGCAACTGAATTTCGGCAACCGGGCATCGAAGTCGGAATGCCTCGAAACTCACCGAGTCAAAGCGTTTCGCCGTTTGCGGAAGAAAGTATGATGTAGAACAAGTAGCAGAAGCATACATGCTCAAGAGGGATCACCCGAAATTCAAAGGCAACTGAATTTCGGCAACCGGGGCATCGAAGTCGGAATGCCTCGAAACTCACCGAGTCAAAGCGTTTCGCCGTTTGCGGAAGAAAGTATGATGTAGAACAAGTAGCAGAAGCATACATGCTCAAGAGGGATCACCCGAAATTCAAAGGCAACTGAATTTCGGCAACCGGGGCATCGAAGTCGGAATGCCGCGAAACTCACCGAGTCAAAGCGTTTCGCCGTTTGCGGAAGAAAGTATGATGTAGAACAAGTAGCAGAAGCATACATGCTCAAGAGGGATCACCCGAAATTCAAAGGCAACTGAATTTCGGCAACCGGGGCATCGAAGTCGGAATGCCTCGAAACTCACCGAGTCAAAGCGTTTCGCCGTTTGCGGAAGAAAGTATGATGTAGAACAAGTAGCAGAAGCATACATGCTCAAGAGGGATCACCCGAAATTCAAAGGCAACTGAATTTCGGCAACCGGGGCATCGAAGTCGGAATGCCTCGAAACTCACCGAGTCAAAGCGTTTCGCCGTTTGCGGAAGAAAGTATGATGTAGAACAAGTAGCAGAAGCATACATGCTCAAGAGGGATCACCCGAAATTCAAAGGCAACTGAATTTCGGCAACCGGGCATCGAAGTCGGAATGCCTCGAAACTCACCGAGTCAAAGCGTTTCGCCGTTTGCGGAAGAAAGTATGATGTAGAACAAGTAGCAGAAGCATACATGCTCAAGAGGGATCACCCGAAATTCAAAGGCAACTGAATTTCGGCAACCGGGGCATCGAAGTCGGAATGCCTCGAAACTCACCGAGTCAAAGCGTTTCGCCGTTTGCGGAAGAAAGTATGATGTAGAACAAGTAGCAGAAGCATACATGCTCAAGAGGGATCACCCGAAATTCAAAGGCAACTGAATTTCGGCAACCGGGCATCGAAGTCGGAATGCCTCGAAACTCACCGAGTCAAAGCGTTTCGCCGTTTGCGGAAGAAAGTATGATGTAGAACAAGTAGCAGAAGCATACATGCTCAAGAGGGATCACCCGAAATTCAAAGGCAACTGAATTTCGGCAACCGGGGCATCGAAGTCGGAATGCCTCGAAACTCACCGAGTCAAAGCGTTTCGCCGTTTGCGGAAGAAAGTATGATGTAGAACAAGTAGCAGAAGCATACATGCTCAAGAGGGATCACCCGAAATTCAAAGGCAACTGAATTTCGGCAACCGGGGCATCGAAGTCGGAATGCCTCGAAACTCACCGAGTCAAAGCGTTTCGCCGTTTGCGGAAGAAAGTATGATGTAGAACAAGTAGCAGAAGCATACATGCTCAAGAGGGATCACCCGAAATTCAAAGGCAACTGAATTTCGGCAACCGGGGCATCGAAGTCGGAATGCCTCGAAACTCACCGAGTCAAAGCGTTTCGCCGTTTGCGGAAGAAAGTATGATGTAGAACAAGTAGCAGAAGCATACATGCTCAAGAGGGATCACCCGAAATTCAAAGGCAACTGAATTTCGGCAACCGGGGCATCGAAGTCGGAATGCCTCGAAACTCACCGAGTCAAAGCGTTTCGCCGTTTGCGGAAGAAAGTATGATGTAGAACAAGTAGCAGAAGCATACATGCTCAAGAGGGATCACCCGAAATTCAAAGGCAACTGAATTTCGGCAACCGGGCATCGAAGTCGGAATGCCTCGAAACTCACCGAGTCAAAGCGTTTCGCCGTTTGCGGAAGAAAGTATGATGTAGAACAAGTAGCAGAAGCATACATGCTCAAGAGGGATCACCCGAAATTCAAAGGCAACTGAATTTCGGCAACCGGGGCATCGAAGTCGGAATGCCTCGAAACTCACCGAGTCAAAGCGTTTCGCCGTTTGCGGAAGAAAGTATGATGTAGAACAAGTAGCAGAAGCATACATGCTCAAGAGGGATCACCCGAAATTCAAAGGCAACTGAATTTGGGCAACCGGGGCATCGAAGTCGGAATGCCTCGAAACTCACCGAGTCAAAGCGTTTCGCCGTTTGCGGAAGAAAGTATGATGTAGAACAAGTAGCAGAAGCATACATGCTCAAGAGGGATCACCCGAAATTCAAAGGCAACTGAATTTCGGCAACCGGGGCATCGAAGTCGGAATGCCTCGAAACTCACCGAGTCAAAGCGTTTCGCCGTTTGCGGAAGAAAGTATGATGTAGAACAAGTAGCAGAAGCATACATGCTCAAGGGGGATCACCCGAAATGCAAAGGCAACTGAATTTCGGCAACCGGGGCATCGAAGTCGGAATGCCTCGAAACTCACCGAGTCAAAGCCTTTCGCCGTTTGCGGAAGAAAGTATGATGTAGAACAAGTAGCAGAAGCATACATGCTCAAGTGGGATCACCCGAAATTCAAAGGCAACTGAATTTCGGCAACCGGGGCATCGAAGTCGGAATGCCTCGAAACTCACCGAGTCAAAGCGTTTCGCCGTTTGCGGAAGAAAGTATGATGTAGAACAAGTAGCAGAAGCATACATGCTCAAGAGGGATCACCCGAAATTCAAAGGCAACTGAATTTCGGCAACCGGGGCATCGAAGTCGGAATGCCTCGAAACTCACCGAGTCAAAGCGTTTCGCCGTTTGCGGAAGAAAGTATGATGTAGAACAAGTAGCAGAAGCATACATGCTCAAGAGGGATCACCCGAAATTCAAAGGCAACTGAATTTCGGCAACCGGGGCATCGAAGTCGGAATGCCTCGAAACTCACCGAGTCAAAGCGTTTCGCCGTTTGCGGAAGAAAGTATGATGTAGAACAAGTAGCAGAAGCATACATGCTCAAGAGGGATCACCCGAAATTCAAAGGCAACTGAATTTCGGCAACCGGGGCATCGAAGTCGGAATGCCTCGAAACTCACCGAGTCAAAGCGTTTCGCCGTTTGCGGAAGAAAGTATGATGTAGAACAAGTAGCAGAAGCATACATGCTCAAGAGGGATCACCCGAAATTCAAAGGCAACTGAATTTCGGCAACCGGGGCATCGAAGTCGGAATGCCTCGAAACTCACCGAGTCAAAGCGTTTCGCCGTTTGCGGAAGAAAGTATGATGTAGAACAAGTAGCAGAAGCATACATGCTCAAGAGGGATCACCCGAAATTCAAAGGCAACTGAATTTCGGCAACCGGGGCATCGAAGTCGGAATGCCTCGAAACTCACCGAGTCAAAGCGTTTCGCCGTTTGCGGAAGAAAGTATGATGTAGAACAAGTAGCAGAAGCATACATGCTCAAGAGGGATCACCCGAAATTCAAAGGCAACTGAATTTCGGCAACCGGGCATCGAAGTCGGAATGCCTCGAAACTCACCGAGTCAAAGCGTTTCGCCGTTTGCGGAAGAAAGTATGATGTAGAACAAGTAGCAGAAGCATACATGCTCAAGAGGGATCACCCGAAATTCAAAGGCAACTGAATTTCGGCAACCGGGGCATCGAAGTCGGAATGCCTCGAAACTCACCGAGTCAAAGCGTTTCGCCGTTTGCGGAAGAAAGTATGATGTAGAACAAGTAGCAGAAGCATACATGCTCAAGAGGGATCACCCGAAATTCAAAGGCAACTGAATTTCGGCAACCGGGGCATCGAAGTCGGAATGCCTCGAAACTCACCGAGTCAAAGCGTTTCGCCGTTGGCGGAAGAAAGTATGATGTAGAACAAGTAGCAGAAGCATACATGCTCAAGAGGGATCACCCGAAATTCAAAGGCAACTGAATTTCGGCAATCGGGGTGTTGTAACCCATTTTTGGGTCCCCATAAAAAAATAATAAATACAAAAAAAAAAAAAAGCTCAAAACAGTGCCGTTTTGTACGGCACTGTTCCCCTTTCTTTCCCGCCGAACACACAGCAGCAAAGAAGGAAAAAGAATGCATATTTAATGACGCCGGTCCCTCAAGCCCACCGACCGTCGGTCCCTCTAGCCCACCGACCGAAGACATTGGCCGACCACCTACCGCACCGCCGAAACTGAGGGAGGCACGCCTGGACAGCCGCACCCGACCAGCCGCCGTATGACCCGTTCCTTGGCTCCACAATGAAAAAAACATGCTCACGGGCTCTATAAATAGAGGAGGAACAGCAGAAGAAAGAAGGGGAACAGGGGGGAACAGAAGGGAGAAGAGAGGGAGAAGACCGAGAGAAGAGAGGAGAGAAGGCAGAGAAGAGAGGAAGAAGCAGAGAAGAAAACAGAAAAAACAGAGGAGAGAGAGAGAAGGAAAACCGCCGGCCACCGCGAACAGCCAGTTCCGCCGCCGCCACCCCTGCCACATCAGTTGCTGCCAACATTACCACCGCTCCAGGTAGCCTTTCCCGTCGTTTTTTTGTTCAGCTTCATCTGCATGCAGAACGTTTACGTTCTGCAGCAGATGAAGATTAATTAGCGAGTTACTGTGCTGTGCACAGTAACTCGCTAATTAATTCACGGTTACTGTGCATGTGCACAGTAACCCGCAGATTAATTCTTTGGTTACTGTACACACAGTAACCCGGTTACTATGTGCACAGTAACCAGCTCATTCTTTTGGGCCAAGTTCGGCCCAACCCATATTTTTGGGCCTGATCCGGCTCATTAAAAAAATCAAAAAATATTTGTTTCAGCATTTTACACTTTTTTCCGCGTAATTTTTATGTCATTTTGATTATATTTGGTGGTATGTTTTTTTTATGTTGTTAAAAATACAAAAATCTGATTTTTAAATACCCGGTTTTCGTCAAAAACTTCCACAAAAATACAAAAAAATTAAAAAAAAGGAGAAAAAAAATGTTTTTGTGCATACGGCCAAGTGTCTCAAAGCTAAAAATTCATATTGTATTTTTCATACACCAAAAAAATATTTTAGCATGCATTTTGGCTTTAATAACCAGTTTATTAAAGTCAAGAAAATATTGGCCAATATTTCAAAAACAACAAAAATTTTATTTTGTTTGTCTCTTAGTATCCGGGGTATGACTTTACACGTAATGCATATTCCGGATATTTAATTCTTTTTTTGGACAATAAAACCTGGAGTATGACTTTACACGTAATGCATATTCCGGATATTTAATTCTTTTTTTTTGGACAATAAAACCTGGAGTATGACATTACACGTAATGCGTATTCCAGATATTTAATTCTTTTTTTTTTTTGGACAATAGAACCCGGGGTATGACATTACATGTAATGCATATTTTGGACAATAGGAAACCACAACATGACTTAGATTTTATTAGACAAAACAATGCAGCCTACCTTAGGTAGGGCGTAGTTGGGGTGCTAATACCTTCCCTTTACGCAACCAGTCTCCGTACCTGATCTCTAAAGACCAGTAAGGGTTCCTAGTAACCAGAATACTAGGTGGCGACTCCCAGTCCATATTTTCACATGTAGAGACAAGAATTCCTTGTCTCTCCTTATTTGCCAGGAATAAATATTCTGATTTTTTTCCTTGAGGGTGGACGATCGCCACGCCGCCGCACCACGTGCGACAGAATGGCGACTCCACTGGGGACTTTGTGGACTAAGCTTTGTTTTTGTCTGATGATTGTGTTTTATTGTTGTGGTTTGCGTGTTTATTTTTAAATATGCATTTTCTTTATATATTTGTTCATATTTAGTTGCGCGTTTTAATTTCTGTACATATTTATCTCATGCATCATATAGTTACTTTTAAAAAAAAAAAAAAGCACACACAAGCTTCAGGTTAGGAGGGGGACTAGCAGCTTACCTTACGACTTTTAGTCAAGGTTTAAGTTTGTGTAAAAACCCCAACTCTTCGTTGAGTGCTTAGACTGGTAATAGTTGGACACGTGCCAACTCATTACCTACAAGCCCCCATATTGCCTCCACGAGGGTGATCACTGGGACAGCAAGAGACCCTTTTTTTTTTTAGAGACTGAATAGCCAACCTACCCATGTTCACATAATAAAACTTGTCCTTGTTTGTAGTGTTGTCGTTATTTGCATACGGGAAAACCCTTCTTGAAGCATTTTGAACTCATGATTGTCACTCCAAAAATTTTCATTGTAGAGTTTGGGCAAGAATCAAGCTTCTTGTTTTGTTATGCAACAATTACAATCATTTGTCACCCCTCGAAGGGCAAGTTTCATCATATATATTACATGTTCATACATTTAACATGCATACATGAATGATTGAAATATAGGTCCCCAAAAAGTCTACAACACCCGAACTTCGAGCGAGAAACATGGAAGATGAGGAGCGTGCTCAACGTGAGGCCTATTTGCACGAAGAGTTGGAGTCTCTGAAAATAAGTGTGGCTCACCTCACTAGCTTACTCAAGCAAACATTAAGAAATAACTTGATGAAGGTCCTTCTAATCGACCGATCACCTTTGATCCGACTCCTACTACAGTTCAGCCTGAGAAAAGAATGAGCGAACATGGTCAAGAACCTCAGCAAAATCCAACATTTGTGCAGCAACAAGACGGCACCATCCCCAACAGTCGTTGAAGGCATCTGCTAATGAGTCCCACAAGGTTAAGTCATCTGATAGCATTGATCAAGCTAAGATAGAGGCGTTGGAAGCCAGACTCAAAGCCATTGAAGGATTAGACTTATATGACCCGGTACGGGCAGCAGAGATGTGTTTGGTCCCAAATGTGGTTATCCCAAAGAAATTTCGTGTTCCTGAATTCATCAAATACAGTGGAACACAATGCCCCATGACCCATCTCAGGTCCTACTGCAATAAAATGGCTGAGGTAGTACATGATGAAAAACTACTAATGCACTTTTTCCAAGACAGTTTAAGTGGGGCAACTTTGAGTTGGTACATGAGATTGGATAACACAAAAATTCGCAACTGGAAAGATCTTGTGGATGCTTTCGTCAAGCAATACAAGTACAACATGGACATTGCGCCCGACAGAACCAGTTTGTCCAATATAGAGAAAAAGGATAAAGAAAGCATAAGGGAATATGCTCAAAGATGGCGAGAATTAGCTGCTCAAGTACATCCCCCCACTTCTGGACAAAGAGATGGTCTCTTTATTTGCCAACACACTTAAAGCACCATATTACGAACATGATGGGTAGTTCAGCCCAACAATTCACTGATGCTGTGATAGTGTGTGAACGCATAGAGCAAGGTGTCAAGAGTGGTAGAATTGTTGCACCAACCGAGAAAAGAAGCGTTCGAAAGAAAAGAGGTTCACCATGTTGAACATGGCTACAAGGGTAAAACAAATACATCCCAAAATTACCATACTCCATCCCGAATTGCCAACATCAAAAACCTGAACCCCAAAACATTCAAGCCAAAAGCCAAATTGGAAATTTCCAAAGGGTTCAAGAACAACTACCTCCACTACCGTTACCCCTGAATGAGATGTATCAAAAGCTTTTGAGCATCGGGCAAATAGCTCCAGAACCTCTAACACCTCTGCAGCCACCTTATCCTAATTGGTACAAGCCAGAAACTCAATTGTGAATACCATGCCGGTATTACTGGGCATAGCATCTATACCTGCAATGCCTTTAAGAGAAAGCTTCTGCAATTAATCAAGGCTGGTTGGATAGAGTTGGAAGACACCCCCAATGTGAATACGAACCCGCTGCCTAATCATGCTTGAAGCATATTAGGATGGAATGTTTGGGGAATTGGAAAGCATCAATGGTCCAGCATGATAGCTTGAATTTTTGACCGTGGTGTTGTTCCGCATTGTCTTTGAGTCCTCTACGCAGAGCTTTTGAGAGGAGTTTAGCCTATGAACAAATTCGCCAAAATAGAGGAATGAAGCCTGCCTTGTTATTTCCTTTTTGTTAATGCTTTTGATTGAGACTTTCTCTGTTAATGAGCTTCTCTTGTGAAATAAGATCATGTGTTTTTCTTGTGTTCACATCACACTCTTCTTTGTTGTTATTACATGTAAATAACATTTTGAGCGCAACTTTGCTCACAACACTACAACATGAAGAATCCTTTGGTGTTCCTTTCTCCAAACCCATACATTAATCTCATATGTTTTCAAGGATATTTTTTTCGGACCTCCAAAGTGAGTACAAAAACAAAAATCGTGTTGATATTTGTCCAAAATAAATGCATTTTGAAAATTCAAAGTGATTCCTTAAATAGGTACACATATACCTAGAAAACTTGAAAGAAAAAAAGACAATAAAGACAAACAACACTATGAGGTGACTCAAAAGCTGAGTTTTATTTGACTGAATAAATCACTTTGCATACTCGCATGAAAGCAAGGCTTACCGATCCTAAATGCATGCATTTGAGATGAAGAAAGGCTATCTTTGATAATCCTTTCACAAAGTTGAAATATATCATTTGCAGTCCCCTTTTGAGCCTAATACATTTTCTTGAAAAAATAACCCTGGCTAGGATCACACCCTACACTGGGGGGCAAGTGCAAAACAATCCATAATGATTGAAAGTGCCAAAAAACTCTTGGGGGCATGAAAAAGTCTTCAACAATGAAAGTGCCCAAACAATACTGGGGGCATAAAAGAAAATTCTCAATCATCAAAGGTGCCCATACAAAGCTAAGGGGCATGAAGGAAAAAATCCAAAAAGGATCCAAAAAGTTTGAGCAAAAATTACAAGGCCAATGCAATGATGCTCAAAAAAAATCAAATGAAGAAAACAAAAACAAAGAGAAATGAGCCCAAGAGCCCCTAACACTGGGGGGGCACCGTGGATCATTTTACAAATCAATTCCAAGGTCCTGAAATGTTTAGAACAAACGAGTTTGGGATATTTAATGCAACTTGTGATCCTTAGTCTTAAAGTCCCTTAAACACCTTTTGAGCCTGCAACATATCATATTCTTCTTTCTTCGAAACCAATAGCCAAAGCCTACAGTTACGCACCCTTGATAAAGCCCTCTTCTGATCAAAGGCATAAGCAATCTGGATAGGTAGGGCAGTGTCTTTCTCAGTGCGAGTCATATCATTATTCAATGCCAATAAAAATAAATGCTTTGAATCATTCGGGGTTCTCAATAACCCTCAAATTGACATTTTATACCTTTGTGTGACCAACCAGATGTCACCTTCATCTTTAAACCAAAAGCAATAAAAGCTTTCATCACTTCAAGAAAACCTGTCCATAAAGGAATACACTTGGATTTTTAGAACAAGTTTATTTTGAACCAATGTCAAAATAATTTTTGGATTGGAATAACTTGGATACGTTCCAAAAATTTTGCATGAAAAACATTTCATTGTATAAAAAACCCAAACTTACTTTCACATATCTCTCAACCCCAAACAAAACCCAAGTTGAACACCTTGGTGGGCATGATCAAGCTTGGGGGCAATCAAAAAACACCATGGGTAGGGCTGGCCCTCCATGTTTTCCTTTTCTAAGCAAAATGTCGGGCAAAAATTGGTAACTGTTTATAAGATAAAGGTGTGAAAGGACAAAGATGTATGTGATGACATAGGGTCAAAAACTTTTTCTCAGAGGTCAAGATCACAAGATGTAACATAAGTAATGCAGAAGTGGAAAGAAAGCCATCGAAGTTACATTACCAAACACAGACAGCTTTTGAGAAATAACAAAGACACCTATGAAGAAAATGGGGGCCTATTTTGTCTCAGGTAAAGTTATACATGCATATCAATCATAATGCATTTTGCTTTTCAACATTGACAATCATTGTTTCATCAAAATCAACTTTGGTAGTAGCGTTTTCTAACCTACCTCCTTTTGAGTGCGCCTTTGAGCCCTTCACCCTCAATTTTGAGTGCGCCTTTGAGCCCCTCATCCACTGTCGAAGTAGTGCGTTTTCTAACCCTACCTCCTATTTTTGAGTGCAGCCTTTGAGCCCCTCACCTACCATTTTGAGAAGTGGCGCCTTTGAGCCCTCATCCCTTTGGTAGTGCGTTTTACTAACCCCTACCATCCTTTTGAGTGCCGCCTTTGAGCCCCTCACCACAATTTTTGAGTTGCGCCTTTGGAGCCCTCATCCTCTTCGCGTAGTTGCGTTTTCTAACCCTACCTCCTTTTGAGTGCGCCTTTGAGCCCTCACCTCCATTTTGAAGTGCGCCTTTAGAGCCCTCATTCCCTTCGGTAGTGCGTTTTTCTAACCCTACCTCCTTTATGAGTGCGCCTTTGAGCGCCCTCATCCCTTTCGGTAGTGCGTTTTCTAACCCTACCATCCCTTTTGAGTGCGCCTTTGAGGCCTCACCATCCATTTTGA
>CM055362.1:21979187-22018601 GCA_029228515.1 Populus alba x Populus x berolinensis | reverse complement strand
GTAGAACAAGTAGCAGAAGCATACATGCTCAAAGTGGGGATCCCCCGAAATTCAAAGGGCAAACTGAATTTGGGCACAGAACCGGGGCATCGAAGTCGGAATGCCGCGAAACCTCACCCGAGTTCAAAGCGTTTCGCCGTTTGCGGAAGAAAATATGATGTAGAACAAGTAGCAGAAGCATACATTCTCGAGAGGGATCACCGAAAATTCAAAGGAAACTGAATTTCGGCAACCGGGGCATCGACAGTCGGAATGCCGCGAAACTCATCCGAGTCAAAGCGTTTCGGCCGTTTTGGCGGAAGAAGTTATGATGTAGAACAAAGTAGCAGAAGCATACATGCTCAATGAGGGATCACCCCGAAATACAAAGGCAACTGAATTTCGGCAACCGGGGCATCGAAGATCGGAATGCTGCAAAACTCACCGAGTACAAAAGCGTTTCGTCGCCGTTTGCAGAAGAATTCCGATGTAAGAACAAGTAGAAGAAGCATAACATGCTCAAGAGGGAATCACCAGAATATTCAAAGGCAACTGAATTTCGGCAACAGGGCGATCGAAGTCCGGAAATGCCGCGAAACTCATCCGAGTCAAAGCGTTTCGCCGTTTGCGGAAGAAGTCCGGTGTAGAACCAAGTAGCAGAAGCTTACATAGCACTAAGAGGGGATTCACCCCGAAATTCAAGAGGCACCTGAATGTTCGGCAACCGGGGCATCGATAGTCGGAATGCCGCGAAACTCACCGAGTCAAAGCGTTTCGCCGTTTGCGTGAAGAAAGTATGATGTAGAACAAGTAGCAGAAGCATACCTGCTCAAGAGGGATCACCCGAAAATTGCAAAGGCAACTGAATTTCGGCAACCGGGGCAATCCGAAGTCGGAATGCCGCGAAACTCACCGAGTCAAAGCGTTTCGCCGTTTGCGGAAGATATTAGATGTAGAACAGTAGCAAACAGCATACATGCTCAAGGGGGATCACCCGAAATTCAAAGGCTAACTGAATTTCGGCAACCGGGGCATCGATGTCGGAATGCCGTCGAAAACTCCACCGAGTCAAAGAGTTTCGCCGTTTCGCGGAAGAAGTATGATGTAGAACAAGTAGCCGAAGCATATCATGCTCACGTGAGGATCACCCGAAATTCAAAGGCCACTAACTGAATTTCGGCAAAGATGGGTGCATCGAAGTCGGAATGGTGCGAAACTCACCGAGTCAAAAGCGTTTCGCCGTTTTTGCAAAGAATAGTCCTGATGTAGAACAAGTAGCAGAAGCATACATGATCAAGAGGGATCACCCGAAATGCAAAGGCAACTGAATTTCGGCAAGGGGGCATCGAAGTCGGAATGCCTCGAAACTCACCGAGTCAAAGCGTTTCGCCGTTTGCGGAAGAAAGTATTGATGCTAGAACAAGTAGCAGAAGCAATACATGCTCAAGAGGGATCACCCGAAATGCAAAAGCAACTGAATTTCGGCAACCCGGGCATCGAAGTCGGAATGCCTGAAACTCACCGAGTCAAAGCGTTTCGCCGTTTGCGGAAGAAGTATGATGTAGAACAAGTAGCAGAAGCATACATGCTCAAGTGGGGTTCAACCGAAATTCAAAGGCAACTGAATTTGGGCTACAGGGGCATCGAAGTCGGATATGCCTCGAAACTCACCGAGTCAAAAGCGTTTCGTGTTTGCGAAAGAAAAGTATGTTGTAGAACAAGTAGCAGAAGCATACATGCTCAAGAGGGATCACCCGAAATTTCAAAGGCAACTGAATTTGGGCAACAGGGGCATCGAAGTCGGAATGCCGCGAAAAACTCACCGAGTCAAAGGTTTTCGCCGTTAGCGGAAGGAAAGTATGATGTAGAACAAGTAGAAGAAGCATACATGCTCAAGGGGGATCACCCGATATGCAAAGGCAACTGAATTTCGGCAACCGGGGCATCGAAGTCGGAATGCCTCGAAACTCACCGAGTCAATAGCCTTTCGCCGTTTGCGGAAGAAAGTATGATGTAGAACAAGTAGCAGAAGCATTCAGGCTCAAGGTGGGATCACCCGAAATTCAAAAGGCTACTGAATTTGGGCTACCGGGGCATCGAAGTCGGAATGCCTCGAAACTCACCGAGTCAAAGCGTTTCGCCGTTTGCGGAAGAAATATGATTTAGAACAATTAGCAGAAGATTACATTCTCCAGAGGGATCAACCCGAAATTCAAAGGCCAATGAATTTCTGGCAACCGGGGCATCGAAGTCGGAATGCCGCGAAACTCACCGAGGTCAAAGCGTGGTGGGGGGGGGGCTTCGCCGTTTGCGGAAGAAATTCTGATGTAGAAACAAGTAGCATGAAGCATAACATGCTCAAGAGGGATCACCCGAAATGCAAAGGCAACTGAATTTCGGGCAACCGGGGCATCGAAGTCGGAATGCCTCGAAAAACTCACCGCGTCTAAGCGTTTCAGCCGTTTGCGGAAGAAAAGTATGATGTAGAAACAGTAGCAGAAGCAATACTTGCTCAAGGGGGATTCACCCGAAATGCTAAGGCAACTGAATTTCGGCCCCGGGGCATCGAAGTCGGGAATGCCTCGAAACTCACCGAGTCAAAGCGTTTCGCCGTTTGCCGAATAAAGTATGATGTAGAACAAGTAGCCGAAGCATACCATGCTAAAGTGGGATCACCAGAAATTCAAAGGCAACTGAATTTGGGCTACAGGGGCAAAGAAGTCGGAATGCCTCGAAACTCACCGTGTCAAAGCGTTTCGCCGTTTGCGGTAGAAAGTATGATCGTAGAACAAGTTAGCAGAAGCATACATGCTCAAGAGGGATCCACCCGAAATTCTAAGGCAACTGAATTTGGGCAACCGGGGCTTCGAAGTCGGAATGCCGTGGGTGAATTCACCGAGTCAAAGCGTTTCGCCGTTTGCGGAAGAAAGTATGATGTAGAACAAGTAGCAGAAGCATACATGCTCAAGGGGGATCACCCGAAATGCAAAGGCAACTGAATTTCGGCAACCGGGGCATCGAAGTCGGAATGCCTCGAAAGTCACCGAGTCAAAGCGTTTTGCCGTTTGCGGAAGAAAGTATGATGTAGAACAAGTAACAGAAGCATACATGCTTAAGTGGGATCACCCGAAATTCAAAGGCAACTGAATTTGGGCTACCGGGGCATCGAAGTCGGAATGCCTCGAAACTCACCGAGTCAAAGCGTTTCGCCGTTTGCGGAAGAAAATATGATTTAGAACAAGTAGCAGAAGCATACATTCTCAAGAGGGATCACCCGAAATTAAAAGGCAACTGAATTTCGGCAACCGGGGCATCGAAGTCGGAATGCCGCGAAACTCACCGAGTCAAAGCGTTTCGCCGTTTGCGGAAGAAATTATGATGTAGAACAAGTAGCAGAAGCATACATGCTCAAGAGGGATCACCCGAAATGCAAAGGCAACTGAATTTCGGCAACCGGGGCGTGGAAGTCGGAAAGCCGTGGAACTCACCGAGTCAAAGCGTTCCGCCGTTTGATGAAGAAAGTATGGTGTAGAACAAGTAGCAGAAGCATACATGCTCAAGAGGGATCACCCGAAATGCAAAGGCAACTGAATTTCGGCAACCGGGGCATCGAAGTCGGAATGCCTCGAAACTCACCGAGTCAAAGCGTTTCGCCGTTTGCGGAAGAAAGTATGATGTAGAACAAGTAGCAGAAGCATACATGCTCAAGAGGGATCACCCGAAATGCAAAGGCAACTGAATTTCGGCAACCGGGGCATCGAAGTCGGAATGCCGCGAAACTCACCGAGTCAAAGCCTTTCGCCGTTTGCGGAAGAAGTCTGATGTAGAACAAGTAGCAGAAGCATACATGCTCAAGAGGGATCACCCAAAATTCAAAGGCAACTGAATTTCGGCAACCGGGGCATCGAAGTCGGAATGCCGCGAAACTCACCGAGTCAAAGCGTTTCGCCGTTTGCGGAAGAAGTCTGATGTAGAACAAGTAGCAGAAGCATACATGCTCAAGAGGGATCACCCGAAATTCAAAGGCAACTGAATTTCGGCAACCGGGGCATCGAAGTCGGAATGCCGCGAAACTCACCGAGTCAAAGCGTTTCGCCGTTTGCGGAAGAAGTCTGATGTAGAACAAGTAGCAGAAGCATACATGCTCAAGAGGGATCACCCGAAATTCAAAGGCAACTGAATTTCGGCAACCGGGGCATCGAAGTCGGAATGCCGCGAAACTCACCGAGTCAAAGCGTTTCGCCGTTTGCGGAAGAAGTCTGATGTAGAACAAGTAGCAGAAGCATACATGCTCAAGAGGGATCACCCGAAATTCAAAGGCAACTGAATTTCGGCAACCGGGGCATCGAAGTCGGAATGCCGCGAAACTCACCGAGTCAAAGCGTTTCGCCGTTTGCGGAAGAAGTCTGATGTAGAACAAGTAGCAGAAGCATACATGCTCAAGAGGGATCACCCGAAATTCAAAGGCAACTGAATTTCGGCAACCGGGGCATCGAAGTCGGAATGCCGCGAAACTCACCGAGTCAAAGCGTTTCGCCGTTTGCGGAAGAAGTCTGATGTAGAACAAGTAGCAGAAGCATACATGCTCAAGAGGGATCACCCGAAATTCAAAGGCAACTGAATTTCGGCAACCGGGGCATCGAAGTCGGAATGCCGCGAAACTCACCGAGTCAAAGCGTTTCGCCGTTTGCGGAAGAAGTCTGATGTAGAACAAGTAGCAGAAGCATACATGCTCAAGAGGGATCACCCGAAATTCAAAGGCAACTGAATTTCGGCAACCGGGGCATCGAAGTCGGAATGCCGCGAAACTCACCGAGTCAAAGCGTTTCGCCGTTTGCGGAAGAAGTCTGATGTAGAACAAGTAGCAGAAGCATACATGCTCAAGAGGGATCACCCGAAATTCAAAGGCAACTGAATTTCGGCAACCGGGGCATCGAAGTCGGAATGCCGCGAAACTCACCGAGTCAAAGCGTTTCGCCGTTTGCGGAAGAAGTCTGATGTAGAACAAGTAGCAGAAGCATACATGCTCAAGAGGGATCACCCGAAATTCAAAGGCAACTGAATTTCGGCAACCGGGGCATCGAAGTCGGAATGCCGCGAAACTCACCGAGTCAAAGCGTTTCGCCGTTTGCGGAAGAAGTCTGATGTAGAACAAGTAGCAGAAGCATACATGCTCAAGAGGGATCACCCGAAATTCAAAGGCAACTGAATTTCGGCAACCGGGGCATCGAAGTCGGAATGCCGCGAAACTCACCGAGTCAAAGCGTTTCGCCGTTTGCGGAAGAAGTCTGATGTAGAACAAGTAGCAGAAGCATACATGCTCAAGAGGGATCACCCGAAATTCAAAGGCAACTGAATTTCGGCAACCGGGGCATCGAAGTCGGAATGCCGCGAAACTCACCGAGTCAAAGCGTTTCGCCGTTTGCGGAAGAAGTCTGATGTAGAACAAGTAGCAGAAGCATACATGCTCAAGAGGGATCACCCGAAATTCAAAGGCAACTGAATTTCGGCAACCGGGGCATCGAAGTCGGAATGCCGCGAAACTCACCGAGTCAAAGCGTTTCGCCGTTTGCGGAAGAAGTCTGATGTAGAACAAGTAGCAGAAGCATACATGCTCAAGAGGGATCACCCGAAATTCAAAGGCAACTGAATTTCGGCAACCGGGGCATCGAAGTCGGAATGCCGCGAAACTCACCGAGTCAAAGCGTTTCGCCGTTTGCGGAAGAAGTCTGATGTAGAACAAGTAGCAGAAGCATACATGCTCAAGAGGGATCACCCGAAATTCAAAGGCAACTGAATTTCGGCAACCGGGGCATCGAAGTCGGAATGCCGCGAAACTCACCGAGTCAAAGCGTTTCGCCGTTTGCGGAAGAAGTCTGATGTAGAACAAGTAGCAGAAGCATACATGCTCAAGAGGGATCACCCGAAATTCAAAGGCAACTGAATTTCGGCAACCGGGGCATCGAAGTCGGAATGCCGCGAAACTCACCGAGTCAAAGCGTTTCGCCGTTTGCGGAAGAAGTCTGATGTAGAACAAGTAGCAGAAGCATACATGCTCAAGAGGGATCACCCGAAATTCAAAGGCAACTGAATTTCGGCAACCGGGGCATCGAAGTCGGAATGCCGCGAAACTCACCGAGTCAAAGCGTTTCGCCGTTTGCGGAAGAAGTCTGATGTAGAACAAGTAGCAGAAGCATACATGCTCAAGAGGGATCACCCGAAATTCAAAGGCAACTGAATTTCGGCAACCGGGGCATCGAAGTCGGAATGCCGCGAAACTCACCGAGTCAAAGCGTTTCGCCGTTTGCGGAAGAAGTCTGATGTAGAACAAGTAGCAGAAGCATACATGCTCAAGAGGGATCACCCGAAATTCAAAGGCAACTGAATTTCGGCAACCGGGGCATCGAAGTCGGAATGCCGCGAAACTCACCGAGTCAAAGCGTTTCGCCGTTTGCGGAAGAAGTCTGATGTAGAACAAGTAGCAGAAGCATACATGCTCAAGAGGGATCACCCGAAATTCAAAGGCAACTGAATTTCGGCAACCGGGGCATCGAAGTCGGAATGCCGCGAAACTCACCGAGTCAAAGCGTTTCGCCGTTTGCGGAAGAAGTCTGATGTAGAACAAGTAGCAGAAGCATACATGCTCAAGAGGGATCACCCGAAATTCAAAGGCAACTGAATTTCGGCAACCGGGGCATCGAAGTCGGAATGCCGCGAAACTCACCGAGTCAAAGCGTTTCGCCGTTTGCGGAAGAAGTCTGATGTAGAACAAGTAGCAGAAGCATACATGCTCAAGAGGGATCACCCGAAATTCAAAGGCAACTGAATTTCGGCAACCGGGGCATCGAAGTCGGAATGCCGCGAAACTCACCGAGTCAAAGCGTTTCGCCGTTTGCGGAAGAAGTCTGATGTAGAACAAGTAGCAGAAGCATACATGCTCAAGAGGGATCACCCGAAATTCAAAGGCAACTGAATTTCGGCAACCGGGGCATCGAAGTCGGAATGCCGCGAAACTCACCGAGTCAAAGCGTTTCGCCGTTTGCGGAAGAAGTCTGATGTAGAACAAGTAGCAGAAGCATACATGCTCAAGAGGGATCACCCGAAATTCAAAGGCAACTGAATTTCGGCAACCGGGGCATCGAAGTCGGAATGCCGCGAAACTCACCGAGTCAAAGCGTTTCGCCGTTTGCGGAAGAAGTCTGATGTAGAACAAGTAGCAGAAGCATACATGCTCAAGAGGGATCACCCGAAATTCAAAGGCAACTGAATTTCGGCAACCGGGGCATCGAAGTCGGAATGCCGCGAAACTCACCGAGTCAAAGCGTTTCGCCGTTTGCGGAAGAAGTCTGATGTAGAACAAGTAGCAGAAGCATACATGCTCAAGAGGGATCACCCGAAATTCAAAGGCAACTGAATTTCGGCAACCGGGGCATCGAAGTCGGAATGCCGCGAAACTCACCGAGTCAAAGCGTTTCGCCGTTTGCGGAAGAAGTCTGATGTAGAACAAGTAGCAGAAGCATACATGCTCAAGAGGGATCACCCGAAATTCAAAGGCAACTGAATTTCGGCAACCGGGGCATCGAAGTCGGAATGCCGCGAAACTCACCGAGTCAAAGCGTTTCGCCGTTTGCGGAAGAAGTCTGATGTAGAACAAGTAGCAGAAGCATACATGCTCAAGAGGGATCACCCGAAATTCAAAGGCAACTGAATTTCGGCAACCGGGGCATCGAAGTCGGAATGCCGCGAAACTCACCGAGTCAAAGCGTTTCGCCGTTTGCGGAAGAAGTCTGATGTAGAACAAGTAGCAGAAGCATACATGCTCAAGAGGGATCACCCGAAATTCAAAGGCAACTGAATTTCGGCAACCGGGGCATCGAAGTCGGAATGCCGCGAAACTCACCGAGTCAAAGCGTTTCGCCGTTTGCGGAAGAAGTCTGATGTAGAACAAGTAGCAGAAGCATACATGCTCAAGAGGGATCACCCGAAATTCAAAGGCAACTGAATTTCGGCAACCGGGGCATCGAAGTCGGAATGCCGCGAAACTCACCGAGTCAAAGCGTTTCGCCGTTTGCGGAAGAAGTCTGATGTAGAACAAGTAGCAGAAGCATACATGCTCAAGAGGGATCACCCGAAATTCAAAGGCAACTGAATTTCGGCAACCGGGGCATCGAAGTCGGAATGCCGCGAAACTCACCGAGTCAAAGCGTTTCGCCGTTTGCGGAAGAAGTCTGATGTAGAACAAGTAGCAGAAGCATACATGCTCAAGAGGGATCACCCGAAATTCAAAGGCAACTGAATTTCGGCAACGGGGCATCGAAGTCGGAATGCCGCGAAACTCACCGAGTCAAAGCGTTTCGCCGTTTGCGGAAGAAGTCTGATGTAGAACAAGTAGCAGAAGCATACATGCTCAAGAGGGATCACCCGAAATTCAAAGGCAACTGAATTTCGGCAACCGGGGCATCGAAGTCGGAATGCCGCGAAACTCACCGAGTCAAAGCGTTTCGCCGTTTGCGGAAGAAGTCTGATGTAGAACAAGTAGCAGAAGCATACATGCTCAAGAGGGATCACCCGAAATTCAAAGGCAACTGAATTTCGGCAACCGGGGCATCGAAGTCGGAATGCCGCGAAACTCACCGAGTCAAAGCGTTTCGCCGTTTGCGGAAGAAGTCTGATGTAGAACAAGTAGCAGAAGCATACATGCTCAAGAGGGATCACCCGAAATTCAAAGGCAACTGAATTTCGGCAACCGGGGCATCGAAGTCGGAATGCCGCGAAACTCACCGAGTCAAAGCGTTTCGCCGTTTGCGGAAGAAGTCTGATGTAGAACAAGTAGCAGAAGCATACATGCTCAAGAGGGATCACCCGAAATTCAAAGGCAACTGAATTTCGGCAACCGGGGCATCGAAGTCGGAATGCCGCGAAACTCACCGAGTCAAAGCGTTTCGCCGTTTGCGGAAGAAGTCTGATGTAGAACAAGTAGCAGAAGCATACATGCTCAAGAGGGATCACCCGAAATTCAAAGGCAACTGAATTTCGGCAACCGGGGCATCGAAGTCGGAATGCCGCGAAACTCACCGAGTCAAAGCGTTTCGCCGTTTGCGGAAGAAGTCTGATGTAGAACAAGTAGCAGAAGCATACATGCTCAAGAGGGATCACCCGAAATTCAAAGGCAACTGAATTTCGGCAACCGGGGCATCGAAGTCGGAATGCCGCGAAACTCACCGAGTCAAAGCGTTTCGCCGTTTGCGGAAGAAGTCTGATGTAGAACAAGTAGCAGAAGCATACATGCTCAAGAGGGATCACCCGAAATTCAAAGGCAACTGAATTTCGGCAACCGGGGCATCGAAGTCGGAATGCCGCGAAACTCACCGAGTCAAAGCGTTTCGCCGTTTGCGGAAGAAGTCTGATGTAGAACAAGTAGCAGAAGCATACATGCTCAAGAGGGATCACCCGAAATTCAAAGGCAACTGAATTTCGGCAACCGGGGCATCGAAGTCGGAATGCCGCGAAACTCACCGAGTCAAAGCGTTTCGCCGTTTGCGGAAGAAGTCTGATGTAGAACAAGTAGCAGAAGCATACATGCTCAAGAGGGATCACCCGAAATTCAAAGGCAACTGAATTTCGGCAACCGGGGCATCGAAGTCGGAATGCCGCGAAACTCACCGAGTCAAAGCGTTTCGCCGTTTGCGGAAGAAGTCTGATGTAGAACAAGTAGCAGAAGCATACATGCTCAAGAGGGATCACCCGAAATTCAAAGGCAACTGAATTTCGGCAACGGGGCATCGAAGTCGGAATGCCGCGAAACTCACCGAGTCAAAGCGTTTCGCCGTTTGCGGAAGAAGTCTGATGTAGAACAAGTAGCAGAAGCATACATGCTCAAGAGGGATCACCCGAAATTCAAAGGCAACTGAATTTCGGCAACCGGGGCATCGAAGTCGGAATGCCGCGAAACTCACCGAGTCAAAGCGTTTCGCCGTTTGCGGAAGAAGTCTGATGTAGAACAAGTAGCAGAAGCATACATGCTCAAGAGGGATCACCCGAAATTCAAAGGCAACTGAATTTCGGCAACCGGGGCATCGAAGTCGGAATGCCGCGAAACTCACCGAGTCAAAGCGTTTCGCCGTTTGCGGAAGAAGTCTGATGTAGAACAAGTAGCAGAAGCATACATGCTCAAGAGGGATCACCCGAAATTCAAAGGCAACTGAATTTCGGCAACGGGGCATCGAAGTCGGAATGCCGCGAAACTCACCGAGTCAAAGCGTTTCGCCGTTTGCGGAAGAAGTCTGATGTAGAACAAGTAGCAGAAGCATACATGCTCAAGAGGGATCACCCGAAATTCAAAGGCAACTGAATTTCGGCAACCGGGGCATCGAAGTCGGAATGCCGCGAAACTCACCGAGTCAAAGCGTTTCGCCGTTTGCGGAAGAAGTCTGATGTAGAACAAGTAGCAGAAGCATACATGCTCAAGAGGGATCACCCGAAATTCAAAGGCAACTGAATTTCGGCAACCGGGGCATCGAAGTCGGAATGCCGCGAAACTCACCGAGTCAAAGCGTTTCGCCGTTTGCGGAAGAAGTCTGATGTAGAACAAGTAGCAGAAGCATACATGCTCAAGAGGGATCACCCGAAATTCAAAGGCAACTGAATTTCGGCAACCGGGGCATCGAAGTCGGAATGCCGCGAAACTCACCGAGTCAAAGCGTTTCGCCGTTTGCGGAAGAAGTCTGATGTAGAACAAGTAGCAGAAGCATACATGCTCAAGAGGGATCACCCGAAATTCAAAGGCAACTGAATTTCGGCAACCGGGGCATCGAAGTCGGAATGCCGCGAAACTCACCGAGTCAAAGCGTTTCGCCGTTTGCGGAAGAAGTCTGATGTAGAACAAGTAGCAGAAGCATACATGCTCAAGAGGGATCACCCGAAATTCAAAGGCAACTGAATTTCGGCAACCGGGGCATCGAAGTCGGAATGCCGCGAAACTCACCGAGTCAAAGCGTTTCGCCGTTTGCGGAAGAAGTCTGATGTAGAACAAGTAGCAGAAGCATACATGCTCAAGAGGGATCACCCGAAATTCAAAGGCAACTGAATTTCGGCAACCGGGGCATCGAAGTCGGAATGCCGCGAAACTCACCGAGTCAAAGCGTTTCGCCGTTTGCGGAAGAAGTCTGATGTAGAACAAGTAGCAGAAGCATACATGCTCAAGAGGGATCACCCGAAATTCAAAGGCAACTGAATTTCGGCAACCGGGGCATCGAAGTCGGAATGCCGCGAAACTCACCGAGTCAAAGCGTTTCGCCGTTTGCGGAAGAAGTCTGATGTAGAACAAGTAGCAGAAGCATACATGCTCAAGAGGGATCACCCGAAATTCAAAGGCAACTGAATTTCGGCAACCGGGGCATCGAAGTCGGAATGCCGCGAAACTCACCGAGTCAAAGCGTTTCGCCGTTTGCGGAAGAAGTCTGATGTAGAACAAGTAGCAGAAGCATACATGCTCAAGAGGGATCACCCGAAATTCAAAGGCAACTGAATTTCGGCAACCGGGGCATCGAAGTCGGAATGCCGCGAAACTCACCGAGTCAAAGCGTTTCGCCGTTTGCGGAAGAAGTCTGATGTAGAACAAGTAGCAGAAGCATACATGCTCAAGAGGGATCACCCGAAATTCAAAGGCAACTGAATTTCGGCAACCGGGGCATCGAAGTCGGAATGCCGCGAAACTCACCGAGTCAAAGCGTTTCGCCGTTTGCGGAAGAAGTCTGATGTAGAACAAGTAGCAGAAGCATACATGCTCAAGAGGGATCACCCGAAATTCAAAGGCAACTGAATTTCGGCAACCGGGGCATCGAAGTCGGAATGCCGCGAAACTCACCGAGTCAAAGCGTTTCGCCGTTTGCGGAAGAAGTCTGATGTAGAACAAGTAGCAGAAGCATACATGCTCAAGAGGGATCACCCGAAATTCAAAGGCAACTGAATTTCGGCAACGGGGCATCGAAGTCGGAATGCCGCGAAACTCACCGAGTCAAAGCGTTTCGCCGTTTGCGGAAGAAGTCTGATGTAGAACAAGTAGCAGAAGCATACATGCTCAAGAGGGATCACCCGAAATTCAAAGGCAACTGAATTTCGGCAACCGGGGCATCGAAGTCGGAATGCCGCGAAACTCACCGAGTCAAAGCGTTTCGCCGTTTGCGGAAGAAGTCTGATGTAGAACAAGTAGCAGAAGCATACATGCTCAAGAGGGATCACCCGAAATTCAAAGGCAACTGAATTTCGGCAACCGGGGCATCGAAGTCGGAATGCCGCGAAACTCACCGAGTCAAAGCGTTTCGCCGTTTGCGGAAGAAGTCTGATGTAGAACAAGTAGCAGAAGCATACATGCTCAAGAGGGATCACCCGAAATTCAAAGGCAACTGAATTTCGGCAACCGGGGCATCGAAGTCGGAATGCCGCGAAACTCACCGAGTCAAAGCGTTTCGCCGTTTGCGGAAGAAGTCTGATGTAGAACAAGTAGCAGAAGCATACATGCTCAAGAGGGATCACCCGAAATTCAAAGGCAACTGAATTTCGGCAACCGGGGCATCGAAGTCGGAATGCCGCGAAACTCACCGAGTCAAAGCGTTTCGCCGTTTGCGGAAGAAGTCTGATGTAGAACAAGTAGCAGAAGCATACATGCTCAAGAGGGATCACCCGAAATTCAAAGGCAACTGAATTTCGGCAACCGGGGCATCGAAGTCGGAATGCCGCGAAACTCACCGAGTCAAAGCGTTTCGCCGTTTGCGGAAGAAGTCTGATGTAGAACAAGTAGCAGAAGCATACATGCTCAAGAGGGATCACCCGAAATTCAAAGGCAACTGAATTTCGGCAACCGGGGCATCGAAGTCGGAATGCCGCGAAACTCACCGAGTCAAAGCGTTTCGCCGTTTGCGGAAGAAGTCTGATGTAGAACAAGTAGCAGAAGCATACATGCTCAAGAGGGATCACCCGAAATTCAAAGGCAACTGAATTTCGGCAACCGGGGCATCGAAGTCGGAATGCCGCGAAACTCACCGAGTCAAAGCGTTTCGCCGTTTGCGGAAGAAGTCTGATGTAGAACAAGTAGCAGAAGCATACATGCTCAAGAGGGATCACCCGAAATTCAAAGGCAACTGAATTTCGGCAACCGGGGCATCGAAGTCGGAATGCCGCGAAACTCACCGAGTCAAAGCGTTTCGCCGTTTGCGGAAGAAGTCTGATGTAGAACAAGTAGCAGAAGCATACATGCTCAAGAGGGATCACCCGAAATTCAAAGGCAACTGAATTTCGGCAACCGGGGCATCGAAGTCGGAATGCCGCGAAACTCACCGAGTCAAAGCGTTTCGCCGTTTGCGGAAGAAGTCTGATGTAGAACAAGTAGCAGAAGCATACATGCTCAAGAGGGATCACCCGAAATTCAAAGGCAACTGAATTTCGGCAACCGGGGCATCGAAGTCGGAATGCCGCGAAACTCACCGAGTCAAAGCGTTTCGCCGTTTGCGGAAGAAGTCTGATGTAGAACAAGTAGCAGAAGCATACATGCTCAAGAGGGATCACCCGAAATTCAAAGGCAACTGAATTTCGGCAACCGGGGCATCGAAGTCGGAATGCCGCGAAACTCACCGAGTCAAAGCGTTTCGCCGTTTGCGGAAGAAGTCTGATGTAGAACAAGTAGCAGAAGCATACATGCTCAAGAGGGATCACCCGAAATTCAAAGGCAACTGAATTTCGGCAACCGGGGCATCGAAGTCGGAATGCCGCGAAACTCACCGAGTCAAAGCGTTTCGCCGTTTGCGGAAGAAGTCTGATGTAGAACAAGTAGCAGAAGCATACATGCTCAAGAGGGATCACCCGAAATTCAAAGGCAACTGAATTTCGGCAACCGGGGCATCGAAGTCGGAATGCCGCGAAACTCACCGAGTCAAAGCGTTTCGCCGTTTGCGGAAGAAGTCTGATGTAGAACAAGTAGCAGAAGCATACATGCTCAAGAGGGATCACCCGAAATTCAAAGGCAACTGAATTTCGGCAACCGGGGCATCGAAGTCGGAATGCCGCGAAACTCACCGAGTCAAAGCGTTTCGCCGTTTGCGGAAGAAGTCTGATGTAGAACAAGTAGCAGAAGCATACATGCTCAAGAGGGATCACCCGAAATTCAAAGGCAACTGAATTTCGGCAACCGGGGCATCGAAGTCGGAATGCCGCGAAACTCACCGAGTCAAAGCGTTTCGCCGTTTGCGGAAGAAGTCTGATGTAGAACAAGTAGCAGAAGCATACATGCTCAAGAGGGATCACCCGAAATTCAAAGGCAACTGAATTTCGGCAACCGGGGCATCGAAGTCGGAATGCCGCGAAACTCACCGAGTCAAAGCGTTTCGCCGTTTGCGGAAGAAGTCTGATGTAGAACAAGTAGCAGAAGCATACATGCTCAAGAGGGATCACCCGAAATTCAAAGGCAACTGAATTTCGGCAACCGGGGCATCGAAGTCGGAATGCCGCGAAACTCACCGAGTCAAAGCGTTTCGCCGTTTGCGGAAGAAGTCTGATGTAGAACAAGTAGCAGAAGCATACATGCTCAAGAGGGATCACCCGAAATTCAAAGGCAACTGAATTTCGGCAACCGGGGCATCGAAGTCGGAATGCCGCGAAACTCACCGAGTCAAAGCGTTTCGCCGTTTGCGGAAGAAGTCTGATGTAGAACAAGTAGCAGAAGCATACATGCTCAAGAGGGATCACCCGAAATTCAAAGGCAACTGAATTTCGGCAACCGGGGCATCGAAGTCGGAATGCCGCGAAACTCACCGAGTCAAAGCGTTTCGCCGTTTGCGGAAGAAGTCTGATGTAGAACAAGTAGCAGAAGCATACATGCTCAAGAGGGATCACCCGAAATTCAAAGGCAACTGAATTTCGGCAACCGGGGCATCGAAGTCGGAATGCCGCGAAACTCACCGAGTCAAAGCGTTTCGCCGTTTGCGGAAGAAGTCTGATGTAGAACAAGTAGCAGAAGCATACATGCTCAAGAGGGATCACCCGAAATTCAAAGGCAACTGAATTTCGGCAACCGGGGCATCGAAGTCGGAATGCCGCGAAACTCACCGAGTCAAAGCGTTTCGCCGTTTGCGGAAGAAGTCTGATGTAGAACAAGTAGCAGAAGCATACATGCTCAAGAGGGATCACCCGAAATTCAAAGGCAACTGAATTTCGGCAACCGGGGCATCGAAGTCGGAATGCCGCGAAACTCACCGAGTCAAAGCGTTTCGCCGTTTGCGGAAGAAGTCTGATGTAGAACAAGTAGCAGAAGCATACATGCTCAAGAGGGATCACCCGAAATTCAAAGGCAACTGAATTTCGGCAACCGGGGCATCGAAGTCGGAATGCCGCGAAACTCACCGAGTCAAAGCGTTTCGCCGTTTGCGGAAGAAGTCTGATGTAGAACAAGTAGCAGAAGCATACATGCTCAAGAGGGATCACCCGAAATTCAAAGGCAACTGAATTTCGGCAACCGGGGCATCGAAGTCGGAATGCCGCGAAACTCACCGAGTCAAAGCGTTTCGCCGTTTGCGGAAGAAGTCTGATGTAGAACAAGTAGCAGAAGCATACATGCTCAAGAGGGATCACCCGAAATTCAAAGGCAACTGAATTTCGGCAACCGGGGCATCGAAGTCGGAATGCCGCGAAACTCACCGAGTCAAAGCGTTTCGCCGTTTGCGGAAGAAGTCTGATGTAGAACAAGTAGCAGAAGCATACATGCTCAAGAGGGATCACCCGAAATTCAAAGGCAACTGAATTTCGGCAACCGGGGCATCGAAGTCGGAATGCCGCGAAACTCACCGAGTCAAAGCGTTTCGCCGTTTGCGGAAGAAGTCTGATGTAGAACAAGTAGCAGAAGCATACATGCTCAAGAGGGATCACCCGAAATTCAAAGGCAACTGAATTTCGGCAACCGGGGCATCGAAGTCGGAATGCCGCGAAACTCACCGAGTCAAAGCGTTTCGCCGTTTGCGGAAGAAGTCTGATGTAGAACAAGTAGCAGAAGCATACATGCTCAAGAGGGATCACCCGAAATTCAAAGGCAACTGAATTTCGGCAACCGGGGCATCGAAGTCGGAATGCCGCGAAACTCACCGAGTCAAAGCGTTTCGCCGTTTGCGGAAGAAGTCTGATGTAGAACAAGTAGCAGAAGCATACATGCTCAAGAGGGATCACCCGAAATTCAAAGGCAACTGAATTTCGGCAACCGGGGCATCGAAGTCGGAATGCCGCGAAACTCACCGAGTCAAAGCGTTTCGCCGTTTGCGGAAGAAGTCTGATGTAGAACAAGTAGCAGAAGCATACATGCTCAAGAGGGATCACCCGAAATTCAAAGGCAACTGAATTTCGGCAACCGGGGCATCGAAGTCGGAATGCCGCGAAACTCACCGAGTCAAAGCGTTTCGCCGTTTGCGGAAGAAGTCTGATGTAGAACAAGTAGCAGAAGCATACATGCTCAAGAGGGATCACCCGAAATTCAAAGGCAACTGAATTTCGGCAACGGGGCATCGAAGTCGGAATGCCGCGAAACTCACCGAGTCAAAGCGTTTCGCCGTTTGCGGAAGAAGTCTGATGTAGAACAAGTAGCAGAAGCATACATGCTCAAGAGGGATCACCCGAAATTCAAAGGCAACTGAATTTCGGCAACCGGGGCATCGAAGTCGGAATGCCGCGAAACTCACCGAGTCAAAGCGTTTCGCCGTTTGCGGAAGAAGTCTGATGTAGAACAAGTAGCAGAAGCATACATGCTCAAGAGGGATCACCCGAAATTCAAAGGCAACTGAATTTCGGCAACCGGGGCATCGAAGTCGGAATGCCGCGAAACTCACCGAGTCAAAGCGTTTCGCCGTTTGCGGAAGAAGTCTGATGTAGAACAAGTAGCAGAAGCATACATGCTCAAGAGGGATCACCCGAAATTCAAAGGCAACTGAATTTCGGCAACCGGGGCATCGAAGTCGGAATGCCGCGAAACTCACCGAGTCAAAGCGTTTCGCCGTTTGCGGAAGAAGTCTGATGTAGAACAAGTAGCAGAAGCATACATGCTCAAGAGGGATCACCCGAAATTCAAAGGCAACTGAATTTCGGCAACCGGGGCATCGAAGTCGGAATGCCGCGAAACTCACCGAGTCAAAGCGTTTCGCCGTTTGCGGAAGAAGTCTGATGTAGAACAAGTAGCAGAAGCATACATGCTCAAGAGGGATCACCCGAAATTCAAAGGCAACTGAATTTCGGCAACCGGGGCATCGAAGTCGGAATGCCGCGAAACTCACCGAGTCAAAGCGTTTCGCCGTTTGCGGAAGAAGTCTGATGTAGAACAAGTAGCAGAAGCATACATGCTCAAGAGGGATCACCCGAAATTCAAAGGCAACTGAATTTCGGCAACCGGGGCATCGAAGTCGGAATGCCGCGAAACTCACCGAGTCAAAGCGTTTCGCCGTTTGCGGAAGAAGTCTGATGTAGAACAAGTAGCAGAAGCATACATGCTCAAGAGGGATCACCCGAAATTCAAAGGCAACTGAATTTCGGCAACCGGGGCATCGAAGTCGGAATGCCGCGAAACTCACCGAGTCAAAGCGTTTCGCCGTTTGCGGAAGAAGTCTGATGTAGAACAAGTAGCAGAAGCATACATGCTCAAGAGGGATCACCCGAAATTCAAAGGCAACTGAATTTCGGCAACCGGGGCATCGAAGTCGGAATGCCGCGAAACTCACCGAGTCAAAGCGTTTCGCCGTTTGCGGAAGAAGTCTGATGTAGAACAAGTAGCAGAAGCATACATGCTCAAGAGGGATCACCCGAAATTCAAAGGCAACTGAATTTCGGCAACCGGGGCATCGAAGTCGGAATGCCGCGAAACTCACCGAGTCAAAGCGTTTCGCCGTTTGCGGAAGAAGTCTGATGTAGAACAAGTAGCAGAAGCATACATGCTCAAGAGGGATCACCCGAAATTCAAAGGCAACTGAATTTCGGCAACCGGGGCATCGAAGTCGGAATGCCGCGAAACTCACCGAGTCAAAGCGTTTCGCCGTTTGCGGAAGAAGTCTGATGTAGAACAAGTAGCAGAAGCATACATGCTCAAGAGGGATCACCCGAAATTCAAAGGCAACTGAATTTCGGCAACCGGGGCATCGAAGTCGGAATGCCGCGAAACTCACCGAGTCAAAGCGTTTCGCCGTTTGCGGAAGAAGTCTGATGTAGAACAAGTAGCAGAAGCATACATGCTCAAGAGGGATCACCCGAAATTCAAAGGCAACTGAATTTCGGCAACCGGGGCATCGAAGTCGGAATGCCGCGAAACTCACCGAGTCAAAGCGTTTCGCCGTTTGCGGAAGAAGTCTGATGTAGAACAAGTAGCAGAAGCATACATGCTCAAGAGGGATCACCCGAAATTCAAAGGCAACTGAATTTCGGCAACCGGGGCATCGAAGTCGGAATGCCGCGAAACTCACCGAGTCAAAGCGTTTCGCCGTTTGCGGAAGAAGTCTGATGTAGAACAAGTAGCAGAAGCATACATGCTCAAGAGGGATCACCCGAAATTCAAAGGCAACTGAATTTCGGCAACCGGGGCATCGAAGTCGGAATGCCGCGAAACTCACCGAGTCAAAGCGTTTCGCCGTTTGCGGAAGAAGTCTGATGTAGAACAAGTAGCAGAAGCATACATGCTCAAGAGGGATCACCCGAAATTCAAAGGCAACTGAATTTCGGCAACCGGGGCATCGAAGTCGGAATGCCGCGAAACTCACCGAGTCAAAGCGTTTCGCCGTTTGCGGAAGAAGTCTGATGTAGAACAAGTAGCAGAAGCATACATGCTCAAGAGGGATCACCCGAAATTCAAAGGCAACTGAATTTCGGCAACCGGGGCATCGAAGTCGGAATGCCGCGAAACTCACCGAGTCAAAGCGTTTCGCCGTTTGCGGAAGAAGTCTGATGTAGAACAAGTAGCAGAAGCATACATGCTCAAGAGGGATCACCCGAAATTCAAAGGCAACTGAATTTCGGCAACCGGGGCATCGAAGTCGGAATGCCGCGAAACTCACCGAGTCAAAGCGTTTCGCCGTTTGCGGAAGAAGTCTGATGTAGAACAAGTAGCAGAAGCATACATGCTCAAGAGGGATCACCCGAAATTCAAAGGCAACTGAATTTCGGCAACCGGGGCATCGAAGTCGGAATGCCGCGAAACTCACCGAGTCAAAGCGTTTCGCCGTTTGCGGAAGAAGTCTGATGTAGAACAAGTAGCAGAAGCATACATGCTCAAGAGGGATCACCCGAAATTCAAAGGCAACTGAATTTCGGCAACCGGGGCATCGAAGTCGGAATGCCGCGAAACTCACCGAGTCAAAGCGTTTCGCCGTTTGCGGAAGAAGTCTGATGTAGAACAAGTAGCAGAAGCATACATGCTCAAGAGGGATCACCCGAAATTCAAAGGCAACTGAATTTCGGCAACCGGGGCATCGAAGTCGGAATGCCGCGAAACTCACCGAGTCAAAGCGTTTCGCCGTTTGCGGAAGAAGTCTGATGTAGAACAAGTAGCAGAAGCATACATGCTCAAGAGGGATCACCCGAAATTCAAAGGCAACTGAATTTCGGCAACCGGGGCATCGAAGTCGGAATGCCGCGAAACTCACCGAGTCAAAGCGTTTCGCCGTTTGCGGAAGAAGTCTGATGTAGAACAAGTAGCAGAAGCATACATGCTCAAGAGGGATCACCCGAAATTCAAAGGCAACTGAATTTCGGCAACCGGGGCATCGAAGTCGGAATGCCGCGAAACTCACCGAGTCAAAGCGTTTCGCCGTTTGCGGAAGAAGTCTGATGTAGAACAAGTAGCAGAAGCATACATGCTCAAGAGGGATCACCCGAAATTCAAAGGCAACTGAATTTCGGCAACCGGGGCATCGAAGTCGGAATGCCGCGAAACTCACCGAGTCAAAGCGTTTCGCCGTTTGCGGAAGAAGTCTGATGTAGAACAAGTAGCAGAAGCATACATGCTCAAGAGGGATCACCCGAAATTCAAAGGCAACTGAATTTCGGCAACCGGGGCATCGAAGTCGGAATGCCGCGAAACTCACCGAGTCAAAGCGTTTCGCCGTTTGCGGAAGAAGTCTGATGTAGAACAAGTAGCAGAAGCATACATGCTCAAGAGGGATCACCCGAAATTCAAAGGCAACTGAATTTCGGCAACCGGGGCATCGAAGTCGGAATGCCGCGAAACTCACCGAGTCAAAGCGTTTCGCCGTTTGCGGAAGAAGTCTGATGTAGAACAAGTAGCAGAAGCATACATGCTCAAGAGGGATCACCCGAAATTCAAAGGCAACTGAATTTCGGCAACCGGGGCATCGAAGTCGGAATGCCGCGAAACTCACCGAGTCAAAGCGTTTCGCCGTTTGCGGAAGAAGTCTGATGTAGAACAAGTAGCAGAAGCATACATGCTCAAGAGGGATCACCCGAAATTCAAAGGCAACTGAATTTCGGCAACCGGGGCATCGAAGTCGGAATGCCGCGAAACTCACCGAGTCAAAGCGTTTCGCCGTTTGCGGAAGAAGTCTGATGTAGAACAAGTAGCAGAAGCATACATGCTCAAGAGGGATCACCCGAAATTCAAAGGCAACTGAATTTCGGCAACCGGGGCATCGAAGTCGGAATGCCGCGAAACTCACCGAGTCAAAGCGTTTCGCCGTTTGCGGAAGAAGTCTGATGTAGAACAAGTAGCAGAAGCATACATGCTCAAGAGGGATCACCCGAAATTCAAAGGCAACTGAATTTCGGCAACGGGGCATCGAAGTCGGAATGCCGCGAAACTCACCGAGTCAAAGCGTTTCGCCGTTTGCGGAAGAAGTCTGATGTAGAACAAGTAGCAGAAGCATACATGCTCAAGAGGGATCACCCGAAATTCAAAGGCAACTGAATTTCGGCAACCGGGGCATCGAAGTCGGAATGCCGCGAAACTCACCGAGTCAAAGCGTTTCGCCGTTTGCGGAAGAAGTCTGATGTAGAACAAGTAGCAGAAGCATACATGCTCAAGAGGGATCACCCGAAATTCAAAGGCAACTGAATTTCGGCAACCGGGGCATCGAAGTCGGAATGCCGCGAAACTCACCGAGTCAAAGCGTTTCGCCGTTTGCGGAAGAAGTCTGATGTAGAACAAGTAGCAGAAGCATACATGCTCAAGAGGGATCACCCGAAATTCAAAGGCAACTGAATTTCGGCAACCGGGGCATCGAAGTCGGAATGCCGCGAAACTCACCGAGTCAAAGCGTTTCGCCGTTTGCGGAAGAAGTCTGATGTAGAACAAGTAGCAGAAGCATACATGCTCAAGAGGGATCACCCGAAATTCAAAGGCAACTGAATTTCGGCAACCGGGGCATCGAAGTCGGAATGCCGCGAAACTCACCGAGTCAAAGCGTTTCGCCGTTTGCGGAAGAAGTCTGATGTAGAACAAGTAGCAGAAGCATACATGCTCAAGAGGGATCACCCGAAATTCAAAGGCAACTGAATTTCGGCAACCGGGGCATCGAAGTCGGAATGCCGCGAAACTCACCGAGTCAAAGCGTTTCGCCGTTTGCGGAAGAAGTCTGATGTAGAACAAGTAGCAGAAGCATACATGCTCAAGAGGGATCACCCGAAATTCAAAGGCAACTGAATTTCGGCAACCGGGGCATCGAAGTCGGAATGCCGCGAAACTCACCGAGTCAAAGCGTTTCGCCGTTTGCGGAAGAAGTCTGATGTAGAACAAGTAGCAGAAGCATACATGCTCAAGAGGGATCACCCGAAATTCAAAGGCAACTGAATTTCGGCAACCGGGGCATCGAAGTCGGAATGCCGCGAAACTCACCGAGTCAAAGCGTTTCGCCGTTTGCGGAAGAAGTCTGATGTAGAACAAGTAGCAGAAGCATACATGCTCAAGAGGGATCACCCGAAATTCAAAGGCAACTGAATTTCGGCAACCGGGGCATCGAAGTCGGAATGCCGCGAAACTCACCGAGTCAAAGCGTTTCGCCGTTTGCGGAAGAAGTCTGATGTAGAACAAGTAGCAGAAGCATACATGCTCAAGAGGGATCACCCGAAATTCAAAGGCAACTGAATTTCGGCAACCGGGGCATCGAAGTCGGAATGCCGCGAAACTCACCGAGTCAAAGCGTTTCGCCGTTTGCGGAAGAAGTCTGATGTAGAACAAGTAGCAGAAGCATACATGCTCAAGAGGGATCACCCGAAATTCAAAGGCAACTGAATTTCGGCAACCGGGGCATCGAAGTCGGAATGCCGCGAAACTCACCGAGTCAAAGCGTTTCGCCGTTTGCGGAAGAAGTCTGATGTAGAACAAGTAGCAGAAGCATACATGCTCAAGAGGGATCACCCGAAATTCAAAGGCAACTGAATTTCGGCAACCGGGGCATCGAAGTCGGAATGCCGCGAAACTCACCGAGTCAAAGCGTTTCGCCGTTTGCGGAAGAAGTCTGATGTAGAACAAGTAGCAGAAGCATACATGCTCAAGAGGGATCACCCGAAATTCAAAGGCAACTGAATTTCGGCAACCGGGGCATCGAAGTCGGAATGCCGCGAAACTCACCGAGTCAAAGCGTTTCGCCGTTTGCGGAAGAAGTCTGATGTAGAACAAGTAGCAGAAGCATACATGCTCAAGAGGGATCACCCGAAATTCAAAGGCAACTGAATTTCGGCAACCGGGGCATCGAAGTCGGAATGCCGCGAAACTCACCGAGTCAAAGCGTTTCGCCGTTTGCGGAAGAAGTCTGATGTAGAACAAGTAGCAGAAGCATACATGCTCAAGAGGGATCACCCGAAATTCAAAGGCAACTGAATTTCGGCAACCGGGGCATCGAAGTCGGAATGCCGCGAAACTCACCGAGTCAAAGCGTTTCGCCGTTTGCGGAAGAAGTCTGATGTAGAACAAGTAGCAGAAGCATACATGCTCAAGAGGGATCACCCGAAATTCAAAGGCAACTGAATTTCGGCAACCGGGGCATCGAAGTCGGAATGCCGCGAAACTCACCGAGTCAAAGCGTTTCGCCGTTTGCGGAAGAAGTCTGATGTAGAACAAGTAGCAGAAGCATACATGCTCAAGAGGGATCACCCGAAATTCAAAGGCAACTGAATTTCGGCAACCGGGGCATCGAAGTCGGAATGCCGCGAAACTCACCGAGTCAAAGCGTTTCGCCGTTTGCGGAAGAAGTCTGATGTAGAACAAGTAGCAGAAGCATACATGCTCAAGAGGGATCACCCGAAATTCAAAGGCAACTGAATTTCGGCAACCGGGGCATCGAAGTCGGAATGCCGCGAAACTCACCGAGTCAAAGCGTTTCGCCGTTTGCGGAAGAAGTCTGATGTAGAACAAGTAGCAGAAGCATACATGCTCAAGAGGGATCACCCGAAATTCAAAGGCAACTGAATTTCGGCAACCGGGGCATCGAAGTCGGAATGCCGCGAAACTCACCGAGTCAAAGCGTTTCGCCGTTTGCGGAAGAAGTCTGATGTAGAACAAGTAGCAGAAGCATACATGCTCAAGAGGGATCACCCGAAATTCAAAGGCAACTGAATTTCGGCAACCGGGGCATCGAAGTCGGAATGCCGCGAAACTCACCGAGTCAAAGCGTTTCGCCGTTTGCGGAAGAAGTCTGATGTAGAACAAGTAGCAGAAGCATACATGCTCAAGAGGGATCACCCGAAATTCAAAGGCAACTGAATTTCGGCAACCGGGGCATCGAAGTCGGAATGCCGCGAAACTCACCGAGTCAAAGCGTTTCGCCGTTTGCGGAAGAAGTCTGATGTAGAACAAGTAGCAGAAGCATACATGCTCAAGAGGGATCACCCGAAATTCAAAGGCAACTGAATTTCGGCAACCGGGGCATCGAAGTCGGAATGCCGCGAAACTCACCGAGTCAAAGCGTTTCGCCGTTTGCGGAAGAAGTCTGATGTAGAACAAGTAGCAGAAGCATACATGCTCAAGAGGGATCACCCGAAATTCAAAGGCAACTGAATTTCGGCAACCGGGGCATCGAAGTCGGAATGCCGCGAAACTCACCGAGTCAAAGCGTTTCGCCGTTTGCGGAAGAAGTCTGATGTAGAACAAGTAGCAGAAGCATACATGCTCAAGAGGGATCACCCGAAATTCAAAGGCAACTGAATTTCGGCAACCGGGGCATCGAAGTCGGAATGCCGCGAAACTCACCGAGTCAAAGCGTTTCGCCGTTTGCGGAAGAAGTCTGATGTAGAACAAGTAGCAGAAGCATACATGCTCAAGAGGGATCACCCGAAATTCAAAGGCAACTGAATTTCGGCAACCGGGGCATCGAAGTCGGAATGCCGCGAAACTCACCGAGTCAAAGCGTTTCGCCGTTTGCGGAAGAAGTCTGATGTAGAACAAGTAGCAGAAGCATACATGCTCAAGAGGGATCACCCGAAATTCAAAGGCAACTGAATTTCGGCAACCGGGGCATCGAAGTCGGAATGCCGCGAAACTCACCGAGTCAAAGCGTTTCGCCGTTTGCGGAAGAAGTCTGATGTAGAACAAGTAGCAGAAGCATACATGCTCAAGAGGGATCACCCGAAATTCAAAGGCAACTGAATTTCGGCAACCGGGGCATCGAAGTCGGAATGCCGCGAAACTCACCGAGTCAAAGCGTTTCGCCGTTTGCGGAAGAAGTCTGATGTAGAACAAGTAGCAGAAGCATACATGCTCAAGAGGGATCACCCGAAATTCAAAGGCAACTGAATTTCGGCAACCGGGGCATCGAAGTCGGAATGCCGCGAAACTCACCGAGTCAAAGCGTTTCGCCGTTTGCGGAAGAAGTCTGATGTAGAACAAGTAGCAGAAGCATACATGCTCAAGAGGGATCACCCGAAATTCAAAGGCAACTGAATTTCGGCAACCGGGGCATCGAAGTCGGAATGCCGCGAAACTCACCGAGTCAAAGCGTTTCGCCGTTTGCGGAAGAAGTCTGATGTAGAACAAGTAGCAGAAGCATACATGCTCAAGAGGGATCACCCGAAATTCAAAGGCAACTGAATTTCGGCAACCGGGGCATCGAAGTCGGAATGCCGCGAAACTCACCGAGTCAAAGCGTTTCGCCGTTTGCGGAAGAAGTCTGATGTAGAACAAGTAGCAGAAGCATACATGCTCAAGAGGGATCACCCGAAATTCAAAGGCAACTGAATTTCGGCAACCGGGGCATCGAAGTCGGAATGCCGCGAAACTCACCGAGTCAAAGCGTTTCGCCGTTTGCGGAAGAAGTCTGATGTAGAACAAGTAGCAGAAGCATACATGCTCAAGAGGGATCACCCGAAATTCAAAGGCAACTGAATTTCGGCAACCGGGGCATCGAAGTCGGAATGCCGCGAAACTCACCGAGTCAAAGCGTTTCGCCGTTTGCGGAAGAAGTCTGATGTAGAACAAGTAGCAGAAGCATACATGCTCAAGAGGGATCACCCGAAATTCAAAGGCAACTGAATTTCGGCAACCGGGGCATCGAAGTCGGAATGCCGCGAAACTCACCGAGTCAAAGCGTTTCGCCGTTTGCGGAAGAAGTCTGATGTAGAACAAGTAGCAGAAGCATACATGCTCAAGAGGGATCACCCGAAATTCAAAGGCAACTGAATTTCGGCAACGGGGCATCGAAGTCGGAATGCCGCGAAACTCACCGAGTCAAAGCGTTTCGCCGTTTGCGGAAGAAGTCTGATGTAGAACAAGTAGCAGAAGCATACATGCTCAAGAGGGATCACCCGAAATTCAAAGGCAACTGAATTTCGGCAACCGGGGCATCGAAGTCGGAATGCCGCGAAACTCACCGAGTCAAAGCGTTTCGCCGTTTGCGGAAGAAGTCTGATGTAGAACAAGTAGCAGAAGCATACATGCTCAAGAGGGATCACCCGAAATTCAAAGGCAACTGAATTTCGGCAACCGGGGCATCGAAGTCGGAATGCCGCGAAACTCACCGAGTCAAAGCGTTTCGCCGTTTGCGGAAGAAGTCTGATGTAGAACAAGTAGCAGAAGCATACATGCTCAAGAGGGATCACCCGAAATTCAAAGGCAACTGAATTTCGGCAACCGGGGCATCGAAGTCGGAATGCCGCGAAACTCACCGAGTCAAAGCGTTTCGCCGTTTGCGGAAGAAGTCTGATGTAGAACAAGTAGCAGAAGCATACATGCTCAAGAGGGATCACCCGAAATTCAAAGGCAACTGAATTTCGGCAACCGGGGCATCGAAGTCGGAATGCCGCGAAACTCACCGAGTCAAAGCGTTTCGCCGTTTGCGGAAGAAGTCTGATGTAGAACAAGTAGCAGAAGCATACATGCTCAAGAGGGATCACCCGAAATTCAAAGGCAACTGAATTTCGGCAACCGGGGCATCGAAGTCGGAATGCCGCGAAACTCACCGAGTCAAAGCGTTTCGCCGTTTGCGGAAGAAGTCTGATGTAGAACAAGTAGCAGAAGCATACATGCTCAAGAGGGATCACCCGAAATTCAAAGGCAACTGAATTTCGGCAACCGGGGCATCGAAGTCGGAATGCCGCGAAACTCACCGAGTCAAAGCGTTTCGCCGTTTGCGGAAGAAGTCTGATGTAGAACAAGTAGCAGAAGCATACATGCTCAAGAGGGATCACCCGAAATTCAAAGGCAACTGAATTTCGGCAACCGGGGCATCGAAGTCGGAATGCCGCGAAACTCACCGAGTCAAAGCGTTTCGCCGTTTGCGGAAGAAGTCTGATGTAGAACAAGTAGCAGAAGCATACATGCTCAAGAGGGATCACCCGAAATTCAAAGGCAACTGAATTTCGGCAACCGGGGCATCGAAGTCGGAATGCCGCGAAACTCACCGAGTCAAAGCGTTTCGCCGTTTGCGGAAGAAGTCTGATGTAGAACAAGTAGCAGAAGCATACATGCTCAAGAGGGATCACCCGAAATTCAAAGGCAACTGAATTTCGGCAACCGGGGCATCGAAGTCGGAATGCCGCGAAACTCACCGAGTCAAAGCGTTTCGCCGTTTGCGGAAGAAGTCTGATGTAGAACAAGTAGCAGAAGCATACATGCTCAAGAGGGATCACCCGAAATTCAAAGGCAACTGAATTTCGGCAACCGGGGCATCGAAGTCGGAATGCCGCGAAACTCACCGAGTCAAAGCGTTTCGCCGTTTGCGGAAGAAGTCTGATGTAGAACAAGTAGCAGAAGCATACATGCTCAAGAGGGATCACCCGAAATTCAAAGGCAACTGAATTTCGGCAACCGGGGCATCGAAGTCGGAATGCCGCGAAACTCACCGAGTCAAAGCGTTTCGCCGTTTGCGGAAGAAGTCTGATGTAGAACAAGTAGCAGAAGCATACATGCTCAAGAGGGATCACCCGAAATTCAAAGGCAACTGAATTTCGGCAACCGGGGCATCGAAGTCGGAATGCCGCGAAACTCACCGAGTCAAAGCGTTTCGCCGTTTGCGGAAGAAGTCTGATGTAGAACAAGTAGCAGAAGCATACATGCTCAAGAGGGATCACCCGAAATTCAAAGGCAACTGAATTTCGGCAACCGGGGCATCGAAGTCGGAATGCCGCGAAACTCACCGAGTCAAAGCGTTTCGCCGTTTGCGGAAGAAGTCTGATGTAGAACAAGTAGCAGAAGCATACATGCTCAAGAGGGATCACCCGAAATTCAAAGGCAACTGAATTTCGGCAACCGGGGCATCGAAGTCGGAATGCCGCGAAACTCACCGAGTCAAAGCGTTTCGCCGTTTGCGGAAGAAGTCTGATGTAGAACAAGTAGCAGAAGCATACATGCTCAAGAGGGATCACCCGAAATTCAAAGGCAACTGAATTTCGGCAACCGGGGCATCGAAGTCGGAATGCCGCGAAACTCACCGAGTCAAAGCGTTTCGCCGTTTGCGGAAGAAGTCTGATGTAGAACAAGTAGCAGAAGCATACATGCTCAAGAGGGATCACCCGAAATTCAAAGGCAACTGAATTTCGGCAACCGGGGCATCGAAGTCGGAATGCCGCGAAACTCACCGAGTCAAAGCGTTTCGCCGTTTGCGGAAGAAGTCTGATGTAGAACAAGTAGCAGAAGCATACATGCTCAAGAGGGATCACCCGAAATTCAAAGGCAACTGAATTTCGGCAACCGGGGCATCGAAGTCGGAATGCCGCGAAACTCACCGAGTCAAAGCGTTTCGCCGTTTGCGGAAGAAGTCTGATGTAGAACAAGTAGCAGAAGCATACATGCTCAAGAGGGATCACCCGAAATTCAAAGGCAACTGAATTTCGGCAACCGGGGCATCGAAGTCGGAATGCCGCGAAACTCACCGAGTCAAAGCGTTTCGCCGTTTGCGGAAGAAGTCTGATGTAGAACAAGTAGCAGAAGCATACATGCTCAAGAGGGATCACCCGAAATTCAAAGGCAACTGAATTTCGGCAACCGGGGCATCGAAGTCGGAATGCCGCGAAACTCACCGAGTCAAAGCGTTTCGCCGTTTGCGGAAGAAGTCTGATGTAGAACAAGTAGCAGAAGCATACATGCTCAAGAGGGATCACCCGAAATTCAAAGGCAACTGAATTTCGGCAACCGGGGCATCGAAGTCGGAATGCCGCGAAACTCACCGAGTCAAAGCGTTTCGCCGTTTGCGGAAGAAGTCTGATGTAGAACAAGTAGCAGAAGCATACATGCTCAAGAGGGATCACCCGAAATTCAAAGGCAACTGAATTTCGGCAACCGGGGCATCGAAGTCGGAATGCCGCGAAACTCACCGAGTCAAAGCGTTTCGCCGTTTGCGGAAGAAGTCTGATGTAGAACAAGTAGCAGAAGCATACATGCTCAAGAGGGATCACCCGAAATTCAAAGGCAACTGAATTTCGGCAACCGGGGCATCGAAGTCGGAATGCCGCGAAACTCACCGAGTCAAAGCGTTTCGCCGTTTGCGGAAGAAGTCTGATGTAGAACAAGTAGCAGAAGCATACATGCTCAAGAGGGATCACCCGAAATTCAAAGGCAACTGAATTTCGGCAACCGGGGCATCGAAGTCGGAATGCCGCGAAACTCACCGAGTCAAAGCGTTTCGCCGTTTGCGGAAGAAGTCTGATGTAGAACAAGTAGCAGAAGCATACATGCTCAAGAGGGATCACCCGAAATTCAAAGGCAACTGAATTTCGGCAACCGGGGCATCGAAGTCGGAATGCCGCGAAACTCACCGAGTCAAAGCGTTTCGCCGTTTGCGGAAGAAGTCTGATGTAGAACAAGTAGCAGAAGCATACATGCTCAAGAGGGATCACCCGAAATTCAAAGGCAACTGAATTTCGGCAACCGGGGCATCGAAGTCGGAATGCCGCGAAACTCACCGAGTCAAAGCGTTTCGCCGTTTGCGGAAGAAGTCTGATGTAGAACAAGTAGCAGAAGCATACATGCTCAAGAGGGATCACCCGAAATTCAAAGGCAACTGAATTTCGGCAACCGGGGCATCGAAGTCGGAATGCCGCGAAACTCACCGAGTCAAAGCGTTTCGCCGTTTGCGGAAGAAGTCTGATGTAGAACAAGTAGCAGAAGCATACATGCTCAAGAGGGATCACCCGAAATTCAAAGGCAACTGAATTTCGGCAACCGGGGCATCGAAGTCGGAATGCCGCGAAACTCACCGAGTCAAAGCGTTTCGCCGTTTGCGGAAGAAGTCTGATGTAGAACAAGTAGCAGAAGCATACATGCTCAAGAGGGATCACCCGAAATTCAAAGGCAACTGAATTTCGGCAACCGGGGCATCGAAGTCGGAATGCCGCGAAACTCACCGAGTCAAAGCGTTTCGCCGTTTGCGGAAGAAGTCTGATGTAGAACAAGTAGCAGAAGCATACATGCTCAAGAGGGATCACCCGAAATTCAAAGGCAACTGAATTTCGGCAACCGGGGCATCGAAGTCGGAATGCCGCGAAACTCACCGAGTCAAAGCGTTTCGCCGTTTGCGGAAGAAGTCTGATGTAGAACAAGTAGCAGAAGCATACATGCTCAAGAGGGATCACCCGAAATTCAAAGGCAACTGAATTTCGGCAACCGGGGCATCGAAGTCGGAATGCCGCGAAACTCACCGAGTCAAAGCGTTTCGCCGTTTGCGGAAGAAGTCTGATGTAGAACAAGTAGCAGAAGCATACATGCTCAAGAGGGATCACCCGAAATTCAAAGGCAACTGAATTTCGGCAACCGGGGCATCGAAGTCGGAATGCCGCGAAACTCACCGAGTCAAAGCGTTTCGCCGTTTGCGGAAGAAGTCTGATGTAGAACAAGTAGCAGAAGCATACATGCTCAAGAGGGATCACCCGAAATTCAAAGGCAACTGAATTTCGGCAACCGGGGCATCGAAGTCGGAATGCCGCGAAACTCACCGAGTCAAAGCGTTTCGCCGTTTGCGGAAGAAGTCTGATGTAGAACAAGTAGCAGAAGCATACATGCTCAAGAGGGATCACCCGAAATTCAAAGGCAACTGAATTTCGGCAACCGGGGCATCGAAGTCGGAATGCCGCGAAACTCACCGAGTCAAAGCGTTTCGCCGTTTGCGGAAGAAGTCTGATGTAGAACAAGTAGCAGAAGCATACATGCTCAAGAGGGATCACCCGAAATTCAAAGGCAACTGAATTTCGGCAACCGGGGCATCGAAGTCGGAATGCCGCGAAACTCACCGAGTCAAAGCGTTTCGCCGTTTGCGGAAGAAGTCTGATGTAGAACAAGTAGCAGAAGCATACATGCTCAAGAGGGATCACCCGAAATTCAAAGGCAACTGAATTTCGGCAACCGGGGCATCGAAGTCGGAATGCCGCGAAACTCACCGAGTCAAAGCGTTTCGCCGTTTGCGGAAGAAGTCTGATGTAGAACAAGTAGCAGAAGCATACATGCTCAAGAGGGATCACCCGAAATTCAAAGGCAACTGAATTTCGGCAACCGGGGCATCGAAGTCGGAATGCCGCGAAACTCACCGAGTCAAAGCGTTTCGCCGTTTGCGGAAGAAGTCTGATGTAGAACAAGTAGCAGAAGCATACATGCTCAAGAGGGATCACCCGAAATTCAAAGGCAACTGAATTTCGGCAACCGGGGCATCGAAGTCGGAATGCCGCGAAACTCACCGAGTCAAAGCGTTTCGCCGTTTGCGGAAGAAGTCTGATGTAGAACAAGTAGCAGAAGCATACATGCTCAAGAGGGATCACCCGAAATTCAAAGGCAACTGAATTTCGGCAACCGGGGCATCGAAGTCGGAATGCCGCGAAACTCACCGAGTCAAAGCGTTTCGCCGTTTGCGGAAGAAGTCTGATGTAGAACAAGTAGCAGAAGCATACATGCTCAAGAGGGATCACCCGAAATTCAAAGGCAACTGAATTTCGGCAACCGGGGCATCGAAGTCGGAATGCCGCGAAACTCACCGAGTCAAAGCGTTTCGCCGTTTGCGGAAGAAGTCTGATGTAGAACAAGTAGCAGAAGCATACATGCTCAAGAGGGATCACCCGAAATTCAAAGGCAACTGAATTTCGGCAACCGGGGCATCGAAGTCGGAATGCCGCGAAACTCACCGAGTCAAAGCGTTTCGCCGTTTGCGGAAGAAGTCTGATGTAGAACAAGTAGCAGAAGCATACATGCTCAAGAGGGATCACCCGAAATTCAAAGGCAACTGAATTTCGGCAACCGGGGCATCGAAGTCGGAATGCCGCGAAACTCACCGAGTCAAAGCGTTTCGCCGTTTGCGGAAGAAGTCTGATGTAGAACAAGTAGCAGAAGCATACATGCTCAAGAGGGATCACCCGAAATTCAAAGGCAACTGAATTTCGGCAACCGGGGCATCGAAGTCGGAATGCCGCGAAACTCACCGAGTCAAAGCGTTTCGCCGTTTGCGGAAGAAGTCTGATGTAGAACAAGTAGCAGAAGCATACATGCTCAAGAGGGATCACCCGAAATTCAAAGGCAACTGAATTTCGGCAACGGGGCATCGAAGTCGGAATGCCGCGAAACTCACCGAGTCAAAGCGTTTCGCCGTTTGCGGAAGAAGTCTGATGTAGAACAAGTAGCAGAAGCATACATGCTCAAGAGGGATCACCCGAAATTCAAAGGCAACTGAATTTCGGCAACCGGGGCATCGAAGTCGGAATGCCGCGAAACTCACCGAGTCAAAGCGTTTCGCCGTTTGCGGAAGAAGTCTGATGTAGAACAAGTAGCAGAAGCATACATGCTCAAGAGGGATCACCCGAAATTCAAAGGCAACTGAATTTCGGCAAACGGGGCATCGAAGTCGGAATGCCGCGAAACTCACCGAGTCAAAGCGTTTCACCAGTGTTATGCGGCATATAGATCAGTCTGATGTTGAACAAGTTGTCTAAGCACATATTTGTACGTGCTCTAAGATGGGAATCACCCGACAATTCAAAAGGCAACTAAATTTCGGCAACTCTGGGCATCGCAATTGCGAATGCCGCGAAACTAACCGAGTCAAAAGCGATCTTGTCGAATCCAAGTTATGCCAGGAAGAAGATCTTGATGTGAGAACAAGTAGCAGAAGCATACATGCTCAAGAGGGATTGCACCCAGAAAGTTCAAAGGCAACGTTAATTTCGGCAAAGCAGTGGCATCGAAGTCGGAATGCTTGAAACTCCCAAGAGGTCAATAGCGTTTCCCCGTGATTGCGGGGGACAGAAAGGAAGTGTAAGGTAGAACCAAAGTTGCAGAAGCGATACATCGCTCAAAAGGGATCACCCGAAATTCAACAGGCAACTGAATTTCGGTCAAATCTTGGGTGCCAATCGAAGTCGGAAGTGCCGCATGAAATTCACCAGAAGTCAAAGGCGTTTCGCTCCGTTTGTAGAAAGGAAGTGTGATGTCTGAACAAGTAGACAGCAGCATACGCATGCTCAAAAGGGATCACCAGAAATTCAAAGGCAACTGAAATTTCGAGCTCAACCACGGGCATCATACAGTCGGAAATGCACGCGAAACTCAACCTGAGTCAAAGCGTTTCGCTGTTTGCGGAAGGAAGTATGATGTAGAACAATAAGCAGAAGCATACATGCTCAAAAGGGATCACCCAAAATTCAAAGCCAACTGAAATTCGGCAACCGTGGCATCGAAGTCGGAATGCCGCGAAACTCACCGAGTCAAAGCGTTTTGTCGTTTGCGGAACGAAGTTTGACGTAGAACAAGTACCAGAAGCATAGATGCTCAAGAGGGATCACCCGAAATTCAAAGCCAACTGAATTTCGGCAACCGGGGCATCGAAATCGGAATGTTGTGGAACTCACCGAGTCAAAGCGTTTCGCAGTTTGCGGAAGAAGTCTGATGTAGAACAAGTACCAGAAGCATAGATGCTCAAGAGGGATCACCCGAAATTCAAAGCCAACTGAATTTCGGCAACCGGGGCATCGAAATCGGAATGTTGTGGAACTCACCGAGTCAAAGCGTTTGGCCTTTTGCAGAAGAAATCTGACGTAGAACAAGTAGCAGAAGCATACATGCTCAAGAGGGATCACCCGAAATTCAAAGGCAACTGAATTTCGGCAATCGGGGCATCGAAGTCGGAATGCCATGAAACCCACCGAGATAAAGCGTTTCGCCGTTTGCGGAAGGAAGTGTGATGTAGAACAAGTAGCAGAAGCATACATGCTCAACAGGGATCACCCGAAATTCAAAGGCAACTGAATTTCGGCAACCCGGGCATCGAATTCGGAATGCCGCGAAACTCACCGAGTCAAAGCGTTTGGCCCTTTGCGGAAGAAGTGTGATGGAGAACAAGTAGCAGAAGCATACATGCTCAAGAGGGATCACCCAAAATTCAAAGGCAACTGAATTTCAGCAACCGAGGCATCGAAGTCGGAATGCCGCGAAACTCACCGAGTCAAAGCGTTTCGCCCTTTGCGGAAGAAGTCTGATGTAGAACAAGTAGCAGAAGCATACATGCTCAAGAGGGATCACCCGAAATTCAAAGGCAACTGAATTTCGGCAACCGGGGCATCGAAGTCGGAATGCCGCGAAACTCACCGAGTCAAAGCGTTTCACTGTTTGCGGAAGGAAGTGTGATGTAGAACAAGTAGCAGAAGCATACATGCTCAAGAGGGATCACCCGAAATTCAAAAGGCAACTGAATTTCGGCAACCGGGGCATCGAAGTCGGAATGCCGCGAAACTCACCGAGTCAAAGCGTTTCGCTGTTTGCAGAAGAAGTGTGATGTAGAACAAGTAGCAGAAGCATACATGCTCAAGAGGGATCACCCGAAATTCAAAGGCAACTGAATTTCGGCAACCGGGGCATCGAAGTCGGAATGCCGCGAAACTCACCGAGTCAAAGCGTTTCGCCGTTTGCGGAAGAAGTCTGATGTAGAACAAGTAGCAGAAGCATACATGCTCAAGAGGGATCACCCGAATTTCAAAGGCAACTGAATTTCGACAACCGTGGCATCGAAGTCGGAATGCCGCGAAACTCACCGAGGCAAAGCGTTTCGCCGTTTGCGGAACAAGTGTGATGTAGAACAAGTAGCAGAAGCATACATGCTCAAGAGGGATCACCCGAAATTCAAAGGCAACTGAATTTCGGCAACCGGGGCATCGAAGTCGGAATGCCGTGAAACTCACCGAGTCAAAGCGTTTCACTGTTTGCGGAAGGAAGTGTGATGTAGGACAAGTAGCAGAAGCATACATGCTCAAGAGGGATCACCCGAAATTCAAATGCAACTGAATTTCGGCAACCGGGGCATCGAAGTCGGAATGCCGCGAAACTCACCGAGTCAAAGCGTTTCGCTGTTTGCGGAAGGAAGTGTGATGTAGAACAAGTAGCAGAAGCATACATGCTCAAGAGGGATCACCCGAAATTCAAAGGCAACTGAATTTCGGCAACCGGGGCATCGAAGTCGGAATGCCGCGAAACTCACCGAGTCAAAGCGTTTCGCCGTTTGCGGAAGATAGTGTGATGTAGAACAAGTAGCAGAAGCATACATGCTCAAGAGGGATCACCCGAAATTCAAAGGCAACTGAATTTCGGCAACCGGGGCATCGAAGTCGGAATGCCGCGAAACTCACCGAGTCAAAGCGTTTGGCCATTTGCGGAAGAAGTCTGATGTAGAACAAGTAGCAGAAGCATACATGCTCAAGAGGGATCACCCGAAATTCAAAGGCAACTGAATTTCAGCAACCGGGGCATCGAAGTCGGAATGCCGCGAAACTCACCGAGTCAAAGCGTTCGCCGTTTGCGGAAGGAAGTCTGATGTAGAACAAGTAGCAGAAGCATACATGCTCAAGAGGGATCACCCGAAATTCAAAGGCAACTGAATTTCAGCAACCGGGGCATCGAAGTCGGAATGCCGCGAAACTCACCGAGTCAAAGCGTTTCGCTGTTTGCGGAAGGAAGTGTGATGTAGAACAAGTAGCAGAAGCATACATGCTCAAGAGGGATCACCCGAAATTCAAAGGCAACTGAATTTCGGCAACCGGGGCATCGAAGTCGGAATGCCGCGAAACTCACCGAGTCAAAGCGTTTCGCTGTTTGTGGAAGAAGTCTGATGTAGAACAAGTAGCAGAAGCATACATGCTCAAGAGGGATCACCGAAATTCAAAGGCAACTGAATTTCGGCAACGGGGCATCGAAGTCGGAATGCCGCGAAACTCACCGAGTCAAAGCGTTTCGCGTTTGCGGAAGAAGTGTGATGTAGAACAAGTAGCAGAAGCATACATGCTCAAGAGGGATCACCCGAAATTCAAAGGCAACTGAATTTCGGCAACCGGGGCATCGAATTTGGAATGCGGCGAAACTCACCGAGTCAAAGCGTTTCGCCGTTTACGGAAGAAGTGTGATGTAGAACAAGTAGCAGAAGCATACATGCTCAAGAGGGATCACCCGAAATTCAAAGGCAACTGAATTTCGGCAACCGGGGCATCGAATTTGGAATGCGGCGAAACTCACCGAGTCAAAGCGTTTCGCCGTTTGCGGAAGAAGTGTGATGTAGAACAAGTAGCAGAAGCATACATGCTCAAGAGGGATCACCCGAAATTCAAAGGCAACTGAATTTCGGCAACCGGGGCATCGAAGTCGGAATGCCATGAAACTCACCGAGTCAAAGCGTTTCGCCGTTTGCGGAAGAAGTGTGATGTAGAACAAGTAGCAGAAGCATACATGCTCAAAAGGGATCTCCCGAAATTCAAAGGCAACTGAATTTCGGCAACCGAGGCATCGAAGTCGGAATGCCACGAAACTCACCGAATCAAAGCGTTTGGCCATTTGCGGAAGAAGTCTAATGGAGAACAAGTAGCAGAAGCATACATGCTCAACACGGATCACCCGAAATTCAAAGGTAACTGAATTTCGGCAACCGGGGCATAGAATTCGTAATGGCCCGAAACTCACTGGGGTCAAAGTGTTTCGCCGTTTGCCGAAGAAGTGTGATGTAGAACAAGTAGCAGAAGCATACATGCTCAAGAGAGATCACCCGAAATTCAAAGGCAATTGAATTTCGGCAACCGGGGCATCGAATTCGGAATACCGCGAAACTCACTGAGTCAAAGCGTTGCCTTTTGCGGAAGGAAGTGTGATGTAGAACAAGTAGCAGAAGGATACATGCTCAAGAGGGATCACCCAAAATTCAAAGGCAACTGAAATTCGTCAACCGGGGCATCCAAGTCGGAATGCCGCGAAACTCACCGAGTCAAAGCGTTTCGCTGTTTGCGGAAGAACGTGTGATGTAGAACAAGTAGCAGAAGCATACATGCTCAAGAGGGATCACCCGAAATTCAAAGGCAACTGAATTTCGGCAACCGGGGCATCGAAGTCAGAATGCCGCGAAACTCACCGAGTCAAAGCGTTTCGCCATTTGCGGAAGGAAGTCTGATGTAGAACAAGTAGCAGAAGCATACATGCTCAAGAGGGATCACCCGAAATTCAAAGGCAACTGAATTTCGGCAACCGGGGCATCGAAGTCGGAATGCCGCGAAACTCACCGAGTCAAAGCGTTTCGCCGTTTGCGGAAGAAGTGTGATGTAGAACAAGTAGCAGAAGCATACATGCTCAAGAGGGATCACCCGAAATTCAAAGGCAACTGAATTTCGGCAACCGAGGCATCGAAGTCGGAATGCCGCGAAACTCACCGAGTCAAAGCGTTGCGCGTTTGCGGAAGAAGTGTGATGTAGAACAAGTAGCAGAAGCATACATGCTCAAGAGGGATCACCCGAAATTCAAAGGCAACTGAATTTCGGCAACCGGGGCATCGAAGTCGGAATGCCGCGAAACTCACCGAGTCAAAGCGTGCCCTGTTTGCGGAAGGAAGTGTGATGTAGAACAAGTAGCAGAAGCATACATGCTCAAGAGGGATCACCCGAAATTCAAAGGCAACTGAATTTCGGCAACCGGGGCATCGAAGTCGGAATGCTGAAACTCGTCGAGTCAAAGCGTTTTCCCGTTTGCGGAATAAGTCTGATGTAGAACAAGTAGCAGAAGCATCCATGCTCAAGAGGGATCACCCGAAATTCAAAGGCAACTGAATTTCGGCAACCCGGGCATCGAAGTCGGAATGCCGCGAAACTCACCGAGTCAAAGCGTTTAGCCATTTGCGGAAGAAGTCTGATGTAGAACAAGTAGCAGAAGCATACATGCTCAAGAGGGATCACCCGAAATTCAAAGGCAACTTAATTTCGGCGACCGGGGCAACGAAGTCGGAATGCCATGAAATTCACCGAGTCAAAGCGTTTCCCCGTTTGCGGAAGAAGTCTGATGTAGAACAAGTAGCAGAAGCATACATGCTCAAGAGGGATCGCCCGCAATTCAAAGGCAACTGAATTTCGGCAACCGGGGCATCGAAGTCGGAATGCCGCGAAACTCACCGAGTCAAAGCGTTTCCTCGTTTGCGGAAGAAGTCTGATGTAGAACAGGTAGCAGAAGCATACATGCTCAAGAGGGATCACCCGAAATTCAAAGGCAACTGAATTTCGGCAACCGGGGCATCGAAGTCGGAATGCCGCGAAACTCACCGAGTCAAAGCGTTTCCCCGTTTGCGGAAGAAGTCTGATGTAGAACAGGTAGCAGAAGCATACATGCTCAAGAGGGATCACCCGAATTTCAAAGACAACTGAATTTCGGCAACCGGGGCATCGAAGTTAGAATGCCGCGAAACTCCCCGAGTCAAAGCGTTTCGCCGTTTGAGGAAGAAGTATGATGTAGACCAAGTAGCAGAAGCATCCATGCTCAAGAGGGATCTCCCGAAATTCAAAGGAAACTGAATTTCGGCAACCCGGGCATCGAAGTGGGAATGCCGCGAAACTCACTAAGTCAAAGCGTTTCGCCGTTTGCGGAAGAAGTCTGATTTAGAACAAGTAGCAGAAGCATACATGCTCAAGAGGGATCACCCGAAATTCAAAGGCAACTGAATTTCGGCAACCGGGGCATCGAAGTCGGAATGCCGCGAAACTCACCGAGGCAAAGCGTTTTGGCGTTTGCGGAAGAAGTCTGATGTAGAACAAGTAGCAGAAGCATACATGCTCAAGAGGGATCACCCGAAATTCAAAGCCAACTGAATTTCGGCACCGGGGCATCGAAGTCGGAATGCCGCGAAACTCACCGAGTCAAAGCGTTTCGCCGTTTGCGGAAGAAGTTGATGTAGAACAAGTAGCAGAAGCATACATGCTCAAGAGGGATCACCCGAAATTCAAAGGCAACTGAATTTCGGCAACAGGGGCATCGAAGTCGGAATGCGCGAAACTCACCGAGTCAAAGCGTTTCGCTGTTTTGGGGAAGAAGTTGATGTAGAACAAGTAGCAGAAGCATACATGCTCAATGGGATCACCCGAAATTCAAAGGCAACTGAATTTCGGCAACCGGGGCATCGAAGTCGGAATGCCGCGAAACTCCCCGAGTCAAAGCGTTTCGCGTTTGTGAAGAAGTATGATGTAGAACAAGTAGCAGAAGCATCCATGCTCAAGAGGGATCACCCGAAATTCAAAGGCAACTGAATTTCGGCAACCGGGGCATCGAAGTCGGAATGCCGCGAAACTCACCGAGTCAAAGCGTTTCGCCGTTTGCGGAAGAAGTCTGATGTAGAACAAGTAGCAGAAGCATCCATGCTCAAGAGGGATCACCCCCGAAATTCAAAGGAAACTGAATTTCGGCATCGGGGCATCGAAGTCGGAATGCCGCGAAACTCACGAGTCAAAGCGTTTCGCCGTTTGCGGAAGAAAGTCTGATGTAGAACAAGTAGCAGAAGCATACATGCTCAAGAGGGATCACCCGAAATTCAAAGGCAACTGAATTTCGGCAACGGGGCATCGAAGTCGGAATGCCGCGAAAGTAAACCGAGTCAAAGACGTTTCCCCGTTACGGAAGGAAGTATGATTGTAGAACAAGTAGCAGAAGCATACATGCTCAAAAGGGATCATCCCGAAATTCAAAGGCAACTGAATTCGGCAACCGGGCATCGAGTGGAATGC
>CM055362.1:21943594-21979087 GCA_029228515.1 Populus alba x Populus x berolinensis | reverse complement strand
AGGGATCACCCGAAATGCAAAGGCAACTGAATTTCGGCAACCGGGGCATCGAAGTCGGAATGCCGTGAAAGTCGCCGAGTCAAAGCGTTTCGCCCTTTGCGGAAGAAAGTATGAGAGAGAAAAAGTAGCAGAAGCATACATGCTCAAGAGGGATCACCGAAATGCAAAGGCAACTGAATTTCGGCAACCGGGGCGTCGAAGTCGGAATGCCGTGAAACTCACCGAGTCAAAGCGTTTCGCTGTTTGCGGAAGAAAGTATGATGTAGAACAAGTAGCAGAAGCATCCATGCTCAAGAGGGATCACCCGAAATTCAAAGGCAACTGAATTTCGGCAACCGGGGCATCGAAGTCGGAATGCCTCGAAACTCACCGAGGCAAAGCGTTTCGCCGTTTGTGGAAGAAAGTATGATGTAGAACAAGTAGCAGAAGCATACATGCTCAAGAGGGATGACCCGAAATTCAAAGGCAACTGAATTTCAGAAACCGGGACATCGAAGTCAGAATGCCTCGAAAGTGCACCGATCCAAAGCGTTTCGCCCGTTTGCAGAAGAAAGTATGATGTAGAACAAGTAGCTGAAGGCATACATGCTCAAGAGGGATCAACCACCTGAAATTCAAAGGCAACTGATATTTCGGCAACCGGGGCATTCGAAGTCGGAATGCCTCGAGATCACACCGAGTCAAAGCGTTTCACCATTTGCGGAAGAAAGTATGAATGTAGATCAAGTAGCAGAAGCATTACATGCTCAAGAGGGATCACCAGAAATTCAAATGGCAACTGAATTTCGGCAACCAACTGAATTTCGGCAACCGGGGCATCAAAGTCGGAATGCCTCGAAACTCACCGAGTCAAAGCGTTTCGCCGTTTGCCGAAGAAACTATGATGTAGAACAAGTAGCAGAAGCATACATGGTCAAGAGGGATCACCCTAAATTCAAAGGCAACTGAATTTCGGCAACCGGGGCATCGAAGTCGGAATGCCGCGAAAATCACCGAGTCAAAGCATTTCGCCGTTTACGGAAGAAAGTATGATGTAGAACAAGTAGCAGAAGCATACATACTCAAGAGGGATCACCCGAAATTCAAAGGCAACTGAATTTCGGCAACCGGGGCATCGAAGTCGGAATGCCTCGAAACTCACCGAGTCAAAGCGTTTCGCCGTTTGCGGAAGAAAGTATGATGTAGAACAAGTAGCAGAAGCGTACATGCTCAAGAGGGATCACCCGAAATTCAAAGGCAAACTGAATTTCGGCTACCGGGGCATCGAAGTCGGAAAGCCGCGAAAGTCACCGAGTCAAAGCGTTTAGCCGTTTGCGGAAGAAAGTATGATGTAGAACAAGTAGCAGAAGCATACATGCTCAAGAGGGATCACCCGAAATTCAAAGGCAACTGAATTTCGGCAACCGGGGCATCGAAGTCGGAATGCCGCGAAACTCACCGAGTCAAAGCGTTTCGCCGTTTGCGGAAGAAAGTATGATGTAGAACAAGTAGCAGAAGCATACATGCTCAAGAGGGATCACCCGAAATTCAAAGGCAACTGAATTTCGGCAACCGGGGCATCGAAGTCGGAATGCCGCGAAACTCACCGAGTCAAAGCGTTTCGCCGTTTGCGGAAGAAAGTATGATGTAGAACAAGTAGCAGAAGCATACATGCTCAAGAGGGATCACCCGAAATTCAAAGGCAACTAAATTTCGGCAACCGGGGCATCGAAGTCGGAATGCCTCGAAACTCACCGAGTCAAAGCGTTTCGCCGTTTGCGGAAGAAAGTATGATGTAGAACAAGTAGCAGAAGCATACATGCTCAAGAGGGATCACCCGAAATTCAAAGGCAACTGAATTTCGGCAACCGGGGCATCGAAGTCGGAATGCCTCGAAACTCACCACCCGAAATTCAAAGGCAACTGCATTTCGGCAACCGGGCATCGAAGTCGGAATGCCGCGAAACTCACCGAGTCAAAGCGTTTCGCCGTTTGCGGAAGAAAGTATGATGTAGAACAAGTAGCAGAAGCATACATGCTCAAGAGGGATCACCCGAAATTCAAAGGCAACTGAATTTCAGCAACCGGGGCATCGAAGTCGGAATGCCGCGAAACTCACCGAGTCAAAGCGTTTCGCCATTTGGGGAAGAAAGTCTGATGTAGAACAAGTAGCAGAAGCATACATGCTCAAGAGGGATCACCCGAAATTCAAAGGCAACTGAATTTCGGCACCTGGGCATCGAAGTCGGAATGCCGCGAAACTCGCCGAGTCAAAGCGTTTCGCCGTTTGCGGAAGAAAGTATGATGTAGAACAAGTAGCAGAAGCATACATGCTCAAGAGGGATCACCCGAAATTCAAAGGCAACTGAATTTCGGCAACCGGGGCATCGAAGTCGGAATGCCGCGAAACTCACCGAGTCAAAGCGTTTCGCCGTTTGCGGAAGAAAGTATGATGTAGAACAAGTAGCAGAAGCATACATGCTCAAGAGGGATCACCCGAAATTCAAAGGCAACTGAATTTCGGCAACCGGGGCATCGAAGTCGGAATGCCTCGAAACTCACCGAGTCAAAGCGTTTCGCCGTTTGCGGAAGAAAGTATGATGTAGAACAAGTAGCAGAAGCATACATGCTCAAGAGGGATCACCCGAAATGCAAAGGCAACTGAATTTCGGCAACCGGGGCATCGAAGTTGGAATGCCGCGAAACTCACCGAGTCAAAGCGTTTCGCCGTTTGCGGAAGAAAGTATGATGTAGAACAAGTAGCAGAAGCATACATGCTCAAGAGGGATCACCCGAAATTCAAAGGCAACTGAATTTCGGCAACCGGGGCATCGAAGTCGGAATGCCGCGAAACTCACCGAGTCAAAGCGTTTCGCCGTTTGCGGAAGAAAGTATGATGTAGAACAAGTAGCAGAAGCATACATGCTCAAGAGGGATCACCCGAAATTCAAAGGCAACTGAATTTCGGCAACCGGGGCATCGAAGTCGGAATGCCGCGAAACTCACCGAGTCAAAGCGTTTCGCCGTTTGCGGAAGAAAGTATGATGTAGAACAAGTAGCAGAAGCATACATGCTCAAGAGGGATCACCCGAAATTCAAAGGCAACTGAATTTCGGCAACCGGGGCATCGAAGTCGGAATGCCGCGAAACTCACCGAGTCAAAGCGTTTCGCCGTTTGCGGAAGAAAGTATGATGTAGAACAAGTAGCAGAAGCATACATGCTCAAGAGGGATCACCCGAAATTCAAAGGCAACTGAATTTCGGCAACCGGGGCATCGAAGTCGGAATGCCTCGAAACTCACCGAGTCAAAGCGTTTCGCCGTTTGCGGAAGAAAGTATGATGTAGAACAAGTAGCAGAAGCATACATGCTCAAGAGGGATCACCCGAAATTCAAAGGCAACTGAATTTCGGCAACCGGGGCATCGAAGTCGGAATGCCTCGAAACTCACCGAGTCAAAGCGTTTCGCCGTTTGCGGAAGAAAGTATGATGTAGAACAAGTAGCAGAAGCATACATGCTCAAGAGGGATCACCCGAAATTCAAAGGCAACTGAATTTCGGCAACCGGGGCATCGAAGTCGGAATGCCTCGAAACTCACCGAGTCAAAGCGTTTCGCCGTTTGCGGAAGAAAGTATGATGTAGAACAAGTAGCAGAAGCATACATGCTCAAGAGGGATCACCCGAAATTCAAAGGCAACTGAATTTCGGCAACCGGGCATCGAAGTCGGAATGCCGCGAAACTCACCGAGTCAAAGCGTTTCGCCGTTTGCGGAAGAAAGTATGATGTAGAACAAGTAGCAGAAGCATACATGCTCAAGAGGGATCACCCGAAATTCAAAGGCAACTGAATTTCGGCAACCGGGGCATCGAAGTCGGAATGCCGCGAAACTCACCGAGTCAAAGCGTTTCGCCGTTTGCGGAAGAAAGTATGATGTAGAACAAGTAGCAGAAGCATACATGCTCAAGAGGGATCACCCGAAATTCAAAGGCAACTGAATTTCGGCAACCGGGGCATCGAAGTCGGAATGCCTCGAAACTCACCGAGTCAAAGCGTTTCGCCGTTTGCGGAAGAAAGTATGATGTAGAACAAGTAGCAGAAGCATACATGCTCAAGAGGGATCACCCGAAATTCAAAGGCAACTGAATTTCGGCAACCGGGGCATCGAAGTCGGAATGCCTCGAAACTCACCGAGTCAAAGCGTTTCGCCGTTTGCGGAAGAAAGTATGATGTAGAACAAGTAGCAGAAGCATACATGCTCAAGAGGGATCACCCGAAATTCAAAGGCAACTGAATTTCGGCAACCGGGGCATCGAAGTCGGAATGCCTCGAAACTCACCGAGTCAAAGCGTTTCGCCGTTTGCGGAAGAAAGTATGATGTAGAACAAGTAGCAGAAGCATACATGCTCAAGAGGGATCACCCGAAATTCAAAGGCAACTGAATTTCGGCAACCGGGGCATCGAAGTCGGAATGCCGCGAAACTCACCGAGTCAAAGCGTTTCGCCGTTTGCGGAAGAAAGTATGATGTAGAACAAGTAGCAGAAGCATACATGCTCAAGAGGGATCACCCGAAATTCAAAGGCAACTGAATTTCGGCAACCGGGGCATCGAAGTCGGAATGCCGCGAAAACTCACCGAGTCAAAGCGTTTCGCCGTTTGCGGAAGAAAGTATGATGTAGAACAAGTAGCAGAAGCATACATGCTCAAGAGGGATCACCCGAAATTCAAAGGCAACTGAATTTCGGCAACCGGGGCATCGAAGTCGGAATGCCTCGAAACTCACCGAGTCAAAGCGTTTCGCCGTTTGCGGAAGAAAGTATGATGTAGAACAAGTAGCAGAAGCATACATGCTCAAGAGGGATCACCCGAAATTCAAAGGCAACTGAATTTCGGCAACCGGGGCATCGAAGTCGGAATGCCTCGAAACTCACCGAGTCAAAGCGTTTCGCCGTTTGCGGAAGAAAGTATGATGTAGAACAAGTAGCAGAAGCATACATGCTCAAGAGGGATCACCCGAAATTCAAAGGCAACTGAATTTCGGCAACCGGGGCATCGAAGTCGGAATGCCTCGAAACTCACCGAATTCAAAGGCAACTGAATTTCGACAACCGGGGCATCGAAGTCGGAATGCCTCGAAACTCACCGAGTCAAAGCGTTTCGCCGTTTGCGGAAGAAAGTATGATGTAGAACAAGTAGCAGAAGCATACATGCTCAAGAGGGATCACCCGAAATGCAAAGGCAACTGAATTTCGGCAACCGGGGCATCGAAGTCGGAATGCCTCGAAACTCACCGATTCGGCAATCAGGGCATCGAAGTCGGAATGCCTCGAAACTCACCGAGTCAAAGCGTTTCGCCGTTTGCGGAAGAAAGTATGATGTAGAACAAGTAGCAGAAGCATACATGCTCAAGAGGGATCACCCGAAATTCAAAGGCAACTGAATTTCGGCAACCGGGGCATCGAAGTCGGAATGCCTCGAAACTCACCGAGTCAAAGCGTTTCGCCGTTTGCGGAAGAAAGTATGATGTAGAACAAGTAGCAGAAGCATACATGCTCAAGAGGGATCACCCGAAATTCAAAGGCAACTGAATTTCGGCAACCGGGGCATCGAAGTCGGAATGCCTCGAAACTCACCGAGTCAAAGCGTTTCGCCGTTTGCGGAAGAAAGTATGATGTAGAACAAGTAGCAGAAGCATACATGCTCAAGAGGGATCACCCGAAATTCAAAGGCAACTGAATTTCGGCAACCGGTTTCGGCAACCGGGGCATCGAAGTCGGAATGCCTCGAAACTCACCGAGTCAAAGCGTTTCGCCGTTTGCGGAAGAAAGTATGATGTAGAACAAGTAGCAGAAGCATACATGCTCAAGAGGGATCACCCGAAATTCAAAGGCAACTGAATTTCGGCAACCGGGGCATCGAAGTCGGAATGCCTCGAAACTCACCGAGTCAAAGCGTTTCGCCGTTTGCGGAAGAAAGTATGATGTAGAACAAGTAGCAGAAGCATACATGCTCAAGAGGGATCACCCGAAATTCAAAGGCAACTGAATTTCGGCAACCGGGGCATCGAAGTCGGAATGCCGCGAAACTCACCGAGTCAAAGCGTTTCGCCGTTTGCGGAAGAAAGTATGATGTAGAACAAGTAGCAGAAGCATACATGCTCAAGAGGGATCACCCGAAATTCAAAGGCAACTGAATTTCGGCAACCGGGGCATCGAAGTCGGAATGCCGCGAAACTCACCGAGTCAAAGCGTTTCGCCGTTTGCGGAAGAAAGTATGATGTAGAACAAGTAGCAGAAGCATACATGCTCAAGAGGGATCACCCGAAATTCAAAGGCAACTGAATTTCGGCAACCGGGGCATCGAAGTCGGAATGCCTCGAAACTCACCGAGTCAAAGCGTTTCGCCGTTTGCGGAAGAAAGTATGATGTAGAACAAGTAGCAGAAGCATACATGCTCAAGAGGGATCACCCGAAATTCAAAGGCAACTGAATTTCGGCAACCGGGGCATCGAAGTCGGAATGCCGCGAAACTCACCGAGTCAAAGCGTTTCGCCGTTTGCGGAAGAAAGTATGATGTAGAACAAGTAGCAGAAGCATACATGCTCAAGAGGGATCACCCGAAATTCAAAGGCAACTGAATTTCGGCAACCGGGGCATCGAAGTCGGAATGCCTCGAAACTCACCGAGTCAAAGCGTTTCGCCGTTTGCGGAAGAAAGTATGATGTAGAACAAGTAGCAGAAGCATACATGCTCAAGAGGGATCACCCGAAATTCAAAGGCAACTGAATTTCGGCAACCGGGGCATCGAAGTCGGAATGCCTCGAAACTCACCGAGTCAAAGCGTTTCGCCGTTTGCGGAAGAAAGTATGATGTAGAACAAGTAGCAGAAGCATACATGCTCAAGAGGGATCACCCGAAATTCAAAGGCAACTGAATTTCGGCAACCGGGGCATCGAAGTCGGAATGCCTCGAAACTCACCGAGCCTCGAAACTCAACGAGTCAAAGCGTTTCGCCGTTTGCGGAAGAAAGTATGATGTAGAACAAGTAGCAGAAGCATACATGCTCAAGAGGGATCACCCGAAATTCAAAGGCAACTGAATTTCGGCAACCGGGGCATCGAAGTCGGAATGCCTCGAAACTCACCGAGTCAAAGCGTTTCGCCGTTTGCGGAAGAAAGTATGATGTAGAACAAGTAGCAGAAGCATACATGCTCAAGAGGGATCACCCGAAATTCAAAGGCAACTGAATTTCGGCAACCGGGGCATCGAAGTCGGAATGCCTCGACACTCACCGAGTCAAAGCGTTTCGCCGTTTGCGGAAGAAAGTATGATGTAGAACAAGTAGCAGAAGCATACATGCTCAAGAGGGATCACCCGAAATTCAAAGGCAACTGAATTTCGGCAACCGGGGCATCGAAGTCGGAATGCCTCGAAACTCACCGAGTCAAAGCGTTTCGCCGTTTGCGGAAGAAAGTATGATGTAGAACAAGTAGCAGAAGCATACATGCTCAAGAGGGATCACCCGAAATTCAAAGGCAACTGAATTTCGGCAACCGGGGCATCGAAGTCGGAATGCCTCGAAACTCACCGAGTCAAAGCGTTTCGCCGTTTGCGGAAGAAAGTATGATGTAGAACAAGTAGCAGAAGCATACATGCTCAAGAGGGATCACCCGAAATTCAAAGGCAACTGAATTTCGGCAACCGGGGCATCGAAGTCGGAATGCCTCGAAACTCACCGAGTCAAAGCGTTTCGCCGTTTGCGGAAGAAAGTATGATGTAGAACAAGTAGCAGAAGCATACATGCTCAAGAGGGATCACCCGAAATTCAAAGGCAACTGAATTTCGGCAACCGGGCATCGAAGTCGGAATGCCTCGAAACTCACCGAGTCAAAGCGTTTCGCCGTTTGCGGAAGAAAGTATGATGTAGAACAAGTAGCAGAAGCATACATGCTCAAGAGGGATCACCCGAAATTCAAAGGCAACTGAATTTCGGCAACCGGGGCATCGAAGTCGGAATGCCTCGAAACTCACCGAGTCAAAGCGTTTCGCCGTTTGCGGAAGAAAGTATGATGTAGAACAAGTAGCAGAAGCATACATGCTCAAGAGGGATCACCCGAAATTCAAAGGCAACTGAATTTCGGCAACCGGGGCATCGAAGTCGGAATGCCTCGAAACTCACCGAGTCAAAGCGTTTCGCCGTTTGCGGAAGAAAGTATGATGTAGAACAAGTAGCAGAAGCATACATGCTCAAGAGGGATCACCCGAAATTCAAAGGCAACTGAATTTCGGCAACCGGGGCATCGAAGTCGGAATGCCTCGAAACTCACCGAGTCAAAGCGTTTCGCCGTTTGCGGAAGAAAGTATGATGTAGAACAAGTAGCAGAAGCATACATGCTCAAGAGGGATCACCCGAAATTCAAAGGCAACTGAATTTCGGCAACCGGGGCATCGAAGTCGGAATGCCTCGAAACTCACCGAGTCAAAGCGTTTCGCCGTTTGCGGAAGAAAGTATGATGTAGAACAAGTAGCAGAAGCATACATGCTCAAGAGGGATCACCCGAAATTCAAAGGCAACTGAATTTCGGCAACCGGGGCATCGAAGTCGGAATGCCTCGAAACTCACCGAGTGAAAGCGTTTCGCCGTTTGCGGATGAAAGTATGATGGAGAACAAGTAGCAGAAGCATACATGCTCAAGAGGGATCACCCGAAACTCAAAGGCAACTGAATTTCGGCAACCGGGGAATCGAAGTCGGAATGCCTCGAAACTCACCGAGTCAAAGCGTTTCGCCGTTTGCGGAAGAAAGTATGATGTAGAACAAGTAGCAGAAGCATACATGCTCAATAGGGATCACCCCAAATTCAAAGGCAACTGAATTTCGGCAACCGGGGCATCGAAGTCGGAATGCCTCGAAACTCACCGAGTAAAACTCACCGAGTCAAAGCGTTTCGCCGTTTGCGGAAGAAAGTATGATGTAGAACAAGTAGCAGAAGCATACATGCTCAAGAGGGATCACCCGAAATTCAAAATTAAAAGGCAACTGAATTTCGGCAACCGGGGCATCGAAGTCGGAATGCCTCGAAACTCACCGAGTCAAAGCGTTTCGCCGTTTGCGGAAGAAAGTATGATGTAGAACAAGTAGCAGAAGCATACATGCTCAAGAGGGATCACCCGAAATTCAAAGGCAACTGAATTTCGGCAACCGGGGCATCGAAGGCGGAATGCCTCGAAACTCACCGAGTCAAAGCGTTTCGCCGTTTGCGGAAGAAAGTATGATGTAGAACAAGTAGCAGAAGCATACATGCTCAAGAGGGATCACCCGAAATTCAAAGGCAACTGAATTTCGGCAACCGGGGCATCGAATCGAAGTCGGAATGCCTCGAAACTCACCGAGTCAAAGCGTTTCGCCGTTTGCGGAAGAAAGTATGATGTAGAACAAGTAGCAGAAGCATACATGCTCAAGAGGGATCACCCGAAATTCAAAGGCAACTGAATTTCGGCAACCGGGGCATCGAAGTCGGAATGCCTCGAAACTCACCGAGTCAAAGCGTTTCGCCGTTTGCGGAAGAAAGTATGATGTAGAACAAGTAGCAGAAGCATACATGCTCAAGAGGGATCACCCGAAATTCAAAGGCAACTGAATTTCGGCAACCGGGGCATCGAAGTCGGAATGCCTCGAAACTCACCGAGTCAAAGCGTTTCGCCGTTTGCGGAAGAAAGTATGATGTAGAACAAGTAGCAGAAGCATACATGCTCAAGAGGGATCACCCGAAATTCAAAGGCAACTGAATTTCGGCAACCGGGGCATCGAAGTCGGAATGCCTCGAAACTCACCGAGTCAAAGCGTTTCGCCGTTTGCGGAAGAAAGTATGATGTAGAACAAGTAGCAGAAGCATACATGCTCAAGAGGGATCACCCGAAATTCAAAGGCAACTGAATTTCGGCAACCGGGGCATCGAAGTCGGAATGCCTCGAAACTCACCGAGTCAAAGCGTTTCGCCGTTTGCGGAAGAAAGTATGATGTAGAACAAGTAGCAGAAGCATACATGCTCAAGAGGGATCACCCGAAATTCAAAGGCAACTGAATTTCGGCAACCGGGGCATCGAAGTCGGAATGCCTCGAAACTCACCGAGTCAAAGCGTTTCGCCGTTTGCGGAAGAAAGTATGATGTAGAACAAGTAGCAGAAGCATACATGCTCAAGAGGGATCACCCGAAATTCAAAGGCAACTGAATTTCGGCAACCGGGGCATCGAAGTCGGAATGCCTCGAAACTCACCGAGTCAAAGCGTTTCGCCGTTTGCGGAAGAAAGTATGATGTAGAACAAGTAGCAGAAGCATACATGCTCAAGAGGGATCACCCGAAATTCAAAGGCAACTGAATTTCGGCAACCGGGGCATCGAAGTCGGAATGCCTCGAAACTCACCGAGTCAAAGCGTTTCGCCGTTTGCGGAAGAAAGTATGATGTAGAACAAGTAGCAGAAGCATACATGCTCAAGAGGGATCACCCGAAATTCAAAGGCAACTGAATTTCGGCAACCGGGGCATCGAAGTCGGAATGCCTCGAAACTCACCGAGTCAAAGCGTTTCGCCGTTTGCGGAAGAAAGTATGATGTAGAACAAGTAGCAGAAGCATACATGCTCCAGAGGGATCACCCGAAATTCAAAGGCAACTGAATTTCGGCAACCGGGGCATCGAAGTCGGAATGCCTCGAAACTCACCGAGTCAAAGCGTTTCGCCGTTTGCGGAAGAAAGTATGATGTAGAACAAGTAGCAGAAGCATACATGCTCAAGAGGGATCACCCGAAATTCAAAGGCAACTGAATTTCGGCAACCGGGCATCGAAGTCGGAATGCCAGGAAACTCACCGAGTCAAAGCGTTTCGCCGTTTGCGGAAGAAAGTATGATGTAGAACAAGTAGCAGAAGCATACATGCTGAAGAGGGATCACCCGAAATGCAAAGGCAAATGAATTTCGGCAACCGGGGCATCGAAGTCGGAATGCCGCGAAACTCACCGAGTCAAAGCGTTTCGCCGTTTGCGGAAGAAAGTATGATGTAGAACAAGTAGCAGAAGCATACATGCTCAAGAGGGATCACCCGAAATTCAAAGGCAACTGAATTTCGGCAACCGGGGCATCGAAGTCGGAATGCCTCCAAAACTCACCGAGTCAAAGCGTTTCGCCGTTTGCGGAAGAAAGTATGATGTAGAACAAGTAGCAGAAGCATACATGCTCAAGAGGGATCACCCGAAATGCAAAGGCAACTGAATTTCGGCAACCGGGGCATCGAAGTCGGAATGCCTCGAAACTCACCTAGTCAAAGCGTTTCACCGTTTGCGGAAGAAAGTATGATGTAGAACAAGTAGCAGAAGCATACATGCTCAAGAGGGATCACCCGAAATTCAAAGGCAACTGAATTTCGGCAACCGGGGCATCGAAGTCGGAATGCCTCGAAACTCACCGAGTCAAAGTTTTTCGCCGTTTGCGGAAGAAAGTATGATGTAGAACAAGTAGCAGAAGCATACATGCTCAAGAGGGATCACCCGAAATTCAAAGGCAACTGAATTTCGGCAACCGGGGCATCGACGTCGGAATGCCTCAAAACTCACCGAGTCAAAGCGTTTCACCGATTACGGAAGAAAGTATGATGTAGAACAAGTAGCAGAAGCATACAAGCTCAAGAGGGATCACCCGAAATTCAAAGGCAACTGAATTTCGGCAACCGGGCAGTCGAAGTCGGAATGCCGCGAAAGTCACCGAGTCAAAGCGTTTCGCCATTTACGGAAGAAAGTATGATGTAGAACAAGTAGCAGAAGCATACATGCTCAAGAGGGATCACCCGAAATTCAAAGGCAACTGAATTTCGGCAACCGGGGCATCGAAGTCGGAATGCCTCGAAACTCACCGAGTCAAAGCGTTTCGCCGTTTGCGGAAGAAAGTATGATGTAGAACAAGTAGCAGAAGCATACATGCTCAAGAGGGATCACCCGAAATTCAAAGGCAACTGAATTTCGGCAACCGGGGCATCGAAGTCGGAATGCCTCGAAACTCACCGAGTCAAAGCGTTTCGCCGTTTGCGGAAGAAAGTATGATGTAGAACAAGTAGCAGAAGCATACATGCTCAAGAGGGATCACCCGAAATTCAAAGGCAACTGAATTTCGGCAACCGGGGCATCGAAGTCGGAATGCCTCGAAACTCACCGAGTCAAAGCGTTTCGCCGTTTGCGGAAGAAAGTATGATGTAGAACAAGTAGCAGAAGCATACATGCTCAAGAGGGATCACCCGAAATTCAAAGGCAACTGAATTTCGGCAACCGGGGCATCGAAGTCGGAATGCCTCGAAACTCACCGAGTCAAAGCGTTTCGCCGTTTGCGGAAGAAAGTATGATGTAGAACAAGTAGCAGAAGCATACATGCTCAAGAGGGATCACCCGAAATTCAAAGGCAACTGAATTTCGGCAACCGGGGCATCGAAGTCGGAATGCCTCGAAACTCACCGAGTCAAAGCGTTTCGCCGTTTGCGGAAGAAAGTATGATGTAGAACAAGTAGCAGAAGCATACATGCTCAAGAGGGATCACCCGAAATTCAAAGGCAACTGAATTTCGGCAACCGGGGCATCGAAGTCGGAATGCCTCGAAACTCACCGAGTCAAAGCGTTTCGCCGTTTGCGGAAGAAAGTATGATGTAGAACAAGTAGCAGAAGCATACATGCTCAAGAGGGATCAGCCAAAATTCAAAGGCAACTGAATTTCGGCAACCGGGGCATCGAAGTCGGAATGCGTCGAAACTCACCGAGTCAAAGATTTTCGCCGTTTGCGGAAGAAAGTATGATGTAGAACAAGTAGCAGAAGCATCCATGCTCAAGAGGGATGACCCGAAATTCAAAGGCAACTGAATTTCGGCAACCGGGGCATCAAAGTCGGTATGCCTCGAAACTCACCGAGTCAAAGCGTTTCGCCGTTTGCGGAAGAAAGTATGATGTAGAACAAGTAGCAGAAGCATACATGCTCAAGAGGGATCACCCGAAATTCAAAGGCAACTGAATTTCGGCAACCGGGGCATCGAAGTCGGAATGCCTCGAATTCAAAGGCAACTGAATTTCGGCAACCGGGGCATCGAAGTCGGAATGCCTCGAAACTCACCGAGTCAAAGCGTATCGCCATTTGCGGAAGAAATTATGATGTAGAACAAGTAGCAGAAGCATACATGCTCAAGAGGGATCAACCGAAATTCAAAGGCAACTGAATTTCGGCAACCGGGGCATCGAAGTCGGAATGCCTCGAAACTCACCGAGTCAAAGCGTTTCGCCGTTTGCGGAAGAAAGTATGATGTAGAACAAGTAGCAGAAGCATACATGCTCAAGAGGGATCACCCGAAATTCAAAGGCAACTGAATTTCGGCAACCGGGCATCGAAGTCGGAATGCCTCGAAACTCACCGAGTCAAAGCGTTTCGCCGTTTGCGGAAGAAAGTATGATGTAGAACAAGTAGCAGAAGCATACATGCTCAAGAGGGATCACCCGAAATTCAAAGGCAACTGAATTTCGGCAACCGGGGCATCGAAGTCGGAATGCCTCGAAACTCACCGAGTCAAAGCGTTTCGCCGTTTGCGGAAGAAAGTATGATGTAGAACAAGTAGCAGAAGCATACATGCTCAAGAGGGATCACCCGAAATTCAAAGGCAACTGAATTTCGGCAACCGGGGCATCGAAGTCGGAATGCCTCGAAACTCACCGAGTCAAAGCGTTTCGCCGTTTGCGGAAGAAAGTATGATGTAGAACAAGTAGCAGAAGCATACATGCTCAAGAGGGATCACCCGAAATTCAAAGGCAACTGAATTTCGGCAACCGGGGCATCGAAGTCGGAATGCCTCGAAACTCACCGAGTCAAAGCGTTTCGCCGTTTGCGGAAGAAAGTATGATGTAGAACAAGTAGCAGAAGCATACATGCTCAAGAGGGATCACCCGAAATTCAAAGGCAACTGAATTTCGGCAACCGGGGCATCGAAGTCGGAATGCCTCGAAACTCACCGAGTCAAAGCGTTTCGCCGTTTGCGGAAGAAAGTATGATGTAGAACAAGTAGCAGAAGCATACATGCTCAAGAGGGATCACCCGAAATTCAAAGGCAACTGAATTTCGGCAACCGGGGCATCGAAGTCGGAATGCCTCGAAACTCACCGAGTCAAAGCGTTTCGCCGTTTGCGGAAGAAAGTATGATGTAGAACAAGTAGCAGAAGCATACATGCTCAAGAGGGATCACCCGAAATTCAAAGGCAACTGAATTTCGGCAACCGGGCATCGAAGTCGGAATGCCTCGAAACTCATTCGGCAACCAGCATCGAAGTCGGAATGCCTCGAAACTCACCGAGTCAAAGCGTTTCGCCGTTTGCGGAAGAAAGTATGATGTAGAACAAGTAGCAGAAGCATACATGCTCAAGAGGGATCACCCGAAATTCAAAGGCAACTGAATTTCGGCAACCGGGGCATCGAAGTCGGAATGCCTCGAAACTCACCGAGTCAAAGCGTTTCGCCGTTTGCGGAAGAAAGTATGATGTAGAACAAGTAGCAGAAGCATACATGCTCAAGAGGGATCACCCGAAATTCAAAGGCAACTGAATTTCGGCAACCGGGGCATCGAAGTCGGAATGCCTCGAAACTCACCGAGTCAAAGCGTTTCGCCGTTTGCGGAAGAAAGTATGATGTAGAACAAGTAGCAGAAGCATACATGCTCAAGAGGGATCACCCGAAATTCAAAGGCAACTGAATTTCGGCAACCGGGGCATCGAAGTCGGAATGCCTCGAAACTCACCGAGTCAAAGCGTTTCGCCGTTTGCGGAAGAAAAGTATGATGTAGAACAAGTAGCAGAAGCATACATGCTCAAGAGGGATCACCCGAAATTCAAAGGCAACTGAATTTCGGCAACCGGGGCATCGAAGTCGGAATGCCTCGAAACTCACCGAGTCAAAGCGTTTCGCCGTTTGCGGAAGAAAGTATGATGTAGAACAAGTAGCAGAAGCATACATGCTCAAGAGGGATCACCCGAAATTCAAAGGCAACTGAATTTCGGCAACCGGGGCATCGAAGTCGGAATGCCTCGAAACTCACCGAGTCAAAGCGTTTCGCCGTTTGCGGAAGAAAGTATGATGTAGAACAAGTAGCAGAAGCATACATGCTCAAGAGGGATCACCCGAAATTCAAAGGCAACTGAATTTCGGCAACCGGGGCATCGAAGTCTTCGGCAACCGGGGCATCGAAGTCGGAATGCCTCGAAACTCACCGAGTCAAAGCGTTTCGCCGTTTGCGGAAGAAAGTATGATGTAGAACAAGTAGCAGAAGCATACATGCTCAAGAGGGATCACCCGAAATTCAAAGGCAACTGAATTTCGGCAACCGGGGCATCGAAGTCGGAATGCCTCGAAACTCACCGAGTCAAAGCGTTTCGCCGTTTGCGGAAGAAAGTATGATGTAGAACAAGTAGCAGAAGCATACATGCTCAAGAGGGATCACCCGAAATTCAAAGGCAACTGAATTTCGGCAACCGGGGCATCGAAGTCGGAATGCCTCGAAACTCACCGAGTCAAAGCGTTTCGCCGTTTGCGGAAGAAAGTATGATGTAGAACAAGTAGCAGAAGCATACATGCTCAAGAGGGATCACCCGAAATTCAAAGGCAACTGAATTTCGGCAACCGGGGCATCGAAGTCGGAATGCCTCGAAACTCACCGAGTCAAAGCGTTTCGCCGTTTGCGGAAGAAAGTATGATGTAGAACAAGTAGCAGAAGCATACATGCTCAAGAGGGATCACCCGAAATTCAAAGGCAACTGAATTTCGGCAACCGGGGCATCGAAGTCGGAATGCCTCGAAACTCACCGAGTCAAAGCGTTTCGCCGTTTGCGGAAGAAAGTATGATGTAGAACAAGTAGCAGAAGCATACATGCTCAAGAGGGATCACCCGAAATTCAAAGGCAACTGAATTTCGGCAACCGGGGCATCGAAGTCGGAATGCCTCGAAACTCACCGAGTCAAAGCGTTTCGCCGTTTGCGGAAGAAAGTATGATGTAGAACAAGTAGCAGAAGCATACATGCTCAAGAGGGATCACCCGAAATTCAAAGGCAACTGAATTTCGGCAACCGGGGCATCGAAGTCGGAATGCCGCGAAACTCACCGAGTCAAAGCGTTTCGCCGTTTGCGGAAGAAAGTATGATGTAGAACAAGTAGCAGAAGCATACATGCTCAAGAGGGATCACCCGAAATTCAAAGGCAACTGAATTTCGGCAACCGGGGCATCGAAGTCGGAATGCCGCGAAACTCACCGAGTCAAAGCGTTTCGCCGTTTGCGGAAGAAAGTATGATGTAGAACAAGTAGCAGAAGCATACATGCTCAAGAGGGATCACCCGAAATTCAAAGGCAACTGAATTTCGGCAACCGGGGCATCGAAGTCGGAATGCCTCGAAACTCACCGAGTCAAAGCGTTTCGCCGTTTGCGGAAGAAAGTATGATGTAGAACAAGTAGCAGAAGCATACATGCTCAAGAGGGATCACCCGAAATTCAAAGGCAACTGAATTTCGGCAACCGGGGCATCGAAGTCGGAATGCCTCGAAACTCACCGAGTCAAAGCGTTTCGCCGTTTGCGGAAGAAAGTATGATGTAGAACAAGTAGCAGAAGCATACATGCTCAAGAGGGATCACCCGAAATTCAAAGGCAACTGAATTTCGGCAACCGGGGCATCGAAGTCGGAATGCCTCGAAACTCACCGAGTCAAAGCGTTTCGCCGTTTGCGGAAGAAAGTATGATGTAGAACAAGTAGCAGAAGCATACATGCTCAAGAGGGATCACCCGAAATTCAAAGGCAACTGAATTTCGGCAACCGGGGCATCGAAGTCGGAATGCCGCGAAACTCACCGAGTCAAAGCGTTTCGCCGTTTGCGGAAGAAAGTATGATGTAGAACAAGTAGCAGAAGCATACATGCTCAAGAGGGATCACCCGAAATTCAAAGGCAACTGAATTTCGGCAACCGGGGCATCGAAGTCGGAATGCCTCGAAACTCACCGAGTCAAAGCGTTTCGCCGTTTGCGGAAGAAAGTATGATGTAGAACAAGTAGCAGAAGCATACATGCTCAAGAGGGATCACCCGAAATTCAAAGGCAACTGAATTTCGGCAACCGGGGCATCGAAGTCGGAATGCCTCGAAACTCACCGAGTCAAAGCGTTTCGCCGTTTGCGGAAGAAAGTATGATGTAGAACAAGTAGCAGAAGCATACATGCTCAAGAGGGATCACCCGAAATTCAAAGGCAACTGAATTTCGGCAACCGGGGCATCGAAGTCGGAATGCCTCGAAACTCACCGAGTCAAAGCGTTTCGCCGTTTGCGGAAGAAAGTATGATGTAGAACAAGTAGCAGAAGCATACATGCTCAAGAGGGATCACCCGAAATTCAAAGGCAACTGAATTTCGGCAACCGGGGCATCGAAGTCGGAATGCCTCGAAACTCACCGAGTCAAAGCGTTTCGCCGTTTGCGGAAGAAAGTATGATGTAGAACAAGTAGCAGAAGCATACATGCTCAAGAGGGATCACCCGAAATTCAAAGGCAACTGAATTTCGGCAACCGGGGCATCGAAGTCGGAATGCCTCGAAACTCACCGAGTCAAAGCGTTTCGCCGTTTGCGGAAGAAAGTATGATGTAGAACAAGTAGCAGAAGCATACATGCTCAAGAGGGATCACCCGAAATTCAAAGGCAACTGAATTTCGGCAACCGGGGCATCGAAGTCGGAATGCCTCGAAACTCACCGAGTCAAAGCGTTTCGCCGTTTGCGGAAGAAAGTATGATGTAGAACAAGTAGCAGAAGCATACATGCTCAAGAGGGATCACCCGAAATTCAAAGGCAACTGAATTTCGGCAACCGGGGCATCGAAGTCGGAATGCCTCGAAACTCACCGAGTCAAAGCGTTTCGCCGTTTGCGGAAGAAAGTATGATGTAGAACAAGTAGCAGAAGCATACATGCTCAAGAGGGATCACCCGAAATTCAAAGGCAACTGAATTTCGGCAACCGGGGCATCGAAGTCGGAATGCCTCGAAACTCACCGAGTCAAAGCGTTTCGCCTTTTGCGGAAGAAAGTATGATGTAGAACAAGTAGCAGAAGCATACATGCTCAAGAGGGATCACCCGAAATTCAAAGGCAACTGAATTTCGGCAACCGGGGCATCGAAGTCGGAATGCAGCGAAACTCACCGTGTCAAAGCGTTTCGCCGTTTGCGGAAGAAAGTATGATGTAGAACAAGTAGCAGAAGCATACATGCTCAAGAGGGATCACCCGAAATTCAAAGGCAACTTAATTTCGGCAACCGGAGCATCGAAGTCGGAATGCCTCCAAAATCACGGAGTCAAAGCGTTTCGACGTTTGCGGAAGAAAGTATGATGTAGAACAAGTAGCAGAAGCATACATGCTGAAGAGGGATCACCCGAAATTCGAAGGCAACTGAATTTCGGCAACCGGGGCATCGAAGTCGGAATGCCTCGAAATCGAAGTCGGAATGCCGCGAAACTCACCGAGTCAAAGCGTTTCGCCGTTTGCGGAAGAAAGTATGATGTAGAACAAGTAGCAGAAGCATACATGCTCAAGAGGGATCACCCGAAATTCAAAGGCAACTGAATTTCGGCAACCGGGGCATCGAAGTCGGAATGCCTCGAAACTCACCGAGTCAAAGCGTTTCGCCGTTTGCGGAAGAAAGTATGATGTAGAACAAGTAGCAGAAGCATACATGCTCAAGAGGGATCACCCGAAATTCAAAGGCAACTGAATTTCGGCAACCGGGGCATCGAAGTCGGAATGCCTCGAAACTCACCGAGTCAAAGCGTTTCGCCGTTTGCGGAAGAAAGTATGATGTAGAACAAGTAGCAGGAGCATACATGCTCAAGAGGGATCACCCGAAATTCAAAGGCAACTGAATTTCGGCAACCGGGGCATCGAAGTCGGAATGCCTCGAAACTCACCGAGTCAAAGCGTTTCGCCGTTTGCGGAAGAAAGTATGATGTAGAACAAGTAGCAGAAGCATACATGCTCAAGAGGGATCACCCGAAATTCAAAGGCAACTGAATTTCGGCAACCGGGGCATCGAAGTCGGAATGCCTCGAAACTCACCGAGTCAAAGCGTTTCGCCGTTTGCGGAAGAAAGTATGATGTAGAACAAGTAGCAGAAGCATACATGCTCAAGAGGGATCACCCGAAATTCAAAGGCAACTGAATTTCGGCAACCGGGGCATCGAAGTCGGAATGCCTCGAAACTCACCGAGTCAAAGCGTTTCGCCGTTTGCGGAAGAAAGTATGATGTAGAACAAGTAGCAGAAGCATACATGCTCAAGAGGGATCACCCGAAATTCAAAGGCAACTGAATTTCGGCAACCGGGGCATCGAAGTCGGAATGCCTCGAAACTCACCGAGTCAAAGCGTTTCGCCGTTTGCGGAAGAAAGTATGATGTAGAACAAGTAGCAGAAGCATACATGCTCAAGAGGGATCACCCGAAATTCAAAGGCAACTGAATTTCGGCAACCGGGGCATCGAAGTCGGAATGCCTCGAAACTCACCGAGTCAAAGCGTTTCGCCGTTTGCGGAAGAAAGTATGATGTAGAACAAGTAGCAGAAGCATACATGCTCAAGAGGGATCACCCGAAATTCAAAGGCAACTGAATTTCGGCAACCGGGGCATCGAAGTCGGAATGCCTCGAAACTCACCGAGTCAAAGCGTTTCGCCGTTTGCGGAAGAAAGTATGATGTAGAACAAGTAGCAGAAGCATACATGCTCAAGAGGGATCACCCGAAGTTCAAAGGCAACTGAATTTCGGCAACCGGGGCATCGAAGTCGGAATGCCTCGAAACTCACGAAGTCGGAATGCCTCGAAACTCACCGAGTCAAAGCGTTTCGCCGTTTGCGGAAGAAAGTATGATGTAGAACAAGTAGCAGAAGCATACATGCTCAAGAGGGATCACCCGAAATTCAAAGGCAACTGAATTTCGGCAACCGGGGCATCGAAGTCGGAATGCCTCGAAACTCACCGAGTCAAAGCGTTTCGCCGTTTGCGGAAGAAAGTATGACGTAGAACAAGTAGCAAAAGCATACATGCTCAAGAGGGATCACCCGAAATTCAAAGGCAACTGAATTTCGGCAACCGGGGCATCGAAGTCGGAATGCCTCGAAACTCACCGAGTCAAAGCGTTTCGCCGTTTGCGGAAGAAAGTATGATGTAGAACAAGTAGCAGAAGCATACATGCTCAAGAGGGATCACCCGAAATTCAAAGGCAACTGAATTTCGGCAACCGGGGCATCGAAGTCGGAATGCCTCGAAACTCACCGAGTCAAAGCGTTTCGCCGTTTGCGGAAGAAAGTATGATGTAGAACAAGTAGCAGAAGCATACATGCTCAAGAGGGATCACCCGAAATTCAAAGGCAACTGAATTTCGGCAACCGGGGCATCGAAGTCGGAATGCCTCGAAACTCACCGAGTCAAAGCGTTTCGCCGTTTGCGGAAGAAAGTATGATGTAGAACAAGTAGCAGAAGCATACATGCTCAAGAGGGATCACCCGAAATTCAAAGGCAACTGAATTTCGGCAACCGGGGCATCGAAGTCGGAATGCCTCGAAACTCACCGAGTCAAAGCGTTTCGCCGTTTGCGGAAGAAAGTATGATGTAGAACAAGTAGCAGAAGCATACATGCTCAAGAGGGATCACCCGAAATTCAAAGGCAACTGAATTTCGGCAACCGGGGCATCGAAGTCGGAATGCCTCGAAACTCACCGAGTCAAAGCGTTTCGCCGTTTGCGGAAGAAAGTATGATGTAGAACAAGTAGCAGAAGCATACATGCTCAAGAGGGATCACCCGAAATTCAAAGGCAACTGAATTTCGGCAACCGGGGCATCGAAGTCGGAATGCCTCGAAACTCACCGAGTCAAAGCGTTTCGCCGTTTGCGGAAGAAAGTATGATGTAGAACAAGTAGCAGAAGCATACATGCTCAAGAGGGATCACCCGAAATTCAAAGGCAACTGAATTTCGGCAACCGGGGCATCGAAGTCGGAATGCCTCGAAACTCACCGAGTCAAAGCGTTTCGCCGTTTGCGGAAGAAAGTATGATGTAGAACAAGTAGCAGAAGCATACATGCTCAAGAGGGATCACCCGAAATCCAAAGGCAACTGAATTTCGGCAACCGGGGCATCGAAGTCGGAATGCCTCGAAACTCACCGAGTCAAAGCGTTTCGCCGTTTGCGGAAGAAAGTATGATGTAGAACAAGTAGCAGAAGCATACATGCTCAAGAGGGATCACCCGAAATTCAAAGGCAACTGAATTTCGGCAACCGGGGCATCGAAGTCGGAATGCCTCGAAACTCACCGAGTCAAAGCGTTTCGCCGTTTGCGGAAGAAAGTATGATGTAGAACAAGTAGCAGAAGCATACATGCTCAAGAGGGATCACCCGAAATTCAAAGGCAACTGAATTTCGGCAACCGGGGCATCGAAGTCGGAATGCCTCGAAACTCACCGAGTCAAAGCGTTTCGCCGTTTGCGGAAGAAAGTATGATGTAGAACAAGTAGCAGAAGCATACATGCTCAAGAGGGATCACCCGAAATTCAAAGGCAACTGAATTTCGGCAACCGGGGCATCGAAGTCGGAATGCCTCGAAACTCACCGAGTCAAAGCGTTTCGCCGTTTGCGGAAGAAAGTATGATGTAGAACAAGTAGCAGAAGCATACATGCTCAAGAGGGATCACCCGAAATTCAAAGGCAACTGAATTTCGGCAACCGGGGCATCGAAGTCGGAATGCCTCGAAACTCACCGAGTCAAAGCGTTTCGCCGTTTGCGGAAGAAAGTATGATGTAGAACAAGTAGCAGAAGCATACATGCTCAAGAGGGATCACCCGAAATTCAAAGGCAACTGAATTTCGGCAACCGGGGCATCGAAGTCGGAATGCCTCGAAACTCACCGAGTCAAAGCGTTTCGCCGTTTGCGGAAGAAAGTATGATGTAGAACAAGTAGCAGAAGCATACATGCTCAAGAGGGATCACCCGAAATTCAAAGGCAACTGAATTTCGGCAACCGGGGCATCGAAGTCGGAATGCCTCGAAACTCACCGAGTCAAAGCGTTTCGCCGTTTGCGGAAGAAAGTATGATGTAGAACAAGTAGCAGAAGCATACATGCTCAAGAGGGATCACCCGAAATTCAAAGGCAACTGAATTTCGGCAACCGGGGCATCGAAGTCGGAATGCCTCGAAACTCACCGAGTCAAAGCGTTTCGCCGTTTGCGGAAGAAAGTATGATGTAGAACAAGTAGCAGAAGCATACATGCTCAAGAGGGATCACCCGAAATTCAAAGGCAACTGAATTTCGGCAACCGGGCATCGAAGTCGGAATGCCTCGAAACTCACCGAGTCAAAGCGTTTCGCCGTTTGCGGAAGAAAGTATGATGTAGAACAAGTAGCAGAAGCATACATGCTCAAGAGGGATCACCCGAAATTCAAAGGCAACTGAATTTCGGCAACCGGGGCATCGAAGTCGGAATGCCTCGAAACTCACCGAGTCAAAGCGTTTCGCCGTTTGCGGAAGAAAGTATGATGTAGAACAAGTAGCAGAAGCATACATGCTCAAGAGGGATCACCCGAAATTCAAAGGCAACTGAATTTCGGCAACCGGGGCATCGAAGTCGGAATGCCTCGAAACTCACCGAGTCAAAGCGTTTCGCCGTTTGCGGAAGAAAGTATGATGTAGAACAAGTAGCAGAAGCATACATGCTCAAGAGGGATCACCCGAAATTCAAAGGCAACTGAATTTCGGCAACCGGGGCATCGAAGTCGGAATGCCTCGAAACTCACCGAGTCAAAGCGTTTCGCCGTTTGCGGAAGAAAGTATGATGTAGAACAAGTAGCAGAAGCATACATGCTCAAGAGGGATCACCCGAAATTCAAAGGCAACTGAATTTCGGCAACCGGGGCATCGAAGTCGGAATGCCTCGAAACTCACCGAGTCAAAGCGTTTCGCCGTTTGCGGAAGAAAGTATGATGTAGAACAAGTAGCAGAAGCATACATGCTCAAGAGGGATCACCCGAAATTCAAAGGCAACTGAATTTCGGCAACCGGGGCATCGAAGTCGGAATGCCTCGAAACTCACCGAGTCAAAGCGTTTCGCCGTTTGCGGAAGAAAGTATGATGTAGAACAAGTAGCAGAAGCATACATGCTCAAGAGGGATCACCCGAAATTCAAAGGCAACTGAATTTCGGCAACCGGGGCATCGAAGTCGGAATGCCTCGAAACTCACCGAGTCAAAGCGTTTCGCCGTTTGCGGAAGAAAGTATGATGTAGAACAAGTAGCAGAAGCATACATGCTCAAGAGGGATCACCCGAAATTCAAAGGCAACTGAATTTCGGCAACCGGGGCATCGAAGTCGGAATGCCTCGAAACTCACCGAGTAGCCTCGAAACTCACCGAGTCAAAGCGTTTCGCCGTTTGCGGAAGAAAGTATGATGTAGAACAAGTAGCAGAAGCATACATGCTCAAGAGGGATCACCCGAAATTCAAAGGCAACTGAATTTCGGCAACCGGGGCATCGAAGTCGGAATGCCTCGAAACTCACCGAGTCAAAGCGTTTCGCCGTTTGCGGAAGAAAGTATGATGTAGAACAAGTAGCAGAAGCATACATGCTCAAGAGGGATCACCCGAAATTCAAAGGCAACTGAATTTCGGCAACCGGGGCATCGAAGTCGGAATGCCTCGAAACTCACCGAGTCAAAGCGTTTCGCCGTTTGCGGAAGAAAGTATGATGTAGAACAAGTAGCAGAAGCATACATGCTCAAGAGGGATCACCCGAAATTCAAAGGCAACTGAATTTCGGCAACCGGGGCATCGAAGTCGGAATGCCGCGAAACTCACCGAGTCAAAGCGTTTCGCCGTTTGCGGAAGAAAGTATGATGTAGAACAAGTAGCAGAAGCATACATGCTCAAGAGGGATCACCCGAAATTCAAAGGCAACTGAATTTCGGCAACCGGGGCATCGAAGTCGGAATGCCGCGAAACTCACCGAGTCAAAGCGTTTCGCCGTTTGCGGAAGAAAGTATGATGTAGAACAAGTAGCAGAAGCATACATGCTCAAGAGGGATCACCCGAAATTCAAAGGCAACTGAATTTCGGCAACCGGGGCATCGAAGTCGGAATGCCTCGAAACTCACCGAGTCAAAGCGTTTCGCCGTTTGCGGAAGAAAGTATGATGTAGAACAAGTAGCAGAAGCATACATGCTCAAGAGGGATCACCCGAAATTCAAAGGCAACTGAATTTCGGCAACCGGGGCATCGAAGTCGGAATGCCTCACCGGGGCATCGAAGTCGGAATGCCTCGAAACTCACCGAGTCAAAGCGTTTCGCCGTTTGCGGAAGAAAGTATGATGTAGAACAAGTAGCAGAAGCATACATGCTCAAGAGGGATCACCCGAAATTCAAAGGCAACTGAATTTCGGCAACCGGGGCATCGAAGTCGGAATGCCTCGAAACTCACCGAGTCAAAGCGTTTCGCCGTTTGCGGAAGAAAGTATGATGTAGAACAAGTAGCAGAAGCATACATGCTCAAGAGGGATCACCCGAAATTCAAAGGCAACTGAATTTCGGCAACCGGGGCATCGAAGTCGGAATGCCTCGAAACTCACCGAGTCAAAGCGTTTCGCCGTTTGCGGAAGAAAGTATGATGTAGAACAAGTAGCAGAAGCATACATGCTCAAGAGGGATCACCCGAAATTCAAAGGCAACTGAATTTCGGCAACCGGGGCGTCGAAGTCGGAATGCCTCGAAACTCACCGAGTCAAAGCGTTTCGCCGTTTGCGGAAGAAAGTATGATGTAGAACAAGTAGCAGAAGCATACATGCTCAAGAGGGATCACCCGAAATTCAAAGGCAACTGAATTTCGGCAACCGGGGCATCGAAGTCGGAATGCCTCGAAACTCACCGAGTCAAAGCGTTTCGCCGTTTGCGGAAGAAAGTATGATGTAGAACAAGTAGCAGAAGCATACATGCTCAAGAGGGATCACCCGAAATTCAAAGGCAACTGAATTTCGGCAACCGGGGCATCGAAGTCGGAATGCCTCGAAACTCACCGAGTCAAAGCGTTTCGCCGTTTGCGGAAGAAAGTATGATGTAGAACAAGTAGCAGAAGCATACATGCTCAAGAGGGATCACCCGAAATTCAAAGGCAACTGAATTTCGGCAACCGGGGCATCGAAGTCTCGAAGTCGGAATGCCTCGAAACTCACCGAGTCAAAGCGTTTCGCCGTTTGCGGAAGAAAGTATGATGTAGAACAAGTAGCAGAAGCATACATGATCAAGAGGGATCACCCGAAATTCAAAGGCAACTGCATTTCGGTAACCGGGGCATCAAAGTCGGAGTGCCTCGAAACTCACCGAGTCAAAGCGTTTCGCCGTTTGCGGAAGAAAGTATGATGTAGAACAAGTAGCAGAAGCATACATGCTCAAGAGGGATCACTCGAAATGCAAATGCAACTGAATTTCGGCAACCGGGGCATCGAAGTCTGAATGCCTCGAAACTCACCGAGTCAAAGCGTTTCGCCGTTTGCGGAAGATAGTATGATGTAGAACATGTAGCAGAAGGATACATGCTCAAGAGGGATCACCCGAAATTCAAAGGCAACTGAATTTCGGCAACCGGGGCATCGAAGTCGGAATGCCTCGAAACTCACCGAGTCAAAGCGTTTCGCCGTTTGCGGAAGAAAGTATGATGTAGAACAAGTAGCAGAAGCATACATGCTCAAGAGGGATCACCCGAAATTCAAAGGCAACTGAATTTCGGCAACCGGGGCATCGAAGTCGGAATGCCTCGAAACTCACCGAGTCAAAGCGTTTCGCCGTTTGCGGAAGAAAGTATGATGTAGAACAAGTAGCAGAAGCATACATGCTCAAGAGGGATCACCCGAAATGCAAATGCAACTGAATTTCGGCAACCGGGGCATCGAAGTCGGAATGCCTCGAAAATCACCGAGTCAAAGTGTTTCGTCGTTTGCGGAAGAAAGTATGATGTAGAACAAGTAGCAGAAGCATACATGCTCAAGAGGGATCACCCGAAATTCAAAGGCAACTGAATTTCGGCAACCGGGGCATCGAAGTCGGAATGCCTCGAAACTCACCGAGTCAAAGCGTTTCGCCGTTTGCGGAAGAAAGTATGATGTAGAACAAGTAGCAGAAGCATACATGCTCAAGAGGGATCACCCGAAATTCAAAGGCAACTGAATTTCGGCAACCGGGGCATCGAAGTCGGATCGAAGTCGGAATGCCTCGTAACTCACCGAGTCAAAGCGTTTTGCCGTTTGCGGAAGAATGTATGATGTAGAACAAGTAGCAGAAGCATACATGCTCAAGAGGGATCACCCGAAATTCAAAGGCAACTGAATTTCGGCAACCGGGGCATCGAAGTCGGAATGCCTCGAAACTCACCGAGTCAAAGCGTTTCGCCGTTTGCGGAAGAAAGTATGATGTAGAACAAGTAGCAGAAGCATACATGCTCAAGAGGGATCACCCGAAATTCAAAGGCAACTGAATTTCGGCAACCGGGGCATCGAAGTCGGAATGCCTCGAAACTCACCGAGTCAAAGCGTTTCGCCGTTTGCGGAAGAAAGTATGATGTAGAACAAGTAGCAGAAGCATACATGCTCAAGAGGGATCACCCGAAATTCAAAGGCAACTGAATTTCGGCAACCGGGGCATCGAAGTCGGAATGCCTCCATCGAAGTCGGAATGCCTCGAAACTCACCGAGTCAAAGCGTTTCGCCGTTTGCGGAAGAAAGTATGATGTAGAACAAGTAGCAGAAGCATACATGCTCAAGAGGGATCACCCGAAATTCAAAGGCAACTGAATTTCGGCAACCGGGGCATCGAAGTCGGAATGCCTCGAAACTCACCGAGTCAAAGCGTTTCGCCGTTTGCGGAAGAAAGTATGATGTAGAACAAGTAGCAGAAGCATACATGCTCAAGAGGGATCACCCGAAATTCAAAGGCAACTGAATTTCGGCAACCGGGGCATCGAAGTCGGAATGCCTCGAAACTCACCGAGTCAAAGCGTTTCGCCGTTTGCGGAAGAAAGTATGATGTAGAACAAGTAGCAGAAGCATACATGCTCAAGAGGGATCACCCGAAATTCAAAGGCAACTGAATTTCGGCAACCGGGGCATCGAAGTCCGAAGTCGGAATGCCTCGAAACTCACCGAGTCAAAGCGTTTCGCCGTTTGCGGAAGAAAGTATGATGTAGAACAAGTAGCAGAAGCATACATGCTCAAGAGGGATCACCCGAAATTCAAAGGCAACTGAATTTCGGCAACCGGGGCATCGAAGTCGGAATGCCTCGAAACTCACCGAGTCAAAGCGTTTCGCCGTTTGCGGAAGAAAGTATGATGTAGAACAAGTAGCAGAAGCATACATGCTCAAGAGGGATCACCCGAAATTCAAAGGCAACTGAATTTCGGCAACCGGGGCATCGAAGTCGGAATGCCTCGAAACTCACCGAGTCAAAGCGTTTCGCCGTTTGCGGAAGAAAGTATGATGTAGAACAAGTAGCAGAAGCATACATGCTCAAGAGGGATCACCCGAAATTCAAAGGCAACTGAATTTCGGCAACCGGGGCATCGAAGTCGGAATGCCTCCCGAAATTCAAAGGCAACTGAATTTCGGCAACCGGGGCATCGAAGTCGGAATGCCTCGAAACTCACCGAGTCAAAGCGTTTCGCCGTTTGCGGAAGAAAGTATGATGTAGAACAAGTAGCAGAAGCATACATGCTCAAGAGGGATCACCCGAAATTCAAAGGCAACTGAATTTCGGCAACCGGGGCATCGAAGTCGGAATGCCTCGAAACTCACCGAGTCAAAGCGTTTCGCCGTTTGCGGAAGAAAGTATGATGTAGAACAAGTAGCAGAAGCATACATGCTCAAGAGGGATCACCCGAAATTCAAAGGCAACTGAATTTCGGCAACCGGGGCATCGAAGTCGGAATGCCTCGAAACTCACCGAGTCAAAGCGTTTCGCCGTTTGCGGAAGAAAGTATGATGTAGAACAAGTAGCAGAAGCATACATGCTCAAGAGGGATCACCCGAAATTCAAAGGCAACTGAATTTCGGCAACCGGGGCATCGAAGTCGGAATGATTTCGGCAACCGGGGCATCGAAGTCGGAATGCCTCGAAACTCACCGAGTCAAAGCGTTTCGCCGTTTGCGGAAGAAAGTATGATGTAGAACAAGTAGCAGAAGCATACATGCTCAAGAGGGATCACCCGAAATTCAAAGGCAACTGAATTTCGGCAACCGGGGCATCGAAGTCGGAATGCCTCGAAACTCACCGAGTCAAAGCGTTTCGCCGTTTGCGGAAGAAAGTATGATGTAGAACAAGTAGCAGAAGCATACATGCTCAAGAGGGATCACCCGAAATTCAAAGGCAACTGAATTTCGGCAACCGGGGCATCGAAGTCGGAATGCCTCGAAACTCACCGAGTCAAAGCGTTTCGCCGTTTGCGGAAGAAAGTATGATGTAGAACAAGTAGCAGAAGCATACATGCTCAAGAGGGATCACCCGAAATTCAAAGGCAACTGAATTTCGGCAACCGGGGCATCGAAGTCGGAATGCCTCGAAACTCACCGAGTCAAAGCGTTTCGCCGTTTGCGGAAGAAAGTATGATGTAGAACAAGTAGCAGAAGCATACATGCTCAAGAGGGATCACCCGAAATTCAAAGGCAACTGAATTTCGGCAACCGGGGCATCGAAGTCGGAATGCCTCGAAACTCACCGAGTCAAAGCGTTTCGCCGTTTGCGGAAGAAAGTATGATGTAGAACAAGTAGCAGAAGCATACATGCTCAAGAGGGATCACCCGAAATTCAAAGGCAACTGAATTTCGGCAACCGGGGCATCGAAGTCGGAATGCCTCGAAACTCACCGAGTCAAAGCGTTTCGCCGTTTGCGGAAGAAAGTATGATGTAGAACAAGTAGCAGAAGCATACATGCTCAAGAGGGATCACCCGAAATTCAAAGGCAACTGAATTTCGGCAACCGGGGCATCGAAGTCGGAATGCCTCGAAACTCACCGAGTCAAAGCGTTTCGCCGTTTGCGGAAGAAAGTATGATGTAGAACAAGTAGCAGAAGCATACATGCTCAAGAGGGATCACCCGAAATTCAAAGGCAACTGAATTTCGGCAACCGGGGCATCGAAGTCGGAATGCCTCGAAACTCACCGAGTCAAAGCGTTTCGCCGTTTGCGGAAGAAAGTATGATGTAGAACAAGTAGCAGAAGCATACATGCTCAAGAGGGATCACCCGAAATTCAAAGGCAACTGAATTTCGGCAACCGGGGCATCGAAGTCGGAATGCCTCGAAACTCACCGAGTCAAAGCGTTTCGCCGTTTGCGGAAGAAAGTATGATGTAGAACAAGTAGCAGAAGCATACATGCTCAAGAGGGATCACCCGAAATTCAAAGGCAACTGAATTTCGGCAACCGGGGCATCGAAGTCGGAATGCCTCGAAACTCACCGAGTCAAAGCGTTTCGCCGTTTGCGGAAGAAAGTATGATGTAGAACAAGTAGCAGAAGCATACATGCTCAAGAGGGATCACCCGAAATTCAAAGGCAACTGAATTTCGGCAACCGGGGCATCGAAGTCGGAATGCCTCGAAACTCACCGAGTCAAAGCGTTTCGCCGTTTGCGGAAGAAAGTATGATGTAGAACAAGTAGCAGAAGCATACATGCTCAAGAGGGATCACCCGAAATTCAAAGGCAACTGAATTTCGGCAACCGGGGCATCGAAGTCGGAATGCCTCGAAACTCACCGAGTCAAAGCGTTTCGCCGTTTGCGGAAGAAAGTATGATGTAGAACAAGTAGCAGAAGCATACATGCTCAAGAGGGATCACCCGAAATTCAAAGGCAACTGAATTTCGGCAACCGGGGCATCGAAGTCGGAATGCCTCGAAACTCACCGAGTCAAAGCGTTTCGCCGTTTGCGGAAGAAAGTATGATGTAGAACAAGTAGCAGAAGCATACATGCTCAAGAGGGATCACCCGAAATTCAAAGGCAACTGAATTTCGGCAACCGGGGCATCGAAGTCGGAATGCCTCGAAACTCACCGAGTCAAAGCGTTTCGCCGTTTGCGGAAGAAAGTATGATGTAGAACAAGTAGCAGAAGCATACATGCTCAAGAGGGATCACCCGAAATTCAAAGGCAACTGAATTTCGGCAACCGGGCATCGAAGTCGGAATGCCTCGAAACTCACCGAGTCAAAGCGTTTCGCCGTTTGCGGAAGAAAGTATGATGTAGAACAAGTAGCAGAAGCATACATGCTCAAGAGGGATCACCCGAAATTCAAAGGCAACTGAATTTCGGCAACCGGGGCATCGAAGTCGGAATGCCTCGAAACTCACCGAGTCAAAGCGTTTCGCCGTTTGCGGAAGAAAGTATGATGTAGAACAAGTAGCAGAAGCATACATGCTCAAGAGGGATCACCCGAAATTCAAAGGCAACTGAATTTCGGCAACCGGGCATCGAAGTCGGAATGCCTCGAAACTCACCGAGTCAAAGCGTTTCGCCGTTTGCGGAAGAAAGTATGATGTAGAACAAGTAGCAGAAGCATACATGCTCAAGAGGGATCACCCGAAATTCAAAGGCAACTGAATTTCGGCAACCGGGGCATCGAAGTCGGAATGCCTCGAAACTCACCGAGTCAAAGCGTTTCGCCGTTTGCGGAAGAAAGTATGATGTAGAACAAGTAGCAGAAGCATACATGCTCAAGAGGGATCACCCGAAATTCAAAGGCAACTGAATTTCGGCAACCGGGGCATCGAAGTCGGAATGCCTCGAAACTCACCGAGTCAAAGCGTTCGCCCGTTAAAGTATGATGTAGACAAGTAGCAGAAGCAGAAGCATGCTCAAGAGGGATCACCCGAAATTCAAAGGCAACTGAATTTCGGCAACCGGGGCATCGAAGTCGGAATGCCTCGAAACTCACCGAGTCAAAGCGTTTCGCCGTTTGCGGAAGAAAGTATGATGTAGAACAAGTAGCAGAAGCATACATGCTCAAGAGGGATCACCCGAAATTCAAAGGCAACTGAATTTCGGCAACCGGGGCATCGAAGTCGGAATGCCTCGAAACTCACCGAGTCAAAGCGTTTCGCCGTTTGCGGAAGAAAGTATGATGTAGAACAAGTAGCAGAAGCATACATGCTCAAGAGGGATCACCCGAAATTCAAAGGCAACTGAATTTCGGCAACCGGGGCATCGAAGTCGGAATGCCTCGAAACTCACCGAGTCAAAGCGTTTCGCCGTTTGCGGAAGAAAGTATGATGTAGAACAAGTAGCAGAAGCATACATGCTCAAGAGGGATCACCCGAAATTCAAAGGCAACTGAATTTCGGCAACCGGGGCATCGAAGTCGGAATGCCTCGAAACTCACCGAGTCAAAGCGTTTCGCCGTTTGCGGAAGAAAGTATGATGTAGAACAAGTAGCAGAAGCATACATGCTCAAGAGGGATCACCCGAAATTCAAAGGCAACTGAATTTCGGCAACCGGGGCATCGAAGTCGGAATGCCTCGAAACTCACCGAGTCAAAGCGTTTCGCCGTTTGCGGAAGAAAGTATGATGTAGAACAAGTAGCAGAAGCATACATGCTCAAGAGGGATCACCCGAAATTCAAAGGCAACTGAATTTCGGCAACCGGGGCATCGAAGTCGGAATGCCTCGAAACTCACCGAGTCAAAGCGTTTCGCCGTTTGCGGAAGAAAGTATGATGTAGAACAAGTAGCAGAAGCATACATGCTCAAGAGGGATCACCCGAAATTCAAAGGCAACTGAATTTCGGCAACCGGGGCATCGAAGTCGGAATGCCTCGAAACTCACCGAGTCAAAGCGTTTCGCCGTTTGCGGAAGAAAGTATGATGTAGAACAAGTAGCAGAAGCATACATGCTCAAGAGGGATCACCCGAAATTCAAAGGCAACTGAATTTCGGCAACCGGGGCATCGAAGTCGGAATGCCTCGAAACTCACCGAGTCAAAGCGTTTCGCCGTTTGCGGAAGAAAGTATGATGTAGAACAAGTAGCAGAAGCATACATGCTCAAGAGGGATCACCCGAAATTCAAAGGCAACTGAATTTCGGCAACCGGGGCATCGAAGTCGGAATGCCTCGAAACTCACCGAGTCAAAGCGTTCGCCCGTTTGCGAGATGTAGAACAAGTAGAGAAGCAGAAGCATACACTCAAGAGGGATCACCCGAAATTCAAAGGCAACTGAATTTCGGCAACCGGGGCATCGAAGTCGGAATGCCTCGAAACTCACCGAGTCAAAGCGTTTCGCCGTTTGCGGAAGAAAGTATGATGTAGAACAAGTAGCAGAAGCATACATGCTCAAGAGGGATCACCCGAAATTCAAAGGCAACTGAATTTCGGCAACCGGGGCATCGAAGTCGGAATGCCTCGAAACTCACCGAGTCAAAGCGTTTCGCCGTTTGCGGAAGAAAGTATGATGTAGAACAAGTAGCAGAAGCATACATGCTCAAGAGGGATCACCCGAAATTCAAAGGCAACTGAATTTCGGCAACCGGGGCATCGAAGTCGGAATGCCTCGAAACTCACCGAGTCAAAGCGTTTCGCCGTTTGCGGAAGAAAGTATGATGTAGAACAAGTAGCAGAAGCATACATGCTCAAGAGGGATCACCCGAAATGCAAAGGCAACTGAATTTCGGCAACCGGGGCATCGAAGTCGGAATGCCTCGAAACTCACCGAGTCAAAGCGTTTCGCCGTTTGCGGAAGAAAGTATGATGTAGAACAAGGAGCAGAAGCATACATGCTCAAGAGGGATCAACCGAAATTCAAAGGCAACTGAATTTGGGCACCGGGGCATCGAAGTCGGAATGCCTCGAAACCCACCGAGTCAAAGCGTTTCGCCGTTTGCGGAAGAAAGTATGATGTAGAACAAGTAGCACAAGCATACATGCTCAAGAGGGATTACCCGAAATTCAAAGGCAACTGAATTTCGGCAACCGGGGCATCGAAGTCGAAATGCCTCGAAACTCACCGACTCAACGCGTTTCGCCGTTTGCGGAAGATAGTATGACGTAGAACAAGTAGCAGAAGCATACATGCTCAAGTGGGATCACCTGAAATTCAAATGCAACTGAATTTCGGCAACCGGGCATCGAAACTGAATTTCGGCAACCGGGGCATCGAAGTCGGAATGCCTCGAAACTCACCGAGTCAAAGCGTTTCGCCGTTTGCGGAAGAAATTATGATGTAGAACAAGTAGCAGAAGCACACATGCTCAAGAGGGATCACCCGAAATTCAAAGCCAACTGAATTTCGGCAGCCGGGGCATCGAAGTCGGAAAGCCGCGAAACTCACCTACTCAAAGCGTTTCGTCGTTTGCGGAAGAAAGTATGATGTAGAACAAGTAGCAGAAGCATACATGCTCAAGATGGATCACCCGAAATGCAAAGGCAACTGAATTTCGGCAACCGGGGCATCGAAGTCGGAATGGTTCGAAACTCACCGAGTCAAAGCGTTCGCCCGTTGCGAAGAAGATGTAGACAAGTAGGAGAAGCATAGATGCTCAAGAGGGATCACCCGAAATTCAAAGGCAACTGAATTTCGGCAACCGGGGCCTCGAAGTCGGAATGCCTCGAAACTCACCGAGTCAAAGCGTATCGCCATTTGCGGAAGAAAGTATGATGTAGAACAAGTAGCAGAAGCATACATGCTCAAGAGGGATCACCCGAAATTCAAAGGCAACTGAATTTCGGCAACCGGGGCATCGAAGTCGGAATGCCTCGAAACTCACCGAGTCAAAGCGTATCGCCATTTGCGGAAGAAAGTATGATGTAGAACAAGTAGCAGAAGCATACATGCTCAAGAGGGATCACCCGAAATTCAAAGGCAACTGAATTTCGGCAACCGGGGCATCGAAGTCGGAATGCCTCGAAACTCAGTGAGTCAAAGCGTTTCGCCGTTTGCGGAAGAACGTATGATGTAGAACAAGTAGCAGAAGCATACATGCTCAAGAGGGATCACCCCAAATTCAAAGGCAACTGAATTACGCCAACAGGGGCATCGAAGTCGGAATGCCTCGAAACTCACCGAGTCAAAGCGTTTCGCCGTTTGCGGAAGAAAGTATGATGTAGAACAAGTAGCAGAAGCATACATGCTCAAGAGGGATCACCCGAAATTCAAAGGCAACTGAATTTCGGCAACCGGGGCATCGAAGTCGGAATGCCTCGAAACTCACCGAGTCAAAGCGTTTCGCCGTTTGCGGAAGAAAGTATGATGTAGAACAAGTAGCAGAAGCATACATGCTCAAGAGGGATCACCCGAAATTCAAAGGCAACTGAATTTCGGCAAGCTGGGCACCGAAGTCGGAATGCCTCGAATCTCACCGAGTCAAAGCGTTTCGCCTTTGCGGAAGAAAGTATGATGTAGAACAAGTAGCAGAAGCATACATGCTCAAGAGGGATCACCCGAAATTCAAAGGCAACTGAATTTCGGCAACCGGGGCCTCGAAGTCGGAATGCCGCGAAACTCACCGAGCAAAAGCGTTTCGCCGTTTGCGGAAGAAAGTATGATGTAGAACAAGTAGCAGAAGCATACATGCTCAAGAGGGATCACCCGAAATTCAAAGGCAACTGAATTTCGGCAACCGGGGCATCGAAGTCGGAATGCCTCGAAACTCACCGAGCCAAAGCGTTTCGCCGTTTGCGGAAGAAAGTGTGATGTAGAACAAGTAGCAGAAGCATACATGCTCAAGAGGGATCACCCGAAATGCAAAAGCAACTGAATTTCGGCAACCGGGGCATCGAAGTCGGAATGCCTCGAAACTCACCGAGTCAAAGCGTTTCGCCGTTTGCGGAAGAAAGTATGATGTAGAACAAGTAGCAGAAGCATACATGCTCAAGAGGGATCACCCGAAATTCAAAGGCAACTGAATTTCGGCAACCGGGGCATCGAAGTCGGAATGCCTCGAAACTCACCGAGTCAAAGCGTTTCGCCGTTTGCGGAAGAAAGTATGATGTAGAACAAGTAGCAGAAGCATACATGCTCAAGAGGGATCACCCGAAATTCAAAGGCAACTGAATTTCGGCAACCGGGGCATCGAAGTCGGAATGCCGCGAAACTCACCGAGTCAAAGCGTTTCGCCGTTTGCGGAAGAAAGTATGATGTAGAACAAGTAGCAGAAGCATACATGCTCAAGAGGGATCACCCGAAATTCAAAGGCAACTGAATTTCGGCAACCGGGGCATCGAAGTCGGAATGCTCGAAACTCACCGAGTCAAAGCGTTTCGCCGTTTGCGGAAGAAAGTATGATGTAGAACAAGTAGCAGAAGCATACATGCTCAAGAGGGATCACCCGAAATTCAAAGGCAACTGAATTTCGGCAACCGGGGCATCGAAGTCGGAATGCCTCGAAACTCACCGAGTCAAAGCGTTTCGCCGTTTGCGGAAG
>CM055362.1:21884802-21943494 GCA_029228515.1 Populus alba x Populus x berolinensis | reverse complement strand
CAAGAGGGATCACCCGAAATTCAAAGGCAACTGAATTTCGGCAACCGGGGCATCGAAGTCGGAATGCCGCGAAACTCACCGAGTCAAAGCGTTTCGCCGTTTGCGGAAGAAAGTATGATGTAGAACAAGTAGCAGAAGCATACATGCTCAAGAGGGATCACCCGAAATTCAAAGGCAACTGAATTTCGGCAACCGGGCATCGAAGTCGGAATGCCTCGAAACTCACCGAGTCAAAGCGTTTCGCCGTTTGCGGAAGAAAGTATGATGTAGAACAAGTAGCAGAAGCATACATGCTCAAGAGGGATCACCCGAAATTCAAAGGCAACTGAATTTCGGCAACCGGGGCAAAGAGTCGATCGGAATGCGCGAAACTCACCGAGTCAAAGCGTTTCGCCGTTTGCGGAAGAAAGTATGATGTAGAACAAGTAGCAGAAGCATACATGCTCAAGAGGGATCACCCGAAATTCAAAGGCAACTGAATTTCGGCAACCGGGGCATCGAAGTCGGAATGCCTCGAAACTCACCGAGTCAAAGCGTTTCGCCGTTTGCGGAAGAAAGTATGATGTAGAACAAGTAGCAGAAGCATACATGCTCAAGAGGGATCACCCGAAATTCAAAGGCAACTGAATTTCGGCAACCGGGCATCGAAGTCGGAATGCCTCGAAACTCACCGAGTCAAAGCGTTTCGCCGTTTGCGGAAGAAAGTATGATGTAGAACAAGTAGCAGAAGCATACATGCTCAAGAGGGATCACCCGAAATTCAAAGGCAACTGAATTTCGGCAACCGGGCATCGAAGTCGGAATGCCTCGAAACTCACCGAGTCAAAGCGTTTCGCCGTTTGCGGAAGAAAGTATGATGTAGAACAAGTAGCAGAAGCATACATGCTCAAGAGGGATCACCCGAAATTCAAAGGCAACTGAATTTCGGCAACCGGGGCATCGAAGTCGGAATGCCGCGAAACTCACCGAGTCAAAGCGTTTCGCCGTTTGCGGAAGAAAGTATGATGTAGAACAAGTAGCAGAAGCATACATGCTCAAGAGGGATCACCCGAAATTCAAAGGCAACTGAATTTCGGCAACCGGGGCATCGAAGTCGGAATGCCTCGAAACTCACCGAGTCAAAGCGTTTCGCCGTTTGCGGAAGAAAGTATGATGTAGAACAAGTAGCAGAAGCATACATGCTCAAGAGGGATCACCCGAAATTCAAAGGCAACTGAATTTCGGCAACCGGGGCATCGAAGTCGGAATGCCTCGAAACTCACCGAGTCAAAGCGTTTCGCCGTTTGCGGAAGAAAGTATGATGTAGAACAAGTAGCAGAAGCATACATGCTCAAGAGGGATCACCCGAAATTCAAAGGCAACTGAATTTCGGCAACCGGGCATCGAAGTCGGAATGCCTCGAAACTCACCGAGTCAAAGCGTTTCGCCGTTTGCGGAAGAAAGTATGATGTAGAACAAGTAGCAGAAGCATACATGCTCAAGAGGGATCACCCGAAATTCAAAGGCAACTGAATTTCGGCAACCGGGCATCGAAGTCGGAATGCCGCGAAACTCACCGAGTCAAAGCGTTTCGCCGTTTGCGGAAGAAAGTATGATGTAGAACAAGTAGCAGAAGCATACATGCTCAAGAGGGATCACCCGAAATTCAAAGGCAACTGAATTTCGGCAACCGGGCATCGAAGTCGGAATGCCTCGAAACTCACCGAGTCAAAGCGTTTCGCCGTTTGCGGAAGAAAGTATGATGTAGAACAAGTAGCAGAAGCATACATGCTCAAGAGGGATCACCCGAAATTCAAAGGCAACTGAATTTCGGCAACCGGGGCATCGAAGTCGGAATGCCTCGAAACTCACCGAGTCAAAGCGTTTCGCCGTTTGCGGAAGAAAGTATGATGTAGAACAAGTAGCAGAAGCATACATGCTCAAGAGGGATCACCCGAAATTCAAAGGCAACTGAATTTCGGCAACCGGGGCATCGAAGTCGGAATGCCTCGAAACTCACCGAGTCAAAGCGTTTCGCCGTTTGCGGAAGAAAGTATGATGTAGAACAAGTAGCAGAAGCATACATGCTCAAGAGGGATCACCCGAAATTCAAAGGCAACTGAATTTCGGCAACCGGGCATCGAAGTCGGAATGCCGCGAAACTCACCGAGTCAAAGCGTTTCGCCGTTTGCGGAAGAAAGTATGATGTAGAACAAGTAGCAGAAGCATACATGCTCAAGAGGGATCACCCGAAATTCAAAGGCAACTGAATTTCGGCAACCGGGGCATCGAAGTCGGAATGCCTCGAAACTCACCGAGTCAAAGCGTTTCGCCGTTTGCGGAAGAAAGTATGATGTAGAACAAGTAGCAGAAGCATACATGCTCAAGAGGGATCACCCGAAATTCAAAGGCAACTGAATTTCGGCAACCGGGCATCGAAGTCGGAATGCCTCGAAACTCACCGAGTCAAAGCGTTTCGCCGTTTGCGGAAGAAAGTATGATGTAGAACAAGTAGCAGAAGCATACATGCTCAAGAGGGATCACCCGAAATTCAAAGGCAACTGAATTTCGGCAACCGGGGCATCGAAGTCGGAATGCCTCGAAACTCACCGAGTCAAAGCGTTTCGCCGTTTGCGGAAGAAAGTATGATGTAGAACAAGTAGCAGAAGCATACATGCTCAAGAGGGATCACCCGAAATTCAAAGGCAACTGAATTTCGGCAACCGGGGCATCGAAGTCGGAATGCCGCGAAACTCACCGAGTCAAAGCGTTTCGCCGTTTGCGGAAGAAAGTATGATGTAGAACAAGTAGCAGAAGCATACATGCTCAAGAGGGATCACCCGAAATTCAAAGGCAACTGAATTTCGGCAACCGGGCATCGAAGTCGGAATGCCGCGAAACTCACCGAGTCAAAGCGTTTCGCCGTTTGCGGAAGAAAGTATGATGTAGAACAAGTAGCAGAAGCATACATGCTCAAGAGGGATCACCCGAAATTCAAAGGCAACTGAATTTCGGCAACCGGGGCATCGAAGTCGGAATGCCTCGAAACTCACCGAGTCAAAGCGTTTCGCCGTTTGCGGAAGAAAGTATGATGTAGAACAAGTAGCAGAAGCATACATGCTCAAGAGGGATCACCCGAAATTCAAAGGCAACTGAATTTCGGCAACCGGGCATCGAAGTCGGAATGCCGCGAAACTCACCGAGTCAAAGCGTTTCGCCGTTTGCGGAAGAAAGTATGATGTAGAACAAGTAGCAGAAGCATACATGCTCAAGAGGGATCACCCGAAATTCAAAGGCAACTGAATTTCGGCAACCGGGGCATCGAAGTCGGAATGCCGCGAAACTCACCGAGTCAAAGCGTTTCGCCGTTTGCGGAAGAAAGTATGATGTAGAACAAGTAGCAGAAGCATACATGCTCAAGAGGGATCACCCGAAATTCAAAGGCAACTGAATTTCGGCAACCGGGCATCGAAGTCGGAATGCCTCGAAACTCACCGAGTCAAAGCGTTTCGCCGTTTGCGGAAGAAAGTATGATGTAGAACAAGTAGCAGAAGCATACATGCTCAAGAGGGATCACCCGAAATTCAAAGGCAACTGAATTTCGGCAACCGGGGCATCGAAGTCGGAATGCCGCGAAACTCACCGAGTCAAAGCGTTTCGCCGTTTGCGGAAGAAAGTATGATGTAGAACAAGTAGCAGAAGCATACATGCTCAAGAGGGATCACCCGAAATTCAAAGGCAACTGAATTTCGGCAACCGGGCATCGAAGTCGGAATGCCTCGAAACTCACCGAGTCAAAGCGTTTCGCCGTTTGCGGAAGAAAGTATGATGTAGAACAAGTAGCAGAAGCATACATGCTCAAGAGGGATCACCCGAAATTCAAAGGCAACTGAATTTCGGCAACCGGGGCATCGAAGTCGGAATGCCTCGAAACTCACCGAGTCAAAGCGTTTCGCCGTTTGCGGAAGAAAGTATGATGTAGAACAAGTAGCAGAAGCATACATGCTCAAGAGGGATCACCCGAAATTCAAAGGCAACTGAATTTCGGCAACCGGGCATCGAAGTCGGAATGCCTCGAAACTCACCGAGTCAAAGCGTTTCGCCGTTTGCGGAAGAAAGTATGATGTAGAACAAGTAGCAGAAGCATACATGCTCAAGAGGGATCACCCGAAATTCAAAGGCAACTGAATTTCGGCAACCGGGGCATCGAAGTCGGAATGCCGCGAAACTCACCGAGTCAAAGCGTTTCGCCGTTTGCGGAAGAAAGTATGATGTAGAACAAGTAGCAGAAGCATACATGCTCAAGAGGGATCACCCGAAATTCAAAGGCAACTGAATTTCGGCAACCGGGCATCGAAGTCGGAATGCCTCGAAACTCACCGAGTCAAAGCGTTTCGCCGTTTGCGGAAGAAAGTATGATGTAGAACAAGTAGCAGAAGCATACATGCTCAAGAGGGATCACCCGAAATTCAAAGGCAACTGAATTTCGGCAACCGGGGCATCGAAGTCGGAATGCCTCGAAACTCACCGAGTCAAAGCGTTTCGCCGTTTGCGGAAGAAAGTATGATGTAGAACAAGTAGCAGAAGCATACATGCTCAAGAGGGATCACCCGAAATTCAAAGGCAACTGAATTTCGGCAACCGGGGCATCGAAGTCGGAATGCCTCGAAACTCACCGAGTCAAAGCGTTTCGCCGTTTGCGGAAGAAAGTATGATGTAGAACAAGTAGCAGAAGCATACATGCTCAAGAGGGATCACCCGAAATTCAAAGGCAACTGAATTTCGGCAACCGGGGCATCGAAGTCGGAATGCCGCGAAACTCACCGAGTCAAAGCGTTTCGCCGTTTGCGGAAGAAAGTATGATGTAGAACAAGTAGCAGAAGCATACATGCTCAAGAGGGATCACCCGAAATTCAAAGGCAACTGAATTTCGGCAACCGGGCATCGAAGTCGGAATGCCTCGAAACTCACCGAGTCAAAGCGTTTCGCCGTTTGCGGAAGAAAGTATGATGTAGAACAAGTAGCAGAAGCATACATGCTCAAGAGGGATCACCCGAAATTCAAAGGCAACTGAATTTCGGCAACCGGGGCATCGAAGTCGGAATGCCGCGAAACTCACCGAGTCAAAGCGTTTCGCCGTTTGCGGAAGAAAGTATGATGTAGAACAAGTAGCAGAAGCATACATGCTCAAGAGGGATCACCCGAAATTCAAAGGCAACTGAATTTCGGCAACCGGGCATCGAAGTCGGAATGCCGCGAAACTCACCGAGTCAAAGCGTTTCGCCGTTTGCGGAAGAAAGTATGATGTAGAACAAGTAGCAGAAGCATACATGCTCAAGAGGGATCACCCGAAATTCAAAGGCAACTGAATTTCGGCAACCGGGCATCGAAGTCGGAATGCCTCGAAACTCACCGAGTCAAAGCGTTTCGCCGTTTGCGGAAGAAAGTATGATGTAGAACAAGTAGCAGAAGCATACATGCTCAAGAGGGATCACCCGAAATTCAAAGGCAACTGAATTTCGGCAACCGGGCATCGAAGTCGGAATGCCTCGAAACTCACCGAGTCAAAGCGTTTCGCCGTTTGCGGAAGAAAGTATGATGTAGAACAAGTAGCAGAAGCATACATGCTCAAGAGGGATCACCCGAAATTCAAAGGCAACTGAATTTCGGCAACCGGGGCATCGAAGTCGGAATGCCTCGAAACTCACCGAGTCAAAGCGTTTCGCCGTTTGCGGAAGAAAGTATGATGTAGAACAAGTAGCAGAAGCATACATGCTCAAGAGGGATCACCCGAAATTCAAAGGCAACTGAATTTCGGCAACCGGGGCATCGAAGTCGGAATGCCTCGAAACTCACCGAGTCAAAGCGTTTCGCCGTTTGCGGAAGAAAGTATGATGTAGAACAAGTAGCAGAAGCATACATGCTCAAGAGGGATCACCCGAAATTCAAAGGCAACTGAATTTCGGCAACCGGGGCATCGAAGTCGGAATGCCTCGAAACTCACCGAGTCAAAGCGTTTCGCCGTTTGCGGAAGAAAGTATGATGTAGAACAAGTAGCAGAAGCATACATGCTCAAGAGGGATCACCCGAAATTCAAAGGCAACTGAATTTCGGCAACCGGGCATCGAAGTCGGAATGCCTCGAAACTCACCGAGTCAAAGCGTTTCGCCGTTTGCGGAAGAAAGTATGATGTAGAACAAGTAGCAGAAGCATACATGCTCAAGAGGGATCACCCGAAATTCAAAGGCAACTGAATTTCGGCAACCGGGCATCGAAGTCGGAATGCCGCGAAACTCACCGAGTCAAAGCGTTTCGCCGTTTGCGGAAGAAAGTATGATGTAGAACAAGTAGCAGAAGCATACATGCTCAAGAGGGATCACCCGAAATTCAAAGGCAACTGAATTTCGGCAACCGGGGCATCGAAGTCGGAATGCCTCGAAACTCACCGAGTCAAAGCGTTTCGCCGTTTGCGGAAGAAAGTATGATGTAGAACAAGTAGCAGAAGCATACATGCTCAAGAGGGATCACCCGAAATTCAAAGGCAACTGAATTTCGGCAACCGGGCATCGAAGTCGGAATGCCGCGAAACTCACCGAGTCAAAGCGTTTCGCCGTTTGCGGAAGAAAGTATGATGTAGAACAAGTAGCAGAAGCATACATGCTCAAGAGGGATCACCCGAAATTCAAAGGCAACTGAATTTCGGCAACCGGGGCATCGAAGTCGGAATGCCTCGAAACTCACCGAGTCAAAGCGTTTCGCCGTTTGCGGAAGAAAGTATGATGTAGAACAAGTAGCAGAAGCATACATGCTCAAGAGGGATCACCCGAAATTCAAAGGCAACTGAATTTCGGCAACCGGGGCATCGAAGTCGGAATGCCTCGAAACTCACCGAGTCAAAGCGTTTCGCCGTTTGCGGAAGAAAGTATGATGTAGAACAAGTAGCAGAAGCATACATGCTCAAGAGGGATCACCCGAAATTCAAAGGCAACTGAATTTCGGCAACCGGGGCATCGAAGTCGGAATGCCTCGAAACTCACCGAGTCAAAGCGTTTCGCCGTTTGCGGAAGAAAGTATGATGTAGAACAAGTAGCAGAAGCATACATGCTCAAGAGGGATCACCCGAAATTCAAAGGCAACTGAATTTCGGCAACCGGGGCATCGAAGTCGGAATGCCTCGAAACTCACCGAGTCAAAGCGTTTCGCCGTTTGCGGAAGAAAGTATGATGTAGAACAAGTAGCAGAAGCATACATGCTCAAGAGGGATCACCCGAAATTCAAAGGCAACTGAATTTCGGCAACCGGGGCATCGAAGTCGGAATGCCGCGAAACTCACCGAGTCAAAGCGTTTCGCCGTTTGCGGAAGAAAGTATGATGTAGAACAAGTAGCAGAAGCATACATGCTCAAGAGGGATCACCCGAAATTCAAAGGCAACTGAATTTCGGCAACCGGGGCATCGAAGTCGGAATGCCGCGAAACTCACCGAGTCAAAGCGTTTCGCCGTTTGCGGAAGAAAGTATGATGTAGAACAAGTAGCAGAAGCATACATGCTCAAGAGGGATCACCCGAAATTCAAAGGCAACTGAATTTCGGCAACCGGGGCATCGAAGTCGGAATGCCTCGAAACTCACCGAGTCAAAGCGTTTCGCCGTTTGCGGAAGAAAGTATGATGTAGAACAAGTAGCAGAAGCATACATGCTCAAGAGGGATCACCCGAAATTCAAAGGCAACTGAATTTCGGCAACCGGGGCATCGAAGTCGGAATGCCGCGAAACTCACCGAGTCAAAGCGTTTCGCCGTTTGCGGAAGAAAGTATGATGTAGAACAAGTAGCAGAAGCATACATGCTCAAGAGGGATCACCCGAAATTCAAAGGCAACTGAATTTCGGCAACCGGGGCATCGAAGTCGGAATGCCGCGAAACTCACCGAGTCAAAGCGTTTCGCCGTTTGCGGAAGAAAGTATGATGTAGAACAAGTAGCAGAAGCATACATGCTCAAGAGGGATCACCCGAAATTCAAAGGCAACTGAATTTCGGCAACCGGGGCATCGAAGTCGGAATGCCTCGAAACTCACCGAGTCAAAGCGTTTCGCCGTTTGCGGAAGAAAGTATGATGTAGAACAAGTAGCAGAAGCATACATGCTCAAGAGGGATCACCCGAAATTCAAAGGCAACTGAATTTCGGCAACCGGGGCATCGAAGTCGGAATGCCGCGAAACTCACCGAGTCAAAGCGTTTCGCCGTTTGCGGAAGAAAGTATGATGTAGAACAAGTAGCAGAAGCATACATGCTCAAGAGGGATCACCCGAAATTCAAAGGCAACTGAATTTCGGCAACCGGGGCATCGAAGTCGGAATGCCGCGAAACTCACCGAGTCAAAGCGTTTCGCCGTTTGCGGAAGAAAGTATGATGTAGAACAAGTAGCAGAAGCATACATGCTCAAGAGGGATCACCCGAAATTCAAAGGCAACTGAATTTCGGCAACCGGGGCATCGAAGTCGGAATGCCGCGAAACTCACCGAGTCAAAGCGTTTCGCCGTTTGCGGAAGAAAGTATGATGTAGAACAAGTAGCAGAAGCATACATGCTCAAGAGGGATCACCCGAAATTCAAAGGCAACTGAATTTCGGCAACCGGGCATCGAAGTCGGAATGCCGCGAAACTCACCGAGTCAAAGCGTTTCGCCGTTTGCGGAAGAAAGTATGATGTAGAACAAGTAGCAGAAGCATACATGCTCAAGAGGGATCACCCGAAATTCAAAGGCAACTGAATTTCGGCAACCGGGGCATCGAAGTCGGAATGCCGCGAAACTCACCGAGTCAAAGCGTTTCGCCGTTTGCGGAAGAAAGTATGATGTAGAACAAGTAGCAGAAGCATACATGCTCAAGAGGGATCACCCGAAATTCAAAGGCAACTGAATTTCGGCAACCGGGGCATCGAAGTCGGAATGCCTCGAAACTCACCGAGTCAAAGCGTTTCGCCGTTTGCGGAAGAAAGTATGATGTAGAACAAGTAGCAGAAGCATACATGCTCAAGAGGGATCACCCGAAATTCAAAGGCAACTGAATTTCGGCAACCGGGGCATCGAAGTCGGAATGCCGCGAAACTCACCGAGTCAAAGCGTTTCGCCGTTTGCGGAAGAAAGTATGATGTAGAACAAGTAGCAGAAGCATACATGCTCAAGAGGGATCACCCGAAATTCAAAGGCAACTGAATTTCGGCAACCGGGGCATCGAAGTCGGAATGCCGCGAAACTCACCGAGTCAAAGCGTTTCGCCGTTTGCGGAAGAAAGTATGATGTAGAACAAGTAGCAGAAGCATACATGCTCAAGAGGGATCACCCGAAATTCAAAGGCAACTGAATTTCGGCAACCGGGGCATCGAAGTCGGAATGCCGCGAAACTCACCGAGTCAAAGCGTTTCGCCGTTTGCGGAAGAAAGTATGATGTAGAACAAGTAGCAGAAGCATACATGCTCAAGAGGGATCACCCGAAATTCAAAGGCAACTGAATTTCGGCAACCGGGCATCGAAGTCGGAATGCCGCGAAACTCACCGAGTCAAAGCGTTTCGCCGTTTGCGGAAGAAAGTATGATGTAGAACAAGTAGCAGAAGCATACATGCTCAAGAGGGATCACCCGAAATTCAAAGGCAACTGAATTTCGGCAACCGGGGCATCGAAGTCGGAATGCCGCGAAACTCACCGAGTCAAAGCGTTTCGCCGTTTGCGGAAGAAAGTATGATGTAGAACAAGTAGCAGAAGCATACATGCTCAAGAGGGATCACCCGAAATTCAAAGGCAACTGAATTTCGGCAACCGGGGCATCGAAGTCGGAATGCCGCGAAACTCACCGAGTCAAAGCGTTTCGCCGTTTGCGGAAGAAAGTATGATGTAGAACAAGTAGCAGAAGCATACATGCTCAAGAGGGATCACCCGAAATTCAAAGGCAACTGAATTTCGGCAACCGGGGCATCGAAGTCGGAATGCCGCGAAACTCACCGAGTCAAAGCGTTTCGCCGTTTGCGGAAGAAAGTATGATGTAGAACAAGTAGCAGAAGCATACATGCTCAAGAGGGATCACCCGAAATTCAAAGGCAACTGAATTTCGGCAACCGGGGCATCGAAGTCGGAATGCCGCGAAACTCACCGAGTCAAAGCGTTTCGCCGTTTGCGGAAGAAAGTATGATGTAGAACAAGTAGCAGAAGCATACATGCTCAAGAGGGATCACCCGAAATTCAAAGGCAACTGAATTTCGGCAACCGGGGCATCGAAGTCGGAATGCCGCGAAACTCACCGAGTCAAAGCGTTTCGCCGTTTGCGGAAGAAAGTATGATGTAGAACAAGTAGCAGAAGCATACATGCTCAAGAGGGATCACCCGAAATTCAAAGGCAACTGAATTTCGGCAACCGGGCATCGAAGTCGGAATGCCGCGAAACTCACCGAGTCAAAGCGTTTCGCCGTTTGCGGAAGAAAGTATGATGTAGAACAAGTAGCAGAAGCATACATGCTCAAGAGGGATCACCCGAAATTCAAAGGCAACTGAATTTCGGCAACCGGGGCATCGAAGTCGGAATGCCGCGAAACTCACCGAGTCAAAGCGTTTCGCCGTTTGCGGAAGAAAGTATGATGTAGAACAAGTAGCAGAAGCATACATGCTCAAGAGGGATCACCCGAAATTCAAAGGCAACTGAATTTCGGCAACCGGGGCATCGAAGTCGGAATGCCGCGAAACTCACCGAGTCAAAGCGTTTCGCCGTTTGCGGAAGAAAGTATGATGTAGAACAAGTAGCAGAAGCATACATGCTCAAGAGGGATCACCCGAAATTCAAAGGCAACTGAATTTCGGCAACCGGGGCATCGAAGTCGGAATGCCGCGAAACTCACCGAGTCAAAGCGTTTCGCCGTTTGCGGAAGAAAGTATGATGTAGAACAAGTAGCAGAAGCATACATGCTCAAGAGGGATCACCCGAAATTCAAAGGCAACTGAATTTCGGCAACCGGGGCATCGAAGTCGGAATGCCGCGAAACTCACCGAGTCAAAGCGTTTCGCCGTTTGCGGAAGAAAGTATGATGTAGAACAAGTAGCAGAAGCATACATGCTCAAGAGGGATCACCCGAAATTCAAAGGCAACTGAATTTCGGCAACCGGGGCATCGAAGTCGGAATGCCGCGAAACTCACCGAGTCAAAGCGTTTCGCCGTTTGCGGAAGAAAGTATGATGTAGAACAAGTAGCAGAAGCATACATGCTCAAGAGGGATCACCCGAAATTCAAAGGCAACTGAATTTCGGCAACCGGGGCATCGAAGTCGGAATGCCGCGAAACTCACCGAGTCAAAGCGTTTCGCCGTTTGCGGAAGAAAGTATGATGTAGAACAAGTAGCAGAAGCATACATGCTCAAGAGGGATCACCCGAAATTCAAAGGCAACTGAATTTCGGCAACCGGGGCATCGAAGTCGGAATGCCGCGAAACTCACCGAGTCAAAGCGTTTCGCCGTTTGCGGAAGAAAGTATGATGTAGAACAAGTAGCAGAAGCATACATGCTCAAGAGGGATCACCCGAAATTCAAAGGCAACTGAATTTCGGCAACCGGGCATCGAAGTCGGAATGCCGCGAAACTCACCGAGTCAAAGCGTTTCGCCGTTTGCGGAAGAAAGTATGATGTAGAACAAGTAGCAGAAGCATACATGCTCAAGAGGGATCACCCGAAATTCAAAGGCAACTGAATTTCGGCAACCGGGGCATCGAAGTCGGAATGCCGCGAAACTCACCGAGTCAAAGCGTTTCGCCGTTTGCGGAAGAAAGTATGATGTAGAACAAGTAGCAGAAGCATACATGCTCAAGAGGGATCACCCGAAATTCAAAGGCAACTGAATTTCGGCAACCGGGGCATCGAAGTCGGAATGCCGCGAAACTCACCGAGTCAAAGCGTTTCGCCGTTTGCGGAAGAAAGTATGATGTAGAACAAGTAGCAGAAGCATACATGCTCAAGAGGGATCACCCGAAATTCAAAGGCAACTGAATTTCGGCAACCGGGGCATCGAAGTCGGAATGCCGCGAAACTCACCGAGTCAAAGCGTTTCGCCGTTTGCGGAAGAAAGTATGATGTAGAACAAGTAGCAGAAGCATACATGCTCAAGAGGGATCACCCGAAATTCAAAGGCAACTGAATTTCGGCAACCGGGGCATCGAAGTCGGAATGCCGCGAAACTCACCGAGTCAAAGCGTTTCGCCGTTTGCGGAAGAAAGTATGATGTAGAACAAGTAGCAGAAGCATACATGCTCAAGAGGGATCACCCGAAATTCAAAGGCAACTGAATTTCGGCAACCGGGGCATCGAAGTCGGAATGCCGCGAAACTCACCGAGTCAAAGCGTTTCGCCGTTTGCGGAAGAAAGTATGATGTAGAACAAGTAGCAGAAGCATACATGCTCAAGAGGGATCACCCGAAATTCAAAGGCAACTGAATTTCGGCAACCGGGGCATCGAAGTCGGAATGCCGCGAAACTCACCGAGTCAAAGCGTTTCGCCGTTTGCGGAAGAAAGTATGATGTAGAACAAGTAGCAGAAGCATACATGCTCAAGAGGGATCACCCGAAATTCAAAGGCAACTGAATTTCGGCAACCGGGGCATCGAAGTCGGAATGCCGCGAAACTCACCGAGTCAAAGCGTTTCGCCGTTTGCGGAAGAAAGTATGATGTAGAACAAGTAGCAGAAGCATACATGCTCAAGAGGGATCACCCGAAATTCAAAGGCAACTGAATTTCGGCAACCGGGGCATCGAAGTCGGAATGCCGCGAAACTCACCGAGTCAAAGCGTTTCGCCGTTTGCGGAAGAAAGTATGATGTAGAACAAGTAGCAGAAGCATACATGCTCAAGAGGGATCACCCGAAATTCAAAGGCAACTGAATTTCGGCAACCGGGGCATCGAAGTCGGAATGCCGCGAAACTCACCGAGTCAAAGCGTTTCGCCGTTTGCGGAAGAAAGTATGATGTAGAACAAGTAGCAGAAGCATACATGCTCAAGAGGGATCACCCGAAATTCAAAGGCAACTGAATTTCGGCAACCGGGGCATCGAAGTCGGAATGCCGCGAAACTCACCGAGTCAAAGCGTTTCGCCGTTTGCGGAAGAAAGTATGATGTAGAACAAGTAGCAGAAGCATACATGCTCAAGAGGGATCACCCGAAATTCAAAGGCAACTGAATTTCGGCAACCGGGGCATCGAAGTCGGAATGCCGCGAAACTCACCGAGTCAAAGCGTTTCGCCGTTTGCGGAAGAAAGTATGATGTAGAACAAGTAGCAGAAGCATACATGCTCAAGAGGGATCACCCGAAATTCAAAGGCAACTGAATTTCGGCAACCGGGGCATCGAAGTCGGAATGCCGCGAAACTCACCGAGTCAAAGCGTTTCGCCGTTTGCGGAAGAAAGTATGATGTAGAACAAGTAGCAGAAGCATACATGCTCAAGAGGGATCACCCGAAATTCAAAGGCAACTGAATTTCGGCAACCGGGGCATCGAAGTCGGAATGCCGCGAAACTCACCGAGTCAAAGCGTTTCGCCGTTTGCGGAAGAAAGTATGATGTAGAACAAGTAGCAGAAGCATACATGCTCAAGAGGGATCACCCGAAATTCAAAGGCAACTGAATTTCGGCAACCGGGGCATCGAAGTCGGAATGCCGCGAAACTCACCGAGTCAAAGCGTTTCGCCGTTTGCGGAAGAAAGTATGATGTAGAACAAGTAGCAGAAGCATACATGCTCAAGAGGGATCACCCGAAATTCAAAGGCAACTGAATTTCGGCAACCGGGGCATCGAAGTCGGAATGCCGCGAAACTCACCGAGTCAAAGCGTTTCGCCGTTTGCGGAAGAAAGTATGATGTAGAACAAGTAGCAGAAGCATACATGCTCAAGAGGGATCACCCGAAATTCAAAGGCAACTGAATTTCGGCAACCGGGGCATCGAAGTCGGAATGCCGCGAAACTCACCGAGTCAAAGCGTTTCGCCGTTTGCGGAAGAAAGTATGATGTAGAACAAGTAGCAGAAGCATACATGCTCAAGAGGGATCACCCGAAATTCAAAGGCAACTGAATTTCGGCAACCGGGGCATCGAAGTCGGAATGCCGCGAAACTCACCGAGTCAAAGCGTTTCGCCGTTTGCGGAAGAAAGTATGATGTAGAACAAGTAGCAGAAGCATACATGCTCAAGAGGGATCACCCGAAATTCAAAGGCAACTGAATTTCGGCAACCGGGGCATCGAAGTCGGAATGCCGCGAAACTCACCGAGTCAAAGCGTTTCGCCGTTTGCGGAAGAAAGTATGATGTAGAACAAGTAGCAGAAGCATACATGCTCAAGAGGGATCACCCGAAATTCAAAGGCAACTGAATTTCGGCAACCGGGGCATCGAAGTCGGAATGCCGCGAAACTCACCGAGTCAAAGCGTTTCGCCGTTTGCGGAAGAAAGTATGATGTAGAACAAGTAGCAGAAGCATACATGCTCAAGAGGGATCACCCGAAATTCAAAGGCAACTGAATTTCGGCAACCGGGGCATCGAAGTCGGAATGCCGCGAAACTCACCGAGTCAAAGCGTTTCGCCGTTTGCGGAAGAAAGTATGATGTAGAACAAGTAGCAGAAGCATACATGCTCAAGAGGGATCACCCGAAATTCAAAGGCAACTGAATTTCGGCAACCGGGGCATCGAAGTCGGAATGCCGCGAAACTCACCGAGTCAAAGCGTTTCGCCGTTTGCGGAAGAAAGTATGATGTAGAACAAGTAGCAGAAGCATACATGCTCAAGAGGGATCACCCGAAATTCAAAGGCAACTGAATTTCGGCAACCGGGGCATCGAAGTCGGAATGCCGCGAAACTCACCGAGTCAAAGCGTTTCGCCGTTTGCGGAAGAAAGTATGATGTAGAACAAGTAGCAGAAGCATACATGCTCAAGAGGGATCACCCGAAATTCAAAGGCAACTGAATTTCGGCAACCGGGGCATCGAAGTCGGAATGCCGCGAAACTCACCGAGTCAAAGCGTTTCGCCGTTTGCGGAAGAAAGTATGATGTAGAACAAGTAGCAGAAGCATACATGCTCAAGAGGGATCACCCGAAATTCAAAGGCAACTGAATTTCGGCAACCGGGGCATCGAAGTCGGAATGCCGCGAAACTCACCGAGTCAAAGCGTTTCGCCGTTTGCGGAAGAAAGTATGATGTAGAACAAGTAGCAGAAGCATACATGCTCAAGAGGGATCACCCGAAATTCAAAGGCAACTGAATTTCGGCAACCGGGGCATCGAAGTCGGAATGCCGCGAAACTCACCGAGTCAAAGCGTTTCGCCGTTTGCGGAAGAAAGTATGATGTAGAACAAGTAGCAGAAGCATACATGCTCAAGAGGGATCACCCGAAATTCAAAGGCAACTGAATTTCGGCAACCGGGGCATCGAAGTCGGAATGCCGCGAAACTCACCGAGTCAAAGCGTTTCGCCGTTTGCGGAAGAAAGTATGATGTAGAACAAGTAGCAGAAGCATACATGCTCAAGAGGGATCACCCGAAATTCAAAGGCAACTGAATTTCGGCAACCGGGGCATCGAAGTCGGAATGCCGCGAAACTCACCGAGTCAAAGCGTTTCGCCGTTTGCGGAAGAAAGTATGATGTAGAACAAGTAGCAGAAGCATACATGCTCAAGAGGGATCACCCGAAATTCAAAGGCAACTGAATTTCGGCAACCGGGGCATCGAAGTCGGAATGCCGCGAAACTCACCGAGTCAAAGCGTTTCGCCGTTTGCGGAAGAAAGTATGATGTAGAACAAGTAGCAGAAGCATACATGCTCAAGAGGGATCACCCGAAATTCAAAGGCAACTGAATTTCGGCAACCGGGGCATCGAAGTCGGAATGCCGCGAAACTCACCGAGTCAAAGCGTTTCGCCGTTTGCGGAAGAAAGTATGATGTAGAACAAGTAGCAGAAGCATACATGCTCAAGAGGGATCACCCGAAATTCAAAGGCAACTGAATTTCGGCAACCGGGGCATCGAAGTCGGAATGCCGCGAAACTCACCGAGTCAAAGCGTTTCGCCGTTTGCGGAAGAAAGTATGATGTAGAACAAGTAGCAGAAGCATACATGCTCAAGAGGGATCACCCGAAATTCAAAGGCAACTGAATTTCGGCAACCGGGGCATCGAAGTCGGAATGCCGCGAAACTCACCGAGTCAAAGCGTTTCGCCGTTTGCGGAAGAAAGTATGATGTAGAACAAGTAGCAGAAGCATACATGCTCAAGAGGGATCACCCGAAATTCAAAGGCAACTGAATTTCGGCAACCGGGGCATCGAAGTCGGAATGCCGCGAAACTCACCGAGTCAAAGCGTTTCGCCGTTTGCGGAAGAAAGTATGATGTAGAACAAGTAGCAGAAGCATACATGCTCAAGAGGGATCACCCGAAATTCAAAGGCAACTGAATTTCGGCAACCGGGGCATCGAAGTCGGAATGCCGCGAAACTCACCGAGTCAAAGCGTTTCGCCGTTTGCGGAAGAAAGTATGATGTAGAACAAGTAGCAGAAGCATACATGCTCAAGAGGGATCACCCGAAATTCAAAGGCAACTGAATTTCGGCAACCGGGGCATCGAAGTCGGAATGCCGCGAAACTCACCGAGTCAAAGCGTTTCGCCGTTTGCGGAAGAAAGTATGATGTAGAACAAGTAGCAGAAGCATACATGCTCAAGAGGGATCACCCGAAATTCAAAGGCAACTGAATTTCGGCAACCGGGGCATCGAAGTCGGAATGCCGCGAAACTCACCGAGTCAAAGCGTTTCGCCGTTTGCGGAAGAAAGTATGATGTAGAACAAGTAGCAGAAGCATACATGCTCAAGAGGGATCACCCGAAATTCAAAGGCAACTGAATTTCGGCAACCGGGGCATCGAAGTCGGAATGCCGCGAAACTCACCGAGTCAAAGCGTTTCGCCGTTTGCGGAAGAAAGTATGATGTAGAACAAGTAGCAGAAGCATACATGCTCAAGAGGGATCACCCGAAATTCAAAGGCAACTGAATTTCGGCAACCGGGGCATCGAAGTCGGAATGCCGCGAAACTCACCGAGTCAAAGCGTTTCGCCGTTTGCGGAAGAAAGTATGATGTAGAACAAGTAGCAGAAGCATACATGCTCAAGAGGGATCACCCGAAATTCAAAGGCAACTGAATTTCGGCAACCGGGGCATCGAAGTCGGAATGCCGCGAAACTCACCGAGTCAAAGCGTTTCGCCGTTTGCGGAAGAAAGTATGATGTAGAACAAGTAGCAGAAGCATACATGCTCAAGAGGGATCACCCGAAATTCAAAGGCAACTGAATTTCGGCAACCGGGGCATCGAAGTCGGAATGCCGCGAAACTCACCGAGTCAAAGCGTTTCGCCGTTTGCGGAAGAAAGTATGATGTAGAACAAGTAGCAGAAGCATACATGCTCAAGAGGGATCACCCGAAATTCAAAGGCAACTGAATTTCGGCAACCGGGGCATCGAAGTCGGAATGCCGCGAAACTCACCGAGTCAAAGCGTTTCGCCGTTTGCGGAAGAAAGTATGATGTAGAACAAGTAGCAGAAGCATACATGCTCAAGAGGGATCACCCGAAATTCAAAGGCAACTGAATTTCGGCAACCGGGGCATCGAAGTCGGAATGCCGCGAAACTCACCGAGTCAAAGCGTTTCGCCGTTTGCGGAAGAAAGTATGATGTAGAACAAGTAGCAGAAGCATACATGCTCAAGAGGGATCACCCGAAATTCAAAGGCAACTGAATTTCGGCAACCGGGGCATCGAAGTCGGAATGCCGCGAAACTCACCGAGTCAAAGCGTTTCGCCGTTTGCGGAAGAAAGTATGATGTAGAACAAGTAGCAGAAGCATACATGCTCAAGAGGGATCACCCGAAATTCAAAGGCAACTGAATTTCGGCAACCGGGGCATCGAAGTCGGAATGCCGCGAAACTCACCGAGTCAAAGCGTTTCGCCGTTTGCGGAAGAAAGTATGATGTAGAACAAGTAGCAGAAGCATACATGCTCAAGAGGGATCACCCGAAATTCAAAGGCAACTGAATTTCGGCAACCGGGGCATCGAAGTCGGAATGCCGCGAAACTCACCGAGTCAAAGCGTTTCGCCGTTTGCGGAAGAAAGTATGATGTAGAACAAGTAGCAGAAGCATACATGCTCAAGAGGGATCACCCGAAATTCAAAGGCAACTGAATTTCGGCAACCGGGGCATCGAAGTCGGAATGCCGCGAAACTCACCGAGTCAAAGCGTTTCGCCGTTTGCGGAAGAAAGTATGATGTAGAACAAGTAGCAGAAGCATACATGCTCAAGAGGGATCACCCGAAATTCAAAGGCAACTGAATTTCGGCAACCGGGGCATCGAAGTCGGAATGCCGCGAAACTCACCGAGTCAAAGCGTTTCGCCGTTTGCGGAAGAAAGTATGATGTAGAACAAGTAGCAGAAGCATACATGCTCAAGAGGGATCACCCGAAATTCAAAGGCAACTGAATTTCGGCAACCGGGGCATCGAAGTCGGAATGCCGCGAAACTCACCGAGTCAAAGCGTTTCGCCGTTTGCGGAAGAAAGTATGATGTAGAACAAGTAGCAGAAGCATACATGCTCAAGAGGGATCACCCGAAATTCAAAGGCAACTGAATTTCGGCAACCGGGGCATCGAAGTCGGAATGCCGCGAAACTCACCGAGTCAAAGCGTTTCGCCGTTTGCGGAAGAAAGTATGATGTAGAACAAGTAGCAGAAGCATACATGCTCAAGAGGGATCACCCGAAATTCAAAGGCAACTGAATTTCGGCAACCGGGGCATCGAAGTCGGAATGCCGCGAAACTCACCGAGTCAAAGCGTTTCGCCGTTTGCGGAAGAAAGTATGATGTAGAACAAGTAGCAGAAGCATACATGCTCAAGAGGGATCACCCGAAATTCAAAGGCAACTGAATTTCGGCAACCGGGGCATCGAAGTCGGAATGCCGCGAAACTCACCGAGTCAAAGCGTTTCGCCGTTTGCGGAAGAAAGTATGATGTAGAACAAGTAGCAGAAGCATACATGCTCAAGAGGGATCACCCGAAATTCAAAGGCAACTGAATTTCGGCAACCGGGGCATCGAAGTCGGAATGCCGCGAAACTCACCGAGTCAAAGCGTTTCGCCGTTTGCGGAAGAAAGTATGATGTAGAACAAGTAGCAGAAGCATACATGCTCAAGAGGGATCACCCGAAATTCAAAGGCAACTGAATTTCGGCAACCGGGGCATCGAAGTCGGAATGCCGCGAAACTCACCGAGTCAAAGCGTTTCGCCGTTTGCGGAAGAAAGTATGATGTAGAACAAGTAGCAGAAGCATACATGCTCAAGAGGGATCACCCGAAATTCAAAGGCAACTGAATTTCGGCAACCGGGGCATCGAAGTCGGAATGCCGCGAAACTCACCGAGTCAAAGCGTTTCGCCGTTTGCGGAAGAAAGTATGATGTAGAACAAGTAGCAGAAGCATACATGCTCAAGAGGGATCACCCGAAATTCAAAGGCAACTGAATTTCGGCAACCGGGGCATCGAAGTCGGAATGCCGCGAAACTCACCGAGTCAAAGCGTTTCGCCGTTTGCGGAAGAAAGTATGATGTAGAACAAGTAGCAGAAGCATACATGCTCAAGAGGGATCACCCGAAATTCAAAGGCAACTGAATTTCGGCAACCGGGGCATCGAAGTCGGAATGCCGCGAAACTCACCGAGTCAAAGCGTTTCGCCGTTTGCGGAAGAAAGTATGATGTAGAACAAGTAGCAGAAGCATACATGCTCAAGAGGGATCACCCGAAATTCAAAGGCAACTGAATTTCGGCAACCGGGGCATCGAAGTCGGAATGCCGCGAAACTCACCGAGTCAAAGCGTTTCGCCGTTTGCGGAAGAAAGTATGATGTAGAACAAGTAGCAGAAGCATACATGCTCAAGAGGGATCACCCGAAATTCAAAGGCAACTGAATTTCGGCAACCGGGGCATCGAAGTCGGAATGCCGCGAAACTCACCGAGTCAAAGCGTTTCGCCGTTTGCGGAAGAAAGTATGATGTAGAACAAGTAGCAGAAGCATACATGCTCAAGAGGGATCACCCGAAATTCAAAGGCAACTGAATTTCGGCAACCGGGGCATCGAAGTCGGAATGCCGCGAAACTCACCGAGTCAAAGCGTTTCGCCGTTTGCGGAAGAAAGTATGATGTAGAACAAGTAGCAGAAGCATACATGCTCAAGAGGGATCACCCGAAATTCAAAGGCAACTGAATTTCGGCAACCGGGGCATCGAAGTCGGAATGCCGCGAAACTCACCGAGTCAAAGCGTTTCGCCGTTTGCGGAAGAAAGTATGATGTAGAACAAGTAGCAGAAGCATACATGCTCAAGAGGGATCACCCGAAATTCAAAGGCAACTGAATTTCGGCAACCGGGGCATCGAAGTCGGAATGCCGCGAAACTCACCGAGTCAAAGCGTTTCGCCGTTTGCGGAAGAAAGTATGATGTAGAACAAGTAGCAGAAGCATACATGCTCAAGAGGGATCACCCGAAATTCAAAGGCAACTGAATTTCGGCAACCGGGGCATCGAAGTCGGAATGCCGCGAAACTCACCGAGTCAAAGCGTTTCGCCGTTTGCGGAAGAAAGTATGATGTAGAACAAGTAGCAGAAGCATACATGCTCAAGAGGGATCACCCGAAATTCAAAGGCAACTGAATTTCGGCAACCGGGGCATCGAAGTCGGAATGCCGCGAAACTCACCGAGTCAAAGCGTTTCGCCGTTTGCGGAAGAAAGTATGATGTAGAACAAGTAGCAGAAGCATACATGCTCAAGAGGGATCACCCGAAATTCAAAGGCAACTGAATTTCGGCAACCGGGGCATCGAAGTCGGAATGCCGCGAAACTCACCGAGTCAAAGCGTTTCGCCGTTTGCGGAAGAAAGTATGATGTAGAACAAGTAGCAGAAGCATACATGCTCAAGAGGGATCACCCGAAATTCAAAGGCAACTGAATTTCGGCAACCGGGGCATCGAAGTCGGAATGCCGCGAAACTCACCGAGTCAAAGCGTTTCGCCGTTTGCGGAAGAAAGTATGATGTAGAACAAGTAGCAGAAGCATACATGCTCAAGAGGGATCACCCGAAATTCAAAGGCAACTGAATTTCGGCAACCGGGGCATCGAAGTCGGAATGCCGCGAAACTCACCGAGTCAAAGCGTTTCGCCGTTTGCGGAAGAAAGTATGATGTAGAACAAGTAGCAGAAGCATACATGCTCAAGAGGGATCACCCGAAATTCAAAGGCAACTGAATTTCGGCAACCGGGGCATCGAAGTCGGAATGCCGCGAAACTCACCGAGTCAAAGCGTTTCGCCGTTTGCGGAAGAAAGTATGATGTAGAACAAGTAGCAGAAGCATACATGCTCAAGAGGGATCACCCGAAATTCAAAGGCAACTGAATTTCGGCAACCGGGGCATCGAAGTCGGAATGCCGCGAAACTCACCGAGTCAAAGCGTTTCGCCGTTTGCGGAAGAAAGTATGATGTAGAACAAGTAGCAGAAGCATACATGCTCAAGAGGGATCACCCGAAATTCAAAGGCAACTGAATTTCGGCAACCGGGGCATCGAAGTCGGAATGCCGCGAAACTCACCGAGTCAAAGCGTTTCGCCGTTTGCGGAAGAAAGTATGATGTAGAACAAGTAGCAGAAGCATACATGCTCAAGAGGGATCACCCGAAATTCAAAGGCAACTGAATTTCGGCAACCGGGGCATCGAAGTCGGAATGCCGCGAAACTCACCGAGTCAAAGCGTTTCGCCGTTTGCGGAAGAAAGTATGATGTAGAACAAGTAGCAGAAGCATACATGCTCAAGAGGGATCACCCGAAATTCAAAGGCAACTGAATTTCGGCAACCGGGGCATCGAAGTCGGAATGCCGCGAAACTCACCGAGTCAAAGCGTTTCGCCGTTTGCGGAAGAAAGTATGATGTAGAACAAGTAGCAGAAGCATACATGCTCAAGAGGGATCACCCGAAATTCAAAGGCAACTGAATTTCGGCAACCGGGGCATCGAAGTCGGAATGCCGCGAAACTCACCGAGTCAAAGCGTTTCGCCGTTTGCGGAAGAAAGTATGATGTAGAACAAGTAGCAGAAGCATACATGCTCAAGAGGGATCACCCGAAATTCAAAGGCAACTGAATTTCGGCAACCGGGGCATCGAAGTCGGAATGCCGCGAAACTCACCGAGTCAAAGCGTTTCGCCGTTTGCGGAAGAAAGTATGATGTAGAACAAGTAGCAGAAGCATACATGCTCAAGAGGGATCACCCGAAATTCAAAGGCAACTGAATTTCGGCAACCGGGGCATCGAAGTCGGAATGCCGCGAAACTCACCGAGTCAAAGCGTTTCGCCGTTTGCGGAAGAAAGTATGATGTAGAACAAGTAGCAGAAGCATACATGCTCAAGAGGGATCACCCGAAATTCAAAGGCAACTGAATTTCGGCAACCGGGGCATCGAAGTCGGAATGCCGCGAAACTCACCGAGTCAAAGCGTTTCGCCGTTTGCGGAAGAAAGTATGATGTAGAACAAGTAGCAGAAGCATACATGCTCAAGAGGGATCACCCGAAATTCAAAGGCAACTGAATTTCGGCAACCGGGGCATCGAAGTCGGAATGCCGCGAAACTCACCGAGTCAAAGCGTTTCGCCGTTTGCGGAAGAAAGTATGATGTAGAACAAGTAGCAGAAGCATACATGCTCAAGAGGGATCACCCGAAATTCAAAGGCAACTGAATTTCGGCAACCGGGGCATCGAAGTCGGAATGCCGCGAAACTCACCGAGTCAAAGCGTTTCGCCGTTTGCGGAAGAAAGTATGATGTAGAACAAGTAGCAGAAGCATACATGCTCAAGAGGGATCACCCGAAATTCAAAGGCAACTGAATTTCGGCAACCGGGGCATCGAAGTCGGAATGCCGCGAAACTCACCGAGTCAAAGCGTTTCGCCGTTTGCGGAAGAAAGTATGATGTAGAACAAGTAGCAGAAGCATACATGCTCAAGAGGGATCACCCGAAATTCAAAGGCAACTGAATTTCGGCAACCGGGGCATCGAAGTCGGAATGCCGCGAAACTCACCGAGTCAAAGCGTTTCGCCGTTTGCGGAAGAAAGTATGATGTAGAACAAGTAGCAGAAGCATACATGCTCAAGAGGGATCACCCGAAATTCAAAGGCAACTGAATTTCGGCAACCGGGGCATCGAAGTCGGAATGCCGCGAAACTCACCGAGTCAAAGCGTTTCGCCGTTTGCGGAAGAAAGTATGATGTAGAACAAGTAGCAGAAGCATACATGCTCAAGAGGGATCACCCGAAATTCAAAGGCAACTGAATTTCGGCAACCGGGGCATCGAAGTCGGAATGCCGCGAAACTCACCGAGTCAAAGCGTTTCGCCGTTTGCGGAAGAAAGTATGATGTAGAACAAGTAGCAGAAGCATACATGCTCAAGAGGGATCACCCGAAATTCAAAGGCAACTGAATTTCGGCAACCGGGGCATCGAAGTCGGAATGCCGCGAAACTCACCGAGTCAAAGCGTTTCGCCGTTTGCGGAAGAAAGTATGATGTAGAACAAGTAGCAGAAGCATACATGCTCAAGAGGGATCACCCGAAATTCAAAGGCAACTGAATTTCGGCAACCGGGGCATCGAAGTCGGAATGCCGCGAAACTCACCGAGTCAAAGCGTTTCGCCGTTTGCGGAAGAAAGTATGATGTAGAACAAGTAGCAGAAGCATACATGCTCAAGAGGGATCACCCGAAATTCAAAGGCAACTGAATTTCGGCAACCGGGGCATCGAAGTCGGAATGCCGCGAAACTCACCGAGTCAAAGCGTTTCGCCGTTTGCGGAAGAAAGTATGATGTAGAACAAGTAGCAGAAGCATACATGCTCAAGAGGGATCACCCGAAATTCAAAGGCAACTGAATTTCGGCAACCGGGGCATCGAAGTCGGAATGCCGCGAAACTCACCGAGTCAAAGCGTTTCGCCGTTTGCGGAAGAAAGTATGATGTAGAACAAGTAGCAGAAGCATACATGCTCAAGAGGGATCACCCGAAATTCAAAGGCAACTGAATTTCGGCAACCGGGGCATCGAAGTCGGAATGCCGCGAAACTCACCGAGTCAAAGCGTTTCGCCGTTTGCGGAAGAAAGTATGATGTAGAACAAGTAGCAGAAGCATACATGCTCAAGAGGGATCACCCGAAATTCAAAGGCAACTGAATTTCGGCAACCGGGGCATCGAAGTCGGAATGCCGCGAAACTCACCGAGTCAAAGCGTTTCGCCGTTTGCGGAAGAAAGTATGATGTAGAACAAGTAGCAGAAGCATACATGCTCAAGAGGGATCACCCGAAATTCAAAGGCAACTGAATTTCGGCAACCGGGGCATCGAAGTCGGAATGCCGCGAAACTCACCGAGTCAAAGCGTTTCGCCGTTTGCGGAAGAAAGTATGATGTAGAACAAGTAGCAGAAGCATACATGCTCAAGAGGGATCACCCGAAATTCAAAGGCAACTGAATTTCGGCAACCGGGGCATCGAAGTCGGAATGCCGCGAAACTCACCGAGTCAAAGCGTTTCGCCGTTTGCGGAAGAAAGTATGATGTAGAACAAGTAGCAGAAGCATACATGCTCAAGAGGGATCACCCGAAATTCAAAGGCAACTGAATTTCGGCAACCGGGGCATCGAAGTCGGAATGCCGCGAAACTCACCGAGTCAAAGCGTTTCGCCGTTTGCGGAAGAAAGTATGATGTAGAACAAGTAGCAGAAGCATACATGCTCAAGAGGGATCACCCGAAATTCAAAGGCAACTGAATTTCGGCAACCGGGGCATCGAAGTCGGAATGCCGCGAAACTCACCGAGTCAAAGCGTTTCGCCGTTTGCGGAAGAAAGTATGATGTAGAACAAGTAGCAGAAGCATACATGCTCAAGAGGGATCACCCGAAATTCAAAGGCAACTGAATTTCGGCAACCGGGGCATCGAAGTCGGAATGCCGCGAAACTCACCGAGTCAAAGCGTTTCGCCGTTTGCGGAAGAAAGTATGATGTAGAACAAGTAGCAGAAGCATACATGCTCAAGAGGGATCACCCGAAATTCAAAGGCAACTGAATTTCGGCAACCGGGGCATCGAAGTCGGAATGCCGCGAAACTCACCGAGTCAAAGCGTTTCGCCGTTTGCGGAAGAAAGTATGATGTAGAACAAGTAGCAGAAGCATACATGCTCAAGAGGGATCACCCGAAATTCAAAGGCAACTGAATTTCGGCAACCGGGGCATCGAAGTCGGAATGCCGCGAAACTCACCGAGTCAAAGCGTTTCGCCGTTTGCGGAAGAAAGTATGATGTAGAACAAGTAGCAGAAGCATACATGCTCAAGAGGGATCACCCGAAATTCAAAGGCAACTGAATTTCGGCAACCGGGGCATCGAAGTCGGAATGCCGCGAAACTCACCGAGTCAAAGCGTTTCGCCGTTTGCGGAAGAAAGTATGATGTAGAACAAGTAGCAGAAGCATACATGCTCAAGAGGGATCACCCGAAATTCAAAGGCAACTGAATTTCGGCAACCGGGGCATCGAAGTCGGAATGCCGCGAAACTCACCGAGTCAAAGCGTTTCGCCGTTTGCGGAAGAAAGTATGATGTAGAACAAGTAGCAGAAGCATACATGCTCAAGAGGGATCACCCGAAATTCAAAGGCAACTGAATTTCGGCAACCGGGGCATCGAAGTCGGAATGCCGCGAAACTCACCGAGTCAAAGCGTTTCGCCGTTTGCGGAAGAAAGTATGATGTAGAACAAGTAGCAGAAGCATACATGCTCAAGAGGGATCACCCGAAATTCAAAGGCAACTGAATTTCGGCAACCGGGGCATCGAAGTCGGAATGCCGCGAAACTCACCGAGTCAAAGCGTTTCGCCGTTTGCGGAAGAAAGTATGATGTAGAACAAGTAGCAGAAGCATACATGCTCAAGAGGGATCACCCGAAATTCAAAGGCAACTGAATTTCGGCAACCGGGGCATCGAAGTCGGAATGCCGCGAAACTCACCGAGTCAAAGCGTTTCGCCGTTTGCGGAAGAAAGTATGATGTAGAACAAGTAGCAGAAGCATACATGCTCAAGAGGGATCACCCGAAATTCAAAGGCAACTGAATTTCGGCAACCGGGGCATCGAAGTCGGAATGCCGCGAAACTCACCGAGTCAAAGCGTTTCGCCGTTTGCGGAAGAAAGTATGATGTAGAACAAGTAGCAGAAGCATACATGCTCAAGAGGGATCACCCGAAATTCAAAGGCAACTGAATTTCGGCAACCGGGGCATCGAAGTCGGAATGCCGCGAAACTCACCGAGTCAAAGCGTTTCGCCGTTTGCGGAAGAAAGTATGATGTAGAACAAGTAGCAGAAGCATACATGCTCAAGAGGGATCACCCGAAATTCAAAGGCAACTGAATTTCGGCAACCGGGGCATCGAAGTCGGAATGCCGCGAAACTCACCGAGTCAAAGCGTTTCGCCGTTTGCGGAAGAAAGTATGATGTAGAACAAGTAGCAGAAGCATACATGCTCAAGAGGGATCACCCGAAATTCAAAGGCAACTGAATTTCGGCAACCGGGGCATCGAAGTCGGAATGCCGCGAAACTCACCGAGTCAAAGCGTTTCGCCGTTTGCGGAAGAAAGTATGATGTAGAACAAGTAGCAGAAGCATACATGCTCAAGAGGGATCACCCGAAATTCAAAGGCAACTGAATTTCGGCAACCGGGGCATCGAAGTCGGAATGCCGCGAAACTCACCGAGTCAAAGCGTTTCGCCGTTTGCGGAAGAAAGTATGATGTAGAACAAGTAGCAGAAGCATACATGCTCAAGAGGGATCACCCGAAATTCAAAGGCAACTGAATTTCGGCAACCGGGGCATCGAAGTCGGAATGCCGCGAAACTCACCGAGTCAAAGCGTTTCGCCGTTTGCGGAAGAAAGTATGATGTAGAACAAGTAGCAGAAGCATACATGCTCAAGAGGGATCACCCGAAATTCAAAGGCAACTGAATTTCGGCAACCGGGGCATCGAAGTCGGAATGCCGCGAAACTCACCGAGTCAAAGCGTTTCGCCGTTTGCGGAAGAAAGTATGATGTAGAACAAGTAGCAGAAGCATACATGCTCAAGAGGGATCACCCGAAATTCAAAGGCAACTGAATTTCGGCAACCGGGGCATCGAAGTCGGAATGCCGCGAAACTCACCGAGTCAAAGCGTTTCGCCGTTTGCGGAAGAAAGTATGATGTAGAACAAGTAGCAGAAGCATACATGCTCAAGAGGGATCACCCGAAATTCAAAGGCAACTGAATTTCGGCAACCGGGGCATCGAAGTCGGAATGCCGCGAAACTCACCGAGTCAAAGCGTTTCGCCGTTTGCGGAAGAAAGTATGATGTAGAACAAGTAGCAGAAGCATACATGCTCAAGAGGGATCACCCGAAATTCAAAGGCAACTGAATTTCGGCAACCGGGGCATCGAAGTCGGAATGCCGCGAAACTCACCGAGTCAAAGCGTTTCGCCGTTTGCGGAAGAAAGTATGATGTAGAACAAGTAGCAGAAGCATACATGCTCAAGAGGGATCACCCGAAATTCAAAGGCAACTGAATTTCGGCAACCGGGGCATCGAAGTCGGAATGCCGCGAAACTCACCGAGTCAAAGCGTTTCGCCGTTTGCGGAAGAAAGTATGATGTAGAACAAGTAGCAGAAGCATACATGCTCAAGAGGGATCACCCGAAATTCAAAGGCAACTGAATTTCGGCAACCGGGGCATCGAAGTCGGAATGCCGCGAAACTCACCGAGTCAAAGCGTTTCGCCGTTTGCGGAAGAAAGTATGATGTAGAACAAGTAGCAGAAGCATACATGCTCAAGAGGGATCACCCGAAATTCAAAGGCAACTGAATTTCGGCAACCGGGGCATCGAAGTCGGAATGCCGCGAAACTCACCGAGTCAAAGCGTTTCGCCGTTTGCGGAAGAAAGTATGATGTAGAACAAGTAGCAGAAGCATACATGCTCAAGAGGGATCACCCGAAATTCAAAGGCAACTGAATTTCGGCAACCGGGGCATCGAAGTCGGAATGCCGCGAAACTCACCGAGTCAAAGCGTTTCGCCGTTTGCGGAAGAAAGTATGATGTAGAACAAGTAGCAGAAGCATACATGCTCAAGAGGGATCACCCGAAATTCAAAGGCAACTGAATTTCGGCAACCGGGGCATCGAAGTCGGAATGCCGCGAAACTCACCGAGTCAAAGCGTTTCGCCGTTTGCGGAAGAAAGTATGATGTAGAACAAGTAGCAGAAGCATACATGCTCAAGAGGGATCACCCGAAATTCAAAGGCAACTGAATTTCGGCAACCGGGGCATCGAAGTCGGAATGCCGCGAAACTCACCGAGTCAAAGCGTTTCGCCGTTTGCGGAAGAAAGTATGATGTAGAACAAGTAGCAGAAGCATACATGCTCAAGAGGGATCACCCGAAATTCAAAGGCAACTGAATTTCGGCAACCGGGGCATCGAAGTCGGAATGCCGCGAAACTCACCGAGTCAAAGCGTTTCGCCGTTTGCGGAAGAAAGTATGATGTAGAACAAGTAGCAGAAGCATACATGCTCAAGAGGGATCACCCGAAATTCAAAGGCAACTGAATTTCGGCAACCGGGGCATCGAAGTCGGAATGCCGCGAAACTCACCGAGTCAAAGCGTTTCGCCGTTTGCGGAAGAAAGTATGATGTAGAACAAGTAGCAGAAGCATACATGCTCAAGAGGGATCACCCGAAATTCAAAGGCAACTGAATTTCGGCAACCGGGGCATCGAAGTCGGAATGCCGCGAAACTCACCGAGTCAAAGCGTTTCGCCGTTTGCGGAAGAAAGTATGATGTAGAACAAGTAGCAGAAGCATACATGCTCAAGAGGGATCACCCGAAATTCAAAGGCAACTGAATTTCGGCAACCGGGGCATCGAAGTCGGAATGCCGCGAAACTCACCGAGTCAAAGCGTTTCGCCGTTTGCGGAAGAAAGTATGATGTAGAACAAGTAGCAGAAGCATACATGCTCAAGAGGGATCACCCGAAATTCAAAGGCAACTGAATTTCGGCAACCGGGGCATCGAAGTCGGAATGCCGCGAAACTCACCGAGTCAAAGCGTTTCGCCGTTTGCGGAAGAAAGTATGATGTAGAACAAGTAGCAGAAGCATACATGCTCAAGAGGGATCACCCGAAATTCAAAGGCAACTGAATTTCGGCAACCGGGGCATCGAAGTCGGAATGCCGCGAAACTCACCGAGTCAAAGCGTTTCGCCGTTTGCGGAAGAAAGTATGATGTAGAACAAGTAGCAGAAGCATACATGCTCAAGAGGGATCACCCGAAATTCAAAGGCAACTGAATTTCGGCAACCGGGGCATCGAAGTCGGAATGCCGCGAAACTCACCGAGTCAAAGCGTTTCGCCGTTTGCGGAAGAAAGTATGATGTAGAACAAGTAGCAGAAGCATACATGCTCAAGAGGGATCACCCGAAATTCAAAGGCAACTGAATTTCGGCAACCGGGGCATCGAAGTCGGAATGCCGCGAAACTCACCGAGTCAAAGCGTTTCGCCGTTTGCGGAAGAAAGTATGATGTAGAACAAGTAGCAGAAGCATACATGCTCAAGAGGGATCACCCGAAATTCAAAGGCAACTGAATTTCGGCAACCGGGGCATCGAAGTCGGAATGCCGCGAAACTCACCGAGTCAAAGCGTTTCGCCGTTTGCGGAAGAAAGTATGATGTAGAACAAGTAGCAGAAGCATACATGCTCAAGAGGGATCACCCGAAATTCAAAGGCAACTGAATTTCGGCAACCGGGGCATCGAAGTCGGAATGCCGCGAAACTCACCGAGTCAAAGCGTTTCGCCGTTTGCGGAAGAAAGTATGATGTAGAACAAGTAGCAGAAGCATACATGCTCAAGAGGGATCACCCGAAATTCAAAGGCAACTGAATTTCGGCAACCGGGGCATCGAAGTCGGAATGCCGCGAAACTCACCGAGTCAAAGCGTTTCGCCGTTTGCGGAAGAAAGTATGATGTAGAACAAGTAGCAGAAGCATACATGCTCAAGAGGGATCACCCGAAATTCAAAGGCAACTGAATTTCGGCAACCGGGGCATCGAAGTCGGAATGCCGCGAAACTCACCGAGTCAAAGCGTTTCGCCGTTTGCGGAAGAAAGTATGATGTAGAACAAGTAGCAGAAGCATACATGCTCAAGAGGGATCACCCGAAATTCAAAGGCAACTGAATTTCGGCAACCGGGGCATCGAAGTCGGAATGCCGCGAAACTCACCGAGTCAAAGCGTTTCGCCGTTTGCGGAAGAAAGTATGATGTAGAACAAGTAGCAGAAGCATACATGCTCAAGAGGGATCACCCGAAATTCAAAGGCAACTGAATTTCGGCAACCGGGGCATCGAAGTCGGAATGCCGCGAAACTCACCGAGTCAAAGCGTTTCGCCGTTTGCGGAAGAAAGTATGATGTAGAACAAGTAGCAGAAGCATACATGCTCAAGAGGGATCACCCGAAATTCAAAGGCAACTGAATTTCGGCAACCGGGGCATCGAAGTCGGAATGCCGCGAAACTCACCGAGTCAAAGCGTTTCGCCGTTTGCGGAAGAAAGTATGATGTAGAACAAGTAGCAGAAGCATACATGCTCAAGAGGGATCACCCGAAATTCAAAGGCAACTGAATTTCGGCAACCGGGGCATCGAAGTCGGAATGCCGCGAAACTCACCGAGTCAAAGCGTTTCGCCGTTTGCGGAAGAAAGTATGATGTAGAACAAGTAGCAGAAGCATACATGCTCAAGAGGGATCACCCGAAATTCAAAGGCAACTGAATTTCGGCAACCGGGGCATCGAAGTCGGAATGCCGCGAAACTCACCGAGTCAAAGCGTTTCGCCGTTTGCGGAAGAAAGTATGATGTAGAACAAGTAGCAGAAGCATACATGCTCAAGAGGGATCACCCGAAATTCAAAGGCAACTGAATTTCGGCAACCGGGGCATCGAAGTCGGAATGCCGCGAAACTCACCGAGTCAAAGCGTTTCGCCGTTTGCGGAAGAAAGTATGATGTAGAACAAGTAGCAGAAGCATACATGCTCAAGAGGGATCACCCGAAATTCAAAGGCAACTGAATTTCGGCAACCGGGGCATCGAAGTCGGAATGCCGCGAAACTCACCGAGTCAAAGCGTTTCGCCGTTTGCGGAAGAAAGTATGATGTAGAACAAGTAGCAGAAGCATACATGCTCAAGAGGGATCACCCGAAATTCAAAGGCAACTGAATTTCGGCAACCGGGGCATCGAAGTCGGAATGCCGCGAAACTCACCGAGTCAAAGCGTTTCGCCGTTTGCGGAAGAAAGTATGATGTAGAACAAGTAGCAGAAGCATACATGCTCAAGAGGGATCACCCGAAATTCAAAGGCAACTGAATTTCGGCAACCGGGGCATCGAAGTCGGAATGCCGCGAAACTCACCGAGTCAAAGCGTTTCGCCGTTTGCGGAAGAAAGTATGATGTAGAACAAGTAGCAGAAGCATACATGCTCAAGAGGGATCACCCGAAATTCAAAGGCAACTGAATTTCGGCAACCGGGGCATCGAAGTCGGAATGCCGCGAAACTCACCGAGTCAAAGCGTTTCGCCGTTTGCGGAAGAAAGTATGATGTAGAACAAGTAGCAGAAGCATACATGCTCAAGAGGGATCACCCGAAATTCAAAGGCAACTGAATTTCGGCAACCGGGGCATCGAAGTCGGAATGCCGCGAAACTCACCGAGTCAAAGCGTTTCGCCGTTTGCGGAAGAAAGTATGATGTAGAACAAGTAGCAGAAGCATACATGCTCAAGAGGGATCACCCGAAATTCAAAGGCAACTGAATTTCGGCAACCGGGGCATCGAAGTCGGAATGCCGCGAAACTCACCGAGTCAAAGCGTTTCGCCGTTTGCGGAAGAAAGTATGATGTAGAACAAGTAGCAGAAGCATACATGCTCAAGAGGGATCACCCGAAATTCAAAGGCAACTGAATTTCGGCAACCGGGGCATCGAAGTCGGAATGCCGCGAAACTCACCGAGTCAAAGCGTTTCGCCGTTTGCGGAAGAAAGTATGATGTAGAACAAGTAGCAGAAGCATACATGCTCAAGAGGGATCACCCGAAATTCAAAGGCAACTGAATTTCGGCAACCGGGGCATCGAAGTCGGAATGCCGCGAAACTCACCGAGTCAAAGCGTTTCGCCGTTTGCGGAAGAAAGTATGATGTAGAACAAGTAGCAGAAGCATACATGCTCAAGAGGGATCACCCGAAATTCAAAGGCAACTGAATTTCGGCAACCGGGGCATCGAAGTCGGAATGCCGCGAAACTCACCGAGTCAAAGCGTTTCGCCGTTTGCGGAAGAAAGTATGATGTAGAACAAGTAGCAGAAGCATACATGCTCAAGAGGGATCACCCGAAATTCAAAGGCAACTGAATTTCGGCAACCGGGGCATCGAAGTCGGAATGCCGCGAAACTCACCGAGTCAAAGCGTTTCGCCGTTTGCGGAAGAAAGTATGATGTAGAACAAGTAGCAGAAGCATACATGCTCAAGAGGGATCACCCGAAATTCAAAGGCAACTGAATTTCGGCAACCGGGGCATCGAAGTCGGAATGCCGCGAAACTCACCGAGTCAAAGCGTTTCGCCGTTTGCGGAAGAAAGTATGATGTAGAACAAGTAGCAGAAGCATACATGCTCAAGAGGGATCACCCGAAATTCAAAGGCAACTGAATTTCGGCAACCGGGGCATCGAAGTCGGAATGCCGCGAAACTCACCGAGTCAAAGCGTTTCGCCGTTTGCGGAAGAAAGTATGATGTAGAACAAGTAGCAGAAGCATACATGCTCAAGAGGGATCACCCGAAATTCAAAGGCAACTGAATTTCGGCAACCGGGGCATCGAAGTCGGAATGCCGCGAAACTCACCGAGTCAAAGCGTTTCGCCGTTTGCGGAAGAAAGTATGATGTAGAACAAGTAGCAGAAGCATACATGCTCAAGAGGGATCACCCGAAATTCAAAGGCAACTGAATTTCGGCAACCGGGGCATCGAAGTCGGAATGCCGCGAAACTCACCGAGTCAAAGCGTTTCGCCGTTTGCGGAAGAAAGTATGATGTAGAACAAGTAGCAGAAGCATACATGCTCAAGAGGGATCACCCGAAATTCAAAGGCAACTGAATTTCGGCAACCGGGGCATCGAAGTCGGAATGCCGCGAAACTCACCGAGTCAAAGCGTTTCGCCGTTTGCGGAAGAAAGTATGATGTAGAACAAGTAGCAGAAGCATACATGCTCAAGAGGGATCACCCGAAATTCAAAGGCAACTGAATTTCGGCAACCGGGGCATCGAAGTCGGAATGCCGCGAAACTCACCGAGTCAAAGCGTTTCGCCGTTTGCGGAAGAAAGTATGATGTAGAACAAGTAGCAGAAGCATACATGCTCAAGAGGGATCACCCGAAATTCAAAGGCAACTGAATTTCGGCAACCGGGGCATCGAAGTCGGAATGCCGCGAAACTCACCGAGTCAAAGCGTTTCGCCGTTTGCGGAAGAAAGTATGATGTAGAACAAGTAGCAGAAGCATACATGCTCAAGAGGGATCACCCGAAATTCAAAGGCAACTGAATTTCGGCAACCGGGGCATCGAAGTCGGAATGCCGCGAAACTCACCGAGTCAAAGCGTTTCGCCGTTTGCGGAAGAAAGTATGATGTAGAACAAGTAGCAGAAGCATACATGCTCAAGAGGGATCACCCGAAATTCAAAGGCAACTGAATTTCGGCAACCGGGGCATCGAAGTCGGAATGCCGCGAAACTCACCGAGTCAAAGCGTTTCGCCGTTTGCGGAAGAAAGTATGATGTAGAACAAGTAGCAGAAGCATACATGCTCAAGAGGGATCACCCGAAATTCAAAGGCAACTGAATTTCGGCAACCGGGGCATCGAAGTCGGAATGCCGCGAAACTCACCGAGTCAAAGCGTTTCGCCGTTTGCGGAAGAAAGTATGATGTAGAACAAGTAGCAGAAGCATACATGCTCAAGAGGGATCACCCGAAATTCAAAGGCAACTGAATTTCGGCAACCGGGGCATCGAAGTCGGAATGCCGCGAAACTCACCGAGTCAAAGCGTTTCGCCGTTTGCGGAAGAAAGTATGATGTAGAACAAGTAGCAGAAGCATACATGCTCAAGAGGGATCACCCGAAATTCAAAGGCAACTGAATTTCGGCAACCGGGGCATCGAAGTCGGAATGCCGCGAAACTCACCGAGTCAAAGCGTTTCGCCGTTTGCGGAAGAAAGTATGATGTAGAACAAGTAGCAGAAGCATACATGCTCAAGAGGGATCACCCGAAATTCAAAGGCAACTGAATTTCGGCAACCGGGGCATCGAAGTCGGAATGCCGCGAAACTCACCGAGTCAAAGCGTTTCGCCGTTTGCGGAAGAAAGTATGATGTAGAACAAGTAGCAGAAGCATACATGCTCAAGAGGGATCACCCGAAATTCAAAGGCAACTGAATTTCGGCAACCGGGGCATCGAAGTCGGAATGCCGCGAAACTCACCGAGTCAAAGCGTTTCGCCGTTTGCGGAAGAAAGTATGATGTAGAACAAGTAGCAGAAGCATACATGCTCAAGAGGGATCACCCGAAATTCAAAGGCAACTGAATTTCGGCAACCGGGGCATCGAAGTCGGAATGCCGCGAAACTCACCGAGTCAAAGCGTTTCGCCGTTTGCGGAAGAAAGTATGATGTAGAACAAGTAGCAGAAGCATACATGCTCAAGAGGGATCACCCGAAATTCAAAGGCAACTGAATTTCGGCAACCGGGGCATCGAAGTCGGAATGCCGCGAAACTCACCGAGTCAAAGCGTTTCGCCGTTTGCGGAAGAAAGTATGATGTAGAACAAGTAGCAGAAGCATACATGCTCAAGAGGGATCACCCGAAATTCAAAGGCAACTGAATTTCGGCAACCGGGGCATCGAAGTCGGAATGCCGCGAAACTCACCGAGTCAAAGCGTTTCGCCGTTTGCGGAAGAAAGTATGATGTAGAACAAGTAGCAGAAGCATACATGCTCAAGAGGGATCACCCGAAATTCAAAGGCAACTGAATTTCGGCAACCGGGGCATCGAAGTCGGAATGCCGCGAAACTCACCGAGTCAAAGCGTTTCGCCGTTTGCGGAAGAAAGTATGATGTAGAACAAGTAGCAGAAGCATACATGCTCAAGAGGGATCACCCGAAATTCAAAGGCAACTGAATTTCGGCAACCGGGGCATCGAAGTCGGAATGCCGCGAAACTCACCGAGTCAAAGCGTTTCGCCGTTTGCGGAAGAAAGTATGATGTAGAACAAGTAGCAGAAGCATACATGCTCAAGAGGGATCACCCGAAATTCAAAGGCAACTGAATTTCGGCAACCGGGGCATCGAAGTCGGAATGCCGCGAAACTCACCGAGTCAAAGCGTTTCGCCGTTTGCGGAAGAAAGTATGATGTAGAACAAGTAGCAGAAGCATACATGCTCAAGAGGGATCACCCGAAATTCAAAGGCAACTGAATTTCGGCAACCGGGGCATCGAAGTCGGAATGCCGCGAAACTCACCGAGTCAAAGCGTTTCGCCGTTTGCGGAAGAAAGTATGATGTAGAACAAGTAGCAGAAGCATACATGCTCAAGAGGGATCACCCGAAATTCAAAGGCAACTGAATTTCGGCAACCGGGGCATCGAAGTCGGAATGCCGCGAAACTCACCGAGTCAAAGCGTTTCGCCGTTTGCGGAAGAAAGTATGATGTAGAACAAGTAGCAGAAGCATACATGCTCAAGAGGGATCACCCGAAATTCAAAGGCAACTGAATTTCGGCAACCGGGGCATCGAAGTCGGAATGCCGCGAAACTCACCGAGTCAAAGCGTTTCGCCGTTTGCGGAAGAAAGTATGATGTAGAACAAGTAGCAGAAGCATACATGCTCAAGAGGGATCACCCGAAATTCAAAGGCAACTGAATTTCGGCAACCGGGGCATCGAAGTCGGAATGCCGCGAAACTCACCGAGTCAAAGCGTTTCGCCGTTTGCGGAAGAAAGTATGATGTAGAACAAGTAGCAGAAGCATACATGCTCAAGAGGGATCACCCGAAATTCAAAGGCAACTGAATTTCGGCAACCGGGGCATCGAAGTCGGAATGCCGCGAAACTCACCGAGTCAAAGCGTTTCGCCGTTTGCGGAAGAAAGTATGATGTAGAACAAGTAGCAGAAGCATACATGCTCAAGAGGGATCACCCGAAATTCAAAGGCAACTGAATTTCGGCAACCGGGGCATCGAAGTCGGAATGCCGCGAAACTCACCGAGTCAAAGCGTTTCGCCGTTTGCGGAAGAAAGTATGATGTAGAACAAGTAGCAGAAGCATACATGCTCAAGAGGGATCACCCGAAATTCAAAGGCAACTGAATTTCGGCAACCGGGGCATCGAAGTCGGAATGCCGCGAAACTCACCGAGTCAAAGCGTTTCGCCGTTTGCGGAAGAAAGTATGATGTAGAACAAGTAGCAGAAGCATACATGCTCAAGAGGGATCACCCGAAATTCAAAGGCAACTGAATTTCGGCAACCGGGGCATCGAAGTCGGAATGCCGCGAAACTCACCGAGTCAAAGCGTTTCGCCGTTTGCGGAAGAAAGTATGATGTAGAACAAGTAGCAGAAGCATACATGCTCAAGAGGGATCACCCGAAATTCAAAGGCAACTGAATTTCGGCAACCGGGGCATCGAAGTCGGAATGCCGCGAAACTCACCGAGTCAAAGCGTTTCGCCGTTTGCGGAAGAAAGTATGATGTAGAACAAGTAGCAGAAGCATACATGCTCAAGAGGGATCACCCGAAATTCAAAGGCAACTGAATTTCGGCAACCGGGGCATCGAAGTCGGAATGCCGCGAAACTCACCGAGTCAAAGCGTTTCGCCGTTTGCGGAAGAAAGTATGATGTAGAACAAGTAGCAGAAGCATACATGCTCAAGAGGGATCACCCGAAATTCAAAGGCAACTGAATTTCGGCAACCGGGGCATCGAAGTCGGAATGCCGCGAAACTCACCGAGTCAAAGCGTTTCGCCGTTTGCGGAAGAAAGTATGATGTAGAACAAGTAGCAGAAGCATACATGCTCAAGAGGGATCACCCGAAATTCAAAGGCAACTGAATTTCGGCAACCGGGGCATCGAAGTCGGAATGCCGCGAAACTCACCGAGTCAAAGCGTTTCGCCGTTTGCGGAAGAAAGTATGATGTAGAACAAGTAGCAGAAGCATACATGCTCAAGAGGGATCACCCGAAATTCAAAGGCAACTGAATTTCGGCAACCGGGGCATCGAAGTCGGAATGCCGCGAAACTCACCGAGTCAAAGCGTTTCGCCGTTTGCGGAAGAAAGTATGATGTAGAACAAGTAGCAGAAGCATACATGCTCAAGAGGGATCACCCGAAATTCAAAGGCAACTGAATTTCGGCAACCGGGGCATCGAAGTCGGAATGCCGCGAAACTCACCGAGTCAAAGCGTTTCGCCGTTTGCGGAAGAAAGTATGATGTAGAACAAGTAGCAGAAGCATACATGCTCAAGAGGGATCACCCGAAATTCAAAGGCAACTGAATTTCGGCAACCGGGGCATCGAAGTCGGAATGCCGCGAAACTCACCGAGTCAAAGCGTTTCGCCGTTTGCGGAAGAAAGTATGATGTAGAACAAGTAGCAGAAGCATACATGCTCAAGAGGGATCACCCGAAATTCAAAGGCAACTGAATTTCGGCAACCGGGGCATCGAAGTCGGAATGCCGCGAAACTCACCGAGTCAAAGCGTTTCGCCGTTTGCGGAAGAAAGTATGATGTAGAACAAGTAGCAGAAGCATACATGCTCAAGAGGGATCACCCGAAATTCAAAGGCAACTGAATTTCGGCAACCGGGGCATCGAAGTCGGAATGCCGCGAAACTCACCGAGTCAAAGCGTTTCGCCGTTTGCGGAAGAAAGTATGATGTAGAACAAGTAGCAGAAGCATACATGCTCAAGAGGGATCACCCGAAATTCAAAGGCAACTGAATTTCGGCAACCGGGGCATCGAAGTCGGAATGCCGCGAAACTCACCGAGTCAAAGCGTTTCGCCGTTTGCGGAAGAAAGTATGATGTAGAACAAGTAGCAGAAGCATACATGCTCAAGAGGGATCACCCGAAATTCAAAGGCAACTGAATTTCGGCAACCGGGGCATCGAAGTCGGAATGCCGCGAAACTCACCGAGTCAAAGCGTTTCGCCGTTTGCGGAAGAAAGTATGATGTAGAACAAGTAGCAGAAGCATACATGCTCAAGAGGGATCACCCGAAATTCAAAGGCAACTGAATTTCGGCAACCGGGGCATCGAAGTCGGAATGCCGCGAAACTCACCGAGTCAAAGCGTTTCGCCGTTTGCGGAAGAAAGTATGATGTAGAACAAGTAGCAGAAGCATACATGCTCAAGAGGGATCACCCGAAATTCAAAGGCAACTGAATTTCGGCAACCGGGGCATCGAAGTCGGAATGCCGCGAAACTCACCGAGTCAAAGCGTTTCGCCGTTTGCGGAAGAAAGTATGATGTAGAACAAGTAGCAGAAGCATACATGCTCAAGAGGGATCACCCGAAATTCAAAGGCAACTGAATTTCGGCAACCGGGGCATCGAAGTCGGAATGCCGCGAAACTCACCGAGTCAAAGCGTTTCGCCGTTTGCGGAAGAAAGTATGATGTAGAACAAGTAGCAGAAGCATACATGCTCAAGAGGGATCACCCGAAATTCAAAGGCAACTGAATTTCGGCAACCGGGGCATCGAAGTCGGAATGCCGCGAAACTCACCGAGTCAAAGCGTTTCGCCGTTTGCGGAAGAAAGTATGATGTAGAACAAGTAGCAGAAGCATACATGCTCAAGAGGGATCACCCGAAATTCAAAGGCAACTGAATTTCGGCAACCGGGGCATCGAAGTCGGAATGCCGCGAAACTCACCGAGTCAAAGCGTTTCGCCGTTTGCGGAAGAAAGTATGATGTAGAACAAGTAGCAGAAGCATACATGCTCAAGAGGGATCACCCGAAATTCAAAGGCAACTGAATTTCGGCAACCGGGGCATCGAAGTCGGAATGCCGCGAAACTCACCGAGTCAAAGCGTTTCGCCGTTTGCGGAAGAAAGTATGATGTAGAACAAGTAGCAGAAGCATACATGCTCAAGAGGGATCACCCGAAATTCAAAGGCAACTGAATTTCGGCAACCGGGGCATCGAAGTCGGAATGCCGCGAAACTCACCGAGTCAAAGCGTTTCGCCGTTTGCGGAAGAAAGTATGATGTAGAACAAGTAGCAGAAGCATACATGCTCAAGAGGGATCACCCGAAATTCAAAGGCAACTGAATTTCGGCAACCGGGGCATCGAAGTCGGAATGCCGCGAAACTCACCGAGTCAAAGCGTTTCGCCGTTTGCGGAAGAAAGTATGATGTAGAACAAGTAGCAGAAGCATACATGCTCAAGAGGGATCACCCGAAATTCAAAGGCAACTGAATTTCGGCAACCGGGGCATCGAAGTCGGAATGCCGCGAAACTCACCGAGTCAAAGCGTTTCGCCGTTTGCGGAAGAAAGTATGATGTAGAACAAGTAGCAGAAGCATACATGCTCAAGAGGGATCACCCGAAATTCAAAGGCAACTGAATTTCGGCAACCGGGGCATCGAAGTCGGAATGCCGCGAAACTCACCGAGTCAAAGCGTTTCGCCGTTTGCGGAAGAAAGTATGATGTAGAACAAGTAGCAGAAGCATACATGCTCAAGAGGGATCACCCGAAATTCAAAGGCAACTGAATTTCGGCAACCGGGGCATCGAAGTCGGAATGCCGCGAAACTCACCGAGTCAAAGCGTTTCGCCGTTTGCGGAAGAAAGTATGATGTAGAACAAGTAGCAGAAGCATACATGCTCAAGAGGGATCACCCGAAATTCAAAGGCAACTGAATTTCGGCAACCGGGGCATCGAAGTCGGAATGCCGCGAAACTCACCGAGTCAAAGCGTTTCGCCGTTTGCGGAAGAAAGTATGATGTAGAACAAGTAGCAGAAGCATACATGCTCAAGAGGGATCACCCGAAATTCAAAGGCAACTGAATTTCGGCAACCGGGGCATCGAAGTCGGAATGCCGCGAAACTCACCGAGTCAAAGCGTTTCGCCGTTTGCGGAAGAAAGTATGATGTAGAACAAGTAGCAGAAGCATACATGCTCAAGAGGGATCACCCGAAATTCAAAGGCAACTGAATTTCGGCAACCGGGGCATCGAAGTCGGAATGCCGCGAAACTCACCGAGTCAAAGCGTTTCGCCGTTTGCGGAAGAAAGTATGATGTAGAACAAGTAGCAGAAGCATACATGCTCAAGAGGGATCACCCGAAATTCAAAGGCAACTGAATTTCGGCAACCGGGGCATCGAAGTCGGAATGCCGCGAAACTCACCGAGTCAAAGCGTTTCGCCGTTTGCGGAAGAAAGTATGATGTAGAACAAGTAGCAGAAGCATACATGCTCAAGAGGGATCACCCGAAATTCAAAGGCAACTGAATTTCGGCAACCGGGGCATCGAAGTCGGAATGCCGCGAAACTCACCGAGTCAAAGCGTTTCGCCGTTTGCGGAAGAAAGTATGATGTAGAACAAGTAGCAGAAGCATACATGCTCAAGAGGGATCACCCGAAATTCAAAGGCAACTGAATTTCGGCAACCGGGGCATCGAAGTCGGAATGCCGCGAAACTCACCGAGTCAAAGCGTTTCGCCGTTTGCGGAAGAAAGTATGATGTAGAACAAGTAGCAGAAGCATACATGCTCAAGAGGGATCACCCGAAATTCAAAGGCAACTGAATTTCGGCAACCGGGGCATCGAAGTCGGAATGCCGCGAAACTCACCGAGTCAAAGCGTTTCGCCGTTTGCGGAAGAAGTATGATGTAGAACAAGTAGCAGAAGCATACATGCTCAAGAGGGATCACCCGAAATTCAAAGGCAACTGAATTTCGGCAACCGGGGCATCGAAGTCGGAATGCCGCGAAACTCACCGAGTCAAAGCGTTTCGCCGTTTGCGGAAGAAAGTATGATGTAGAACAAGTAGCAGAAGCATACATGCTCAAGAGGGATCACCCGAAATTCAAAGGCAACTGAATTTCGGCAACCGGGGCATCGAAGTCGGAATGCCGCGAAACTCACCGAGTCAAAGCGTTTCGCCGTTTGCGGAAGAAAGTATGATGTAGAACAAGTAGCAGAAGCATACATGCTCAAGAGGGATCACCCGAAATTCAAAGGCAACTGAATTTCGGCAACCGGGGCATCGAAGTCGGAATGCCGCGAAACTCACCGAGTCAAAGCGTTTCGCCGTTTGCGGAAGAAAGTATGATGTAGAACAAGTAGCAGAAGCATACATGCTCAAGAGGGATCACCCGAAATTCAAAGGCAACTGAATTTCGGCAACCGGGGCATCGAAGTCGGAATGCCGCGAAACTCACCGAGTCAAAGCGTTTCGCCGTTTGCGGAAGAAAGTATGATGTAGAACAAGTAGCAGAAGCATACATGCTCAAGAGGGATCACCCGAAATTCAAAGGCAACTGAATTTCGGCAACCGGGGCATCGAAGTCGGAATGCCGCGAAACTCACCGAGTCAAAGCGTTTCGCCGTTTGCGGAAGAAAGTATGATGTAGAACAAGTAGCAGAAGCATACATGCTCAAGAGGGATCACCCGAAATTCAAAGGCAACTGAATTTCGGCAACCGGGGCATCGAAGTCGGAATGCCGCGAAACTCACCGAGTCAAAGCGTTTCGCCGTTTGCGGAAGAAAGTATGATGTAGAACAAGTAGCAGAAGCATACATGCTCAAGAGGGATCACCCGAAATTCAAAGGCAACTGAATTTCGGCAACCGGGGCATCGAAGTCGGAATGCCGCGAAACTCACCGAGTCAAAGCGTTTCGCCGTTTGCGGAAGAAAGTATGATGTAGAACAAGTAGCAGAAGCATACATGCTCAAGAGGGATCACCCGAAATTCAAAGGCAACTGAATTTCGGCAACCGGGGCATCGAAGTCGGAATGCCGCGAAACTCACCGAGTCAAAGCGTTTCGCCGTTTGCGGAAGAAAGTATGATGTAGAACAAGTAGCAGAAGCATACATGCTCAAGAGGGATCACCCGAAATTCAAAGGCAACTGAATTTCGGCAACCGGGGCATCGAAGTCGGAATGCCGCGAAACTCACCGAGTCAAAGCGTTTCGCCGTTTGCGGAAGAAAGTATGATGTAGAACAAGTAGCAGAAGCATACATGCTCAAGAGGGATCACCCGAAATTCAAAGGCAACTGAATTTCGGCAACCGGGGCATCGAAGTCGGAATGCCGCGAAACTCACCGAGTCAAAGCGTTTCGCCGTTTGCGGAAGAAAGTATGATGTAGAACAAGTAGCAGAAGCATACATGCTCAAGAGGGATCACCCGAAATTCAAAGGCAACTGAATTTCGGCAACCGGGGCATCGAAGTCGGAATGCCGCGAAACTCACCGAGTCAAAGCGTTTCGCCGTTTGCGGAAGAAAGTATGATGTAGAACAAGTAGCAGAAGCATACATGCTCAAGAGGGATCACCCGAAATTCAAAGGCAACTGAATTTCGGCAACCGGGGCATCGAAGTCGGAATGCCGCGAAACTCACCGAGTCAAAGCGTTTCGCCGTTTGCGGAAGAAAGTATGATGTAGAACAAGTAGCAGAAGCATACATGCTCAAGAGGGATCACCCGAAATTCAAAGGCAACTGAATTTCGGCAACCGGGGCATCGAAGTCGGAATGCCGCGAAACTCACCGAGTCAAAGCGTTTCGCCGTTTGCGGAAGAAAGTATGATGTAGAACAAGTAGCAGAAGCATACATGCTCAAGAGGGATCACCCGAAATTCAAAGGCAACTGAATTTCGGCAACCGGGGCATCGAAGTCGGAATGCCGCGAAACTCACCGAGTCAAAGCGTTTCGCCGTTTGCGGAAGAAAGTATGATGTAGAACAAGTAGCAGAAGCATACATGCTCAAGAGGGATCACCCGAAATTCAAAGGCAACTGAATTTCGGCAACCGGGGCATCGAAGTCGGAATGCCGCGAAACTCACCGAGTCAAAGCGTTTCGCCGTTTGCGGAAGAAAGTATGATGTAGAACAAGTAGCAGAAGCATACATGCTCAAGAGGGATCACCCGAAATTCAAAGGCAACTGAATTTCGGCAACCGGGGCATCGAAGTCGGAATGCCGCGAAACTCACCGAGTCAAAGCGTTTCGCCGTTTGCGGAAGAAAGTATGATGTAGAACAAGTAGCAGAAGCATACATGCTCAAGAGGGATCACCCGAAATTCAAAGGCAACTGAATTTCGGCAACCGGGGCATCGAAGTCGGAATGCCGCGAAACTCACCGAGTCAAAGCGTTTCGCCGTTTGCGGAAGAAAGTATGATGTAGAACAAGTAGCAGAAGCATACATGCTCAAGAGGGATCACCCGAAATTCAAAGGCAACTGAATTTCGGCAACCGGGGCATCGAAGTCGGAATGCCGCGAAACTCACCGAGTCAAAGCGTTTCGCCGTTTGCGGAAGAAAGTATGATGTAGAACAAGTAGCAGAAGCATACATGCTCAAGAGGGATCACCCGAAATTCAAAGGCAACTGAATTTCGGCAACCGGGGCATCGAAGTCGGAATGCCGCGAAACTCACCGAGTCAAAGCGTTTCGCCGTTTGCGGAAGAAAGTATGATGTAGAACAAGTAGCAGAAGCATACATGCTCAAGAGGGATCACCCGAAATTCAAAGGCAACTGAATTTCGGCAACCGGGGCATCGAAGTCGGAATGCCGCGAAACTCACCGAGTCAAAGCGTTTCGCCGTTTGCGGAAGAAAGTATGATGTAGAACAAGTAGCAGAAGCATACATGCTCAAGAGGGATCACCCGAAATTCAAAGGCAACTGAATTTCGGCAACCGGGGCATCGAAGTCGGAATGCCGCGAAACTCACCGAGTCAAAGCGTTTCGCCGTTTGCGGAAGAAAGTATGATGTAGAACAAGTAGCAGAAGCATACATGCTCAAGAGGGATCACCCGAAATTCAAAGGCAACTGAATTTCGGCAACCGGGGCATCGAAGTCGGAATGCCGCGAAACTCACCGAGTCAAAGCGTTTCGCCGTTTGCGGAAGAAAGTATGATGTAGAACAAGTAGCAGAAGCATACATGCTCAAGAGGGATCACCCGAAATTCAAAGGCAACTGAATTTCGGCAACCGGGGCATCGAAGTCGGAATGCCGCGAAACTCACCGAGTCAAAGCGTTTCGCCGTTTGCGGAAGAAGTATGATGTAGAACAAGTAGCAGAAGCATACATGCTCAAGAGGGATCACCCGAAATTCAAAGGCAACTGAATTTCGGCAACGGGGCATCGAAGTCGGAATGCCGCGAAACTCACCGAGTCAAAGCGTTTCGCCGTTTGCGGAAGAAAGTATGATGTAGAACAAGTAGCAGAAGCATACATGCTCAAGAGGGATCACCCGAAATTCAAAGGCAACTGAATTTCGGCAACCGGGGCATCGAAGTCGGAATGCCGCGAAACTCACCGAGTCAAAGCGTTTCGCCGTTTGCGGAAGAAAGTATGATGTAGAACAAGTAGCAGAAGCATACATGCTCAAGAGGGATCACCCGAAATTCAAAGGCAACTGAATTTCGGCAACCGGGGCATCGAAGTCGGAATGCCGCGAAACTCACCGAGTCAAAGCGTTTCGCCGTTTGCGGAAGAAAGTATGATGTAGAACAAGTAGCAGAAGCATACATGCTCAAGAGGGATCACCCGAAATTCAAAGGCAACTGAATTTCGGCAACCGGGGCATCGAAGTCGGAATGCCGCGAAACTCACCGAGTCAAAGCGTTTCGCCGTTTGCGGAAGAAAGTATGATGTAGAACAAGTAGCAGAAGCATACATGCTCAAGAGGGATCACCCGAAATTCAAAGGCAACTGAATTTCGGCAACCGGGGCATCGAAGTCGGAATGCCGCGAAACTCACCGAGTCAAAGCGTTTCGCCGTTTGCGGAAGAAAGTATGATGTAGAACAAGTAGCAGAAGCATACATGCTCAAGAGGGATCACCCGAAATTCAAAGGCAACTGAATTTCGGCAACCGGGGCATCGAAGTCGGAATGCCGCGAAACTCACCGAGTCAAAGCGTTTCGCCGTTTGCGGAAGAAAGTATGATGTAGAACAAGTAGCAGAAGCATACATGCTCAAGAGGGATCACCCGAAATTCAAAGGCAACTGAATTTCGGCAACCGGGGCATCGAAGTCGGAATGCCGCGAAACTCACCGAGTCAAAGCGTTTCGCCGTTTGCGGAAGAAAGTATGATGTAGAACAAGTAGCAGAAGCATACATGCTCAAGAGGGATCACCCGAAATTCAAAGGCAACTGAATTTCGGCAACCGGGGCATCGAAGTCGGAATGCCGCGAAACTCACCGAGTCAAAGCGTTTCGCCGTTTGCGGAAGAAAGTATGATGTAGAACAAGTAGCAGAAGCATACATGCTCAAGAGGGATCACCCGAAATTCAAAGGCAACTGAATTTCGGCAACCGGGGCATCGAAGTCGGAATGCCGCGAAACTCACCGAGTCAAAGCGTTTCGCCGTTTGCGGAAGAAAGTATGATGTAGAACAAGTAGCAGAAGCATACATGCTCAAGAGGGATCACCCGAAATTCAAAGGCAACTGAATTTCGGCAACCGGGGCATCGAAGTCGGAATGCCGCGAAACTCACCGAGTCAAAGCGTTTCGCCGTTTGCGGAAGAAAGTATGATGTAGAACAAGTAGCAGAAGCATACATGCTCAAGAGGGATCACCCGAAATTCAAAGGCAACTGAATTTCGGCAACCGGGGCATCGAAGTCGGAATGCCGCGAAACTCACCGAGTCAAAGCGTTTCGCCGTTTGCGGAAGAAAGTATGATGTAGAACAAGTAGCAGAAGCATACATGCTCAAGAGGGATCACCCGAAATTCAAAGGCAACTGAATTTCGGCAACCGGGGCATCGAAGTCGGAATGCCGCGAAACTCACCGAGTCAAAGCGTTTCGCCGTTTGCGGAAGAAAGTATGATGTAGAACAAGTAGCAGAAGCATACATGCTCAAGAGGGATCACCCGAAATTCAAAGGCAACTGAATTTCGGCAACCGGGGCATCGAAGTCGGAATGCCGCGAAACTCACCGAGTCAAAGCGTTTCGCCGTTTGCGGAAGAAAGTATGATGTAGAACAAGTAGCAGAAGCATACATGCTCAAGAGGGATCACCCGAAATTCAAAGGCAACTGAATTTCGGCAACCGGGGCATCGAAGTCGGAATGCCGCGAAACTCACCGAGTCAAAGCGTTTCGCCGTTTGCGGAAGAAAGTATGATGTAGAACAAGTAGCAGAAGCATACATGCTCAAGAGGGATCACCCGAAATTCAAAGGCAACTGAATTTCGGCAACCGGGGCATCGAAGTCGGAATGCCGCGAAACTCACCGAGTCAAAGCGTTTCGCCGTTTGCGGAAGAAAGTATGATGTAGAACAAGTAGCAGAAGCATACATGCTCAAGAGGGATCACCCGAAATTCAAAGGCAACTGAATTTCGGCAACCGGGGCATCGAAGTCGGAATGCCGCGAAACTCACCGAGTCAAAGCGTTTCGCCGTTTGCGGAAGAAAGTATGATGTAGAACAAGTAGCAGAAGCATACATGCTCAAGAGGGATCACCCGAAATTCAAAGGCAACTGAATTTCGGCAACCGGGGCATCGAAGTCGGAATGCCGCGAAACTCACCGAGTCAAAGCGTTTCGCCGTTTGCGGAAGAAAGTATGATGTAGAACAAGTAGCAGAAGCATACATGCTCAAGAGGGATCACCCGAAATTCAAAGGCAACTGAATTTCGGCAACCGGGGCATCGAAGTCGGAATGCCGCGAAACTCACCGAGTCAAAGCGTTTCGCCGTTTGCGGAAGAAAGTATGATGTAGAACAAGTAGCAGAAGCATACATGCTCAAGAGGGATCACCCGAAATTCAAAGGCAACTGAATTTCGGCAACCGGGGCATCGAAGTCGGAATGCCGCGAAACTCACCGAGTCAAAGCGTTTCGCCGTTTGCGGAAGAAAGTATGATGTAGAACAAGTAGCAGAAGCATACATGCTCAAGAGGGATCACCCGAAATTCAAAGGCAACTGAATTTCGGCAACCGGGGCATCGAAGTCGGAATGCCGCGAAACTCACCGAGTCAAAGCGTTTCGCCGTTTGCGGAAGAAAGTATGATGTAGAACAAGTAGCAGAAGCATACATGCTCAAGAGGGATCACCCGAAATTCAAAGGCAACTGAATTTCGGCAACCGGGGCATCGAAGTCGGAATGCCGCGAAACTCACCGAGTCAAAGCGTTTCGCCGTTTGCGGAAGAAAGTATGATGTAGAACAAGTAGCAGAAGCATACATGCTCAAGAGGGATCACCCGAAATTCAAAGGCAACTGAATTTCGGCAACCGGGGCATCGAAGTCGGAATGCCGCGAAACTCACCGAGTCAAAGCGTTTCGCCGTTTGCGGAAGAAAGTATGATGTAGAACAAGTAGCAGAAGCATACATGCTCAAGAGGGATCACCCGAAATTCAAAGGCAACTGAATTTCGGCAACCGGGGCATCGAAGTCGGAATGCCGCGAAACTCACCGAGTCAAAGCGTTTCGCCGTTTGCGGAAGAAAGTATGATGTAGAACAAGTAGCAGAAGCATACATGCTCAAGAGGGATCACCCGAAATTCAAAGGCAACTGAATTTCGGCAACCGGGGCATCGAAGTCGGAATGCCGCGAAACTCACCGAGTCAAAGCGTTTCGCCGTTTGCGGAAGAAAGTATGATGTAGAACAAGTAGCAGAAGCATACATGCTCAAGAGGGATCACCCGAAATTCAAAGGCAACTGAATTTCGGCAACCGGGGCATCGAAGTCGGAATGCCGCGAAACTCACCGAGTCAAAGCGTTTCGCCGTTTGCGGAAGAAAGTATGATGTAGAACAAGTAGCAGAAGCATACATGCTCAAGAGGGATCACCCGAAATTCAAAGGCAACTGAATTTCGGCAACCGGGGCATCGAAGTCGGAATGCCGCGAAACTCACCGAGTCAAAGCGTTTCGCCGTTTGCGGAAGAAAGTATGATGTAGAACAAGTAGCAGAAGCATACATGCTCAAGAGGGATCACCCGAAATTCAAAGGCAACTGAATTTCGGCAACCGGGGCATCGAAGTCGGAATGCCGCGAAACTCACCGAGTCAAAGCGTTTCGCCGTTTGCGGAAGAAAGTATGATGTAGAACAAGTAGCAGAAGCATACATGCTCAAGAGGGATCACCCGAAATTCAAAGGCAACTGAATTTCGGCAACCGGGGCATCGAAGTCGGAATGCCGCGAAACTCACCGAGTCAAAGCGTTTCGCCGTTTGCGGAAGAAAGTATGATGTAGAACAAGTAGCAGAAGCATACATGCTCAAGAGGGATCACCCGAAATTCAAAGGCAACTGAATTTCGGCAACCGGGGCATCGAAGTCGGAATGCCGCGAAACTCACCGAGTCAAAGCGTTTCGCCGTTTGCGGAAGAAAGTATGATGTAGAACAAGTAGCAGAAGCATACATGCTCAAGAGGGATCACCCGAAATTCAAAGGCAACTGAATTTCGGCAACCGGGGCATCGAAGTCGGAATGCCTCGAAACTCACCGAGTCAAAGCGTTTCGCCGTTTGCGGAAGAAAGTATGATGTAGAACAAGTAGCAGAAGCATTCATGCTCAAGAGGGATCACTCGAAATTCAAAGGCAACTGAATTTCGGCAACCGGGGCATCGAAGTCGGAATGCCTCGAAACTCACCGAGTCAAAGCGTTTCGCCCTTTGCGGAAGAAAGTATGATGTAGAACAAGTAGCAGAAGCATTCATGCTCAAGAGGGATCACCCGAAATTCAAAGGCAACTGAATTTCGGCAACCGGGGCATCGAAGTCGGAATGCCGCGAAACTCACCGAGTCAAAGCGTTTCGCCGTTTGCGGAAGAAAGTATGATGTAGAACAAGTAGCAGAAGCATACATGCTCAAGAGGGATCACCCGAAATTCAAAGGCAACTGAATTTCGGCAACCGGGACATCGAAGTAGAAATGCCTCGAAACTCACCGAGTCAAAGCGTTTCGCCGTTTCCGGAAGAAAGTATGATGTAGAACAAGTAGCAGAAGCATACATGCTCAAGAGGGATCACCCGAAATTCAAAGGCAACTGAATTTCGGCAACCGGGGCATCGAAGTCGGAATGCCTCGAAACTCACCGAGTCAAAGCGTTTCGCCGTTTGCGGAAAGAAGTATGATGTAGAACAAGTAGCAGAAGCATTCATGCTCAAGAGCGATCACCCGAAATTCAAAGGCAACTGAATTTCGGCAACCGGGGCATCGAAGTCGGAATGCCGCGAAACTCACCAAGTCAAAGCGTTTCGCCGTTTGCGGAAGAAAGTATGATGTAGAACAAGTAGCAGAAGCATACATGCTCAAGAGGGATCACCCGAAATTCAAAGGCAACTGAATTTCGGCAACCGGGGCATCGAAGTCGGAATGCCGCGAAACTCACCGAGTCAAAGCGTTTCGCCGTTTGCGGAAGAAAGTATGATGTAGAACAAGTAGCAGAAGCATACATGCTCAAGAGGGATCACCCGAAATTCAAAGGCAACTGAATTTCGGCAACCGGGGCATCGAAGTCGGAATGCCGCGAAACTCACCGAGTCAAAGCGTTTCGCCGTTTGCGGAAGAAAGTATGATGTAGAACAAGTAGCAGAAGCATACATGCTCAAGAGGGATCACCCGAAATGCAAAGGCAACTGAATTTCGGCAACCGGGGCATCGAAGTCGGAATGCCGCGAAACTCACCGAGTCAAAGCGTTTCGCCGTTTGCGGAAGAAAGTATGATGTAGAACAAGTAGCAGAAGCATACATGCTCAAGAGGGATCACCCGAAATTCAAAGGCAACTGAATTTCGGCAACCGGGGCATCGAAGTCGGAATGCCTCGAAACTCACCGAGTCAAAGCGTTTCGCCATTTGCGGAAGAAAGTATGATGTAGAACAAGGAGCAGAAGCATACATGCTCAAGAGGGATCAACCGAAATTCAAAGGCAACTGAATTTGGGCACCGGGGCATCGAAGTCGGAATGCCTCGAAACACACCGAGTCAAAGCGTTTCGCCGTTTGCGGAAGAAAGTATGATGTAGAACAAGTAGCAAAAGCATACATGCTCAAGAGGGATTACCCGAAATTCAAAGGCAACTGAATTTCGGCAACCGGGGCATCGAAATCGGAATGCCGCGAAACTCACCGAGTCAAAGCGTTTCGCCATTTGCGGAAGAAAGTATGATGTAGAACAAGTAGCAGAAGCATACATGCTCAAGAGGGATCACCCGAAATGCAAAGGCAACTGAATTTCGGCAACCGGGGCATCGAAGTCGGAATGCCGCGAAACTCACCGAGTCAAAGCGTTTCGCCGTTTGCGGAAGAAAGTATGATGTAGAACAAGTAGCAGAAGCATACATGCTCAAGAGGGATCACCCGAAATTCAAAGGCAACTGAATTTCGGCAACCGGGGCATCGAAGTCGGAATGCCGCGAAACTCACCGAGTCAAAGCGTTTCGCCGTTTGCGGAAGAAAGTATGATGTAGAACAAGTAGCAGAAGCATACATGCTCAAGAGGGATCACCCGAAATTCAAAGGCAACTGAATTTCGGCAACCGGGCATCGAAGTCGGAATGCCGCGAAACTCACCGAGTCAAAGCGTTTCGCCGTTTGCGGAAGAAGTATGATGTAGAACAAGTAGCAGAAGCATACATGCTCAAGAGGGATCACCCGAAATTCAAAGGCAACTGAATTTCGGCAACCGGGGCATCGAAGTCGGAATGCCGCGAAACTCACCGAGTCAAAGCGTTTCGCCGTTTGCGGAAGAAAGTATGATGTAGAACAAGTAGCAGAAGCATACATGCTCAAGAGGGATCACCCGAAATTCAAAGGCAACTGAATTTCGGCAACCGGGGCATCGAAGTCGGAATGCCGCGAAACTCACCGAGTCAAAGCGTTTCGCGTTTGCGGAAGAAAGTATGATGTAGAACAAGTAGCAGAAGCATACATGCTCAAGAGGGATCACCCGAAATTCAAAGGCAACTGAATTTCGGCAACCGGGGCATCGAAGTCGGAATGCCGCGAAACTCACCGAGTCAAAGCGTTTCGCCGTTTGCGGAAGAAAGTATGATGTAGAACAAGTAGCAGAAGCATACATGCTCAAGAGGGATCACCCGAAATTCAAAGGCAACTGAATTTCGGCAACCGGGCATCGAAGTCGGAATGCCGCGAAACTCACCGAGTCAAAGCGTTTCGCGTTTGCGGAAGAAAGTATGATGTAGAACAAGTAGCAGAAGCATACATGCTCAAGAGGGATCACCCGAAATTCAAAGGCAACTGAATTTCGGCAACGGGGCATCGAAGTCGGAATGCCGCGAAACTCACCGAGTCAAAGCGTTTCGCCGTTTGCGGAAGAAGTATGATGTAGAACAAGTAGCAGAAGCATACATGCTCAAGAGGGATCACCCGAAATTCAAAGGCAACTGAATTTCGGCAACGGGGCATCGAAGTCGGAATGCCTCGAAACTCACCGAGTCAAAGCGTTTCGCCGTTTGCGGAAGAAGTATGATGTAGAACAAGTAGCAGAAGCATACATGCTCAAGAGGGATCACCCGAAATTCAAAGGCAACTGAATTTCGGCAACCGGGGCATCGAAGTCGGAATGCCGCGAAACTCACCGAGTCAAAGCGTTTCGCCGTTTGCGGAAGAAAGTATGATGTAGAACAAGTAGCAGAAGCATACATGCTCAAGAGGGATCACCCGAAATTCAAAGGCAACTGAATTTCGGCAACCGGGCATCGAAGTCGGAATGCCGCGAAACTCACCGAGTCAAAGCGTTTCGCCGTTTGCGGAAGAAAGTATGATGTAGAACAAGTAGCAGAAGCATACATGCTCAAGAGGGATCACCCGAAATTCAAAGGCAACTGAATTTCGGCAACCGGGGCATCGAAGTCGGAATGCCGCGAAACTCACCGAGTCAAAGCGTTTCGCCGTTTGCGGAAGAAGTATGATGTAGAACAAGTAGCAGAAGCATACATGCTCAAGAGGGATCACCCGAAATTCAAAGGCAACTGAATTTCGGCAACCGGGGCATCGAAGTCGGAATGCCGCGAAACTCACCGAGTCAAAGCGTTTCGCCGTTTGCGGAAGAAAGTATGATGTAGAACAAGTAGCAGAAGCATACATGCTCAAGAGGGATCACCCGAAATTCAAAGGCAACTGAATTTCGGCAACCGGGCATCGAAGTCGGAATTTGAGCGAAAAGTCCACCGAGTCAAAGAAAAAAACGTTTCGCCATTTGCGGAAGAAAGTATGATGTTGAACAATTAGCAGAAGCATACATGCTCAAGATGGATCACCCAAAATTCAAAAGCAACTGAATTCTCGACAACAGAGGGCATCGAAGCCGGAATCGCCTCGAAACTCACCGAGTCAAAGCGTTTCACGATTTGCGGGAAGAAAAGTATGATGTAGAACAAGTAGCAGAAGCAAACATGCCTCAAGAGGGATGACCCGAAATTCAATGGCAACTGAATTTCGGCAACCGGTGGCATCGGAAGTCGGAATGCCGCGAAAGTCACTAGAGTCAAAGCTTTTCGCCGTTTTTGCGGAAGAAAGTAATGATGTCAGAACTAAGTAGCAGAAGCATACATGCTCAAGAGGGATCACCCGAAATTCAAAAGGCAACTTGATGAATTTCGGCAACCGGGGCATCGAAGTCGGAATGCCTCGACGAAACTACACGGAGTCAAAGCGTTTTCGCGTTTGCTGAAGAACGTATGATGTAGAACATGTTAGCAAAAGCATACATGCTCAAGAGGTTATCACCCGAAATTCAAAAGCAACTGAATTTCGGCAACGGGGAATCGATACAGTGGGATATTCCGAGAAAGTCACCTAAGTCAAAGCGTTTTGCCGTTTGCGGATGAAGGTATGATGTAGAACATGTAGCAGAAGCATAATATGCTCAAGAGTATCACCCGAAATTTCAAAGGCAACTGAATTTCGGCAACAGGGGCATCAAAGTCTGAATTGCGCGAAACTCACCGAGTCAAAGCGTTTCGCCGTTTGCTGAAGAAAGTATGATTGTAGAACAAGTAGCTGAAGCAGACATGCTCAAGAGGGATCACCCAAATTTCACGCAACTGAATTTCAGCAACCGGGGACATCAATAGTCGGAATGCGGAATAAACTCACCGAGTCAAAGCCGTTTCGCGGTTTGCTGAAGAAAGTATTGATGTAGAACAAGTGAGCAGATAGCCTAAATGCCTCAAGAGGGGATCACCCGAAAATTCAAAGGCCAATTGAATTTCAGCAACGGGGACATCAAAGTCGGAATGCCGCCAAAACTCACCATGTCAAAAGCGTTTCGCCATTTGCGGGAGAAGAAAGTTATGATGTAGAACATTAGCACGATGAATAACATGATCAAGAGGGATCACCCGACAGTCAATGGCAACTGAATTTCTGGCAACAGTGGCATCAAAGTCTGAATGACGCGAAAACAATCACGGAGTCAAAGCGTTTCGCCGTTTGCCTGATGAAAGTATGATGTAGAACAAGTAGCAGAAGCGATACATGCTCAAGAGGGATCACCCAAAATTCAAACGCAACTGAATTTCAGCAACCGGGCATCGAAGTCGGAATGCAGCAGCGAAATCTCACCGAGTCAAAGCGTTTCGCCGTTTGCTGAAGAAAGTATTGATGTTAGAACAAGTAGACGGGAAGCTTAATTGCTCAAGAGGGGATTCACCCGAAATTCAAAGGCAACTGAATTTCGGCTATACGGGGCATCAAAGTCGGAATGCGCAAAACTCACCAAGTCATAGCGTTTCGCCATTTGCGAAGAAGAAAGTATGATGTAGAACAATTAGCAGAAGCATACATGCTCAAGAGGGATCACCCGAAATTCAAAGGCAACTGAATTTCGGCAACCGGGGCATCGAAGTCGGATTGGCGCGAAGTCACCGAGTCAAAGCTTTTCGCCGTTTGCTAGTAGAAAGTATGATGTAGAACAAGTAAGCAGAAGAATACATGCTCAAGAGGGATCGACCCGAAATTCAAAGGCAACTGAATTTCGTCAACCGCGGGCATCGAAGTCGGAATGCCCTCGAAACTCACCGAGTCAAAGCGTTTCGCCGTTTGCTGAAGAAAGTTTTGATGAAGAACAAGTTAGAAGAAGCATACATGCTCAAGAGGGATGACCCGAAATTCAAAGGCAACTTGAATTTCGGCAACAGGGGCATCAAAGTCGGAATGCCGGAAACTCACCGAGTTCAATCGTTTCGCCGTTTGCTGAAGAAAGTATGATGTAGAACATGTAGAAGAAGCATACATGCTCAAGTGGGATGACCCGAAATTCAAAGGCAACTGAATTTCGGCATACCGGGGCTATCGATGGCGGAATGCCTCGAAACTCACCCAGTCAAAGCGTTTTGCCGTTTGCTGAAGAGGTTTGGATGTAGAACAAGTCAGGAGAAGCCATACATGCCTCAGAGGGAAGCTCCCGATAAATTCAAAGGCAACGGAATTTCGGGCAACCGGGCCTTGAAGGCGGAATGCCTCGAAAGTCACCGAGTCAAAGCGTTTTGCGTTTGCTGTAGAAGGTTATGATGTAGAAAAAGTAGCAGAAAAAACCCTCATACATGCTGAAGAGGTATCACCCGAAATTCAAAGGCAACTGAATTTAGGCAACTGTTGGCACCAAAGTCGGAAATGGACCGAGAAAACTCACTCGAGTCAAAGCATTTCTGCCATTTGCTGAAGAAAGTCATGATGTAAGAACAAGTCAGCAGAAGCATACATGCCTCAAGAGGGATCACCCGAAATTCAAACGCAACTGGAATGTCAGCAACCGGGGCAATCAAAGTCTGTAAATGCCTGCGAAACTCACCGAGTCAAAGCGTTTAGCCCGTTTGTGGAAGTAAGGATGATGTAGAACAAGTAGCAGAAGCTTACATGCTCAAGAGGGATTACCCGAAATTCAAAGGCAACTGAATTTCGGCAACCGGGGCATCAATGTCGGTGAATGACGAAAAACTCACCAAGTCAAAGCGTTTCGCCATTTGCGGAAGAAAGTATGATGTTAAGAACAAGTAGCAGATAGCATACTATGCTCAAGAGGGATCACCCGAAATTCAAAGGAAACTTGAATTTCGGCAAACCGGGGCATCGAAGTCGGAATGCCGCAGAAACTCACCGAGTCAAAGCGTTTCGCCTGTTTTGCGGAAGAAAGTATGATGTAGAACAAGTTAGCAGAAGCATACATGCTCAAGAGGGGATGAACCCGAAATTCAAAGGCATACTGAATTTCGGCAACCGGGGCATCTAAGTCGGGAATGCCGCGAAAACTCACGGAGTCAAAGCGTTGCGCCGCCCTTTTGCGGAAGACTTTTGAAGAAGTTTCATGTTGTAAGAAACAAGTAGCAGCAAAAAGCATACATGGCTCAAGGGGGGGATCACCCGGAAATTCAAAGGCAACTGAATTTCGGCAACCGAGGGCATTAAAGTCGGAATGCCGCGAAACTCACCGAGTCAAAGCGTTTTCGTGTTTAAGGATAGAAAGTATGATGTAGAACAAGTAGCAGAAGGCATTACATGCTCTAAGAGGGATCACCCGAAATTCAAAAGGCAAACTTAATTTCGGCAACCGGGGGTCATTCGAAGTCGGAATGCCGCGAAACTCACCGAGTCATCAAGCGTTTCGCTGTTTTAAGGAAGATGAAGAAGGTTATGATGTAGACAACGAGTTAGCAGAAGCATACATGCTCAAGAGCTGGTATACATTCCCGAAATTCAAAGGCAACTGAATTTCGGCAACCGGTGGCAGCATCGAAGTCGGGAATGACCACGAAACTCTACACGACCTTTGAGGTCAAAGCGTTTCGGCGTTTGCGGAAGAATGTATTGTGATGTAGAACAAGTAGCAGAAGCATACATGCTCAAGAGGGAATCACACCGAAATTCGAAGGCAAACTTAATTTCGGCAACCGGCGGCATCGATAGTCGGAATGCCTCGATGAAAACTCACTGAGTCAAAGCGTTTCGCTATTTAAAGTAGGAGTATGCTGGAAGAAAGTTATGATTGTAGAAACAAGTGTAGCAGAAGCATAACATGCTCAAAGCGGGATCACCCGAAATTCTGAAAGGCAAACTGAATTACGGCAGCCACAGGGGGCATTCCCGAAGTCGGTAATGCCTCGAAACTATCACTGAGTTCCAAAGCGTTTTCGTCTGGTTTGCGGAAGAAAGTATGATGTTAGAGAACAAGTAGCAGAAGCATAACATGCTCAAGATGGATCACCCGAAATTTCAAAGGCAACTGAATTTCGGCAACCGGGGCATCGAAGTCGGAATGCGCGAAACTCACCGAGTCAAAGCGTTTCGCCGTTTGCGGAAGAAAGTATGATGTAGAAACAAGTAGCAGAAGCACTACATGCCTCAAGATGGGATCACCCGAAATTCAAAGGCAAAGGAATTTCGGCAACCGGGGCATCGACAGTCGGAATGGCCGCGAAACTCACCGAGTCAAAGCGTTTCCGGCCGTTTAAGGATAGAAGTCGATGTTTAGAACAAAAGTAGCAGATGCATACATGCTCAAGAGGGATCACCCGAAATTCAAAGGCAACTGAATTTCGGCAACCGGGCATCGAAGGCGGAATGCCTCGAAACTCACGGAGTCAAAGCGTTTTCGCTGTTTGCGGAAGAAAAGTATGATGTAGAACAAGTAGCAGAAGCATACATGCTCAAGAGGGGATCACCCGAAATTCAAAGGCAACTGAATTTCGGCAACCGGGGCATCGAAGTCGGAATGCCGCGAAACTCACCGAGTCAAAGCGTTTCGCGTTTGCGGAAGGAAGTATGATGTAGAACAAGTAGCAGAAGTATAAATGCTCAAGAGGTATCACCCGAAATTCAAAGGCAACTGAATTTCGGCAACCGGGGCATCGAAGTCGGAATGCCTCGAAACTCTCAGAGTCAAAGCGTTTCGCCGTTTGCGGAAGAAAAGATGATGTAGAACAAGTAGCAGAAGCATACATGCTCAAGAGGGATCACCCGAAATTCAAAGGCAACTGAATTTCGGCAAACGGGGCATCGAAGTCGGAATGCCGCGAAACTCACCGAGTCAAAGCGTTTTGCCGTTTGCGGAAGAAGTATTGATCTAGAACAAGTAGCAGAAGCATACATGCTCAAGGGGGATCACACGAAATTCAAAGGCAACTGATTTCGGCAACGGGGCATCGAAGTCGGAATGCTCGAAACTCACCGAGTCAAAGCGTTTCGCAGTTTGCGGGAAGAAAGTTTGATGTAGAACAAGTAGCAGAAGCATACATGCTCAAGAGGGATCACCCGAAATTCAAAGGCAACTGAATTTCGGCAACGGGGCATCGAATAGTCGGAATGCTCGAAACTCACGAGTCAAAGCGTTTCGCTGTTTGCTGAGAAGAAAGTATGATGTAGAACAAGTAGCAGAAGCATACATGCTCAAGAGGGATCACCCGAAATTCAAAGGCAACTGAATTTCGGCAACCGGGGCATCGAAGTCGGAATGCCGCGAAACTCACTGAGTCAAAGCGTTTCGGCGTTTGCGGAAGAAAGTATGATGTGAACAAGTAGCAGAAGCATACATGCTCAAGAGGGATCACCCGAGAATTCAAAGGCAACTGAATTTCGGCAACCGGGGCATCGAAGTCGGAATGCCGCGAAACTCCCGAGTCAAAGCGTTTCGCCGTTTGCGGAAAGAAAGTATGATGTAGAACAAGTAGCCAGAAGCATAACATGCTTCAAGAGGTGATCACGCGAATATTCAAAGGCACTGATTTCGGCAACCGGGGCATCGAAGTCGGAATGCCGCGAAACTCACCGAGTCAAAGCGTTTCGCCGTTTGCGGAAGAAAGTATGATGTAGAACAAGTAGCAGAAGCATACATGCTCAAGAGGGATCACCCGAAATTCAAAGGCAATGAATTTCGGCAACCGGGCATCGAGTCGGAATGCCTCGAAACTCACCGAGTCAAAGCGTTTCGCCGTTTGCGGAAGAAAGTTTGATGTAGAACAAGTAGCAGAAGCATACATGCTCAAGAGGGATCACCGAAATTCAAAGGCAACTGATTTCGGCAACGGGCATCGAAGTGGAATGCCTCGAAACTCACCGAGAGTCAAAGCCTTTCGCCGTTTGCGGAAGAAAGTATGATGTAGAACCAAGTAGCAAGAAGCATACATGCTCAAGTGGATCACCCAAAATTCATAAGGCAACTGAATTTCGGCAACCGGGGCATCGTAGTTGAATGCTCGAAACTCACCGTGTCAAAAGGTTTCGCCGTTTTGCGGAAGAAAGTATGATGTAGAACAAGTAGCAGAAGCATACTGCTCAAGAGGGA
>CM055362.1:21835138-21884702 GCA_029228515.1 Populus alba x Populus x berolinensis | reverse complement strand
AAAGTATATGTAGAACAAGTACAGAAGCATACATGCTCAAGAGGATCACCCGAAATTCAAAGGCAACTGAATTTCAGCAACCGGGCATCGAAGTCGGAATGCCTCGAAACTCACCGAGTCAAAGCGTTTCGCCGTTTGCGGAAGAAAGTATGATGTAGAACAAGTAGCAGAAGCATACATGCTCAAGAGGGATCACCCGAAATTCAAAGGCAACTGAATTTCGGCAACCGGGGAGTGGAAGTCGGAATACCGTGAAAGTCACCGAGTCAAAGCGTTTCGCCGTTTGCGGAAGAAAGTATGATGTAAACAAGTAGCAGAAGCATACATGCTCAAGAAGGATCATCCGAAATTCAAAGGCAACTGAATTTCGGCAACCGGGCCATCGAAGTCGAATGCCGCGAAACTCACCGAGTCAAAGCGTTTCGCTGTTTGCGGAAGAAAGTATGATGTAGAACAAGTAGCAGAAGCGTACATGCTCAAGAGGGATCACCCGAAATGCAAAGGCAACTGAATTTCGGCAACCGGGGCATCGAAGTCGGAATGCCGCGAAACTCACCGAGTCAAAGCGTTTCGCCGTTTGCGGAAGAAAGTATGATGTAGAACAAGTAGCAGAAGCATACATGCTCAAGAGGGATCACCCGAAATTCAAAGGCAACTGAATTTCGGCAACCGGGGCATCGAAGTCGGAATGCCGCGAAACTCACCGAGTCAAAGCGTTTCGCCGTTTGCGGAAGAAAGTATGATGTAGAACAAGTAGCAGAAGCATACATGCTCAAGAGGGATCACCCGAAATTCAAAGGCAACTGAATTTCGGCAACCGGGGCATCGAAGTCGGAATGCCGCGAAACTCACCGAGTCAAAGCGTTTCGCCGTTTGCGGAAGAAAGTATGATGTAGAACAAGTAGCAGAAGCATACATGCTCAAGAGGGATCACCCGAAATTCAAAGGCAACTGAATTTCGGCAACCGGGGCATCGAAGTCGGAATGCCGCGAAACTCACCGAGTCAAAGCGTTTCGCCGTTTGCGGAAGAAAGTATGATGTAGAACAAGTAGCAGAAGCATACATGCTCAAGAGGGATCACCCGAAATTCAAAGGCAACTGAATTTCGGCAACCGGGGCATCGAAGTCGGAATGCCGCGAAACTCACCGAGTCAAAGCGTTTCGCCGTTTGCGGAAGAAAGTATGATGTAGAACAAGTAGCAGAAGCATACATGCTCAAGAGGGATCACCCGAAATTCAAAGGCAACTGAATTTCGGCAACCGGGGCATCGAAGTCGGAATGCCGCGAAACTCACCGAGTCAAAGCGTTTCGCCGTTTGCGGAAGAAAGTATGATGTAGAACAAGTAGCAGAAGCATACATGCTCAAGAGGGATCACCCGAAATTCAAAGGCAACTGAATTTCGGCAACCGGGGCATCGAAGTCGGAATGCCGCGAAACTCACCGAGTCAAAGCGTTTCGCCGTTTGCGGAAGAAAGTATGATGTAGAACAAGTAGCAGAAGCATACATGCTCAAGAGGGATCACCCGAAATTCAAAGGCAACTGAATTTCGGCAACCGGGGCATCGAAGTCGGAATGCCGCGAAACTCACCGAGTCAAAGCGTTTCGCCGTTTGCGGAAGAAAGTATGATGTAGAACAAGTAGCAGAAGCATACATGCTCAAGAGGGATCACCCGAAATTCAAAGGCAACTGAATTTCGGCAACCGGGGCATCGAAGTCGGAATGCCGCGAAACTCACCGAGTCAAAGCGTTTCGCCGTTTGCGGAAGAAAGTATGATGTAGAACAAGTAGCAGAAGCATACATGCTCAAGAGGGATCACCCGAAATTCAAAGGCAACTGAATTTCGGCAACCGGGGCATCGAAGTCGGAATGCCGCGAAACTCACCGAGTCAAAGCGTTTCGCCGTTTGCGGAAGAAAGTATGATGTAGAACAAGTAGCAGAAGCATACATGCTCAAGAGGGATCACCCGAAATTCAAAGGCAACTGAATTTCGGCAACCGGGGCATCGAAGTCGGAATGCCGCGAAACTCACCGAGTCAAAGCGTTTCGCCGTTTGCGGAAGAAAGTATGATGTAGAACAAGTAGCAGAAGCATACATGCTCAAGAGGGATCACCCGAAATTCAAAGGCAACTGAATTTCGGCAACCGGGGCATCGAAGTCGGAATGCCGCGAAACTCACCGAGTCAAAGCGTTTCGCCGTTTGCGGAAGAAAGTATGATGTAGAACAAGTAGCAGAAGCATACATGCTCAAGAGGGATCACCCGAAATTCAAAGGCAACTGAATTTCGGCAACCGGGGCATCGAAGTCGGAATGCCGCGAAACTCACCGAGTCAAAGCGTTTCGCCGTTTGCGGAAGAAAGTATGATGTAGAACAAGTAGCAGAAGCATACATGCTCAAGAGGGATCACCCGAAATTCAAAGGCAACTGAATTTCGGCAACCGGGGCATCGAAGTCGGAATGCCGCGAAACTCACCGAGTCAAAGCGTTTCGCCGTTTGCGGAAGAAAGTATGATGTAGAACAAGTAGCAGAAGCATACATGCTCAAGAGGGATCACCCGAAATTCAAAGGCAACTGAATTTCGGCAACCGGGGCATCGAAGTCGGAATGCCGCGAAACTCACCGAGTCAAAGCGTTTCGCCGTTTGCGGAAGAAAGTATGATGTAGAACAAGTAGCAGAAGCATACATGCTCAAGAGGGATCACCCGAAATTCAAAGGCAACTGAATTTCGGCAACCGGGGCATCGAAGTCGGAATGCCGCGAAACTCACCGAGTCAAAGCGTTTCGCCGTTTGCGGAAGAAAGTATGATGTAGAACAAGTAGCAGAAGCATACATGCTCAAGAGGGATCACCCGAAATTCAAAGGCAACTGAATTTCGGCAACCGGGCATCGAAGTCGGAATGCCGCGAAACTCACCGAGTCAAAGCGTTTCGCCGTTTGCGGAAGAAAGTATGATGTAGAACAAGTAGCAGAAGCATACATGCTCAAGAGGGATCACCCGAAATTCAAAGGCAACTGAATTTCGGCAACCGGGGCATCGAAGTCGGAATGCCGCGAAACTCACCGAGTCAAAGCGTTTCGCCGTTTGCGGAAGAAAGTATGATGTAGAACAAGTAGCAGAAGCATACATGCTCAAGAGGGATCACCCGAAATTCAAAGGCAACTGAATTTCGGCAACCGGGGCATCGAAGTCGGAATGCCGCGAAACTCACCGAGTCAAAGCGTTTCGCCGTTTGCGGAAGAAAGTATGATGTAGAACAAGTAGCAGAAGCATACATGCTCAAGAGGGATCACCCGAAATTCAAAGGCAACTGAATTTCGGCAACCGGGGCATCGAAGTCGGAATGCCGCGAAACTCACCGAGTCAAAGCGTTTCGCCGTTTGCGGAAGAAAGTATGATGTAGAACAAGTAGCAGAAGCATACATGCTCAAGAGGGATCACCCGAAATTCAAAGGCAACTGAATTTCGGCAACCGGGGCATCGAAGTCGGAATGCCGCGAAACTCACCGAGTCAAAGCGTTTCGCCGTTTGCGGAAGAAAGTATGATGTAGAACAAGTAGCAGAAGCATACATGCTCAAGAGGGATCACCCGAAATTCAAAGGCAACTGAATTTCGGCAACCGGGGCATCGAAGTCGGAATGCCGCGAAACTCACCGAGTCAAAGCGTTTCGCCGTTTGCGGAAGAAAGTATGATGTAGAACAAGTAGCAGAAGCATACATGCTCAAGAGGGATCACCCGAAATTCAAAGGCAACTGAATTTCGGCAACCGGGGCATCGAAGTCGGAATGCCGCGAAACTCACCGAGTCAAAGCGTTTCGCCGTTTGCGGAAGAAAGTATGATGTAGAACAAGTAGCAGAAGCATACATGCTCAAGAGGGATCACCCGAAATTCAAAGGCAACTGAATTTCGGCAACCGGGGCATCGAAGTCGGAATGCCGCGAAACTCACCGAGTCAAAGCGTTTCGCCGTTTGCGGAAGAAAGTATGATGTAGAACAAGTAGCAGAAGCATACATGCTCAAGAGGGATCACCCGAAATTCAAAGGCAACTGAATTTCGGCAACCGGGGCATCGAAGTCGGAATGCCGCGAAACTCACCGAGTCAAAGCGTTTCGCCGTTTGCGGAAGAAAGTATGATGTAGAACAAGTAGCAGAAGCATACATGCTCAAGAGGGATCACCCGAAATTCAAAGGCAACTGAATTTCGGCAACCGGGGCATCGAAGTCGGAATGCCGCGAAACTCACCGAGTCAAAGCGTTTCGCCGTTTGCGGAAGAAAGTATGATGTAGAACAAGTAGCAGAAGCATACATGCTCAAGAGGGATCACCCGAAATTCAAAGGCAACTGAATTTCGGCAACCGGGGCATCGAAGTCGGAATGCCGCGAAACTCACCGAGTCAAAGCGTTTCGCCGTTTGCGGAAGAAAGTATGATGTAGAACAAGTAGCAGAAGCATACATGCTCAAGAGGGATCACCCGAAATTCAAAGGCAACTGAATTTCGGCAACCGGGGCATCGAAGTCGGAATGCCGCGAAACTCACCGAGTCAAAGCGTTTCGCCGTTTGCGGAAGAAAGTATGATGTAGAACAAGTAGCAGAAGCATACATGCTCAAGAGGGATCACCCGAAATTCAAAGGCAACTGAATTTCGGCAACCGGGGCATCGAAGTCGGAATGCCGCGAAACTCACCGAGTCAAAGCGTTTCGCCGTTTGCGGAAGAAAGTATGATGTAGAACAAGTAGCAGAAGCATACATGCTCAAGAGGGATCACCCGAAATTCAAAGGCAACTGAATTTCGGCAACCGGGCATCGAAGTCGGAATGCCGCGAAACTCACCGAGTCAAAGCGTTTCGCCGTTTGCGGAAGAAAGTATGATGTAGAACAAGTAGCAGAAGCATACATGCTCAAGAGGGATCACCCGAAATTCAAAGGCAACTGAATTTCGGCAACCGGGGCATCGAAGTCGGAATGCCGCGAAACTCACCGAGTCAAAGCGTTTCGCCGTTTGCGGAAGAAAGTATGATGTAGAACAAGTAGCAGAAGCATACATGCTCAAGAGGGATCACCCGAAATTCAAAGGCAACTGAATTTCGGCAACCGGGGCATCGAAGTCGGAATGCCGCGAAACTCACCGAGTCAAAGCGTTTCGCCGTTTGCGGAAGAAAGTATGATGTAGAACAAGTAGCAGAAGCATACATGCTCAAGAGGGATCACCCGAAATTCAAAGGCAACTGAATTTCGGCAACCGGGGCATCGAAGTCGGAATGCCGCGAAACTCACCGAGTCAAAGCGTTTCGCCGTTTGCGGAAGAAAGTATGATGTAGAACAAGTAGCAGAAGCATACATGCTCAAGAGGGATCACCCGAAATTCAAAGGCAACTGAATTTCGGCAACCGGGGCATCGAAGTCGGAATGCCGCGAAACTCACCGAGTCAAAGCGTTTCGCCGTTTGCGGAAGAAAGTATGATGTAGAACAAGTAGCAGAAGCATACATGCTCAAGAGGGATCACCCGAAATTCAAAGGCAACTGAATTTCGGCAACCGGGGCATCGAAGTCGGAATGCCGCGAAACTCACCGAGTCAAAGCGTTTCGCCGTTTGCGGAAGAAAGTATGATGTAGAACAAGTAGCAGAAGCATACATGCTCAAGAGGGATCACCCGAAATTCAAAGGCAACTGAATTTCGGCAACCGGGGCATCGAAGTCGGAATGCCGCGAAACTCACCGAGTCAAAGCGTTTCGCCGTTTGCGGAAGAAAGTATGATGTAGAACAAGTAGCAGAAGCATACATGCTCAAGAGGGATCACCCGAAATTCAAAGGCAACTGAATTTCGGCAACCGGGGCATCGAAGTCGGAATGCCGCGAAACTCACCGAGTCAAAGCGTTTCGCCGTTTGCGGAAGAAAGTATGATGTAGAACAAGTAGCAGAAGCATACATGCTCAAGAGGGATCACCCGAAATTCAAAGGCAACTGAATTTCGGCAACCGGGGCATCGAAGTCGGAATGCCGCGAAACTCACCGAGTCAAAGCGTTTCGCCGTTTGCGGAAGAAAGTATGATGTAGAACAAGTAGCAGAAGCATACATGCTCAAGAGGGATCACCCGAAATTCAAAGGCAACTGAATTTCGGCAACCGGGGCATCGAAGTCGGAATGCCGCGAAACTCACCGAGTCAAAGCGTTTCGCCGTTTGCGGAAGAAAGTATGATGTAGAACAAGTAGCAGAAGCATACATGCTCAAGAGGGATCACCCGAAATTCAAAGGCAACTGAATTTCGGCAACCGGGGCATCGAAGTCGGAATGCCGCGAAACTCACCGAGTCAAAGCGTTTCGCCGTTTGCGGAAGAAAGTATGATGTAGAACAAGTAGCAGAAGCATACATGCTCAAGAGGGATCACCCGAAATTCAAAGGCAACTGAATTTCGGCAACCGGGGCATCGAAGTCGGAATGCCGCGAAACTCACCGAGTCAAAGCGTTTCGCCGTTTGCGGAAGAAAGTATGATGTAGAACAAGTAGCAGAAGCATACATGCTCAAGAGGGATCACCCGAAATTCAAAGGCAACTGAATTTCGGCAACCGGGGCATCGAAGTCGGAATGCCGCGAAACTCACCGAGTCAAAGCGTTTCGCCGTTTGCGGAAGAAAGTATGATGTAGAACAAGTAGCAGAAGCATACATGCTCAAGAGGGATCACCCGAAATTCAAAGGCAACTGAATTTCGGCAACCGGGGCATCGAAGTCGGAATGCCGCGAAACTCACCGAGTCAAAGCGTTTCGCCGTTTGCGGAAGAAAGTATGATGTAGAACAAGTAGCAGAAGCATACATGCTCAAGAGGGATCACCCGAAATTCAAAGGCAACTGAATTTCGGCAACCGGGGCATCGAAGTCGGAATGCCGCGAAACTCACCGAGTCAAAGCGTTTCGCCGTTTGCGGAAGAAAGTATGATGTAGAACAAGTAGCAGAAGCATACATGCTCAAGAGGGATCACCCGAAATTCAAAGGCAACTGAATTTCGGCAACCGGGGCATCGAAGTCGGAATGCCGCGAAACTCACCGAGTCAAAGCGTTTCGCCGTTTGCGGAAGAAAGTATGATGTAGAACAAGTAGCAGAAGCATACATGCTCAAGAGGGATCACCCGAAATTCAAAGGCAACTGAATTTCGGCAACCGGGGCATCGAAGTCGGAATGCCGCGAAACTCACCGAGTCAAAGCGTTTCGCCGTTTGCGGAAGAAAGTATGATGTAGAACAAGTAGCAGAAGCATACATGCTCAAGAGGGATCACCCGAAATTCAAAGGCAACTGAATTTCGGCAACCGGGGCATCGAAGTCGGAATGCCGCGAAACTCACCGAGTCAAAGCGTTTCGCCGTTTGCGGAAGAAAGTATGATGTAGAACAAGTAGCAGAAGCATACATGCTCAAGAGGGATCACCCGAAATTCAAAGGCAACTGAATTTCGGCAACCGGGGCATCGAAGTCGGAATGCCGCGAAACTCACCGAGTCAAAGCGTTTCGCCGTTTGCGGAAGAAAGTATGATGTAGAACAAGTAGCAGAAGCATACATGCTCAAGAGGGATCACCCGAAATTCAAAGGCAACTGAATTTCGGCAACCGGGGCATCGAAGTCGGAATGCCGCGAAACTCACCGAGTCAAAGCGTTTCGCCGTTTGCGGAAGAAAGTATGATGTAGAACAAGTAGCAGAAGCATACATGCTCAAGAGGGATCACCCGAAATTCAAAGGCAACTGAATTTCGGCAACCGGGGCATCGAAGTCGGAATGCCGCGAAACTCACCGAGTCAAAGCGTTTCGCCGTTTGCGGAAGAAAGTATGATGTAGAACAAGTAGCAGAAGCATACATGCTCAAGAGGGATCACCCGAAATTCAAAGGCAACTGAATTTCGGCAACCGGGGCATCGAAGTCGGAATGCCGCGAAACTCACCGAGTCAAAGCGTTTCGCCGTTTGCGGAAGAAAGTATGATGTAGAACAAGTAGCAGAAGCATACATGCTCAAGAGGGATCACCCGAAATTCAAAGGCAACTGAATTTCGGCAACCGGGGCATCGAAGTCGGAATGCCGCGAAACTCACCGAGTCAAAGCGTTTCGCCGTTTGCGGAAGAAAGTATGATGTAGAACAAGTAGCAGAAGCATACATGCTCAAGAGGGATCACCCGAAATTCAAAGGCAACTGAATTTCGGCAACCGGGGCATCGAAGTCGGAATGCCGCGAAACTCACCGAGTCAAAGCGTTTCGCCGTTTGCGGAAGAAAGTATGATGTAGAACAAGTAGCAGAAGCATACATGCTCAAGAGGGATCACCCGAAATTCAAAGGCAACTGAATTTCGGCAACCGGGGCATCGAAGTCGGAATGCCGCGAAACTCACCGAGTCAAAGCGTTTCGCCGTTTGCGGAAGAAAGTATGATGTAGAACAAGTAGCAGAAGCATACATGCTCAAGAGGGATCACCCGAAATTCAAAGGCAACTGAATTTCGGCAACCGGGGCATCGAAGTCGGAATGCCGCGAAACTCACCGAGTCAAAGCGTTTCGCCGTTTGCGGAAGAAAGTATGATGTAGAACAAGTAGCAGAAGCATACATGCTCAAGAGGGATCACCCGAAATTCAAAGGCAACTGAATTTCGGCAACCGGGGCATCGAAGTCGGAATGCCGCGAAACTCACCGAGTCAAAGCGTTTCGCCGTTTGCGGAAGAAAGTATGATGTAGAACAAGTAGCAGAAGCATACATGCTCAAGAGGGATCACCCGAAATTCAAAGGCAACTGAATTTCGGCAACCGGGGCATCGAAGTCGGAATGCCGCGAAACTCACCGAGTCAAAGCGTTTCGCCGTTTGCGGAAGAAAGTATGATGTAGAACAAGTAGCAGAAGCATACATGCTCAAGAGGGATCACCCGAAATTCAAAGGCAACTGAATTTCGGCAACCGGGGCATCGAAGTCGGAATGCCGCGAAACTCACCGAGTCAAAGCGTTTCGCCGTTTGCGGAAGAAAGTATGATGTAGAACAAGTAGCAGAAGCATACATGCTCAAGAGGGATCACCCGAAATTCAAAGGCAACTGAATTTCGGCAACCGGGGCATCGAAGTCGGAATGCCGCGAAACTCACCGAGTCAAAGCGTTTCGCCGTTTGCGGAAGAAAGTATGATGTAGAACAAGTAGCAGAAGCATACATGCTCAAGAGGGATCACCCGAAATTCAAAGGCAACTGAATTTCGGCAACCGGGGCATCGAAGTCGGAATGCCGCGAAACTCACCGAGTCAAAGCGTTTCGCCGTTTGCGGAAGAAAGTATGATGTAGAACAAGTAGCAGAAGCATACATGCTCAAGAGGGATCACCCGAAATTCAAAGGCAACTGAATTTCGGCAACCGGGGCATCGAAGTCGGAATGCCGCGAAACTCACCGAGTCAAAGCGTTTCGCCGTTTGCGGAAGAAAGTATGATGTAGAACAAGTAGCAGAAGCATACATGCTCAAGAGGGATCACCCGAAATTCAAAGGCAACTGAATTTCGGCAACCGGGGCATCGAAGTCGGAATGCCGCGAAACTCACCGAGTCAAAGCGTTTCGCCGTTTGCGGAAGAAAGTATGATGTAGAACAAGTAGCAGAAGCATACATGCTCAAGAGGGATCACCCGAAATTCAAAGGCAACTGAATTTCGGCAACCGGGGCATCGAAGTCGGAATGCCGCGAAACTCACCGAGTCAAAGCGTTTCGCCGTTTGCGGAAGAAAGTATGATGTAGAACAAGTAGCAGAAGCATACATGCTCAAGAGGGATCACCCGAAATTCAAAGGCAACTGAATTTCGGCAACCGGGGCATCGAAGTCGGAATGCCGCGAAACTCACCGAGTCAAAGCGTTTCGCCGTTTGCGGAAGAAAGTATGATGTAGAACAAGTAGCAGAAGCATACATGCTCAAGAGGGATCACCCGAAATTCAAAGGCAACTGAATTTCGGCAACCGGGGCATCGAAGTCGGAATGCCGCGAAACTCACCGAGTCAAAGCGTTTCGCCGTTTGCGGAAGAAAGTATGATGTAGAACAAGTAGCAGAAGCATACATGCTCAAGAGGGATCACCCGAAATTCAAAGGCAACTGAATTTCGGCAACCGGGGCATCGAAGTCGGAATGCCGCGAAACTCACCGAGTCAAAGCGTTTCGCCGTTTGCGGAAGAAAGTATGATGTAGAACAAGTAGCAGAAGCATACATGCTCAAGAGGGATCACCCGAAATTCAAAGGCAACTGAATTTCGGCAACCGGGGCATCGAAGTCGGAATGCCGCGAAACTCACCGAGTCAAAGCGTTTCGCCGTTTGCGGAAGAAAGTATGATGTAGAACAAGTAGCAGAAGCATACATGCTCAAGAGGGATCACCCGAAATTCAAAGGCAACTGAATTTCGGCAACCGGGGCATCGAAGTCGGAATGCCGCGAAACTCACCGAGTCAAAGCGTTTCGCCGTTTGCGGAAGAAAGTATGATGTAGAACAAGTAGCAGAAGCATACATGCTCAAGAGGGATCACCCGAAATTCAAAGGCAACTGAATTTCGGCAACCGGGGCATCGAAGTCGGAATGCCGCGAAACTCACCGAGTCAAAGCGTTTCGCCGTTTGCGGAAGAAAGTATGATGTAGAACAAGTAGCAGAAGCATACATGCTCAAGAGGGATCACCCGAAATTCAAAGGCAACTGAATTTCGGCAACCGGGGCATCGAAGTCGGAATGCCGCGAAACTCACCGAGTCAAAGCGTTTCGCCGTTTGCGGAAGAAAGTATGATGTAGAACAAGTAGCAGAAGCATACATGCTCAAGAGGGATCACCCGAAATTCAAAGGCAACTGAATTTCGGCAACCGGGGCATCGAAGTCGGAATGCCGCGAAACTCACCGAGTCAAAGCGTTTCGCCGTTTGCGGAAGAAAGTATGATGTAGAACAAGTAGCAGAAGCATACATGCTCAAGAGGGATCACCCGAAATTCAAAGGCAACTGAATTTCGGCAACCGGGGCATCGAAGTCGGAATGCCGCGAAACTCACCGAGTCAAAGCGTTTCGCCGTTTGCGGAAGAAAGTATGATGTAGAACAAGTAGCAGAAGCATACATGCTCAAGAGGGATCACCCGAAATTCAAAGGCAACTGAATTTCGGCAACCGGGGCATCGAAGTCGGAATGCCGCGAAACTCACCGAGTCAAAGCGTTTCGCCGTTTGCGGAAGAAAGTATGATGTAGAACAAGTAGCAGAAGCATACATGCTCAAGAGGGATCACCCGAAATTCAAAGGCAACTGAATTTCGGCAACCGGGGCATCGAAGTCGGAATGCCGCGAAACTCACCGAGTCAAAGCGTTTCGCCGTTTGCGGAAGAAAGTATGATGTAGAACAAGTAGCAGAAGCATACATGCTCAAGAGGGATCACCCGAAATTCAAAGGCAACTGAATTTCGGCAACCGGGGCATCGAAGTCGGAATGCCGCGAAACTCACCGAGTCAAAGCGTTTCGCCGTTTGCGGAAGAAAGTATGATGTAGAACAAGTAGCAGAAGCATACATGCTCAAGAGGGATCACCCGAAATTCAAAGGCAACTGAATTTCGGCAACCGGGGCATCGAAGTCGGAATGCCGCGAAACTCACCGAGTCAAAGCGTTTCGCCGTTTGCGGAAGAAAGTATGATGTAGAACAAGTAGCAGAAGCATACATGCTCAAGAGGGATCACCCGAAATTCAAAGGCAACTGAATTTCGGCAACCGGGGCATCGAAGTCGGAATGCCGCGAAACTCACCGAGTCAAAGCGTTTCGCCGTTTGCGGAAGAAAGTATGATGTAGAACAAGTAGCAGAAGCATACATGCTCAAGAGGGATCACCCGAAATTCAAAGGCAACTGAATTTCGGCAACCGGGGCATCGAAGTCGGAATGCCGCGAAACTCACCGAGTCAAAGCGTTTCGCCGTTTGCGGAAGAAAGTATGATGTAGAACAAGTAGCAGAAGCATACATGCTCAAGAGGGATCACCCGAAATTCAAAGGCAACTGAATTTCGGCAACCGGGGCATCGAAGTCGGAATGCCGCGAAACTCACCGAGTCAAAGCGTTTCGCCGTTTGCGGAAGAAAGTATGATGTAGAACAAGTAGCAGAAGCATACATGCTCAAGAGGGATCACCCGAAATTCAAAGGCAACTGAATTTCGGCAACCGGGGCATCGAAGTCGGAATGCCGCGAAACTCACCGAGTCAAAGCGTTTCGCCGTTTGCGGAAGAAAGTATGATGTAGAACAAGTAGCAGAAGCATACATGCTCAAGAGGGATCACCCGAAATTCAAAGGCAACTGAATTTCGGCAACCGGGGCATCGAAGTCGGAATGCCGCGAAACTCACCGAGTCAAAGCGTTTCGCCGTTTGCGGAAGAAAGTATGATGTAGAACAAGTAGCAGAAGCATACATGCTCAAGAGGGATCACCCGAAATTCAAAGGCAACTGAATTTCGGCAACCGGGGCATCGAAGTCGGAATGCCGCGAAACTCACCGAGTCAAAGCGTTTCGCCGTTTGCGGAAGAAAGTATGATGTAGAACAAGTAGCAGAAGCATACATGCTCAAGAGGGATCACCCGAAATTCAAAGGCAACTGAATTTCGGCAACCGGGGCATCGAAGTCGGAATGCCGCGAAACTCACCGAGTCAAAGCGTTTCGCCGTTTGCGGAAGAAAGTATGATGTAGAACAAGTAGCAGAAGCATACATGCTCAAGAGGGATCACCCGAAATTCAAAGGCAACTGAATTTCGGCAACCGGGGCATCGAAGTCGGAATGCCGCGAAACTCACCGAGTCAAAGCGTTTCGCCGTTTGCGGAAGAAAGTATGATGTAGAACAAGTAGCAGAAGCATACATGCTCAAGAGGGATCACCCGAAATTCAAAGGCAACTGAATTTCGGCAACCGGGCATCGAAGTCGGAATGCCGCGAAACTCACCGAGTCAAAGCGTTTCGCCGTTTGCGGAAGAAAGTATGATGTAGAACAAGTAGCAGAAGCATACATGCTCAAGAGGGATCACCCGAAATTCAAAGGCAACTGAATTTCGGCAACCGGGGCATCGAAGTCGGAATGCCGCGAAACTCACCGAGTCAAAGCGTTTCGCCGTTTGCGGAAGAAAGTATGATGTAGAACAAGTAGCAGAAGCATACATGCTCAAGAGGGATCACCCGAAATTCAAAGGCAACTGAATTTCGGCAACCGGGGCATCGAAGTCGGAATGCCGCGAAACTCACCGAGTCAAAGCGTTTCGCCGTTTGCGGAAGAAAGTATGATGTAGAACAAGTAGCAGAAGCATACATGCTCAAGAGGGATCACCCGAAATTCAAAGGCAACTGAATTTCGGCAACCGGGGCATCGAAGTCGGAATGCCGCGAAACTCACCGAGTCAAAGCGTTTCGCCGTTTGCGGAAGAAAGTATGATGTAGAACAAGTAGCAGAAGCATACATGCTCAAGAGGGATCACCCGAAATTCAAAGGCAACTGAATTTCGGCAACCGGGGCATCGAAGTCGGAATGCCGCGAAACTCACCGAGTCAAAGCGTTTCGCCGTTTGCGGAAGAAAGTATGATGTAGAACAAGTAGCAGAAGCATACATGCTCAAGAGGGATCACCCGAAATTCAAAGGCAACTGAATTTCGGCAACCGGGGCATCGAAGTCGGAATGCCGCGAAACTCACCGAGTCAAAGCGTTTCGCCGTTTGCGGAAGAAAGTATGATGTAGAACAAGTAGCAGAAGCATACATGCTCAAGAGGGATCACCCGAAATTCAAAGGCAACTGAATTTCGGCAACCGGGGCATCGAAGTCGGAATGCCGCGAAACTCACCGAGTCAAAGCGTTTCGCCGTTTGCGGAAGAAAGTATGATGTAGAACAAGTAGCAGAAGCATACATGCTCAAGAGGGATCACCCGAAATTCAAAGGCAACTGAATTTCGGCAACCGGGGCATCGAAGTCGGAATGCCGCGAAACTCACCGAGTCAAAGCGTTTCGCCGTTTGCGGAAGAAAGTATGATGTAGAACAAGTAGCAGAAGCATACATGCTCAAGAGGGATCACCCGAAATTCAAAGGCAACTGAATTTCGGCAACCGGGGCATCGAAGTCGGAATGCCGCGAAACTCACCGAGTCAAAGCGTTTCGCCGTTTGCGGAAGAAAGTATGATGTAGAACAAGTAGCAGAAGCATACATGCTCAAGAGGGATCACCCGAAATTCAAAGGCAACTGAATTTCGGCAACCGGGGCATCGAAGTCGGAATGCCGCGAAACTCACCGAGTCAAAGCGTTTCGCCGTTTGCGGAAGAAAGTATGATGTAGAACAAGTAGCAGAAGCATACATGCTCAAGAGGGATCACCCGAAATTCAAAGGCAACTGAATTTCGGCAACCGGGGCATCGAAGTCGGAATGCCGCGAAACTCACCGAGTCAAAGCGTTTCGCCGTTTGCGGAAGAAAGTATGATGTAGAACAAGTAGCAGAAGCATACATGCTCAAGAGGGATCACCCGAAATTCAAAGGCAACTGAATTTCGGCAACCGGGGCATCGAAGTCGGAATGCCGCGAAACTCACCGAGTCAAAGCGTTTCGCCGTTTGCGGAAGAAAGTATGATGTAGAACAAGTAGCAGAAGCATACATGCTCAAGAGGGATCACCCGAAATTCAAAGGCAACTGAATTTCGGCAACCGGGGCATCGAAGTCGGAATGCCGCGAAACTCACCGAGTCAAAGCGTTTCGCCGTTTGCGGAAGAAAGTATGATGTAGAACAAGTAGCAGAAGCATACATGCTCAAGAGGGATCACCCGAAATTCAAAGGCAACTGAATTTCGGCAACCGGGGCATCGAAGTCGGAATGCCGCGAAACTCACCGAGTCAAAGCGTTTCGCCGTTTGCGGAAGAAAGTATGATGTAGAACAAGTAGCAGAAGCATACATGCTCAAGAGGGATCACCCGAAATTCAAAGGCAACTGAATTTCGGCAACCGGGGCATCGAAGTCGGAATGCCGCGAAACTCACCGAGTCAAAGCGTTTCGCCGTTTGCGGAAGAAAGTATGATGTAGAACAAGTAGCAGAAGCATACATGCTCAAGAGGGATCACCCGAAATTCAAAGGCAACTGAATTTCGGCAACCGGGGCATCGAAGTCGGAATGCCGCGAAACTCACCGAGTCAAAGCGTTTCGCCGTTTGCGGAAGAAAGTATGATGTAGAACAAGTAGCAGAAGCATACATGCTCAAGAGGGATCACCCGAAATTCAAAGGCAACTGAATTTCGGCAACCGGGGCATCGAAGTCGGAATGCCGCGAAACTCACCGAGTCAAAGCGTTTCGCCGTTTGCGGAAGAAAGTATGATGTAGAACAAGTAGCAGAAGCATACATGCTCAAGAGGGATCACCCGAAATTCAAAGGCAACTGAATTTCGGCAACCGGGGCATCGAAGTCGGAATGCCGCGAAACTCACCGAGTCAAAGCGTTTCGCCGTTTGCGGAAGAAAGTATGATGTAGAACAAGTAGCAGAAGCATACATGCTCAAGAGGGATCACCCGAAATTCAAAGGCAACTGAATTTCGGCAACCGGGGCATCGAAGTCGGAATGCCGCGAAACTCACCGAGTCAAAGCGTTTCGCCGTTTGCGGAAGAAAGTCTGATGTAGAACAAGTAGCAGAAGCATACATGCTCAAGAGGGATCACCCGAAATTCAAAGGCAACTGAATTTCGGCAACCGGGGCATCGAAGTCGGAATGCCGCGAAACTCACCGAGTCAAAGCGTTTCGCCGTTTGCGGAAGAAAGTCTGATGTAGAACAAGTAGCAGAAGCATACATGCTCAAGAGGGATCACCCGAAATTCAAAGGCAACTGAATTTCGGCAACCGGGGCATCGAAGTCGGAATGCCGCGAAACTCACCGAGTCAAAGCGTTTCGCCGTTTGCGGAAGAAAGTATGATGTAGAACAAGTAGCAGAAGCATACATGCTCAAGAGGGATCACCCGAAATTCAAAGGCAACTGAATTTCGGCAACCGGGGCATCGAAGTCGGAATGCCGCGAAACTCACCGAGTCAAAGCGTTTCGCCGTTTGCGGAAGAAAGTATGATGTAGAACAAGTAGCAGAAGCATACATGCTCAAGAGGGATCACCCGAAATTCAAAGGCAACTGAATTTCGGCAACCGGGGCATCGAAGTCGGAATGCCGCGAAACTCACCGAGTCAAAGCGTTTCGCCGTTTGCGGAAGAAAGTATGATGTAGAACAAGTAGCAGAAGCATACATGCTCAAGAGGGATCACCCGAAATTCAAAGGCAACTGAATTTCGGCAACCGGGGCATCGAAGTCGGAATGCCGCGAAACTCACCGAGTCAAAGCGTTTCGCCGTTTGCGGAAGAAAGTCTGATGTAGAACAAGTAGCAGAAGCATACATGCTCAAGAGGGATCACCCGAAATTCAAAGGCAACTGAATTTCGGCAACCGGGGCATCGAAGTCGGAATGCCGCGAAACTCACCGAGTCAAAGCGTTTCGCCGTTTGCGGAAGAAAGTATGATGTAGAACAAGTAGCAGAAGCATACATGCTCAAGAGGGATCACCCGAAATTCAAAGGCAACTGAATTTCGGCAACCGGGGCATCGAAGTCGGAATGCCGCGAAACTCACCGAGTCAAAGCGTTTCGCCGTTTGCGGAAGAAAGTATGATGTAGAACAAGTAGCAGAAGCATACATGCTCAAGAGGGATCACCCGAAATTCAAAGGCAACTGAATTTCGGCAACCGGGGCATCGAAGTCGGAATGCCGCGAAACTCACCGAGTCAAAGCGTTTCGCCGTTTGCGGAAGAAAGTATGATGTAGAACAAGTAGCAGAAGCATACATGCTCAAGAGGGATCACCCGAAATTCAAAGGCAACTGAATTTCGGCAACCGGGGCATCGAAGTCGGAATGCCGCGAAACTCACCGAGTCAAAGCGTTTCGCCGTTTGCGGAAGAAAGTATGATGTAGAACAAGTAGCAGAAGCATACATGCTCAAGAGGGATCACCCGAAATTCAAAGGCAACTGAATTTCGGCAACCGGGGCATCGAAGTCGGAATGCCGCGAAACTCACCGAGTCAAAGCGTTTCGCCGTTTGCGGAAGAAAGTATGATGTAGAACAAGTAGCAGAAGCATACATGCTCAAGAGGGATCACCCGAAATTCAAAGGCAACTGAATTTCGGCAACCGGGGCATCGAAGTCGGAATGCCGCGAAACTCACCGAGTCAAAGCGTTTCGCCGTTTGCGGAAGAAAGTATGATGTAGAACAAGTAGCAGAAGCATACATGCTCAAGAGGGATCACCCGAAATTCAAAGGCAACTGAATTTCGGCAACCGGGGCATCGAAGTCGGAATGCCGCGAAACTCACCGAGTCAAAGCGTTTCGCCGTTTGCGGAAGAAAGTATGATGTAGAACAAGTAGCAGAAGCATACATGCTCAAGAGGGATCACCCGAAATTCAAAGGCAACTGAATTTCGGCAACCGGGGCATCGAAGTCGGAATGCCGCGAAACTCACCGAGTCAAAGCGTTTCGCCGTTTGCGGAAGAAAGTATGATGTAGAACAAGTAGCAGAAGCATACATGCTCAAGAGGGATCACCCGAAATTCAAAGGCAACTGAATTTCGGCAACCGGGGCATCGAAGTCGGAATGCCGCGAAACTCACCGAGTCAAAGCGTTTCGCCGTTTGCGGAAGAAAGTATGATGTAGAACAAGTAGCAGAAGCATACATGCTCAAGAGGGATCACCCGAAATTCAAAGGCAACTGAATTTCGGCAACCGGGGCATCGAAGTCGGAATGCCGCGAAACTCACCGAGTCAAAGCGTTTCGCCGTTTGCGGAAGAAAGTATGATGTAGAACAAGTAGCAGAAGCATACATGCTCAAGAGGGATCACCCGAAATTCAAAGGCAACTGAATTTCGGCAACCGGGGCATCGAAGTCGGAATGCCGCGAAACTCACCGAGTCAAAGCGTTTCGCCGTTTGCGGAAGAAAGTATGATGTAGAACAAGTAGCAGAAGCATACATGCTCAAGAGGGATCACCCGAAATTCAAAGGCAACTGAATTTCGGCAACCGGGGCATCGAAGTCGGAATGCCGCGAAACTCACCGAGTCAAAGCGTTTCGCCGTTTGCGGAAGAAAGTATGATGTAGAACAAGTAGCAGAAGCATACATGCTCAAGAGGGATCACCCGAAATTCAAAGGCAACTGAATTTCGGCAACCGGGGCATCGAAGTCGGAATGCCGCGAAACTCACCGAGTCAAAGCGTTTCGCCGTTTGCGGAAGAAAGTATGATGTAGAACAAGTAGCAGAAGCATACATGCTCAAGAGGGATCACCCGAAATTCAAAGGCAACTGAATTTCGGCAACCGGGGCATCGAAGTCGGAATGCCGCGAAACTCACCGAGTCAAAGCGTTTCGCCGTTTGCGGAAGAAAGTATGATGTAGAACAAGTAGCAGAAGCATACATGCTCAAGAGGGATCACCCGAAATTCAAAGGCAACTGAATTTCGGCAACCGGGGCATCGAAGTCGGAATGCCGCGAAACTCACCGAGTCAAAGCGTTTCGCCGTTTGCGGAAGAAAGTATGATGTAGAACAAGTAGCAGAAGCATACATGCTCAAGAGGGATCACCCGAAATTCAAAGGCAACTGAATTTCGGCAACCGGGGCATCGAAGTCGGAATGCCGCGAAACTCACCGAGTCAAAGCGTTTCGCCGTTTGCGGAAGAAAGTATGATGTAGAACAAGTAGCAGAAGCATACATGCTCAAGAGGGATCACCCGAAATTCAAAGGCAACTGAATTTCGGCAACCGGGGCATCGAAGTCGGAATGCCGCGAAACTCACCGAGTCAAAGCGTTTCGCCGTTTGCGGAAGAAAGTATGATGTAGAACAAGTAGCAGAAGCATACATGCTCAAGAGGGATCACCCGAAATTCAAAGGCAACTGAATTTCGGCAACCGGGGCATCGAAGTCGGAATGCCGCGAAACTCACCGAGTCAAAGCGTTTCGCCGTTTGCGGAAGAAAGTATGATGTAGAACAAGTAGCAGAAGCATACATGCTCAAGAGGGATCACCCGAAATTCAAAGGCAACTGAATTTCGGCAACCGGGGCATCGAAGTCGGAATGCCGCGAAACTCACCGAGTCAAAGCGTTTCGCCGTTTGCGGAAGAAAGTATGATGTAGAACAAGTAGCAGAAGCATACATGCTCAAGAGGGATCACCCGAAATTCAAAGGCAACTGAATTTCGGCAACCGGGGCATCGAAGTCGGAATGCCGCGAAACTCACCGAGTCAAAGCGTTTCGCCGTTTGCGGAAGAAAGTATGATGTAGAACAAGTAGCAGAAGCATACATGCTCAAGAGGGATCACCCGAAATTCAAAGGCAACTGAATTTCGGCAACCGGGGCATCGAAGTCGGAATGCCGCGAAACTCACCGAGTCAAAGCGTTTCGCCGTTTGCGGAAGAAAGTATGATGTAGAACAAGTAGCAGAAGCATACATGCTCAAGAGGGATCACCCGAAATTCAAAGGCAACTGAATTTCGGCAACCGGGGCATCGAAGTCGGAATGCCGCGAAACTCACCGAGTCAAAGCGTTTCGCCGTTTGCGGAAGAAAGTATGATGTAGAACAAGTAGCAGAAGCATACATGCTCAAGAGGGATCACCCGAAATTCAAAGGCAACTGAATTTCGGCAACCGGGGCATCGAAGTCGGAATGCCGCGAAACTCACCGAGTCAAAGCGTTTCGCCGTTTGCGGAAGAAAGTATGATGTAGAACAAGTAGCAGAAGCATACATGCTCAAGAGGGATCACCCGAAATTCAAAGGCAACTGAATTTCGGCAACCGGGGCATCGAAGTCGGAATGCCGCGAAACTCACCGAGTCAAAGCGTTTCGCCGTTTGCGGAAGAAAGTATGATGTAGAACAAGTAGCAGAAGCATACATGCTCAAGAGGGATCACCCGAAATTCAAAGGCAACTGAATTTCGGCAACCGGGGCATCGAAGTCGGAATGCCGCGAAACTCACCGAGTCAAAGCGTTTCGCCGTTTGCGGAAGAAAGTATGATGTAGAACAAGTAGCAGAAGCATACATGCTCAAGAGGGATCACCCGAAATTCAAAGGCAACTGAATTTCGGCAACCGGGGCATCGAAGTCGGAATGCCGCGAAACTCACCGAGTCAAAGCGTTTCGCCGTTTGCGGAAGAAAGTATGATGTAGAACAAGTAGCAGAAGCATACATGCTCAAGAGGGATCACCCGAAATTCAAAGGCAACTGAATTTCGGCAACCGGGGCATCGAAGTCGGAATGCCGCGAAACTCACCGAGTCAAAGCGTTTCGCCGTTTGCGGAAGAAAGTATGATGTAGAACAAGTAGCAGAAGCATACATGCTCAAGAGGGATCACCCGAAATTCAAAGGCAACTGAATTTCGGCAACCGGGGCATCGAAGTCGGAATGCCGCGAAACTCACCGAGTCAAAGCGTTTCGCCGTTTGCGGAAGAAAGTATGATGTAGAACAAGTAGCAGAAGCATACATGCTCAAGAGGGATCACCCGAAATTCAAAGGCAACTGAATTTCGGCAACCGGGGCATCGAAGTCGGAATGCCGCGAAACTCACCGAGTCAAAGCGTTTCGCCGTTTGCGGAAGAAAGTATGATGTAGAACAAGTAGCAGAAGCATACATGCTCAAGAGGGATCACCCGAAATTCAAAGGCAACTGAATTTCGGCAACCGGGGCATCGAAGTCGGAATGCCGCGAAACTCACCGAGTCAAAGCGTTTCGCCGTTTGCGGAAGAAAGTATGATGTAGAACAAGTAGCAGAAGCATACATGCTCAAGAGGGATCACCCGAAATTCAAAGGCAACTGAATTTCGGCAACCGGGGCATCGAAGTCGGAATGCCGCGAAACTCACCGAGTCAAAGCGTTTCGCCGTTTGCGGAAGAAAGTATGATGTAGAACAAGTAGCAGAAGCATACATGCTCAAGAGGGATCACCCGAAATTCAAAGGCAACTGAATTTCGGCAACCGGGGCATCGAAGTCGGAATGCCGCGAAACTCACCGAGTCAAAGCGTTTCGCCGTTTGCGGAAGAAAGTATGATGTAGAACAAGTAGCAGAAGCATACATGCTCAAGAGGGATCACCCGAAATTCAAAGGCAACTGAATTTCGGCAACCGGGGCATCGAAGTCGGAATGCCGCGAAACTCACCGAGTCAAAGCGTTTCGCCGTTTGCGGAAGAAAGTATGATGTAGAACAAGTAGCAGAAGCATACATGCTCAAGAGGGATCACCCGAAATTCAAAGGCAACTGAATTTCGGCAACCGGGGCATCGAAGTCGGAATGCCGCGAAACTCACCGAGTCAAAGCGTTTCGCCGTTTGCGGAAGAAAGTATGATGTAGAACAAGTAGCAGAAGCATACATGCTCAAGAGGGATCACCCGAAATTCAAAGGCAACTGAATTTCGGCAACCGGGGCATCGAAGTCGGAATGCCGCGAAACTCACCGAGTCAAAGCGTTTCGCCGTTTGCGGAAGAAAGTATGATGTAGAACAAGTAGCAGAAGCATACATGCTCAAGAGGGATCACCCGAAATTCAAAGGCAACTGAATTTCGGCAACCGGGGCATCGAAGTCGGAATGCCGCGAAACTCACCGAGTCAAAGCGTTTCGCCGTTTGCGGAAGAAAGTATGATGTAGAACAAGTAGCAGAAGCATACATGCTCAAGAGGGATCACCCGAAATTCAAAGGCAACTGAATTTCGGCAACCGGGGCATCGAAGTCGGAATGCCGCGAAACTCACCGAGTCAAAGCGTTTCGCCGTTTGCGGAAGAAAGTATGATGTAGAACAAGTAGCAGAAGCATACATGCTCAAGAGGGATCACCCGAAATTCAAAGGCAACTGAATTTCGGCAACCGGGGCATCGAAGTCGGAATGCCGCGAAACTCACCGAGTCAAAGCGTTTCGCCGTTTGCGGAAGAAAGTATGATGTAGAACAAGTAGCAGAAGCATACATGCTCAAGAGGGATCACCCGAAATTCAAAGGCAACTGAATTTCGGCAACCGGGGCATCGAAGTCGGAATGCCGCGAAACTCACCGAGTCAAAGCGTTTCGCCGTTTGCGGAAGAAAGTATGATGTAGAACAAGTAGCAGAAGCATACATGCTCAAGAGGGATCACCCGAAATTCAAAGGCAACTGAATTTCGGCAACCGGGGCATCGAAGTCGGAATGCCGCGAAACTCACCGAGTCAAAGCGTTTCGCCGTTTGCGGAAGAAAGTATGATGTAGAACAAGTAGCAGAAGCATACATGCTCAAGAGGGATCACCCGAAATTCAAAGGCAACTGAATTTCGGCAACCGGGGCATCGAAGTCGGAATGCCGCGAAACTCACCGAGTCAAAGCGTTTCGCCGTTTGCGGAAGAAAGTATGATGTAGAACAAGTAGCAGAAGCATACATGCTCAAGAGGGATCACCCGAAATTCAAAGGCAACTGAATTTCGGCAACCGGGGCATCGAAGTCGGAATGCCGCGAAACTCACCGAGTCAAAGCGTTTCGCCGTTTGCGGAAGAAAGTATGATGTAGAACAAGTAGCAGAAGCATACATGCTCAAGAGGGATCACCCGAAATTCAAAGGCAACTGAATTTCGGCAACCGGGGCATCGAAGTCGGAATGCCGCGAAACTCACCGAGTCAAAGCGTTTCGCCGTTTGCGGAAGAAAGTATGATGTAGAACAAGTAGCAGAAGCATACATGCTCAAGAGGGATCACCCGAAATTCAAAGGCAACTGAATTTCGGCAACCGGGGCATCGAAGTCGGAATGCCGCGAAACTCACCGAGTCAAAGCGTTTCGCCGTTTGCGGAAGAAAGTATGATGTAGAACAAGTAGCAGAAGCATACATGCTCAAGAGGGATCACCCGAAATTCAAAGGCAACTGAATTTCGGCAACCGGGGCATCGAAGTCGGAATGCCGCGAAACTCACCGAGTCAAAGCGTTTCGCCGTTTGCGGAAGAAAGTATGATGTAGAACAAGTAGCAGAAGCATACATGCTCAAGAGGGATCACCCGAAATTCAAAGGCAACTGAATTTCGGCAACCGGGGCATCGAAGTCGGAATGCCGCGAAACTCACCGAGTCAAAGCGTTTCGCCGTTTGCGGAAGAAAGTATGATGTAGAACAAGTAGCAGAAGCATACATGCTCAAGAGGGATCACCCGAAATTCAAAGGCAACTGAATTTCGGCAACCGGGGCATCGAAGTCGGAATGCCGCGAAACTCACCGAGTCAAAGCGTTTCGCCGTTTGCGGAAGAAAGTATGATGTAGAACAAGTAGCAGAAGCATACATGCTCAAGAGGGATCACCCGAAATTCAAAGGCAACTGAATTTCGGCAACCGGGGCATCGAAGTCGGAATGCCGCGAAACTCACCGAGTCAAAGCGTTTCGCCGTTTGCGGAAGAAAGTATGATGTAGAACAAGTAGCAGAAGCATACATGCTCAAGAGGGATCACCCGAAATTCAAAGGCAACTGAATTTCGGCAACCGGGGCATCGAAGTCGGAATGCCGCGAAACTCACCGAGTCAAAGCGTTTCGCCGTTTGCGGAAGAAAGTATGATGTAGAACAAGTAGCAGAAGCATACATGCTCAAGAGGGATCACCCGAAATTCAAAGGCAACTGAATTTCGGCAACCGGGGCATCGAAGTCGGAATGCCGCGAAACTCACCGAGTCAAAGCGTTTCGCCGTTTGCGGAAGAAAGTATGATGTAGAACAAGTAGCAGAAGCATACATGCTCAAGAGGGATCACCCGAAATTCAAAGGCAACTGAATTTCGGCAACCGGGGCATCGAAGTCGGAATGCCGCGAAACTCACCGAGTCAAAGCGTTTCGCCGTTTGCGGAAGAAAGTATGATGTAGAACAAGTAGCAGAAGCATACATGCTCAAGAGGGATCACCCGAAATTCAAAGGCAACTGAATTTCGGCAACCGGGGCATCGAAGTCGGAATGCCGCGAAACTCACCGAGTCAAAGCGTTTCGCCGTTTGCGGAAGAAAGTATGATGTAGAACAAGTAGCAGAAGCATACATGCTCAAGAGGGATCACCCGAAATTCAAAGGCAACTGAATTTCGGCAACCGGGGCATCGAAGTCGGAATGCCGCGAAACTCACCGAGTCAAAGCGTTTCGCCGTTTGCGGAAGAAAGTATGATGTAGAACAAGTAGCAGAAGCATACATGCTCAAGAGGGATCACCCGAAATTCAAAGGCAACTGAATTTCGGCAACCGGGGCATCGAAGTCGGAATGCCGCGAAACTCACCGAGTCAAAGCGTTTCGCCGTTTGCGGAAGAAAGTATGATGTAGAACAAGTAGCAGAAGCATACATGCTCAAGAGGGATCACCCGAAATTCAAAGGCAACTGAATTTCGGCAACCGGGGCATCGAAGTCGGAATGCCGCGAAACTCACCGAGTCAAAGCGTTTCGCCGTTTGCGGAAGAAAGTATGATGTAGAACAAGTAGCAGAAGCATACATGCTCAAGAGGGATCACCCGAAATTCAAAGGCAACTGAATTTCGGCAACCGGGGCATCGAAGTCGGAATGCCGCGAAACTCACCGAGTCAAAGCGTTTCGCCGTTTGCGGAAGAAAGTATGATGTAGAACAAGTAGCAGAAGCATACATGCTCAAGAGGGATCACCCGAAATTCAAAGGCAACTGAATTTCGGCAACCGGGGCATCGAAGTCGGAATGCCGCGAAACTCACCGAGTCAAAGCGTTTCGCCGTTTGCGGAAGAAAGTATGATGTAGAACAAGTAGCAGAAGCATACATGCTCAAGAGGGATCACCCGAAATTCAAAGGCAACTGAATTTCGGCAACCGGGGCATCGAAGTCGGAATGCCGCGAAACTCACCGAGTCAAAGCGTTTCGCCGTTTGCGGAAGAAAGTATGATGTAGAACAAGTAGCAGAAGCATACATGCTCAAGAGGGATCACCCGAAATTCAAAGGCAACTGAATTTCGGCAACCGGGGCATCGAAGTCGGAATGCCGCGAAACTCACCGAGTCAAAGCGTTTCGCCGTTTGCGGAAGAAAGTATGATGTAGAACAAGTAGCAGAAGCATACATGCTCAAGAGGGATCACCCGAAATTCAAAGGCAACTGAATTTCGGCAACCGGGGCATCGAAGTCGGAATGCCGCGAAACTCACCGAGTCAAAGCGTTTCGCCGTTTGCGGAAGAAAGTATGATGTAGAACAAGTAGCAGAAGCATACATGCTCAAGAGGGATCACCCGAAATTCAAAGGCAACTGAATTTCGGCAACCGGGGCATCGAAGTCGGAATGCCGCGAAACTCACCGAGTCAAAGCGTTTCGCCGTTTGCGGAAGAAAGTATGATGTAGAACAAGTAGCAGAAGCATACATGCTCAAGAGGGATCACCCGAAATTCAAAGGCAACTGAATTTCGGCAACCGGGGCATCGAAGTCGGAATGCCGCGAAACTCACCGAGTCAAAGCGTTTCGCCGTTTGCGGAAGAAAGTATGATGTAGAACAAGTAGCAGAAGCATACATGCTCAAGAGGGATCACCCGAAATTCAAAGGCAACTGAATTTCGGCAACCGGGGCATCGAAGTCGGAATGCCGCGAAACTCACCGAGTCAAAGCGTTTCGCCGTTTGCGGAAGAAAGTATGATGTAGAACAAGTAGCAGAAGCATACATGCTCAAGAGGGATCACCCGAAATTCAAAGGCAACTGAATTTCGGCAACCGGGGCATCGAAGTCGGAATGCCGCGAAACTCACCGAGTCAAAGCGTTTCGCCGTTTGCGGAAGAAAGTATGATGTAGAACAAGTAGCAGAAGCATACATGCTCAAGAGGGATCACCCGAAATTCAAAGGCAACTGAATTTCGGCAACCGGGGCATCGAAGTCGGAATGCCGCGAAACTCACCGAGTCAAAGCGTTTCGCCGTTTGCGGAAGAAAGTATGATGTAGAACAAGTAGCAGAAGCATACATGCTCAAGAGGGATCACCCGAAATTCAAAGGCAACTGAATTTCGGCAACCGGGGCATCGAAGTCGGAATGCCGCGAAACTCACCGAGTCAAAGCGTTTCGCCGTTTGCGGAAGAAAGTATGATGTAGAACAAGTAGCAGAAGCATACATGCTCAAGAGGGATCACCCGAAATTCAAAGGCAACTGAATTTCGGCAACCGGGGCATCGAAGTCGGAATGCCGCGAAACTCACCGAGTCAAAGCGTTTCGCCGTTTGCGGAAGAAAGTATGATGTAGAACAAGTAGCAGAAGCATACATGCTCAAGAGGGATCACCCGAAATTCAAAGGCAACTGAATTTCGGCAACCGGGGCATCGAAGTCGGAATGCCGCGAAACTCACCGAGTCAAAGCGTTTCGCCGTTTGCGGAAGAAAGTATGATGTAGAACAAGTAGCAGAAGCATACATGCTCAAGAGGGATCACCCGAAATTCAAAGGCAACTGAATTTCGGCAACCGGGGCATCGAAGTCGGAATGCCGCGAAACTCACCGAGTCAAAGCGTTTCGCCGTTTGCGGAAGAAAGTATGATGTAGAACAAGTAGCAGAAGCATACATGCTCAAGAGGGATCACCCGAAATTCAAAGGCAACTGAATTTCGGCAACCGGGGCATCGAAGTCGGAATGCCGCGAAACTCACCGAGTCAAAGCGTTTCGCCGTTTGCGGAAGAAAGTATGATGTAGAACAAGTAGCAGAAGCATACATGCTCAAGAGGGATCACCCGAAATTCAAAGGCAACTGAATTTCGGCAACCGGGGCATCGAAGTCGGAATGCCGCGAAACTCACCGAGTCAAAGCGTTTCGCCGTTTGCGGAAGAAAGTATGATGTAGAACAAGTAGCAGAAGCATACATGCTCAAGAGGGATCACCCGAAATTCAAAGGCAACTGAATTTCGGCAACCGGGGCATCGAAGTCGGAATGCCGCGAAACTCACCGAGTCAAAGCGTTTCGCCGTTTGCGGAAGAAAGTATGATGTAGAACAAGTAGCAGAAGCATACATGCTCAAGAGGGATCACCCGAAATTCAAAGGCAACTGAATTTCGGCAACCGGGGCATCGAAGTCGGAATGCCGCGAAACTCACCGAGTCAAAGCGTTTCGCCGTTTGCGGAAGAAAGTATGATGTAGAACAAGTAGCAGAAGCATACATGCTCAAGAGGGATCACCCGAAATTCAAAGGCAACTGAATTTCGGCAACCGGGGCATCGAAGTCGGAATGCCGCGAAACTCACCGAGTCAAAGCGTTTCGCCGTTTGCGGAAGAAAGTATGATGTAGAACAAGTAGCAGAAGCATACATGCTCAAGAGGGATCACCCGAAATTCAAAGGCAACTGAATTTCGGCAACCGGGGCATCGAAGTCGGAATGCCGCGAAACTCACCGAGTCAAAGCGTTTCGCCGTTTGCGGAAGAAAGTATGATGTAGAACAAGTAGCAGAAGCATACATGCTCAAGAGGGATCACCCGAAATTCAAAGGCAACTGAATTTCGGCAACCGGGGCATCGAAGTCGGAATGCCGCGAAACTCACCGAGTCAAAGCGTTTCGCCGTTTGCGGAAGAAAGTATGATGTAGAACAAGTAGCAGAAGCATACATGCTCAAGAGGGATCACCCGAAATTCAAAGGCAACTGAATTTCGGCAACCGGGGCATCGAAGTCGGAATGCCGCGAAACTCACCGAGTCAAAGCGTTTCGCCGTTTGCGGAAGAAAGTATGATGTAGAACAAGTAGCAGAAGCATACATGCTCAAGAGGGATCACCCGAAATTCAAAGGCAACTGAATTTCGGCAACCGGGGCATCGAAGTCGGAATGCCGCGAAACTCACCGAGTCAAAGCGTTTCGCCGTTTGCGGAAGAAAGTATGATGTAGAACAAGTAGCAGAAGCATACATGCTCAAGAGGGATCACCCGAAATTCAAAGGCAACTGAATTTCGGCAACCGGGGCATCGAAGTCGGAATGCCGCGAAACTCACCGAGTCAAAGCGTTTCGCCGTTTGCGGAAGAAAGTATGATGTAGAACAAGTAGCAGAAGCATACATGCTCAAGAGGGATCACCCGAAATTCAAAGGCAACTGAATTTCGGCAACCGGGGCATCGAAGTCGGAATGCCGCGAAACTCACCGAGTCAAAGCGTTTCGCCGTTTGCGGAAGAAAGTATGATGTAGAACAAGTAGCAGAAGCATACATGCTCAAGAGGGATCACCCGAAATTCAAAGGCAACTGAATTTCGGCAACCGGGGCATCGAAGTCGGAATGCCGCGAAACTCACCGAGTCAAAGCGTTTCGCCGTTTGCGGAAGAAAGTATGATGTAGAACAAGTAGCAGAAGCATACATGCTCAAGAGGGATCACCCGAAATTCAAAGGCAACTGAATTTCGGCAACCGGGGCATCGAAGTCGGAATGCCGCGAAACTCACCGAGTCAAAGCGTTTCGCCGTTTGCGGAAGAAAGTATGATGTAGAACAAGTAGCAGAAGCATACATGCTCAAGAGGGATCACCCGAAATTCAAAGGCAACTGAATTTCGGCAACCGGGGCATCGAAGTCGGAATGCCGCGAAACTCACCGAGTCAAAGCGTTTCGCCGTTTGCGGAAGAAAGTATGATGTAGAACAAGTAGCAGAAGCATACATGCTCAAGAGGGATCACCCGAAATTCAAAGGCAACTGAATTTCGGCAACCGGGGCATCGAAGTCGGAATGCCGCGAAACTCACCGAGTCAAAGCGTTTCGCCGTTTGCGGAAGAAAGTATGATGTAGAACAAGTAGCAGAAGCATACATGCTCAAGAGGGATCACCCGAAATTCAAAGGCAACTGAATTTCGGCAACCGGGGCATCGAAGTCGGAATGCCGCGAAACTCACCGAGTCAAAGCGTTTCGCCGTTTGCGGAAGAAAGTATGATGTAGAACAAGTAGCAGAAGCATACATGCTCAAGAGGGATCACCCGAAATTCAAAGGCAACTGAATTTCGGCAACCGGGGCATCGAAGTCGGAATGCCGCGAAACTCACCGAGTCAAAGCGTTTCGCCGTTTGCGGAAGAAAGTATGATGTAGAACAAGTAGCAGAAGCATACATGCTCAAGAGGGATCACCCGAAATTCAAAGGCAACTGAATTTCGGCAACCGGGGCATCGAAGTCGGAATGCCGCGAAACTCACCGAGTCAAAGCGTTTCGCCGTTTGCGGAAGAAAGTATGATGTAGAACAAGTAGCAGAAGCATACATGCTCAAGAGGGATCACCCGAAATTCAAAGGCAACTGAATTTCGGCAACCGGGGCATCGAAGTCGGAATGCCGCGAAACTCACCGAGTCAAAGCGTTTCGCCGTTTGCGGAAGAAAGTATGATGTAGAACAAGTAGCAGAAGCATACATGCTCAAGAGGGATCACCCGAAATTCAAAGGCAACTGAATTTCGGCAACCGGGGCATCGAAGTCGGAATGCCGCGAAACTCACCGAGTCAAAGCGTTTCGCCGTTTGCGGAAGAAAGTATGATGTAGAACAAGTAGCAGAAGCATACATGCTCAAGAGGGATCACCCGAAATTCAAAGGCAACTGAATTTCGGCAACCGGGGCATCGAAGTCGGAATGCCGCGAAACTCACCGAGTCAAAGCGTTTCGCCGTTTGCGGAAGAAAGTATGATGTAGAACAAGTAGCAGAAGCATACATGCTCAAGAGGGATCACCCGAAATTCAAAGGCAACTGAATTTCGGCAACCGGGGCATCGAAGTCGGAATGCCGCGAAACTCACCGAGTCAAAGCGTTTCGCCGTTTGCGGAAGAAAGTATGATGTAGAACAAGTAGCAGAAGCATACATGCTCAAGAGGGATCACCCGAAATTCAAAGGCAACTGAATTTCGGCAACCGGGGCATCGAAGTCGGAATGCCGCGAAACTCACCGAGTCAAAGCGTTTCGCCGTTTGCGGAAGAAAGTATGATGTAGAACAAGTAGCAGAAGCATACATGCTCAAGAGGGATCACCCGAAATTCAAAGGCAACTGAATTTCGGCAACCGGGGCATCGAAGTCGGAATGCCGCGAAACTCACCGAGTCAAAGCGTTTCGCCGTTTGCGGAAGAAAGTATGATGTAGAACAAGTAGCAGAAGCATACATGCTCAAGAGGGATCACCCGAAATTCAAAGGCAACTGAATTTCGGCAACCGGGGCATCGAAGTCGGAATGCCGCGAAACTCACCGAGTCAAAGCGTTTCGCCGTTTGCGGAAGAAAGTATGATGTAGAACAAGTAGCAGAAGCATACATGCTCAAGAGGGATCACCCGAAATTCAAAGGCAACTGAATTTCGGCAACCGGGGCATCGAAGTCGGAATGCCGCGAAACTCACCGAGTCAAAGCGTTTCGCCGTTTGCGGAAGAAAGTATGATGTAGAACAAGTAGCAGAAGCATACATGCTCAAGAGGGATCACCCGAAATTCAAAGGCAACTGAATTTCGGCAACCGGGGCATCGAAGTCGGAATGCCGCGAAACTCACCGAGTCAAAGCGTTTCGCCGTTTGCGGAAGAAAGTATGATGTAGAACAAGTAGCAGAAGCATACATGCTCAAGAGGGATCACCCGAAATTCAAAGGCAACTGAATTTCGGCAACCGGGGCATCGAAGTCGGAATGCCGCGAAACTCACCGAGTCAAAGCGTTTCGCCGTTTGCGGAAGAAAGTATGATGTAGAACAAGTAGCAGAAGCATACATGCTCAAGAGGGATCACCCGAAATTCAAAGGCAACTGAATTTCGGCAACCGGGGCATCGAAGTCGGAATGCCGCGAAACTCACCGAGTCAAAGCGTTTCGCCGTTTGCGGAAGAAAGTATGATGTAGAACAAGTAGCAGAAGCATACATGCTCAAGAGGGATCACCCGAAATTCAAAGGCAACTGAATTTCGGCAACCGGGGCATCGAAGTCGGAATGCCGCGAAACTCACCGAGTCAAAGCGTTTCGCCGTTTGCGGAAGAAAGTATGATGTAGAACAAGTAGCAGAAGCATACATGCTCAAGAGGGATCACCCGAAATTCAAAGGCAACTGAATTTCGGCAACCGGGGCATCGAAGTCGGAATGCCGCGAAACTCACCGAGTCAAAGCGTTTCGCCGTTTGCGGAAGAAAGTATGATGTAGAACAAGTAGCAGAAGCATACATGCTCAAGAGGGATCACCCGAAATTCAAAGGCAACTGAATTTCGGCAACCGGGGCATCGAAGTCGGAATGCCGCGAAACTCACCGAGTCAAAGCGTTTCGCCGTTTGCGGAAGAAAGTATGATGTAGAACAAGTAGCAGAAGCATACATGCTCAAGAGGGATCACCCGAAATTCAAAGGCAACTGAATTTCGGCAACCGGGGCATCGAAGTCGGAATGCCGCGAAACTCACCGAGTCAAAGCGTTTCGCCGTTTGCGGAAGAAAGTATGATGTAGAACAAGTAGCAGAAGCATACATGCTCAAGAGGGATCACCCGAAATTCAAAGGCAACTGAATTTCGGCAACCGGGGCATCGAAGTCGGAATGCCGCGAAACTCACCGAGTCAAAGCGTTTCGCCGTTTGCGGAAGAAAGTATGATGTAGAACAAGTAGCAGAAGCATACATGCTCAAGAGGGATCACCCGAAATTCAAAGGCAACTGAATTTCGGCAACCGGGGCATCGAAGTCGGAATGCCGCGAAACTCACCGAGTCAAAGCGTTTCGCCGTTTGCGGAAGAAAGTATGATGTAGAACAAGTAGCAGAAGCATACATGCTCAAGAGGGATCACCCGAAATTCAAAGGCAACTGAATTTCGGCAACCGGGGCATCGAAGTCGGAATGCCGCGAAACTCACCGAGTCAAAGCGTTTCGCCGTTTGCGGAAGAAAGTATGATGTAGAACAAGTAGCAGAAGCATACATGCTCAAGAGGGATCACCCGAAATTCAAAGGCAACTGAATTTCGGCAACCGGGGCATCGAAGTCGGAATGCCGCGAAACTCACCGAGTCAAAGCGTTTCGCCGTTTGCGGAAGAAAGTATGATGTAGAACAAGTAGCAGAAGCATACATGCTCAAGAGGGATCACCCGAAATTCAAAGGCAACTGAATTTCGGCAACCGGGGCATCGAAGTCGGAATGCCGCGAAACTCACCGAGTCAAAGCGTTTCGCCGTTTGCGGAAGAAAGTATGATGTAGAACAAGTAGCAGAAGCATACATGCTCAAGAGGGATCACCCGAAATTCAAAGGCAACTGAATTTCGGCAACCGGGGCATCGAAGTCGGAATGCCGCGAAACTCACCGAGTCAAAGCGTTTCGCCGTTTGCGGAAGAAAGTATGATGTAGAACAAGTAGCAGAAGCATACATGCTCAAGAGGGATCACCCGAAATTCAAAGGCAACTGAATTTCGGCAACCGGGGCATCGAAGTCGGAATGCCGCGAAACTCACCGAGTCAAAGCGTTTCGCCGTTTGCGGAAGAAAGTATGATGTAGAACAAGTAGCAGAAGCATACATGCTCAAGAGGGATCACCCGAAATTCAAAGGCAACTGAATTTCGGCAACCGGGGCATCGAAGTCGGAATGCCGCGAAACTCACCGAGTCAAAGCGTTTCGCCGTTTGCGGAAGAAAGTATGATGTAGAACAAGTAGCAGAAGCATACATGCTCAAGAGGGATCACCCGAAATTCAAAGGCAACTGAATTTCGGCAACCGGGGCATCGAAGTCGGAATGCCGCGAAACTCACCGAGTCAAAGCGTTTCGCCGTTTGCGGAAGAAAGTATGATGTAGAACAAGTAGCAGAAGCATACATGCTCAAGAGGGATCACCCGAAATTCAAAGGCAACTGAATTTCGGCAACCGGGGCATCGAAGTCGGAATGCCGCGAAACTCACCGAGTCAAAGCGTTTCGCCGTTTGCGGAAGAAAGTATGATGTAGAACAAGTAGCAGAAGCATACATGCTCAAGAGGGATCACCCGAAATTCAAAGGCAACTGAATTTCGGCAACGGGGCATCGAAGTCGGAATGCCGCGAAACTCACCGAGTCAAAGCGTTTCGCCGTTTGCGGAAGAAAGTATGATGTAGAACAAGTAGCAGAAGCATACATGCTCAAGAGGGATCACCCGAAATTCAAAGGCAACTGAATTTCGGCAACCGGGGCATCGAAGTCGGAATGCCGCGAAACTCACCGAGTCAAAGCGTTTCGCCGTTTGCGGAAGAAAGTATGATGTAGAACAAGTAGCAGAAGCATACATGCTCAAGAGGGATCACCCGAAATTCAAAGGCAACTGAATTTCGGCAACCGGGGCATCGAAGTCGGAATGCCGCGAAACTCACCGAGTCAAAGCGTTTCGCCGTTTGCGGAAGAAAGTATGATGTAGAACAAGTAGCAGAAGCATACATGCTCAAGAGGGATCACCCGAAATTCAAAGGCAACTGAATTTCGGCAACCGGGGCATCGAAGTCGGAATGCCGCGAAACTCACCGAGTCAAAGCGTTTCGCCGTTTGCGGAAGAAAGTATGATGTAGAACAAGTAGCAGAAGCATACATGCTCAAGAGGGATCACCCGAAATTCAAAGGCAACTGAATTTCGGCAACCGGGGCATCGAAGTCGGAATGCCGCGAAACTCACCGAGTCAAAGCGTTTCGCCGTTTGCGGAAGAAAGTATGATGTAGAACAAGTAGCAGAAGCATACATGCTCAAGAGGGATCACCCGAAATTCAAAGGCAACTGAATTTCGGCAACCGGGGCATCGAAGTCGGAATGCCGCGAAACTCACCGAGTCAAAGCGTTTCGCCGTTTGCGGAAGAAAGTATGATGTAGAACAAGTAGCAGAAGCATACATGCTCAAGAGGGATCACCCGAAATTCAAAGGCAACTGAATTTCGGCAACCGGGGCATCGAAGTCGGAATGCCGCGAAACTCACCGAGTCAAAGCGTTTCGCCGTTTGCGGAAGAAAGTATGATGTAGAACAAGTAGCAGAAGCATACATGCTCAAGAGGGATCACCCGAAATTCAAAGGCAACTGAATTTCGGCAACCGGGGCATCGAAGTCGGAATGCCGCGAAACTCACCGAGTCAAAGCGTTTCGCCGTTTGCGGAAGAAAGTATGATGTAGAACAAGTAGCAGAAGCATACATGCTCAAGAGGGATCACCCGAAATTCAAAGGCAACTGAATTTCGGCAACCGGGGCATCGAAGTCGGAATGCCGCGAAACTCACCGAGTCAAAGCGTTTCGCCGTTTGCGGAAGAAAGTATGATGTAGAACAAGTAGCAGAAGCATACATGCTCAAGAGGGATCACCCGAAATTCAAAGGCAACTGAATTTCGGCAACCGGGGCATCGAAGTCGGAATGCCGCGAAACTCACCGAGTCAAAGCGTTTCGCCGTTTGCGGAAGAAAGTATGATGTAGAACAAGTAGCAGAAGCATACATGCTCAAGAGGGATCACCCGAAATTCAAAGGCAACTGAATTTCGGCAACCGGGGCATCGAAGTCGGAATGCCGCGAAACTCACCGAGTCAAAGCGTTTCGCCGTTTGCGGAAGAAAGTATGATGTAGAACAAGTAGCAGAAGCATACATGCTCAAGAGGGATCACCCGAAATTCAAAGGCAACTGAATTTCGGCAACCGGGGCATCGAAGTCGGAATGCCGCGAAACTCACCGAGTCAAAGCGTTTCGCCGTTTGCGGAAGAAAGTATGATGTAGAACAAGTAGCAGAAGCATACATGCTCAAGAGGGATCACCCGAAATTCAAAGGCAACTGAATTTCGGCAACCGGGGCATCGAAGTCGGAATGCCGCGAAACTCACCGAGTCAAAGCGTTTCGCCGTTTGCGGAAGAAAGTATGATGTAGAACAAGTAGCAGAAGCATACATGCTCAAGAGGGATCACCCGAAATTCAAAGGCAACTGAATTTCGGCAACCGGGGCATCGAAGTCGGAATGCCGCGAAACTCACCGAGTCAAAGCGTTTCGCCGTTTGCGGAAGAAAGTATGATGTAGAACAAGTAGCAGAAGCATACATGCTCAAGAGGGATCACCCGAAATTCAAAGGCAACTGAATTTCGGCAACCGGGGCATCGAAGTCGGAATGCCGCGAAACTCACCGAGTCAAAGCGTTTCGCCGTTTGCGGAAGAAAGTATGATGTAGAACAAGTAGCAGAAGCATACATGCTCAAGAGGGATCACCCGAAATTCAAAGGCAACTGAATTTCGGCAACGGGGCATCGAAGTCGGAATGCCGCGAAACTCACCGAGTCAAAGCGTTTCGCCGTTTGCGGAAGAAAGTATGATGTAGAACAAGTAGCAGAAGCATACATGCTCAAGAGGGATCACCCGAAATTCAAAGGCAACTGAATTTCGGCAACCGGGGCATCGAAGTCGGAATGCCGCGAAACTCACCGAGTCAAAGCGTTTCGCCGTTTGCGGAAGAAAGTATGATGTAGAACAAGTAGCAGAAGCATACATGCTCAAGAGGGATCACCCGAAATTCAAAGGCAACTGAATTTCGGCAACCGGGGCATCGAAGTCGGAATGCCGCGAAACTCACCGAGTCAAAGCGTTTCGCCGTTTGCGGAAGAAAGTATGATGTAGAACAAGTAGCAGAAGCATACATGCTCAAGAGGGATCACCCGAAATTCAAAGGCAACTGAATTTCGGCAACCGGGGCATCGAAGTCGGAATGCCGCGAAACTCACCGAGTCAAAGCGTTTCGCCGTTTGCGGAAGAAAGTATGATGTAGAACAAGTAGCAGAAGCATACATGCTCAAGAGGGATCACCCGAAATTCAAAGGCAACTGAATTTCGGCAACCGGGGCATCGAAGTCGGAATGCCGCGAAACTCACCGAGTCAAAGCGTTTCGCCGTTTGCGGAAGAAAGTCTGATGTAGAACAAGTAGCAGAAGCATACATGCTCAAGAGGGATCACCCGAAATTCAAAGGCAACTGAATTTCGGCAACCGGGGCATCGAAGTCGGAATGCCGCGAAACTCACCGAGTCAAAGCGTTTCGCCGTTTGCGGAAGAAAGTATGATGTAGAACAAGTAGCAGAAGCATACATGCTCAAGAGGGATCACCCGAAATTCAAAGGCAACTGAATTTCGGCAACCGGGGCATCGAAGTCGGAATGCCGCGAAACTCACCGAGTCAAAGCGTTTCGCCGTTTGCGGAAGAAAGTATGATGTAGAACAAGTAGCAGAAGCATACATGCTCAAGAGGGATCACCCGAAATTCAAAGGCAACTGAATTTCGGCAACCGGGGCATCGAAGTCGGAATGCCGCGAAACTCACCGAGTCAAAGCGTTTCGCCGTTTGCGGAAGAAAGTATGATGTAGAACAAGTAGCAGAAGCATACATGCTCAAGAGGGATCACCCGAAATTCAAAGGCAACTGAATTTCGGCAACCGGGGCATCGAAGTCGGAATGCCGCGAAACTCACCGAGTCAAAGCGTTTCGCCGTTTGCGGAAGAAAGTATGATGTAGAACAAGTAGCAGAAGCATACATGCTCAAGAGGGATCACCCGAAATTCAAAGGCAACTGAATTTCGGCAACCGGGGCATCGAAGTCGGAATGCCGCGAAACTCACCGAGTCAAAGCGTTTCGCCGTTTGCGGAAGAAAGTATGATGTAGAACAAGTAGCAGAAGCATACATGCTCAAGAGGGATCACCCGAAATTCAAAGGCAACTGAATTTCGGCAACCGGGGCATCGAAGTCGGAATGCCGCGAAACTCACCGAGTCAAAGCGTTTCGCCGTTTGCGGAAGAAAGTATGATGTAGAACAAGTAGCAGAAGCATACATGCTCAAGAGGGATCACCCGAAATTCAAAGGCAACTGAATTTCGGCAACCGGGGCATCGAAGTCGGAATGCCGCGAAACTCACCGAGTCAAAGCGTTTCGCCGTTTGCGGAAGAAAGTATGATGTAGAACAAGTAGCAGAAGCATACATGCTCAAGAGGGATCACCCGAAATTCAAAGGCAACTGAATTTCGGCAACCGGGGCATCGAAGTCGGAATGCCGCGAAACTCACCGAGTCAAAGCGTTTCGCCGTTTGCGGAAGAAAGTATGATGTAGAACAAGTAGCAGAAGCATACATGCTCAAGAGGGATCACCCGAAATTCAAAGGCAACTGAATTTCGGCAACCGGGGCATCGAAGTCGGAATGCCGCGAAACTCACCGAGTCAAAGCGTTTCGCCGTTTGCGGAAGAAAGTCTGATGTAGAACAAGTAGCAGAAGCATACATGCTCAAGAGGGATCACCCGAAATTCAAAGGCAACTGAATTTCGGCAACCGGGGCATCGAAGTCGGAATGCCGCGAAACTCACCGAGTCAAAGCGTTTCGCCGTTTGCGGAAGAAAGTCTGATGTAGAACAAGTAGCAGAAGCATACATGCTCAAGAGGGATCACCCGAAATTCAAAGGCAACTGAATTTCGGCAACCGGGGCATCGAAGTCGGAATGCCGCGAAACTCACCGAGTCAAAGCGTTTCGCCGTTTGCGGAAGAAAGTCTGATGTAGAACAAGTAGCAGAAGCATACATGCTCAAGAGGGATCACCCGAAATTCAAAGGCAACTGAATTTCGGCAACCGGGGCATCGAAGTCGGAATGCCGCGAAACTCACCGAGTCAAAGCGTTTCGCCGTTTGCGGAAGAAAGTCTGATGTAGAACAAGTAGCAGAAGCATACATGCTCAAGAGGGATCACCCGAAATTCAAAGGCAACTGAATTTCGGCAACCGGGGCATCGAAGTCGGAATGCCGCGAAACTCACCGAGTCAAAGCGTTTCGCCGTTTGCGGAAGAAAGTCTGATGTAGAACAAGTAGCAGAAGCATACATGCTCAAGAGGGATCACCCGAAATTCAAAGGCAACTGAATTTCGGCAACCGGGGCATCGAAGTCGGAATGCCGCGAAACTCACCGAGTCAAAGCGTTTCGCCGTTTGCGGAAGAAAGTATGATGTAGAACAAGTAGCAGAAGCATACATGCTCAAGAGGGATCACCCGAAATTCAAAGGCAACTGAATTTCGGCAACCGGGGCATCGAAGTCGGAATGCCGCGAAACTCACCGAGTCAAAGCGTTTCGCCGTTTGCGGAAGAAAGTATGATGTAGAACAAGTAGCAGAAGCATACATGCTCAAGAGGGATCACCCGAAATTCAAAGGCAACTGAATTTCGGCAACCGGGGCATCGAAGTCGGAATGCCGCGAAACTCACCGAGTCAAAGCGTTTCGCCGTTTGCGGAAGAAAGTCTGATGTAGAACAAGTAGCAGAAGCATACATGCTCAAGAGGGATCACCCGAAATTCAAAGGCAACTGAATTTCGGCAACCGGGGCATCGAAGTCGGAATGCCGCGAAACTCACCGAGTCAAAGCGTTTCGCCGTTTGCGGAAGAAAGTCTGATGTAGAACAAGTAGCAGAAGCATACATGCTCAAGAGGGATCACCCGAAATTCAAAGGCAACTGAATTTCGGCAACCGGGGCATCGAAGTCGGAATGCCGCGAAACTCACCGAGTCAAAGCGTTTCGCCGTTTGCGGAAGAAAGTCTGATGTAGAACAAGTAGCAGAAGCATACATGCTCAAGAGGGATCACCCGAAATTCAAAGGCAACTGAATTTCGGCAACCGGGGCATCGAAGTCGGAATGCCGCGAAACTCACCGAGTCAAAGCGTTTCGCCGTTTGCGGAAGAAAGTCTGATGTAGAACAAGTAGCAGAAGCATACATGCTCAAGAGGGATCACCCGAAATTCAAAGGCAACTGAATTTCGGCAACCGGGGCATCGAAGTCGGAATGCCGCGAAACTCACCGAGTCAAAGCGTTTCGCCGTTTGCGGAAGAAAGTCTGATGTAGAACAAGTAGCAGAAGCATACATGCTCAAGAGGGATCACCCGAAATTCAAAGGCAACTGAATTTCGGCAACCGGGGCATCGAAGTCGGAATGCCGCGAAACTCACCGAGTCAAAGCGTTTCGCCGTTTGCGGAAGAAAGTCTGATGTAGAACAAGTAGCAGAAGCATACATGCTCAAGAGGGATCACCCGAAATTCAAAGGCAACTGAATTTCGGCAACCGGGGCATCGAAGTCGGAATGCCGCGAAACTCACCGAGTCAAAGCGTTTCGCCGTTTGCGGAAGAAAGTCTGATGTAGAACAAGTAGCAGAAGCATACATGCTCAAGAGGGATCACCCGAAATTCAAAGGCAACTGAATTTCGGCAACCGGGGCATCGAAGTCGGAATGCCGCGAAACTCACCGAGTCAAAGCGTTTCGCCGTTTGCGGAAGAAAGTCTGATGTAGAACAAGTAGCAGAAGCATACATGCTCAAGAGGGATCACCCGAAATTCAAAGGCAACTGAATTTCGGCAACCGGGGCATCGAAGTCGGAATGCCGCGAAACTCACCGAGTCAAAGCGTTTCGCCGTTTGCGGAAGAAAGTCTGATGTAGAACAAGTAGCAGAAGCATACATGCTCAAGAGGGATCACCCGAAATTCAAAGGCAACTGAATTTCGGCAACCGGGGCATCGAAGTCGGAATGCCGCGAAACTCACCGAGTCAAAGCGTTTCGCCGTTTGCGGAAGAAAGTCTGATGTAGAACAAGTAGCAGAAGCATACATGCTCAAGAGGGATCACCCGAAATTCAAAGGCAACTGAATTTCGGCAACCGGGGCATCGAAGTCGGAATGCCGCGAAACTCACCGAGTCAAAGCGTTTCGCCGTTTGCGGAAGAAAGTATGATGTAGAACAAGTAGCAGAAGCATACATGCTCAAGAGGGATCACCCGAAATTCAAAGGCAACTGAATTTCGGCAACCGGGGCATCGAAGTCGGAATGCCGCGAAACTCACCGAGTCAAAGCGTTTCGCCGTTTGCGGAAGAAAGTATGATGTAGAACAAGTAGCAGAAGCATACATGCTCAAGAGGGATCACCCGAAATTCAAAGGCAACTGAATTTCGGCAACCGGGGCATCGAAGTCGGAATGCCGCGAAACTCACCGAGTCAAAGCGTTTCGCCGTTTGCGGAAGAAAGTCTGATGTAGAACAAGTAGCAGAAGCATACATGCTCAAGAGGGATCACCCGAAATTCAAAGGCAACTGAATTTCGGCAACCGGGGCATCGAAGTCGGAATGCCGCGAAACTCACCGAGTCAAAGCGTTTCGCCGTTTGCGGAAGAAAGTATGATGTAGAACAAGTAGCAGAAGCATACATGCTCAAGAGGGATCACCCGAAATTCAAAGGCAACTGAATTTCGGCAACCGGGGCATCGAAGTCGGAATGCCGCGAAACTCACCGAGTCAAAGCGTTTCGCCGTTTGCGGAAGAAAGTCTGATGTAGAACAAGTAGCAGAAGCATACATGCTCAAGAGGGATCACCCGAAATTCAAAGGCAACTGAATTTCGGCAACCGGGGCATCGAAGTCGGAATGCCGCGAAACTCACCGAGTCAAAGCGTTTCGCCGTTTGCGGAAGAAAGTATGATGTAGAACAAGTAGCAGAAGCATACATGCTCAAGAGGGATCACCCGAAATTCAAAGGCAACTGAATTTCGGCAACCGGGGCATCGAAGTCGGAATGCCGCGAAACTCACCGAGTCAAAGCGTTTCGCCGTTTGCGGAAGAAAGTCTGATGTAGAACAAGTAGCAGAAGCATACATGCTCAAGAGGGATCACCCGAAATTCAAAGGCAACTGAATTTCGGCAACCGGGGCATCGAAGTCGGAATGCCGCGAAACTCACCGAGTCAAAGCGTTTCGCCGTTTGCGGAAGAAAGTCTGATGTAGAACAAGTAGCAGAAGCATACATGCTCAAGAGGGATCACCCGAAATTCAAAGGCAACTGAATTTCGGCAACCGGGGCATCGAAGTCGGAATGCCGCGAAACTCACCGAGTCAAAGCGTTTCGCCGTTTGCGGAAGAAAGTCTGATGTAGAACAAGTAGCAGAAGCATACATGCTCAAGAGGGATCACCCGAAATTCAAAGGCAACTGAATTTCGGCAACCGGGGCATCGAAGTCGGAATGCCGCGAAACTCACCGAGTCAAAGCGTTTCGCCGTTTGCGGAAGAAAGTATGATGTAGAACAAGTAGCAGAAGCATACATGCTCAAGAGGGATCACCCGAAATTCAAAGGCAACTGAATTTCGGCAACCGGGGCATCGAAGTCGGAATGCCGCGAAACTCACCGAGTCAAAGCGTTTCGCCGTTTGCGGAAGAAAGTATGATGTAGAACAAGTAGCAGAAGCATACATGCTCAAGAGGGATCACCCGAAATTCAAAGGCAACTGAATTTCGGCAACCGGGGCATCGAAGTCGGAATGCCGCGAAACTCACCGAGTCAAAGCGTTTCGCCGTTTGCGGAAGAAAGTCTGATGTAGAACAAGTAGCAGAAGCATACATGCTCAAGAGGGATCACCCGAAATTCAAAGGCAACTGAATTTCGGCAACCGGGGCATCGAAGTCGGAATGCCGCGAAACTCACCGAGTCAAAGCGTTTCGCCGTTTGCGGAAGAAAGTCTGATGTAGAACAAGTAGCAGAAGCATACATGCTCAAGAGGGATCACCCGAAATTCAAAGGCAACTGAATTTCGGCAACCGGGGCATCGAAGTCGGAATGCCGCGAAACTCACCGAGTCAAAGCGTTTCGCCGTTTGCGGAAGAAAGTCTGATGTAGAACAAGTAGCAGAAGCATACATGCTCAAGAGGGATCACCCGAAATTCAAAGGCAACTGAATTTCGGCAACCGGGGCATCGAAGTCGGAATGCCGCGAAACTCACCGAGTCAAAGCGTTTCGCCGTTTGCGGAAGAAAGTCTGATGTAGAACAAGTAGCAGAAGCATACATGCTCAAGAGGGATCACCCGAAATTCAAAGGCAACTGAATTTCGGCAACCGGGGCATCGAAGTCGGAATGCCGCGAAACTCACCGAGTCAAAGCGTTTCGCCGTTTGCGGAAGAAAGTCTGATGTAGAACAAGTAGCAGAAGCATACATGCTCAAGAGGGATCACCCGAAATTCAAAGGCAACTGAATTTCGGCAACGGGGCATCGAAGTCGGAATGCCGCGAAACTCACCGAGTCAAAGCGTTTCGCCGTTTGCGGAAGAAAGTCTGATGTAGAACAAGTAGCAGAAGCATACATGCTCAAGAGGGATCACCCGAAATTCAAAGGCAACTGAATTTCGGCAACCGGGGCATCGAAGTCGGAATGCCGCGAAACTCACCGAGTCAAAGCGTTTCGCCGTTTGCGGAAGAAGTCTGATGTAGAACAAGTAGCAGAAGCATACATGCTCAAGAGGGATCACCCGAAATTCAAAGGCAACTGAATTTCGGCAACCGGGGCATCGAAGTCGGAATGCCGCGAAACTCACCGAGTCAAAGCGTTTCGCCGTTTGCGGAAGAAAGTCTGATGTAGAACAAGTAGCAGAAGCATACATGCTCAAGAGGGATCACCCGAAATTCAAAGGCAACTGAATTTCGGCAACCGGGGCATCGAAGTCGGAATGCCGCGAAACTCACCGAGTCAAAGCGTTTCGCCGTTTGCGGAAGAAAGTCTGATGTAGAACAAGTAGCAGAAGCATACATGCTCAAGAGGGATCACCCGAAATTCAAAGGCAACTGAATTTCGGCAACCGGGGCATCGAAGTCGGAATGCCGCGAAACTCACCGAGTCAAAGCGTTTCGCCGTTTGCGGAAGAAAGTCTGATGTAGAACAAGTAGCAGAAGCATACATGCTCAAGAGGGATCACCCGAAATTCAAAGGCAACTGAATTTCGGCAACCGGGGCATCGAAGTCGGAATGCCGCGAAACTCACCGAGTCAAAGCGTTTCGCCGTTTGCGGAAGAAGTCTGATGTAGAACAAGTAGCAGAAGCATACATGCTCAAGAGGGATCACCCGAAATTCAAAGGCAACTGAATTTCGGCAACCGGGGCATCGAAGTCGGAATGCCGCGAAACTCACCGAGTCAAAGCGTTTCGCCGTTTGCGGAAGAAAGTCTGATGTAGAACAAGTAGCAGAAGCATACATGCTCAAGAGGGATCACCCGAAATTCAAAGGCAACTGAATTTCGGCAACCGGGGCATCGAAGTCGGAATGCCGCGAAACTCACCGAGTCAAAGCGTTTCGCCGTTTGCGGAAGAAAGTCTGATGTAGAACAAGTAGCAGAAGCATACATGCTCAAGAGGGATCACCCGAAATTCAAAGGCAACTGAATTTCGGCAACCGGGGCATCGAAGTCGGAATGCCGCGAAACTCACCGAGTCAAAGCGTTTCGCCGTTTGCGGAAGAAAGTCTGATGTAGAACAAGTAGCAGAAGCATACATGCTCAAGAGGGATCACCCGAAATTCAAAGGCAACTGAATTTCGGCAACCGGGGCATCGAAGTCGGAATGCCGCGAAACTCACCGAGTCAAAGCGTTTCGCCGTTTGCGGAAGAAAGTCTGATGTAGAACAAGTAGCAGAAGCATACATGCTCAAGAGGGATCACCCGAAATTCAAAGGCAACTGAATTTCGGCAACCGGGGCATCGAAGTCGGAATGCCGCGAAACTCACCGAGTCAAAGCGTTTCGCCGTTTGCGGAAGAAAGTCTGATGTAGAACAAGTAGCAGAAGCATACATGCTCAAGAGGGATCACCCGAAATTCAAAGGCAACTGAATTTCGGCAACCGGGGCATCGAAGTCGGAATGCCGCGAAACTCACCGAGTCAAAGCGTTTCGCCGTTTGCGGAAGAAAGTATGATGTAGAACAAGTAGCAGAAGCATACATGCTCAAGAGGGATCACCCGAAATTCAAAGGCAACTGAATTTCGGCAACCGGGGCATCGAAGTCGGAATGCCGCGAAACTCACCGAGTCAAAGCGTTTCGCCGTTTGCGGAAGAAAGTATGATGTAGAACAAGTAGCAGAAGCATACATGCTCAAGAGGGATCACCCGAAATTCAAAGGCAACTGAATTTCGGCAACCGGGGCATCGAAGTCGGAATGCCGCGAAACTCACCGAGTCAAAGCGTTTCGCCGTTTGCGGAAGAAAGTCTGATGTAGAACAAGTAGCAGAAGCATACATGCTCAAGAGGGATCACCCGAAATTCAAAGGCAACTGAATTTCGGCAACCGGGGCATCGAAGTCGGAATGCCGCGAAACTCACCGAGTCAAAGCGTTTCGCCGTTTGCGGAAGAAAGTATGATGTAGAACAAGTAGCAGAAGCATACATGCTCAAGAGGGATCACCCGAAATTCAAAGGCAACTGAATTTCGGCAAACGGGGCATCGAAGTCGGAATGCCGCGAAACTCACCGAGTCAAAGCGTTTCGCCGTTTGCGGAAGAAAGTCTGATGTAGAACAAGTAGCAGAAGCATACATGCTCAAGAGGGATCACCCGAAATTCAAAGGCAACTGAATTTCGGCAACCGGGGCATCGAAGTCGGAATGCCGCGAAACTCACCGAGTCAAAGCGTTTCGCCGTTTGCGGAAGAAAGTCTGATGTAGAACAAGTAGCAGAAGCATACATGCTCAAGAGGGATCACCCGAAATTCAAAGGCAACTGAATTTCGGCAACCGGGGCATCGAAGTCGGAATGCCGCGAAACTCACCGAGTCAAAGCGTTTCGCCGTTTGCGGAAGAAGTATGATGTAGAACAAGTAGCAGAAGCATACATGCTCAAGAGGGATCACCCGAAATTCAAAGGCAACTGAATTTCGGCAACGGGGCATCGAAGTCGGAATGCCGCGAAACTCACCGAGTCAAAGCGTTTCGCCGTTTGCGGAAGAAAGTCTGATGTAGAACAAGTAGCAGAAGCATACATGCTCAAGAGGGATCACCCGAAATTCAAAGGCAACTGAATTTCGGCAACCGGGGCATCGAAGTCGGAATGCCGCGAAACTCACCGAGTCAAAGCGTTTCGCCGTTTGCGGAAGAAAGTCTGATGTAGAACAAGTAGCAGAAGCATACATGCTCAAGAGGGATCACCCGAAATTCAAAGGCAACTGAATTTCGGCAACCGGGGCATCGAAGTCGGAATGCCGCGAAACTCACCGAGTCAAAGCGTTTCGCCGTTTGCGGAAGAAAGTATGATGTAGAACAAGTAGCAGAAGCATACATGCTCAAGAGGGATCACCCGAAATTCAAAGGCAACTGAATTTCGGCAACCGGGGCATCGAAGTCGGAATGCCGCGAAACTCACCGAGTCAAAGCGTTTCGCCGTTTGCGGAAGAAAGTATGATGTAGAACAAGTAGCAGAAGCATACATGCTCAAGAGGGATCACCCGAAATTCAAAGGCAACTGAATTTCGGCAACCGGGGCATCGAAGTCGGAATGCCGCGAAACTCACCGAGTCAAAGCGTTTCGCCGTTTGCGGAAGAAAGTATGATGTAGAACAAGTAGCAGAAGCATACATGCTCAAGAGGGATCACCCGAAATTCAAAGGCAACTGAATTTCGGCAACCGGGGCATCGAAGTCGGAATGCCGCGAAACTCACCGAGTCAAAGCGTTTCGCCGTTTGCGGAAGAAAGTATGATGTAGAACAAGTAGCAGAAGCATACATGCTCAAGAGGGATCACCCGAAATTCAAAGGCAACTGAATTTCGGCAACCGGGGCATCGAAGTCGGAATGCCGCGAAACTCACCGAGTCAAAGCGTTTCGCCGTTTGCGGAAGAAAGTATGATGTAGAACAAGTAGCAGAAGCATACATGCTCAAGAGGGATCACCCGAAATTCAAAGGCAACTGAATTTCGGCAACCGGGCATCGAAGTCGGAATGCCGCGAAACTCACCGAGTCAAAGCGTTTCGCCGTTTGCGGAAGAAAGTATGATGTAGAACAAGTAGCAGAAGCATACATGCTCAAGAGGGATCACCCGAAATTCAAAGGCAACTGAATTTCGGCAACCGGGGCATCGAAGTCGGAATGCCGCGAAACTCACCGAGTCAAAGCGTTTCGCCGTTTGCGGAAGAAAGTATGATGTAGAACAAGTAGCAGAAGCATACATGCTCAAGAGGGATCACCCGAAATTCAAAGGCAACTGAATTTCGGCAACCGGGGCATCGAAGTCGGAATGCCGCGAAACTCACCGAGTCAAAGCGTTTCGCCGTTTGCGGAAGAAAGTATGATGTAGAACAAGTAGCAGAAGCATACATGCTCAAGAGGGATCACCCGAAATTCAAAGGCAACTGAATTTCGGCAACCGGGGCATCGAAGTCGGAATGCCGCGAAACTCACCGAGTCAAAGCGTTTCGCCGTTTGCGGAAGAAAGTATGATGTAGAACAAGTAGCAGAAGCATACATGCTCAAGAGGGATCACCCGAAATTCAAAGGCAACTGAATTTCGGCAACCGGGGCATCGAAGTCGGAATGCCGCGAAACTCACCGAGTCAAAGCGTTTCGCCGTTTGCGGAAGAAAGTATGATGTAGAACAAGTAGCAGAAGCATACATGCTCAAGAGGGATCACCCGAAATTCAAAGGCAACTGAATTTCGGCAACCGGGGCATCGAAGTCGGAATGCCGCGAAACTCACCGAGTCAAAGCGTTTCGCCGTTTGCGGAAGAAAGTCTGATGTAGAACAAGTAGCAGAAGCATACATGCTCAAGAGGGATCACCCGAAATTCAAAGGCAACTGAATTTCGGCAACCGGGGCATCGAAGTCGGAATGCCGCGAAACTCACCGAGTCAAAGCGTTTCGCCGTTTGCGGAAGAAGTATGATGTAGAACAAGTAGCAGAAGCATACATGCTCAAGAGGGATCACCCGAAATTCAAAGGCAACTGAATTTCGGCAACCGGGGCATCGAAGTCGGAATGCCGCGAAACTCACCGAGTCAAAGCGTTTCGCCGTTTGCGGAAGAAAGTATGATGTAGAACAAGTAGCAGAAGCATACATGCTCAAGAGGGATCACCCGAAATTCAAAGGCAACTGAATTTCGGCAACCGGGGCATCGAAGTCGGAATGCCGCGAAACTCACCGAGTCAAAGCGTTTCGCCGTTTGCGGAAGAAAGTATGATGTAGAACAAGTAGCAGAAGCATACATGCTCAAGAGGGATCACCCGAAATTCAAAGGCAACTGAATTTCGGCAACCGGGGCATCGAAGTCGGAATGCCGCGAAACTCACCGAGTCAAAGCGTTTCGCCGTTTGCGGAAGAAAGTATGATGTAGAACAAGTAGCAGAAGCATACATGCTCAAGAGGGATCACCCGAAATTCAAAGGCAACTGAATTTCGGCAACCGGGGCATCGAAGTCGGAATGCCGCGAAACTCACCGAGTCAAAGCGTTTCGCCGTTTGCGGAAGAAAGTATGATGTAGAACAAGTAGCAGAAGCATACATGCTCAAGAGGGATCACCCGAAATTCAAAGGCAACTGAATTTCGGCAACCGGGGCATCGAAGTCGGAATGCCGCGAAACTCACCGAGTCAAAGCGTTTCGCCGTTTGCGGAAGAAAGTATGATGTAGAACAAGTAGCAGAAGCATACATGCTCAAGAGGGATCACCCGAAATTCAAAGGCAACTGAATTTCGGCAACCGGGCATCGAAGTCGGAATGCCGCGAAACTCACCGAGTCAAAGCGTTTCGCCGTTTGCGGAAGAAAGTATGATGTAGAACAAGTAGCAGAAGCATACATGCTCAAGAGGGATCACCCGAAATTCAAAGGCAACTGAATTTCGGCAACCGGGCATCGAAGTCGGAATGCCGCGAAACTCACCGAGTCAAAGCGTTTCGCCGTTTGCGGAAGAAAGTATGATGTAGAACAAGTAGCAGAAGCATACATGCTCAAGAGGGATCACCCGAAATTCAAAGGCAACTGAATTTCGGCAACCGGGGCATCGAAGTCGGAATGCCGCGAAACTCACCGAGTCAAAGCGTTTCGCGTTTGCGGAAGAAGTATGATGTAGAACAAGTAGCAGAAGCATACATGCTCAAGAGGGATCACCCGAAATTCAAAGGCAACTGAATTTCGGCAACCGGGCATCGAAGTCGGAATGCCGCGAAACTCACCGAGTCAAAGCGTTTCGCCGTTTGCGGAAGAAGTATGATGTAGAACAAGTAGCAGAAGCATACATGCTCAAGAGGGATCACCCGAAATTCAAAGGCAACTGAATTTCGGCAACCGGGGCATCGAAGTCGGAATGCCGCGAAACTCACCGAGTCAAAGCGTTTCGCCGTTTGCGGAAGAAAGTATGATGTAGAACAAGTAGCAGAAGCATACATGCTCAAGAGGGATCACCCGAAATTCAAAGGCAACTGAATTTCGGCAACCGGGGCATCGAAGTCGGAATGCCGCGAAACTCACCGAGTCAAAGCGTTTCGCCGTTTGCGGAAGAAAGTATGATGTAGAACAAGTAGCAGAAGCATACATGCTCAAGAGGGATCACCCGAAATTCAAAGGCAACTGAATTTCGGCAACCGGGGCATCGAAGTCGGAATGCCGCGAAACTCACCGAGTCAAAGCGTTTCGCCGTTTGCGGAAGAAGTATGATGTAGAACAAGTAGCAGAAGCATACATGCTCAAGAGGGATCACCCGAAATTCAAAGGCAACTGAATTTCGGCAACGGGGCATCGAAGTCGGAATGCCGCGAAACTCACCGAGTCAAAGCGTTTCGCCGTTTGCGAAGAAAGTATGATGTAGAACAAGTAGCAGAAGCATACATGCTCAAGAGGGATCACCCGAAATTCAAAGGCAACTGAATTTCGGCAACCGGGGCATCGAAGTCGGAATGCCGCGAAACTCACCGAGTCAAAGCGTTTCGCCGTTTGCGGAAGAAGTATGATGTAGAACAAGTAGCAGAAGCATACATGCTCAAGAGGGATCACCCGAAATTCAAAGGCAACTGAATTTCGGCAACCGGGGCATCGAAGTCGGAATGCCGCGAAACTCACCGAGTCAAAGCGTTTCGCCGTTTTCGGAAAAGTATGATGTAGAACAAGTAGCAGAAGCATACATGCTCAAGAGGGATCACCGAAATTCAAAGGCAACTGAATTTCGGCAACGGGGCATCGAAGTCGGAATCGCGAAACTCACCGAGTCAAAGCTTTTCGCGTTTGCGGAAGAAAGTATGATGTAGAACAAGTAGCAGAAGCATACATGCTCAAGAGGGATCACCCGAAATTCAAAGGCAACTGAATTTCGGCAACCGGGGCATCGAAGTCGGAATGCCGCGAAACTCACCGAGTCAAAAGCGTTTGCGTTTGCGGAAGAAAGTCTGATGTAGAACAAGTAGCAGAAGCATACATGCTCAAGAGGGATCACCCGAAATTCAAAGGCAACTGAATTTCGGCAACGGGGCATCGAAGTCGGAATGCCGCGAAACTCACCGAGTCAAAGCGTTTCGCCGTTGCGGAAGAAAGTATGATGTAGAACAAGTAGCAGAAGATACATGCTCAAGAGGGATCACCCGAAATTCAAGGCAACTGAATTTCGGCAACCGGGGCATCGAATCGGAATGCCGCGAAACTCACGAGTAAAGAGGTTTCGACGTTTTCGGAAGAGTATGATGTAGAACATCGTAGCAGA
>CM055362.1:21771407-21835038 GCA_029228515.1 Populus alba x Populus x berolinensis | reverse complement strand
GCCGAAACTCACCGAGTCAAAGCGTTTCGCCGTTTGCGGAAGAAAGTAGGATGTAGAACAAGTAGCAGAAGCATACATGCTCAAGAGGGATCACCCGAAATTCAAAGGCAACTGAATTTCGGCAACCGGGCATCGAAGTCGGAATGCCTCGAAACTCACCGAGTCAAAGCGTTTCGCCGTTTGCGAAGAAGGTATGATGTAGAACAAGTAGCAGAAGCATACATGCTCAAGAGGGATCACCCGAAATTCAAAGGCAACTGAATTTCGGCAACCGGGCATCGAAGTCGGAATGCCGCGAAACTCACCGAGTCAAAGCGTTTCGCCGTTTGCGGAAGAAAGTATGATGTAGAACAAGTAGCAGAAGCATACATGCTCAAGAGGGATCACCCGAAATTCAAAGGCAACTGAATTTCGGCAACCGGGCATCGAAGTCGGAATGCCGCGAAACTCACCGAGTCAAAGCGTTTCGCCGTTTGCGGAAGAAGGTATGATGTAGAACAAGTAGCAGAAGCATACATGCTCAAGAGGGATCACCCGAAATTCAAAGGCAACTGAATTTCGGCAACCGGGGCATCGAAGTCGGAATGCCGCGAAACTCACCGAGTCAAAGCGTTTCGCCGTTTGCGGAAGAAAGTATGAAGAACAAGTAGCAGAAGCATACATGCTCAAGAGGGATCACCCGAAATTCAAAGGCAACTGAATTTCGGCAACCGGGGCATCGAAGTCGGAATGCCGCGAAACTCACCGAGTCAAAGCGTTTCGCCGTTTGCGAAGAAAGTATGATGTAGAACAAGTAGCAGAAGCATACATGCTCAAGAGGGATCACACCGAAATTCAAAGGCAACTGAATTTCGGCAACCGGGGCATCGAAGTCGGAATGCCGCGAAACTCACCGAGTCAAAGCGTTTCGCCGTTTGCGAAGAAGTATGATGTAGAACAAGTAGCAGAAGCATACATGCTCAAGAGGGATCACCCGAAATTCAAAGGCAACTGAATTTCGCCAACAGGGGCATCGTAGTCGGAATGCCGCGAAACTCACCGAGTCAAAGCGTTTCGCCGTTTGCGGTAGAAATTCTGGTGTAGAACAAGTAGCAGAAGCATACATGCTCAAGAGGGATCACCCGAAATTCAAAGGCAACTGAATTTCGGCAACCGGGGCATCGAAGTCGGAATGCCGCGAAACTCACCGAGTCAAAGCGTTTCGTCGTTTGCGGAAGAAAGTCTGATGTAGAACAAGTAGCAGAAGCAGACATGCTCAAGAGGAATCACCCGAAATTCAAAGGCAGCTGAATTTCGGCAACCGGGGCGTCGAAGACGGAATGCCGCGAGACTCACCGAGTCAAAGCGTTTCGCCGTTTGCGGAAGAAAGTTAGATGTAGAACAAGTAGCAGAAGCATACATGCTCAAGAGGGATCACCCGAAATTCAAAAGCAACTGAATTTCGGCAACAGGGGCATCGAAGACGGAATGCCGCGAAACTCACCGAGTCAAAGCGTTTCGCCGTTTGCGGAAGAAGTATGATGTAGAACAAGTAGCAGAAGCATACATGCTCAAGAGGGATCACCCGAAATTCAAAGGCAACTGAATTTCGGCAACCGGGGCATCGAAGTCGGAATGCCGCGAAACTCACCGAGTCAAAGCGTTTCGCCGTTTGCGGAAGAAGTGATGTAGAACAAGTAGCAGAAGCATACATGCTCAAGAGGGATCACCCGAAATTCAAAGGCAACTGAATTTCGGCAACCGGGGCATCGAAGTCGGAATGCCGCGAAACTCACCGAGTCAAAGCGTTTCGCCGTTTGCGGAAGAAGGTATGATGTAGAACAAGTAGCAGAAGCATACATGCTCAAGAGGGATCACCCGAAATTCAAAGGCAACTGAATTTCGGCAACCGGGGCATCGAAGTCGGAATGCCGCGAAACTCACCGAGTCAAAGCGTTTCGCCGTTTGCGGAAGAAGTATGATGTAGAACAAGTAGCAGAAGCATACATGCTCAAGAGGGATCACCCGAAATTCAAAGGCAACTGAATTTCGGCAACCGGGCATCGAAGTCGGAATGCCGCGAAACTCACCGAGTCAAAGCGTTTCGCCGTTTGCGGAAGAAGTATGATGTAGAACAAGTAGCAGAAGCATACATGCTCAAGAGGGATCACCCGAAATTCAAAGGCAACTGAATTTCGGCAACCGGGGCATCGAAGTCGGAATGCCGCGAAACTCACCGAGTCAAAGCGTTTCGCCGTTTGCGGAAGAAGTATGATGTAGAACAAGTAGCAGAAGCATACATGCTCAAGAGGGATCACCCGAAATTCAAAGGCAACTGAATTTCGGCAACCGGGGCATCGAAGTCGGAATGCCGCGAAACTCACCGAGTCAAAGCGTTTCGCCGTTTGCGGAAGAAAGTATGATGTAGAACAAGTAGCAGAAGCATACATGCTCAAGAGGGATCACCCGAAATTCAAAGGCAACTGAATTTCGGCAACCGGGCATCGAAGTCGGAATGCCGCGAAACTCACCGAGTCAAAGCGTTTCGCCGTTTGCGGAAGAAAGTATGATGTAGAACAAGTAGCAGAAGCATACATGCTCAAGAGGGATCACCCGAAATTCAAAGGCAACTGAATTTCGGCAACCGGGGCATCGAAGTCGGAATGCCGCGAAACTCACCGAGTCAAAGCGTTTCGCCGTTTGCGGAAGAAAGTATGATGTAGAACAAGTAGCAGAAGCATACATGCTCAAGAGGGATCACCCGAAATTCAAAGGCAACTGAATTTCGGCAACCGGGGCATCGAAGTCGGAATGCCGCGAAACTCACCGAGTCAAAGCGTTTCGCCGTTTGCGGAAGAAGTATGATGTAGAACAAGTAGCAGAAGCATACATGCTCAAGAGGGATCACCCGAAATTCAAAGGCAACTGAATTTCGGCAACCGGGCATCGAAGTCGGAATGCCGCGAAACTCACCGAGTCAAAGCGTTTCGCCGTTTGCGGAAGAAAGTATGATGTAGAACAAGTAGCAGAAGCATACATGCTCAAGAGGGATCACCCGAAATTCAAAGGCAACTGAATTTCGGCAACCGGGGCATCGAAGTCGGAATGCCGCGAAACTCACCGAGTCAAAGCGTTTCGCCGTTTGCGGAAGAAAGTATGATGTAGAACAAGTAGCAGAAGCATACATGCTCAAGAGGGATCACCCGAAATTCAAAGGCAACTGAATTTCGGCAACCGGGGCATCGAAGTCGGAATGCCGCGAAACTCACCGAGTCAAAGCGTTTCGCCGTTTGCGGAAGAAAGTATGATGTAGAACAAGTAGCAGAAGCATACATGCTCAAGAGGGATCACCCGAAATTCAAAGGCAACTGAATTTCGGCAACCGGGGCATCGAAGTCGGAATGCCGCGAAACTCACCGAGTCAAAGCGTTTCGCCGTTTGCGGAAGAAAGTATGATGTAGAACAAGTAGCAGAAGCATACATGCTCAAGAGGGATCACCCGAAATTCAAAGGCAACTGAATTTCGGCAACCGGGGCATCGAAGTCGGAATGCCGCGAAACTCACCGAGTCAAAGCGTTTCGCCGTTTGCGGAAGAAAGTATGATGTAGAACAAGTAGCAGAAGCATACATGCTCAAGAGGGATCACCCGAAATTCAAAGGCAACTGAATTTCGGCAACCGGGGCATCGAAGTCGGAATGCCGCGAAACTCACCGAGTCAAAGCGTTTCGCCGTTTGCGGAAGAAAGTATGATGTAGAACAAGTAGCAGAAGCATACATGCTCAAGAGGGATCACCCGAAATTCAAAGGCAACTGAATTTCGGCAACCGGGCATCGAAGTCGGAATGCCGCGAAACTCACCGAGTCAAAGCGTTTCGCCGTTTGCGGAAGAAAGTATGATGTAGAACAAGTAGCAGAAGCATACATGCTCAAGAGGGATCACCCGAAATTCAAAGGCAACTGAATTTCGGCAACCGGGGCATCGAAGTCGGAATGCCGCGAAACTCACCGAGTCAAAGCGTTTCGCCGTTTGCGGAAGAAAGTATGATGTAGAACAAGTAGCAGAAGCATACATGCTCAAGAGGGATCACCCGAAATTCAAAGGCAACTGAATTTCGGCAACCGGGGCATCGAAGTCGGAATGCCGCGAAACTCACCGAGTCAAAGCGTTTCGCCGTTTGCGGAAGAAGGTATGATGTAGAACAAGTAGCAGAAGCATACATGCTCAAGAGGGATCACCCGAAATTCAAAGGCAACTGAATTTCGGCAACCGGGGCATCGAAGTCGGAATGCCGCGAAACTCACCGAGTCAAAGCGTTTCGCCGTTTGCGGAAGAAAGTATGATGTAGAACAAGTAGCAGAAGCATACATGCTCAAGAGGGATCACCCGAAATTCAAAGGCAACTGAATTTCGGCAACCGGGGCATCGAAGTCGGAATGCCGCGAAACTCACCGAGTCAAAGCGTTTCGCCGTTTGCGGAAGAAAGTATGATGTAGAACAAGTAGCAGAAGCATACATGCTCAAGAGGGATCACCCGAAATTCAAAGGCAACTGAATTTCGGCAACCGGGCATCGAAGTCGGAATGCCGCGAAACTCACCGAGTCAAAGCGTTTCGCCGTTTGCGGAAGAAAGTATGATGTAGAACAAGTAGCAGAAGCATACATGCTCAAGAGGGATCACCCGAAATTCAAAGGCAACTGAATTTCGGCAACCGGGGCATCGAAGTCGGAATGCCGCGAAACTCACCGAGTCAAAGCGTTTCGCCGTTTGCGGAAGAAGATGATGTAGAACAAGTAGCAGAAGCATACATGCTCAAGAGGGATCACCCGAAATTCAAAGGCAACTGAATTTCGGCAACCGGGGCATCGAAGTCGGAATGCCGCGAAACTCACCGAGTCAAAGCGTTTCGCCGTTTGCGGAAGAAAGTATGATGTAGAACAAGTAGCAGAAGCATACATGCTCAAGAGGGATCACCCGAAATTCAAAGGCAACTGAATTTCGGCAACCGGGGCATCGAAGTCGGAATGCCGCGAAACTCACCGAGTCAAAGCGTTTCGCCGTTTGCGGAAGAAGTATGATGTAGAACAAGTAGCAGAAGCATACATGCTCAAGAGGGATCACCCGAAATTCAAAGGCAACTGAATTTCGGCAACCGGGCATCGAAGTCGGAATGCCGCGAAACTCACCGAGTCAAAGCGTTTCGCCGTTTGCGGAAGAAAGTATGATGTAGAACAAGTAGCAGAAGCATACATGCTCAAGAGGGATCACCCGAAATTCAAAGGCAACTGAATTTCGGCAACCGGGGCATCGAAGTCGGAATGCCGCGAAACTCACCGAGTCAAAGCGTTTCGCCGTTTGCGGAAGAAAGTATGATGTAGAACAAGTAGCAGAAGCATACATGCTCAAGAGGGATCACCCGAAATTCAAAGGCAACTGAATTTCGGCAACCGGGGCATCGAAGTCGGAATGCCGCGAAACTCACCGAGTCAAAGCGTTTCGCCGTTTGCGGAAGAAAGTATGATGTAGAACAAGTAGCAGAAGCATACATGCTCAAGAGGGATCACCCGAAATTCAAAGGCAACTGAATTTCGGCAACCGGGGCATCGAAGTCGGAATGCCGCGAAACTCACCGAGTCAAAGCGTTTCGCCGTTTGCGGAAGAAAGTATGATGTAGAACAAGTAGCAGAAGCATACATGCTCAAGAGGGATCACCCGAAATTCAAAGGCAACTGAATTTCGGCAACCGGGGCATCGAAGTCGGAATGCCGCGAAACTCACCGAGTCAAAGCGTTTCGCCGTTTGCGGAAGAAAGTATGATGTAGAACAAGTAGCAGAAGCATACATGCTCAAGAGGGATCACCCGAAATTCAAAGGCAACTGAATTTCGGCAACGGGGCATCGAAGTCGGAATGCCGCGAAACTCACCGAGTCAAAGCGTTTCGCCGTTTGCGGAAGAAGTATGATGTAGAACAAGTAGCAGAAGCATACATGCTCAAGAGGGATCACCCGAAATTCAAAGGCAACTGAATTTCGGCAACCGGGGCATCGAAGTCGGAATGCCGCGAAACTCACCGAGTCAAAGCGTTTCGCCGTTTGCGGAAGAAAGTATGATGTAGAACAAGTAGCAGAAGCATACATGCTCAAGAGGGATCACCCGAAATTCAAAGGCAACTGAATTTCGGCAACCGGGGCATCGAAGTCGGAATGCCGCGAAACTCACCGAGTCAAAGCGTTTCGCCGTTTGCGGAAGAAGTATGATGTAGAACAAGTAGCAGAAGCATACATGCTCAAGAGGGATCACCCGAAATTCAAAGGCAACTGAATTTCGGCAACCGGGGCATCGAAGTCGGAATGCCGCGAAACTCACCGAGTCAAAGCGTTTCGCCGTTTGCGGAAGAAAGTCTGATGTAGAACAAGTAGCAGAAGCATACATGCTCAAGAGGGATCACCCGAAATTCAAAGGCAACTGAATTTCGGCAACCGGGGCATCGAAGTCGGAATGCCGCGAAACTCACCGAGTCAAAGCGTTTCGCCGTTTGCGGAAGAAAGTATGATGTAGAACAAGTAGCAGAAGCATACATGCTCAAGAGGGATCACCCGAAATTCAAAGGCAACTGAATTTCGGCAACCGGGGCATCGAAGTCGGAATGCCGCGAAACTCACCGAGTCAAAGCGTTTCGCCGTTTGCGGAAGAAAGTATGATGTAGAACAAGTAGCAGAAGCATACATGCTCAAGAGGGATCACCCGAAATTCAAAGGCAACTGAATTTCGGCAACCGGGGCATCGAAGTCGGAATGCCGCGAAACTCACCGAGTCAAAGCGTTTCGCCGTTTGCGGAAGAAAGTATGATGTAGAACAAGTAGCAGAAGCATACATGCTCAAGAGGGATCACCCGAAATTCAAAGGCAACTGAATTTCGGCAACCGGGGCATCGAAGTCGGAATGCCGCGAAACTCACCGAGTCAAAGCGTTTCGCCGTTTGCGGAAGAAAGTCTGATGTAGAACAAGTAGCAGAAGCATACATGCTCAAGAGGGATCACCCGAAATTCAAAGGCAACTGAATTTCGGCAACCGGGGCATCGAAGTCGGAATGCCGCGAAACTCACCGAGTCAAAGCGTTTCGCCGTTTGCGGAAGAAGTATGATGTAGAACAAGTAGCAGAAGCATACATGCTCAAGAGGGATCACCCGAAATTCAAAGGCAACTGAATTTCGGCAACCGGGCATCGAAGTCGGAATGCCGCGAAACTCACCGAGTCAAAGCGTTTCGCCGTTTGCGGAAGAAGTATGATGTAGAACAAGTAGCAGAAGCATACATGCTCAAGAGGGATCACCCGAAATTCAAAGGCAACTGAATTTCGGCAACCGGGGCATCGAAGTCGGAATGCCGCGAAACTCACCGAGTCAAAGCGTTTCGCCGTTTGCGGAAGAAAGTATGATGTAGAACAAGTAGCAGAAGCATACATGCTCAAGAGGGATCACCCGAAATTCAAAGGCAACTGAATTTCGGCAACCGGGGCATCGAAGTCGGAATGCCGCGAAACTCACCGAGTCAAAGCGTTTCGCCGTTTGCGGAAGAAAGTATGATGTAGAACAAGTAGCAGAAGCATACATGCTCAAGAGGGATCACCCGAAATTCAAAGGCAACTGAATTTCGGCAACCGGGGCATCGAAGTCGGAATGCCGCGAAACTCACCGAGTCAAAGCGTTTCGCCGTTTGCGGAAGAAAGTATGATGTAGAACAAGTAGCAGAAGCATACATGCTCAAGAGGGATCACCCGAAATTCAAAGGCAACTGAATTTCGGCAACCGGGGCATCGAAGTCGGAATGCCGCGAAACTCACCGAGTCAAAGCGTTTCGCCGTTTGCGGAAGAAAGTATGATGTAGAACAAGTAGCAGAAGCATACATGCTCAAGAGGGATCACCCGAAATTCAAAGGCAACTGAATTTCGGCAACCGGGCATCGAAGTCGGAATGCCGCGAAACTCACCGAGTCAAAGCGTTTCGCCGTTTGCGGAAGAAAGTCTGATGTAGAACAAGTAGCAGAAGCATACATGCTCAAGAGGGATCACCCGAAATTCAAAGGCAACTGAATTTCGGCAACCGGGGCATCGAAGTCGGAATGCCGCGAAACTCACCGAGTCAAAGCGTTTCGCCGTTTGCGGAAGAAGTATGATGTAGAACAAGTAGCAGAAGCATACATGCTCAAGAGGGATCACCCGAAATTCAAAGGCAACTGAATTTCGGCAACCGGGGCATCGAAGTCGGAATGCCGCGAAACTCACCGAGTCAAAGCGTTTCGCCGTTTGCGGAAGAAAGTATGATGTAGAACAAGTAGCAGAAGCATACATGCTCAAGAGGGATCACCCGAAATTCAAAGGCAACTGAATTTCGGCAACCGGGGCATCGAAGTCGGAATGCCGCGAAACTCACCGAGTCAAAGCGTTTCGCCGTTTGCGGAAGAAAGTATGATGTAGAACAAGTAGCAGAAGCATACATGCTCAAGAGGGATCACCCGAAATTCAAAGGCAACTGAATTTCGGCAACCGGGGCATCGAAGTCGGAATGCCGCGAAACTCACCGAGTCAAAGCGTTTCGCCGTTTGCGGAAGAAAGTATGATGTAGAACAAGTAGCAGAAGCATACATGCTCAAGAGGGATCACCCGAAATTCAAAGGCAACTGAATTTCGGCAACCGGGCATCGAAGTCGGAATGCCGCGAAACTCACCGAGTCAAAGCGTTTCGCCGTTTGCGGAAGAAGTATGATGTAGAACAAGTAGCAGAAGCATACATGCTCAAGAGGGATCACCCGAAATTCAAAGGCAACTGAATTTCGGCAACCGGGGCATCGAAGTCGGAATGCCGCGAAACTCACCGAGTCAAAGCGTTTCGCCGTTTGCGGAAGAAAGTATGATGTAGAACAAGTAGCAGAAGCATACATGCTCAAGAGGGATCACCCGAAATTCAAAGGCAACTGAATTTCGGCAACCGGGGCATCGAAGTCGGAATGCCGCGAAACTCACCGAGTCAAAGCGTTTCGCCGTTTGCGGAAGAAGTATGATGTAGAACAAGTAGCAGAAGCATACATGCTCAAGAGGGATCACCCGAAATTCAAAGGCAACTGAATTTCGGCAACCGGGGCATCGAAGTCGGAATGCCGCGAAACTCACCGAGTCAAAGCGTTTCGCCGTTTGCGGAAGAAAGTATGATGTAGAACAAGTAGCAGAAGCATACATGCTCAAGAGGGATCACCCGAAATTCAAAGGCAACTGAATTTCGGCAACCGGGGCATCGAAGTCGGAATGCCGCGAAACTCACCGAGTCAAAGCGTTTCGCCGTTTGCGGAAGAAAGTATGATGTAGAACAAGTAGCAGAAGCATACATGCTCAAGAGGGATCACCCGAAATTCAAAGGCAACTGAATTTCGGCAACCGGGGCATCGAAGTCGGAATGCCGCGAAACTCACCGAGTCAAAGCGTTTCGCCGTTTGCGGAAGAAAGTATGATGTAGAACAAGTAGCAGAAGCATACATGCTCAAGAGGGATCACCCGAAATTCAAAGGCAACTGAATTTCGGCAACCGGGGCATCGAAGTCGGAATGCCGCGAAACTCACCGAGTCAAAGCGTTTCGCCGTTTGCGGAAGAAAGTATGATGTAGAACAAGTAGCAGAAGCATACATGCTCAAGAGGGATCACCCGAAATTCAAAGGCAACTGAATTTCGGCAACCGGGGCATCGAAGTCGGAATGCCGCGAAACTCACCGAGTCAAAGCGTTTCGCCGTTTGCGGAAGAAGTATGATGTAGAACAAGTAGCAGAAGCATACATGCTCAAGAGGGATCACCCGAAATTCAAAGGCAACTGAATTTCGGCAACCGGGCATCGAAGTCGGAATGCCGCGAAACTCACCGAGTCAAAGCGTTTCGCCGTTTGCGGAAGAAAGTATGATGTAGAACAAGTAGCAGAAGCATACATGCTCAAGAGGGATCACCCGAAATTCAAAGGCAACTGAATTTCGGCAACCGGGCATCGAAGTCGGAATGCCGCGAAACTCACCGAGTCAAAGCGTTTCGCCGTTTGCGGAAGAAAGTATGATGTAGAACAAGTAGCAGAAGCATACATGCTCAAGAGGGATCACCCGAAATTCAAAGGCAACTGAATTTCGGCAACCGGGGCATCGAAGTCGGAATGCCGCGAAACTCACCGAGTCAAAGCGTTTCGCCGTTTGCGGAAGAAAGTATGATGTAGAACAAGTAGCAGAAGCATACATGCTCAAGAGGGATCACCCGAAATTCAAAGGCAACTGAATTTCGGCAACCGGGGCATCGAAGTCGGAATGCCGCGAAACTCACCGAGTCAAAGCGTTTCGCCGTTTGCGGAAGAAGTATGATGTAGAACAAGTAGCAGAAGCATACATGCTCAAGAGGGATCACCCGAAATTCAAAGGCAACTGAATTTCGGCAACCGGGGCATCGAAGTCGGAATGCCGCGAAACTCACCGAGTCAAAGCGTTTCGCCGTTTGCGGAAGAAAGTATGATGTAGAACAAGTAGCAGAAGCATACATGCTCAAGAGGGATCACCCGAAATTCAAAGGCAACTGAATTTCGGCAACCGGGGCATCGAAGTCGGAATGCCGCGAAACTCACCGAGTCAAAGCGTTTCGCCGTTTGCGGAAGAAAGTATGATGTAGAACAAGTAGCAGAAGCATACATGCTCAAGAGGGATCACCCGAAATTCAAAGGCAACTGAATTTCGGCAACCGGGGCATCGAAGTCGGAATGCCGCGAAACTCACCGAGTCAAAGCGTTTCGCCGTTTGCGGAAGAAAGTATGATGTAGAACAAGTAGCAGAAGCATACATGCTCAAGAGGGATCACCCGAAATTCAAAGGCAACTGAATTTCGGCAACCGGGGCATCGAAGTCGGAATGCCGCGAAACTCACCGAGTCAAAGCGTTTCGCCGTTTGCGGAAGAAAGTATGATGTAGAACAAGTAGCAGAAGCATACATGCTCAAGAGGGATCACCCGAAATTCAAAGGCAACTGAATTTCGGCAACCGGGGCATCGAAGTCGGAATGCCGCGAAACTCACCGAGTCAAAGCGTTTCGCCGTTTGCGGAAGAAGTATGATGTAGAACAAGTAGCAGAAGCATACATGCTCAAGAGGGATCACCCGAAATTCAAAGGCAACTGAATTTCGGCAACCGGGCATCGAAGTCGGAATGCCGCGAAACTCACCGAGTCAAAGCGTTTCGCCGTTTGCGGAAGAAAGTATGATGTAGAACAAGTAGCAGAAGCATACATGCTCAAGAGGGATCACCCGAAATTCAAAGGCAACTGAATTTCGGCAACCGGGGCATCGAAGTCGGAATGCCGCGAAACTCACCGAGTCAAAGCGTTTCGCCGTTTGCGGAAGAAAGTATGATGTAGAACAAGTAGCAGAAGCATACATGCTCAAGAGGGATCACCCGAAATTCAAAGGCAACTGAATTTCGGCAACCGGGGCATCGAAGTCGGAATGCCGCGAAACTCACCGAGTCAAAGCGTTTCGCCGTTTGCGGAAGAAAGTATGATGTAGAACAAGTAGCAGAAGCATACATGCTCAAGAGGGATCACCCGAAATTCAAAGGCAACTGAATTTCGGCAACCGGGCATCGAAGTCGGAATGCCGCGAAACTCACCGAGTCAAAGCGTTTCGCCGTTTGCGGAAGAAAGTATGATGTAGAACAAGTAGCAGAAGCATACATGCTCAAGAGGGATCACCCGAAATTCAAAGGCAACTGAATTTCGGCAACCGGGCATCGAAGTCGGAATGCCGCGAAACTCACCGAGTCAAAGCGTTTCGCCGTTTGCGGAAGAAAGTATGATGTAGAACAAGTAGCAGAAGCATACATGCTCAAGAGGGATCACCCGAAATTCAAAGGCAACTGAATTTCGGCAACCGGGGCATCGAAGTCGGAATGCCGCGAAACTCACCGAGTCAAAGCGTTTCGCCGTTTGCGGAAGAAAGTATGATGTAGAACAAGTAGCAGAAGCATACATGCTCAAGAGGGATCACCCGAAATTCAAAGGCAACTGAATTTCGGCAACCGGGGCATCGAAGTCGGAATGCCGCGAAACTCACCGAGTCAAAGCGTTTCGCCGTTTGCGGAAGAAAGTATGATGTAGAACAAGTAGCAGAAGCATACATGCTCAAGAGGGATCACCCGAAATTCAAAGGCAACTGAATTTCGGCAACCGGGCATCGAAGTCGGAATGCCGCGAAACTCACCGAGTCAAAGCGTTTCGCCGTTTGCGGAAGAAAGTATGATGTAGAACAAGTAGCAGAAGCATACATGCTCAAGAGGGATCACCCGAAATTCAAAGGCAACTGAATTTCGGCAACCGGGCATCGAAGTCGGAATGCCGCGAAACTCACCGAGTCAAAGCGTTTCGCCGTTTGCGGAAGAAAGTATGATGTAGAACAAGTAGCAGAAGCATACATGCTCAAGAGGGATCACCCGAAATTCAAAGGCAACTGAATTTCGGCAACCGGGCATCGAAGTCGGAATGCCGCGAAACTCACCGAGTCAAAGCGTTTCGCCGTTTGCGGAAGAAAGTATGATGTAGAACAAGTAGCAGAAGCATACATGCTCAAGAGGGATCACCCGAAATTCAAAGGCAACTGAATTTCGGCAACCGGGCATCGAAGTCGGAATGCCGCGAAACTCACCGAGTCAAAGCGTTTCGCCGTTTGCGGAAGAAAGTATGATGTAGAACAAGTAGCAGAAGCATACATGCTCAAGAGGGATCACCCGAAATTCAAAGGCAACTGAATTTCGGCAACCGGGGCATCGAAGTCGGAATGCCGCGAAACTCACCGAGTCAAAGCGTTTCGCCGTTTGCGGAAGAAGTATGATGTAGAACAAGTAGCAGAAGCATACATGCTCAAGAGGGATCACCCGAAATTCAAAGGCAACTGAATTTCGGCAACCGGGGCATCGAAGTCGGAATGCCGCGAAACTCACCGAGTCAAAGCGTTTCGCCGTTTGCGGAAGAAAGTATGATGTAGAACAAGTAGCAGAAGCATACATGCTCAAGAGGGATCACCCGAAATTCAAAGGCAACTGAATTTCGGCAACCGGGGCATCGAAGTCGGAATGCCGCGAAACTCACCGAGTCAAAGCGTTTCGCCGTTTGCGGAAGAAGTATGATGTAGAACAAGTAGCAGAAGCATACATGCTCAAGAGGGATCACCCGAAATTCAAAGGCAACTGAATTTCGGCAACCGGGGCATCGAAGTCGGAATGCCGCGAAACTCACCGAGTCAAAGCGTTTCGCCGTTTGCGGAAGAAAGTATGATGTAGAACAAGTAGCAGAAGCATACATGCTCAAGAGGGATCACCCGAAATTCAAAGGCAACTGAATTTCGGCAACCGGGCATCGAAGTCGGAATGCCGCGAAACTCACCGAGTCAAAGCGTTTCGCCGTTTGCGGAAGAAAGTATGATGTAGAACAAGTAGCAGAAGCATACATGCTCAAGAGGGATCACCCGAAATTCAAAGGCAACTGAATTTCGGCAACCGGGGCATCGAAGTCGGAATGCCGCGAAACTCACCGAGTCAAAGCGTTTCGCCGTTTGCGGAAGAAGTATGATGTAGAACAAGTAGCAGAAGCATACATGCTCAAGAGGGATCACCCGAAATTCAAAGGCAACTGAATTTCGGCAACCGGGCATCGAAGTCGGAATGCCGCGAAACTCACCGAGTCAAAGCGTTTCGCCGTTTGCGGAAGAAAGTATGATGTAGAACAAGTAGCAGAAGCATACATGCTCAAGAGGGATCACCCGAAATTCAAAGGCAACTGAATTTCGGCAACCGGGGCATCGAAGTCGGAATGCCGCGAAACTCACCGAGTCAAAGCGTTTCGCCGTTTGCGGAAGAAAGTATGATGTAGAACAAGTAGCAGAAGCATACATGCTCAAGAGGGATCACCCGAAATTCAAAGGCAACTGAATTTCGGCAACCGGGGCATCGAAGTCGGAATGCCGCGAAACTCACCGAGTCAAAGCGTTTCGCCGTTTGCGGAAGAAAGTATGATGTAGAACAAGTAGCAGAAGCATACATGCTCAAGAGGGATCACCCGAAATTCAAAGGCAACTGAATTTCGGCAACCGGGGCATCGAAGTCGGAATGCCGCGAAACTCACCGAGTCAAAGCGTTTCGCCGTTTGCGGAAGAAAGTATGATGTAGAACAAGTAGCAGAAGCATACATGCTCAAGAGGGATCACCCGAAATTCAAAGGCAACTGAATTTCGGCAACCGGGGCATCGAAGTCGGAATGCCGCGAAACTCACCGAGTCAAAGCGTTTCGCCGTTTGCGGAAGAAAGTCTGATGTAGAACAAGTAGCAGAAGCATACATGCTCAAGAGGGATCACCCGAAATTCAAAGGCAACTGAATTTCGGCAACCGGGGCATCGAAGTCGGAATGCCGCGAAACTCACCGAGTCAAAGCGTTTCGCCGTTTGCGGAAGAAAGTCTGATGTAGAACAAGTAGCAGAAGCATACATGCTCAAGAGGGATCACCCGAAATTCAAAGGCAACTGAATTTCGGCAACCGGGGCATCGAAGTCGGAATGCCGCGAAACTCACCGAGTCAAAGCGTTTCGCCGTTTGCGGAAGAAAGTATGATGTAGAACAAGTAGCAGAAGCATACATGCTCAAGAGGGATCACCCGAAATTCAAAGGCAACTGAATTTCGGCAACCGGGGCATCGAAGTCGGAATGCCGCGAAACTCACCGAGTCAAAGCGTTTCGCCGTTTGCGGAAGAAAGTATGATGTAGAACAAGTAGCAGAAGCATACATGCTCAAGAGGGATCACCCGAAATTCAAAGGCAACTGAATTTCGGCAACCGGGCATCGAAGTCGGAATGCCGCGAAACTCACCGAGTCAAAGCGTTTCGCCGTTTGCGGAAGAAAGTATGATGTAGAACAAGTAGCAGAAGCATACATGCTCAAGAGGGATCACCCGAAATTCAAAGGCAACTGAATTTCGGCAACCGGGGCATCGAAGTCGGAATGCCGCGAAACTCACCGAGTCAAAGCGTTTCGCCGTTTGCGGAAGAAAGTATGATGTAGAACAAGTAGCAGAAGCATACATGCTCAAGAGGGATCACCCGAAATTCAAAGGCAACTGAATTTCGGCAACCGGGGCATCGAAGTCGGAATGCCGCGAAACTCACCGAGTCAAAGCGTTTCGCCGTTTGCGGAAGAAAGTATGATGTAGAACAAGTAGCAGAAGCATACATGCTCAAGAGGGATCACCCGAAATTCAAAGGCAACTGAATTTCGGCAACCGGGGCATCGAAGTCGGAATGCCGCGAAACTCACCGAGTCAAAGCGTTTCGCCGTTTGCGGAAGAAAGTATGATGTAGAACAAGTAGCAGAAGCATACATGCTCAAGAGGGATCACCCGAAATTCAAAGGCAACTGAATTTCGGCAACCGGGGCATCGAAGTCGGAATGCCGCGAAACTCACCGAGTCAAAGCGTTTCGCCGTTTGCGGAAGAAAGTATGATGTAGAACAAGTAGCAGAAGCATACATGCTCAAGAGGGATCACCCGAAATTCAAAGGCAACTGAATTTCGGCAACCGGGGCATCGAAGTCGGAATGCCGCGAAACTCACCGAGTCAAAGCGTTTCGCCGTTTGCGGAAGAAAGTCTGATGTAGAACAAGTAGCAGAAGCATACATGCTCAAGAGGGATCACCCGAAATTCAAAGGCAACTGAATTTCGGCAACCGGGCATCGAAGTCGGAATGCCGCGAAACTCACCGAGTCAAAGCGTTTCGCCGTTTGCGGAAGAAAGTCTGATGTAGAACAAGTAGCAGAAGCATACATGCTCAAGAGGGATCACCCGAAATTCAAAGGCAACTGAATTTCGGCAACCGGGCATCGAAGTCGGAATGCCGCGAAACTCACCGAGTCAAAGCGTTTCGCCGTTTGCGGAAGAAAGTATGATGTAGAACAAGTAGCAGAAGCATACATGCTCAAGAGGGATCACCCGAAATTCAAAGGCAACTGAATTTCGGCAACCGGGGCATCGAAGTCGGAATGCCGCGAAACTCACCGAGTCAAAGCGTTTCGCCGTTTGCGGAAGAAAGTCTGATGTAGAACAAGTAGCAGAAGCATACATGCTCAAGAGGGATCACCCGAAATTCAAAGGCAACTGAATTTCGGCAACCGGGGCATCGAAGTCGGAATGCCGCGAAACTCACCGAGTCAAAGCGTTTCGCCGTTTGCGGAAGAAAGTATGATGTAGAACAAGTAGCAGAAGCATACATGCTCAAGAGGGATCACCCGAAATTCAAAGGCAACTGAATTTCGGCAACCGGGCATCGAAGTCGGAATGCCGCGAAACTCACCGAGTCAAAGCGTTTCGCCGTTTGCGGAAGAAAGTATGATGTAGAACAAGTAGCAGAAGCATACATGCTCAAGAGGGATCACCCGAAATTCAAAGGCAACTGAATTTCGGCAACCGGGGCATCGAAGTCGGAATGCCGCGAAACTCACCGAGTCAAAGCGTTTCGCCGTTTGCGGAAGAAAGTCTGATGTAGAACAAGTAGCAGAAGCATACATGCTCAAGAGGGATCACCCGAAATTCAAAGGCAACTGAATTTCGGCAACCGGGGCATCGAAGTCGGAATGCCGCGAAACTCACCGAGTCAAAGCGTTTCGCCGTTTGCGGAAGAAAGTCTGATGTAGAACAAGTAGCAGAAGCATACATGCTCAAGAGGGATCACCCGAAATTCAAAGGCAACTGAATTTCGGCAACCGGGCATCGAAGTCGGAATGCCGCGAAACTCACCGAGTCAAAGCGTTTCGCCGTTTGCGGAAGAAAGTATGATAGAACAAGTAGCAGAAGCATACATGCTCAAGAGGGATCACCCGAAATTCAAAGGCAACTGAATTTCGGCAACCGGGGCATCGAAGTCGGAATGCCGCGAAACTCACCGAGTCAAAGCGTTTCGCCGTTTGCGGAAGAAAGTATGATGTAGAACAAGTAGCAGAAGCATACATGCTCAAGAGGGATCACCCGAAATTCAAAGGCAACTGAATTTCGGCAACCGGGGCATCGAAGTCGGAATGCCGCGAAACTCACCGAGTCAAAGCGTTTCGCCGTTTGCGGAAGAAAGTATGATGTAGAACAAGTAGCAGAAGCATACATGCTCAAGAGGGATCACCCGAAATTCAAAGGCAACTGAATTTCGGCAACCGGGGCATCGAAGTCGGAATGCCGCGAAACTCACCGAGTCAAAGCGTTTCGCCGTTTGCGGAAGAAAGTATGATGTAGAACAAGTAGCAGAAGCATACATGCTCAAGAGGGATCACCCGAAATTCAAAGGCAACTGAATTTCGGCAACCGGGGCATCGAAGTCGGAATGCCGCGAAACTCACCGAGTCAAAGCGTTTCGCCGTTTGCGGAAGAAAGTCTGATGTAGAACAAGTAGCAGAAGCATACATGCTCAAGAGGGATCACCCGAAATTCAAAGGCAACTGAATTTCGGCAACCGGGCATCGAAGTCGGAATGCCGCGAAACTCACCGAGTCAAAGCGTTTCGCCGTTTGCGGAAGAAAGTCTGATGTAGAACAAGTAGCAGAAGCATACATGCTCAAGAGGGATCACCCGAAATTCAAAGGCAACTGAATTTCGGCAACCGGGCATCGAAGTCGGAATGCCGCGAAACTCACCGAGTCAAAGCGTTTCGCCGTTTGCGGAAGAAAGTATGATGTAGAACAAGTAGCAGAAGCATACATGCTCAAGAGGGATCACCCGAAATTCAAAGGCAACTGAATTTCGGCAACCGGGGCATCGAAGTCGGAATGCCGCGAAACTCACCGAGTCAAAGCGTTTCGCCGTTTGCGGAAGAAAGTATGATGTAGAACAAGTAGCAGAAGCATACATGCTCAAGAGGGATCACCCGAAATTCAAAGGCAACTGAATTTCGGCAACCGGGGCATCGAAGTCGGAATGCCGCGAAACTCACCGAGTCAAAGCGTTTCGCCGTTTGCGGAAGAAGTATGATGTAGAACAAGTAGCAGAAGCATACATGCTCAAGAGGGATCACCCGAAATTCAAAGGCAACTGAATTTCGGCAACCGGGGCATCGAAGTCGGAATGCCGCGAAACTCACCGAGTCAAAGCGTTTCGCCGTTTGCGGAAGAAAGTATGATGTAGAACAAGTAGCAGAAGCATACATGCTCAAGAGGGATCACCCGAAATTCAAAGGCAACTGAATTTCGGCAACCGGGGCATCGAAGTCGGAATGCCGCGAAACTCACCGAGTCAAAGCGTTTCGCCGTTTGCGGAAGAAAGTATGATGTAGAACAAGTAGCAGAAGCATACATGCTCAAGAGGGATCACCCGAAATTCAAAGGCAACTGAATTTCGGCAACCGGGGCATCGAAGTCGGAATGCCGCGAAACTCACCGAGTCAAAGCGTTTCGCCGTTTGCGGAAGAAGTATGATGTAGAACAAGTAGCAGAAGCATACATGCTCAAGAGGGATCACCCGAAATTCAAAGGCAACTGAATTTCGGCAACCGGGGCATCGAAGTCGGAATGCCGCGAAACTCACCGAGTCAAAGCGTTTCGCCGTTTGCGGAAGAAAGTATGATGTAGAACAAGTAGCAGAAGCATACATGCTCAAGAGGGATCACCCGAAATTCAAAGGCAACTGAATTTCGGCAACCGGGGCATCGAAGTCGGAATGCCGCGAAACTCACCGAGTCAAAGCGTTTCGCCGTTTGCGGAAGAAAGTATGATGTAGAACAAGTAGCAGAAGCATACATGCTCAAGAGGGATCACCCGAAATTCAAAGGCAACTGAATTTCGGCAACCGGGCATCGAAGTCGGAATGCCGCGAAACTCACCGAGTCAAAGCGTTTCGCCGTTTGCGGAAGAAAGTATGATGTAGAACAAGTAGCAGAAGCATACATGCTCAAGAGGGATCACCCGAAATTCAAAGGCAACTGAATTTCGGCAACCGGGGCATCGAAGTCGGAATGCCGCGAAACTCACCGAGTCAAAGCGTTTCGCCGTTTGCGGAAGAAAGTATGATGTAGAACAAGTAGCAGAAGCATACATGCTCAAGAGGGATCACCCGAAATTCAAAGGCAACTGAATTTCGGCAACCGGGGCATCGAAGTCGGAATGCCGCGAAACTCACCGAGTCAAAGCGTTTCGCCGTTTGCGGAAGAAAGTATGATGTAGAACAAGTAGCAGAAGCATACATGCTCAAGAGGGATCACCCGAAATTCAAAGGCAACTGAATTTCGGCAACCGGGCATCGAAGTCGGAATGCCGCGAAACTCACCGAGTCAAAGCGTTTCGCCGTTTGCGGAAGAAAGTATGATGTAGAACAAGTAGCAGAAGCATACATGCTCAAGAGGGATCACCCGAAATTCAAAGGCAACTGAATTTCGGCAACCGGGGCATCGAAGTCGGAATGCCGCGAAACTCACCGAGTCAAAGCGTTTCGCCGTTTGCGGAAGAAAGTATGATGTAGAACAAGTAGCAGAAGCATACATGCTCAAGAGGGATCACCCGAAATTCAAAGGCAACTGAATTTCGGCAACCGGGGCATCGAAGTCGGAATGCCGCGAAACTCACCGAGTCAAAGCGTTTCGCCGTTTGCGGAAGAAAGTATGATGTAGAACAAGTAGCAGAAGCATACATGCTCAAGAGGGATCACCCGAAATTCAAAGGCAACTGAATTTCGGCAACCGGGGCATCGAAGTCGGAATGCCGCGAAACTCACCGAGTCAAAGCGTTTCGCCGTTTGCGGAAGAAAGTATGATGTAGAACAAGTAGCAGAAGCATACATGCTCAAGAGGGATCACCCGAAATTCAAAGGCAACTGAATTTCGGCAACCGGGGCATCGAAGTCGGAATGCCGCGAAACTCACCGAGTCAAAGCGTTTCGCCGTTTGCGGAAGAAAGTCTGATGTAGAACAAGTAGCAGAAGCATACATGCTCAAGAGGGATCACCCGAAATTCAAAGGCAACTGAATTTCGGCAACCGGGGCATCGAAGTCGGAATGCCGCGAAACTCACCGAGTCAAAGCGTTTCGCCGTTTGCGGAAGAAAGTATGATGTAGAACAAGTAGCAGAAGCATACATGCTCAAGAGGGATCACCCGAAATTCAAAGGCAACTGAATTTCGGCAACCGGGGCATCGAAGTCGGAATGCCGCGAAACTCACCGAGTCAAAGCGTTTCGCCGTTTGCGGAAGAAAGTATGATGTAGAACAAGTAGCAGAAGCATACATGCTCAAGAGGGATCACCCGAAATTCAAAGGCAACTGAATTTCGGCAACCGGGGCATCGAAGTCGGAATGCCGCGAAACTCACCGAGTCAAAGCGTTTCGCCGTTTGCGGAAGAAAGTCTGATGTAGAACAAGTAGCAGAAGCATACATGCTCAAGAGGGATCACCCGAAATTCAAAGGCAACTGAATTTCGGCAACCGGGCATCGAAGTCGGAATGCCGCGAAACTCACCGAGTCAAAGCGTTTCGCCGTTTGCGGAAGAAAGTATGATGTAGAACAAGTAGCAGAAGCATACATGCTCAAGAGGGATCACCCGAAATTCAAAGGCAACTGAATTTCGGCAACCGGGGCATCGAAGTCGGAATGCCGCGAAACTCACCGAGTCAAAGCGTTTCGCCGTTTGCGGAAGAAAGTATGATGTAGAACAAGTAGCAGAAGCATACATGCTCAAGAGGGATCACCCGAAATTCAAAGGCAACTGAATTTCGGCAACCGGGGCATCGAAGTCGGAATGCCGCGAAACTCACCGAGTCAAAGCGTTTCGCCGTTTGCGGAAGAAAGTCTGATGTAGAACAAGTAGCAGAAGCATACATGCTCAAGAGGGATCACCCGAAATTCAAAGGCAACTGAATTTCGGCAACCGGGGCATCGAAGTCGGAATGCCGCGAAACTCACCGAGTCAAAGCGTTTCGCCGTTTGCGGAAGAAAGTATGATGTAGAACAAGTAGCAGAAGCATACATGCTCAAGAGGGATCACCCGAAATTCAAAGGCAACTGAATTTCGGCAACCGGGGCATCGAAGTCGGAATGCCGCGAAACTCACCGAGTCAAAGCGTTTCGCCGTTTGCGGAAGAAAGTATGATGTAGAACAAGTAGCAGAAGCATACATGCTCAAGAGGGATCACCCGAAATTCAAAGGCAACTGAATTTCGGCAACCGGGGCATCGAAGTCGGAATGCCGCGAAACTCACCGAGTCAAAGCGTTTCGCCGTTTGCGGAAGAAAGTATGATGTAGAACAAGTAGCAGAAGCATACATGCTCAAGAGGGATCACCCGAAATTCAAAGGCAACTGAATTTCGGCAACCGGGCATCGAAGTCGGAATGCCGCGAAACTCACCGAGTCAAAGCGTTTCGCCGTTTGCGGAAGAAAGTATGATGTAGAACAAGTAGCAGAAGCATACATGCTCAAGAGGGATCACCCGAAATTCAAAGGCAACTGAATTTCGGCAACCGGGGCATCGAAGTCGGAATGCCGCGAAACTCACCGAGTCAAAGCGTTTCGCCGTTTGCGGAAGAAAGTCTGATGTAGAACAAGTAGCAGAAGCATACATGCTCAAGAGGGATCACCCGAAATTCAAAGGCAACTGAATTTCGGCAACCGGGGCATCGAAGTCGGAATGCCGCGAAACTCACCGAGTCAAAGCGTTTCGCCGTTTGCGGAAGAAAGTATGATGTAGAACAAGTAGCAGAAGCATACATGCTCAAGAGGGATCACCCGAAATTCAAAGGCAACTGAATTTCGGCAACCGGGGCATCGAAGTCGGAATGCCGCGAAACTCACCGAGTCAAAGCGTTTCGCCGTTTGCGGAAGAAAGTATGATGTAGAACAAGTAGCAGAAGCATACATGCTCAAGAGGGATCACCCGAAATTCAAAGGCAACTGAATTTCGGCAACCGGGGCATCGAAGTCGGAATGCCGCGAAACTCACCGAGTCAAAGCGTTTCGCCGTTTGCGGAAGAAAGTATGATGTAGAACAAGTAGCAGAAGCATACATGCTCAAGAGGGATCACCCGAAATTCAAAGGCAACTGAATTTCGGCAACCGGGGCATCGAAGTCGGAATGCCGCGAAACTCACCGAGTCAAAGCGTTTCGCCGTTTGCGGAAGAAAGTATGATGTAGAACAAGTAGCAGAAGCATACATGCTCAAGAGGGATCACCCGAAATTCAAAGGCAACTGAATTTCGGCAACCGGGCATCGAAGTCGGAATGCCGCGAAACTCACCGAGTCAAAGCGTTTCGCCGTTTGCGGAAGAAAGTATGATGTAGAACAAGTAGCAGAAGCATACATGCTCAAGAGGGATCACCCGAAATTCAAAGGCAACTGAATTTCGGCAACCGGGGCATCGAAGTCGGAATGCCGCGAAACTCACCGAGTCAAAGCGTTTCGCCGTTTGCGGAAGAAAGTATGATGTAGAACAAGTAGCAGAAGCATACATGCTCAAGAGGGATCACCCGAAATTCAAAGGCAACTGAATTTCGGCAACCGGGGCATCGAAGTCGGAATGCCGCGAAACTCACCGAGTCAAAGCGTTTCGCCGTTTGCGGAAGAAAGTATGATGTAGAACAAGTAGCAGAAGCATACATGCTCAAGAGGGATCACCCGAAATTCAAAGGCAACTGAATTTCGGCAACCGGGGCATCGAAGTCGGAATGCCGCGAAACTCACCGAGTCAAAGCGTTTCGCCGTTTGCGGAAGAAAGTATGATGTAGAACAAGTAGCAGAAGCATACATGCTCAAGAGGGATCACCCGAAATTCAAAGGCAACTGAATTTCGGCAACCGGGGCATCGAAGTCGGAATGCCGCGAAACTCACCGAGTCAAAGCGTTTCGCCGTTTGCGGAAGAAAGTATGATGTAGAACAAGTAGCAGAAGCATACATGCTCAAGAGGGATCACCCGAAATTCAAAGGCAACTGAATTTCGGCAACCGGGGCATCGAAGTCGGAATGCCGCGAAACTCACCGAGTCAAAGCGTTTCGCCGTTTGCGGAAGAAAGTATGATGTAGAACAAGTAGCAGAAGCATACATGCTCAAGAGGGATCACCCGAAATTCAAAGGCAACTGAATTTCGGCAACCGGGGCATCGAAGTCGGAATGCCGCGAAACTCACCGAGTCAAAGCGTTTCGCCGTTTGCGGAAGAAAGTATGATGTAGAACAAGTAGCAGAAGCATACATGCTCAAGAGGGATCACCCGAAATTCAAAGGCAACTGAATTTCGGCAACCGGGGCATCGAAGTCGGAATGCCGCGAAACTCACCGAGTCAAAGCGTTTCGCCGTTTGCGGAAGAAAGTCTGATGTAGAACAAGTAGCAGAAGCATACATGCTCAAGAGGGATCACCCGAAATTCAAAGGCAACTGAATTTCGGCAACCGGGCATCGAAGTCGGAATGCCGCGAAACTCACCGAGTCAAAGCGTTTCGCCGTTTGCGGAAGAAAGTATGATGTAGAACAAGTAGCAGAAGCATACATGCTCAAGAGGGATCACCCGAAATTCAAAGGCAACTGAATTTCGGCAACCGGGGCATCGAAGTCGGAATGCCGCGAAACTCACCGAGTCAAAGCGTTTCGCCGTTTGCGGAAGAAAGTATGATGTAGAACAAGTAGCAGAAGCATACATGCTCAAGAGGGATCACCCGAAATTCAAAGGCAACTGAATTTCGGCAACCGGGGCATCGAAGTCGGAATGCCGCGAAACTCACCGAGTCAAAGCGTTTCGCCGTTTGCGGAAGAAAGTATGATGTAGAACAAGTAGCAGAAGCATACATGCTCAAGAGGGATCACCCGAAATTCAAAGGCAACTGAATTTCGGCAACCGGGGCATCGAAGTCGGAATGCCGCGAAACTCACCGAGTCAAAGCGTTTCGCCGTTTGCGGAAGAAAGTATGATGTAGAACAAGTAGCAGAAGCATACATGCTCAAGAGGGATCACCCGAAATTCAAAGGCAACTGAATTTCGGCAACCGGGCATCGAAGTCGGAATGCCGCGAAACTCACCGAGTCAAAGCGTTTCGCCGTTTGCGGAAGAAAGTCTGATGTAGAACAAGTAGCAGAAGCATACATGCTCAAGAGGGATCACCCGAAATTCAAAGGCAACTGAATTTCGGCAACCGGGGCATCGAAGTCGGAATGCCGCGAAACTCACCGAGTCAAAGCGTTTCGCCGTTTGCGGAAGAAAGTATGATGTAGAACAAGTAGCAGAAGCATACATGCTCAAGAGGGATCACCCGAAATTCAAAGGCAACTGAATTTCGGCAACCGGGGCATCGAAGTCGGAATGCCGCGAAACTCACCGAGTCAAAGCGTTTCGCCGTTTGCGGAAGAAAGTATGATGTAGAACAAGTAGCAGAAGCATACATGCTCAAGAGGGATCACCCGAAATTCAAAGGCAACTGAATTTCGGCAACCGGGGCATCGAAGTCGGAATGCCGCGAAACTCACCGAGTCAAAGCGTTTCGCCGTTTGCGGAAGAAAGTATGATGTAGAACAAGTAGCAGAAGCATACATGCTCAAGAGGGATCACCCGAAATTCAAAGGCAACTGAATTTCGGCAACCGGGGCATCGAAGTCGGAATGCCGCGAAACTCACCGAGTCAAAGCGTTTCGCCGTTTGCGGAAGAAAGTATGATGTAGAACAAGTAGCAGAAGCATACATGCTCAAGAGGGATCACCCGAAATTCAAAGGCAACTGAATTTCGGCAACCGGGGCATCGAAGTCGGAATGCCGCGAAACTCACCGAGTCAAAGCGTTTCGCCGTTTGCGGAAGAAAGTATGATGTAGAACAAGTAGCAGAAGCATACATGCTCAAGAGGGATCACCCGAAATTCAAAGGCAACTGAATTTCGGCAACCGGGGCATCGAAGTCGGAATGCCGCGAAACTCACCGAGTCAAAGCGTTTCGCCGTTTGCGGAAGAAAGTATGATGTAGAACAAGTAGCAGAAGCATACATGCTCAAGAGGGATCACCCGAAATTCAAAGGCAACTGAATTTCGGCAACCGGGGCATCGAAGTCGGAATGCCGCGAAACTCACCGAGTCAAAGCGTTTCGCCGTTTGCGGAAGAAAGTATGATGTAGAACAAGTAGCAGAAGCATACATGCTCAAGAGGGATCACCCGAAATTCAAAGGCAACTGAATTTCGGCAACCGGGGCATCGAAGTCGGAATGCCGCGAAACTCACCGAGTCAAAGCGTTTCGCCGTTTGCGGAAGAAAGTATGATGTAGAACAAGTAGCAGAAGCATACATGCTCAAGAGGGATCACCCGAAATTCAAAGGCAACTGAATTTCGGCAACCGGGCATCGAAGTCGGAATGCCGCGAAACTCACCGAGTCAAAGCGTTTCGCCGTTTGCGGAAGAAAGTATGATGTAGAACAAGTAGCAGAAGCATACATGCTCAAGAGGGATCACCCGAAATTCAAAGGCAACTGAATTTCGGCAACCGGGGCATCGAAGTCGGAATGCCGCGAAACTCACCGAGTCAAAGCGTTTCGCCGTTTGCGGAAGAAAGTATGATGTAGAACAAGTAGCAGAAGCATACATGCTCAAGAGGGATCACCCGAAATTCAAAGGCAACTGAATTTCGGCAACCGGGGCATCGAAGTCGGAATGCCGCGAAACTCACCGAGTCAAAGCGTTTCGCCGTTTGCGGAAGAAAGTCTGATGTAGAACAAGTAGCAGAAGCATACATGCTCAAGAGGGATCACCCGAAATTCAAAGGCAACTGAATTTCGGCAACCGGGGCATCGAAGTCGGAATGCCGCGAAACTCACCGAGTCAAAGCGTTTCGCCGTTTGCGGAAGAAAGTGATGATGTAGAACAAGTAGCAGAAGCATACATGCTCAAGAGGGATCACCCGAAATTCAAAGGCAACTGAATTTCGGCAACCGGGATCGAAGTCGGAATGCCGCGAAACTCACCGAGTCAAAGCGTTTCGCCGTTTGCGGAAGAAAGTATGATGTAGAACAAGTAGCAGAAGCATACATGCTCAAGAGGGATCACCCGAAATTCAAAGGCAACTGAATTTCGGCAACCGGGGCATCGAAGTCGGAATGCCGCGAAACTCACCGAGTCAAAGCGTTTCGCCGTTTGCGGAAGAAAGTATGATGTAGAACAAGTAGCAGAAGCATACATGCTCAAGAGGGATCACCCGAAATTCAAAGGCAACTGAATTTCGGCAACCGGGGCATCGAAGTCGGAATGCCGCGAAACTCACCGAGTCAAAGCGTTTCGCCGTTTGCGGAAGAAAGTCTGATGTAGAACAAGTAGCAGAAGCATACATGCTCAAGAGGGATCACCCGAAATTCAAAGGCAACTGAATTTCGGCAACCGGGGCATCGAAGTCGGAATGCCGCGAAACTCACCGAGTCAAAGCGTTTCGCCGTTTGCGGAAGAAAGTATGATGTAGAACAAGTAGCAGAAGCATACATGCTCAAGAGGGATCACCCGAAATTCAAAGGCAACTGAATTTCGGCAACCGGGGCATCGAAGTCGGAATGCCGCGAAACTCACCGAGTCAAAGCGTTTCGCCGTTTGCGGAAGAAAGTATGATGTAGAACAAGTAGCAGAAGCATACATGCTCAAGAGGGATCACCCGAAATTCAAAGGCAACTGAATTTCGGCAACCGGGGCATCGAAGTCGGAATGCCGCGAAACTCACCGAGTCAAAGCGTTTCGCCGTTTGCGGAAGAAAGTATGATGTAGAACAAGTAGCAGAAGCATACATGCTCAAGAGGGATCACCCGAAATTCAAAGGCAACTGAATTTCGGCAACCGGGGCATCGAAGTCGGAATGCCGCGAAACTCACCGAGTCAAAGCGTTTCGCCGTTTGCGGAAGAAAGTATGATGTAGAACAAGTAGCAGAAGCATACATGCTCAAGAGGGATCACCCGAAATTCAAAGGCAACTGAATTTCGGCAACCGGGGCATCGAAGTCGGAATGCCGCGAAACTCACCGAGTCAAAGCGTTTCGCCGTTTGCGGAAGAAAGTCTGATGTAGAACAAGTAGCAGAAGCATACATGCTCAAGAGGGATCACCCGAAATTCAAAGGCAACTGAATTTCGGCAACCGGGGCATCGAAGTCGGAATGCCGCGAAACTCACCGAGTCAAAGCGTTTCGCCGTTTGCGGAAGAAAGTATGATGTAGAACAAGTAGCAGAAGCATACATGCTCAAGAGGGATCACCCGAAATTCAAAGGCAACTGAATTTCGGCAACCGGGGCATCGAAGTCGGAATGCCGCGAAACTCACCGAGTCAAAGCGTTTCGCCGTTTGCGGAAGAAAGTATGATGTAGAACAAGTAGCAGAAGCATACATGCTCAAGAGGGATCACCCGAAATTCAAAGGCAACTGAATTTCGGCAACCGGGGCATCGAAGTCGGAATGCCGCGAAACTCACCGAGTCAAAGCGTTTCGCCGTTTGCGGAAGAAAGTATGATGTAGAACAAGTAGCAGAAGCATACATGCTCAAGAGGGATCACCCGAAATTCAAAGGCAACTGAATTTCGGCAACCGGGGCATCGAAGTCGGAATGCCGCGAAACTCACCGAGTCAAAGCGTTTCGCCGTTTGCGGAAGAAAGTATGATGTAGAACAAGTAGCAGAAGCATACATGCTCAAGAGGGATCACCCGAAATTCAAAGGCAACTGAATTTCGGCAACCGGGGCATCGAAGTCGGAATGCCGCGAAACTCACCGAGTCAAAGCGTTTCGCCGTTTGCGGAAGAAAGTATGATGTAGAACAAGTAGCAGAAGCATACATGCTCAAGAGGGATCACCCGAAATTCAAAGGCAACTGAATTTCGGCAACCGGGGCATCGAAGTCGGAATGCCGCGAAACTCACCGAGTCAAAGCGTTTCGCCGTTTGCGGAAGAAAGTATGATGTAGAACAAGTAGCAGAAGCATACATGCTCAAGAGGGATCACCCGAAATTCAAAGGCAACTGAATTTCGGCAACCGGGGCATCGAAGTCGGAATGCCGCGAAACTCACCGAGTCAAAGCGTTTCGCCGTTTGCGGAAGAAAGTATGATGTAGAACAAGTAGCAGAAGCATACATGCTCAAGAGGGATCACCCGAAATTCAAAGGCAACTGAATTTCGGCAACCGGGGCATCGAAGTCGGAATGCCGCGAAACTCACCGAGTCAAAGCGTTTCGCCGTTTGCGGAAGAAAGTCTGATGTAGAACAAGTAGCAGAAGCATACATGCTCAAGAGGGATCACCCGAAATTCAAAGGCAACTGAATTTCGGCAACCGGGGCATCGAAGTCGGAATGCCGCGAAACTCACCGAGTCAAAGCGTTTCGCCGTTTGCGGAAGAAAGTCTGATGTAGAACAAGTAGCAGAAGCATACATGCTCAAGAGGGATCACCCGAAATTCAAAGGCAACTGAATTTCGGCAACCGGGCATCGAAGTCGGAATGCCGCGAAACTCACCGAGTCAAAGCGTTTCGCCGTTTGCGGAAGAAAGTCTGATGTAGAACAAGTAGCAGAAGCATACATGCTCAAGAGGGATCACCCGAAATTCAAAGGCAACTGAATTTCGGCAACCGGGGCATCGAAGTCGGAATGCCGCGAAACTCACCGAGTCAAAGCGTTTCGCCGTTTGCGGAAGAAAGTATGATGTAGAACAAGTAGCAGAAGCATACATGCTCAAGAGGGATCACCCGAAATTCAAAGGCAACTGAATTTCGGCAACCGGGGCATCGAAGTCGGAATGCCGCGAAACTCACCGAGTCAAAGCGTTTCGCCGTTTGCGGAAGAAAGTCTGATGTAGAACAAGTAGCAGAAGCATACATGCTCAAGAGGGATCACCCGAAATTCAAAGGCAACTGAATTTCGGCAACCGGGGCATCGAAGTCGGAATGCCGCGAAACTCACCGAGTCAAAGCGTTTCGCCGTTTGCGGAAGAAAGTATGATGTAGAACAAGTAGCAGAAGCATACATGCTCAAGAGGGATCACCCGAAATTCAAAGGCAACTGAATTTCGGCAACCGGGCATCGAAGTCGGAATGCCGCGAAACTCACCGAGTCAAAGCGTTTCGCCGTTTGCGGAAGAAAGTATGATGTAGAACAAGTAGCAGAAGCATACATGCTCAAGAGGGATCACCCGAAATTCAAAGGCAACTGAATTTCGGCAACCGGGGCATCGAAGTCGGAATGCCGCGAAACTCACCGAGTCAAAGCGTTTCGCCGTTTGCGGAAGAAAGTCTGATGTAGAACAAGTAGCAGAAGCATACATGCTCAAGAGGGATCACCCGAAATTCAAAGGCAACTGAATTTCGGCAACCGGGGCATCGAAGTCGGAATGCCGCGAAACTCACCGAGTCAAAGCGTTTCGCCGTTTGCGGAAGAAAGTCTGATGTAGAACAAGTAGCAGAAGCATACATGCTCAAGAGGGATCACCCGAAATTCAAAGGCAACTGAATTTCGGCAACCGGGGCATCGAAGTCGGAATGCCGCGAAACTCACCGAGTCAAAGCGTTTCGCCGTTTGCGGAAGAAAGTATGATGTAGAACAAGTAGCAGAAGCATACATGCTCAAGAGGGATCACCCGAAATTCAAAGGCAACTGAATTTCGGCAACCGGGCATCGAAGTCGGAATGCCGCGAAACTCACCGAGTCAAAGCGTTTCGCCGTTTGCGGAAGAAAGTATGATGTAGAACAAGTAGCAGAAGCATACATGCTCAAGAGGGATCACCCGAAATTCAAAGGCAACTGAATTTCGGCAACCGGGGCATCGAAGTCGGAATGCCGCGAAACTCACCGAGTCAAAGCGTTTCGCCGTTTGCGGAAGAAAGTATGATGTAGAACAAGTAGCAGAAGCATACATGCTCAAGAGGGATCACCCGAAATTCAAAGGCAACTGAATTTCGGCAACCGGGGCATCGAAGTCGGAATGCCGCGAAACTCACCGAGTCAAAGCGTTTCGCCGTTTGCGGAAGAAAGTATGATGTAGAACAAGTAGCAGAAGCATACATGCTCAAGAGGGATCACCCGAAATTCAAAGGCAACTGAATTTCGGCAACCGGGGCATCGAAGTCGGAATGCCGCGAAACTCACCGAGTCAAAGCGTTTCGCCGTTTGCGGAAGAAAGTCTGATGTAGAACAAGTAGCAGAAGCATACATGCTCAAGAGGGATCACCCGAAATTCAAAGGCAACTGAATTTCGGCAACCGGGGCATCGAAGTCGGAATGCCGCGAAACTCACCGAGTCAAAGCGTTTCGCCGTTTGCGGAAGAAAGTATGATGTAGAACAAGTAGCAGAAGCATACATGCTCAAGAGGGATCACCCGAAATTCAAAGGCAACTGAATTTCGGCAACCGGGCATCGAAGTCGGAATGCCGCGAAACTCACCGAGTCAAAGCGTTTCGCCGTTTGCGGAAGAAAGTATGATGTAGAACAAGTAGCAGAAGCATACATGCTCAAGAGGGATCACCCGAAATTCAAAGGCAACTGAATTTCGGCAACCGGGCATCGAAGTCGGAATGCCGCGAAACTCACCGAGTCAAAGCGTTTCGCCGTTTGCGGAAGAAAGTCTGATGTAGAACAAGTAGCAGAAGCATACATGCTCAAGAGGGATCACCCGAAATTCAAAGGCAACTGAATTTCGGCAACCGGGCATCGAAGTCGGAATGCCGCGAAACTCACCGAGTCAAAGCGTTTCGCCGTTTGCGGAAGAAAGTATGATGTAGAACAAGTAGCAGAAGCATACATGCTCAAGAGGGATCACCCGAAATTCAAAGGCAACTGAATTTCGGCAACCGGGCATCGAAGTCGGAATGCCGCGAAACTCACCGAGTCAAAGCGTTTCGCCGTTTGCGGAAGAAAGTATGATGTAGAACAAGTAGCAGAAGCATACATGCTCAAGAGGGATCACCCGAAATTCAAAGGCAACTGAATTTCGGCAACCGGGGCATCGAAGTCGGAATGCCGCGAAACTCACCGAGTCAAAGCGTTTCGCCGTTTGCGGAAGAAAGTCTGATGTAGAACAAGTAGCAGAAGCATACATGCTCAAGAGGGATCACCCGAAATTCAAAGGCAACTGAATTTCGGCAACCGGGGCATCGAAGTCGGAATGCCGCGAAACTCACCGAGTCAAAGCGTTTCGCCGTTTGCGGAAGAAAGTCTGATGTAGAACAAGTAGCAGAAGCATACATGCTCAAGAGGGATCACCCGAAATTCAAAGGCAACTGAATTTCGGCAACCGGGCATCGAAGTCGGAATGCCGCGAAACTCACCGAGTCAAAGCGTTTCGCCGTTTGCGGAAGAAAGTCTGATGTAGAACAAGTAGCAGAAGCATACATGCTCAAGAGGGATCACCCGAAATTCAAAGGCAACTGAATTTCGGCAACCGGGGCATCGAAGTCGGAATGCCGCGAAACTCACCGAGTCAAAGCGTTTCGCCGTTTGCGGAAGAAAGTATGATGTAGAACAAGTAGCAGAAGCATACATGCTCAAGAGGGATCACCCGAAATTCAAAGGCAACTGAATTTCGGCAACCGGGGCATCGAAGTCGGAATGCCGCGAAACTCACCGAGTCAAAGCGTTTCGCCGTTTGCGGAAGAAAGTCTGATGTAGAACAAGTAGCAGAAGCATACATGCTCAAGAGGGATCACCCGAAATTCAAAGGCAACTGAATTTCGGCAACCGGGGCATCGAAGTCGGAATGCCGCGAAACTCACCGAGTCAAAGCGTTTCGCCGTTTGCGGAAGAAAGTCTGATGTAGAACAAGTAGCAGAAGCATACATGCTCAAGAGGGATCACCCGAAATTCAAAGGCAACTGAATTTCGGCAACCGGGGCATCGAAGTCGGAATGCCGCGAAACTCACCGAGTCAAAGCGTTTCGCCGTTTGCGGAAGAAAGTCTGATGTAGAACAAGTAGCAGAAGCATACATGCTCAAGAGGGATCACCCGAAATTCAAAGGCAACTGAATTTCGGCAACCGGGGCATCGAAGTCGGAATGCCGCGAAACTCACCGAGTCAAAGCGTTTCGCCGTTTGCGGAAGAAAGTATGATGTAGAACAAGTAGCAGAAGCATACATGCTCAAGAGGGATCACCCGAAATTCAAAGGCAACTGAATTTCGGCAACCGGGCATCGAAGTCGGAATGCCGCGAAACTCACCGAGTCAAAGCGTTTCGCCGTTTGCGGAAGAAAGTATGATGTAGAACAAGTAGCAGAAGCATACATGCTCAAGAGGGATCACCCGAAATTCAAAGGCAACTGAATTTCGGCAACCGGGCATCGAAGTCGGAATGCCGCGAAACTCACCGAGTCAAAGCGTTTCGCCGTTTGCGGAAGAAAGTATGATGTAGAACAAGTAGCAGAAGCATACATGCTCAAGAGGGATCACCCGAAATTCAAAGGCAACTGAATTTCGGCAACCGGGGCATCGAAGTCGGAATGCCGCGAAACTCACCGAGTCAAAGCGTTTCGCCGTTTGCGGAAGAAAGTATGATGTAGAACAAGTAGCAGAAGCATACATGCTCAAGAGGGATCACCCGAAATTCAAAGGCAACTGAATTTCGGCAACCGGGGCATCGAAGTCGGAATGCCGCGAAACTCACCGAGTCAAAGCGTTTCGAAAAAAGTGGATGTAGAGAAGCATAATGCTGAGGGATCAAAAAAAGGCAAAGGGGGGCATCGAAGTCGGAATGCCGCGAAACTCACCGAGTCAAAGCGTTTCGCCGTTTGCGGAAGAAAGTATGATGTAGAACAAGTAGCAGAAGCATACATGCTCAAGAGGGATCACCCGAAATTCAAAGGCAACTGAATTTCGGCAACCGGGGCATCGAAGTCGGAATGCCGCGAAACTCACCGAGTCAAAGCGTTTCGCCGTTTGCGGAAGAAAGTCTGATGTAGAACAAGTAGCAGAAGCATACATGCTCAAGAGGGATCACCCGAAATTCAAAGGCAACTGAATTTCGGCAACCGGGCATCGAAGTCGGAATGCCGCGAAACTCACCGAGTCAAAGCGTTTCGCCGTTTGCGGAAGAAAGTCTGATGTAGAACAAGTAGCAGAAGCATACATGCTCAAGAGGGATCACCCGAAATTCAAAGGCAACTGAATTTCGGCAACCGGGGCATCGAAGTCGGAATGCCGCGAAACTCACCGAGTCAAAGCGTTTCGCCGTTTGCGGAAGAAAGTATGATGTAGAACAAGTAGCAGAAGCATACATGCTCAAGAGGGATCACCCGAAATTCAAAGGCAACTGAATTTCGGCAACCGGGCATCGAAGTCGGAATGCCGCGAAACTCACCGAGTCAAAGCGTTTCGCCGTTTGCGGAAGAAAGTCTGATGTAGAACAAGTAGCAGAAGCATACATGCTCAAGAGGGATCACCCGAAATTCAAAGGCAACTGAATTTCGGCAACCGGGCATCGAAGTCGGAATGCCGCGAAACTCACCGAGTCAAAGCGTTTCGCCGTTTGCGGAAGAAAGTATGATGTAGAACAAGTAGCAGAAGCATACATGCTCAAGAGGGATCACCCGAAATTCAAAGGCAACTGAATTTCGGCAACCGGGGCATCGAAGTCGGAATGCCGCGAAACTCACCGAGTCAAAGCGTTTCGCCGTTTGCGGAAGAAAGTATGATGTAGAACAAGTAGCAGAAGCATACATGCTCAAGAGGGATCACCCGAAATTCAAAGGCAACTGAATTTCGGCAACCGGGCATCGAAGTCGGAATGCCGCGAAACTCACCGAGTCAAAGCGTTTCGCCGTTTGCGGAAGAAAGTCTGATGTAGAACAAGTAGCAGAAGCATACATGCTCAAGAGGGATCACCCGAAATTCAAAGGCAACTGAATTTCGGCAACCGGGGCATCGAAGTCGGAATGCCGCGAAACTCACCGAGTCAAAGCGTTTCGCCGTTTGCGGAAGAAAGTATGATGTAGAACAAGTAGCAGAAGCATACATGCTCAAGAGGGATCACCCGAAATTCAAAGGCAACTGAATTTCGGCAACCGGGCATCGAAGTCGGAATGCCGCGAAACTCACCGAGTCAAAGCGTTTCGCCGTTTGCGGAAGAAAGTATGATGTAGAACAAGTAGCAGAAGCATACATGCTCAAGAGGGATCACCCGAAATTCAAAGGCAACTGAATTTCGGCAACCGGGGCATCGAAGTCGGAATGCCGCGAAACTCACCGAGTCAAAGCGTTTCGCCGTTTGCGGAAGAAAGTATGATGTAGAACAAGTAGCAGAAGCATACATGCTCAAGAGGGATCACCCGAAATTCAAAGGCAACTGAATTTCGGCAACCGGGGCATCGAAGTCGGAATGCCGCGAAACTCACCGAGTCAAAGCGTTTCGCCGTTTGCGGAAGAAAGTATGATGTAGAACAAGTAGCAGAAGCATACATGCTCAAGAGGGATCACCCGAAATTCAAAGGCAACTGAATTTCGGCAACCGGGGCATCGAAGTCGGAATGCCGCGAAACTCACCGAGTCAAAGCGTTTCGCCGTTTGCGGAAGAAAGTCTGATGTAGAACAAGTAGCAGAAGCATACATGCTCAAGAGGGATCACCCGAAATTCAAAGGCAACTGAATTTCGGCAACCGGGGCATCGAAGTCGGAATGCCGCGAAACTCACCGAGTCAAAGCGTTTCGCCGTTTGCGGAAGAAAGTATGATGTAGAACAAGTAGCAGAAGCATACATGCTCAAGAGGGATCACCCGAAATTCAAAGGCAACTGAATTTCGGCAACCGGGGCATCGAAGTCGGAATGCCGCGAAACTCACCGAGTCAAAGCGTTTCGCCGTTTGCGGAAGAAAGTATGATGTAGAACAAGTAGCAGAAGCATACATGCTCAAGAGGGATCACCCGAAATTCAAAGGCAACTGAATTTCGGCAACCGGGCATCGAAGTCGGAATGCCGCGAAACTCACCGAGTCAAAGCGTTTCGCCGTTTGCGGAAGAAAGTCTGATGTAGAACAAGTAGCAGAAGCATACATGCTCAAGAGGGATCACCCGAAATTCAAAGGCAACTGAATTTCGGCAACCGGGCATCGAAGTCGGAATGCCGCGAAACTCACCGAGTCAAAGCGTTTCGCCGTTTGCGGAAGAAAGTATGATGTAGAACAAGTAGCAGAAGCATACATGCTCAAGAGGGATCACCCGAAATTCAAAGGCAACTGAATTTCGGCAACCGGGGCATCGAAGTCGGAATGCCGCGAAACTCACCGAGTCAAAGCGTTTCGCCGTTTGCGGAAGAAAGTATGATGTAGAACAAGTAGCAGAAGCATACATGCTCAAGAGGGATCACCCGAAATTCAAAGGCAACTGAATTTCGGCAACCGGGGCATCGAAGTCGGAATGCCGCGAAACTCACCGAGTCAAAGCGTTTCGCCGTTTGCGGAAGAAAGTCTGATGTAGAACAAGTAGCAGAAGCATACATGCTCAAGAGGGATCACCCGAAATTCAAAGGCAACTGAATTTCGGCAACCGGGGCATCGAAGTCGGAATGCCGCGAAACTCACCGAGTCAAAGCGTTTCGCCGTTTGCGGAAGAAAGTCTGATGTAGAACAAGTAGCAGAAGCATACATGCTCAAGAGGGATCACCCGAAATTCAAAGGCAACTGAATTTCGGCAACCGGGGCATCGAAGTCGGAATGCCGCGAAACTCACCGAGTCAAAGCGTTTCGCCGTTTGCGGAAGAAAGTATGATGTAGAACAAGTAGCAGAAGCATACATGCTCAAGAGGGATCACCCGAAATTCAAAGGCAACTGAATTTCGGCAACCGGGGCATCGAAGTCGGAATGCCGCGAAACTCACCGAGTCAAAGCGTTTCGCCGTTTGCGGAAGAAAGTCTGATGTAGAACAAGTAGCAGAAGCATACATGCTCAAGAGGGATCACCCGAAATTCAAAGGCAACTGAATTTCGGCAACCGGGGCATCGAAGTCGGAATGCCGCGAAACTCACCGAGTCAAAGCGTTTCGCCGTTTGCGGAAGAAAGTATGATGTAGAACAAGTAGCAGAAGCATACATGCTCAAGAGGGATCACCCGAAATTCAAAGGCAACTGAATTTCGGCAACCGGGCATCGAAGTCGGAATGCCGCGAAACTCACCGAGTCAAAGCGTTTCGCCGTTTGCGGAAGAAGTATGATGTAGAACAAGTAGCAGAAGCATACATGCTCAAGAGGGATCACCCGAAATTCAAAGGCAACTGAATTTCGGCAACCGGGGCATCGAAGTCGGAATGCCGCGAAACTCACCGAGTCAAAGCGTTTCGCCGTTTGCGGAAGAAAGTATGATGTAGAACAAGTAGCAGAAGCATACATGCTCAAGAGGGATCACCCGAAATTCAAAGGCAACTGAATTTCGGCAACCGGGCATCGAAGTCGGAATGCCGCGAAACTCACCGAGTCAAAGCGTTTCGCCGTTTGCGGAAGAAAGTATGATGTAGAACAAGTAGCAGAAGCATACATGCTCAAGAGGGATCACCCGAAATTCAAAGGCAACTGAATTTCGGCAACCGGGCATCGAAGTCGGAATGCCGCGAAACTCACCGAGTCAAAGCGTTTCGCCGTTTGCGGAAGAAAGTCTGATGTAGAACAAGTAGCAGAAGCATACATGCTCAAGAGGGATCACCCGAAATTCAAAGGCAACTGAATTTCGGCAACCGGGCATCGAAGTCGGAATGCCGCGAAACTCACCGAGTCAAAGCGTTTCGCCGTTTGCGGAAGAAAGTCTGATGTAGAACAAGTAGCAGAAGCATACATGCTCAAGAGGGATCACCCGAAATTCAAAGGCAACTGAATTTCGGCAACCGGGGCATCGAAGTCGGAATGCCGCGAAACTCACCGAGTCAAAGCGTTTCGCCGTTTGCGGAAGAAAGTATGATGTAGAACAAGTAGCAGAAGCATACATGCTCAAGAGGGATCACCCGAAATTCAAAGGCAACTGAATTTCGGCAACCGGGCATCGAAGTCGGAATGCCGCGAAACTCACCGAGTCAAAGCGTTTCGCCGTTTGCGGAAGAAAGTATGATGTAGAACAAGTAGCAGAAGCATACATGCTCAAGAGGGATCACCCGAAATTCAAAGGCAACTGAATTTCGGCAACCGGGGCATCGAAGTCGGAATGCCGCGAAACTCACCGAGTCAAAGCGTTTCGCCGTTTGCGGAAGAAAGTATGATGTAGAACAAGTAGCAGAAGCATACATGCTCAAGAGGGATCACCCGAAATTCAAAGGCAACTGAATTTCGGCAACCGGGGCATCGAAGTCGGAATGCCGCGAAACTCACCGAGTCAAAGCGTTTCGCCGTTTGCGGAAGAAAGTCTGATGTAGAACAAGTAGCAGAAGCATACATGCTCAAGAGGGATCACCCGAAATTCAAAGGCAACTGAATTTCGGCAACCGGGGCATCGAAGTCGGAATGCCGCGAAACTCACCGAGTCAAAGCGTTTCGCCGTTTGCGGAAGAAAGTATGATGTAGAACAAGTAGCAGAAGCATACATGCTCAAGAGGGATCACCCGAAATTCAAAGGCAACTGAATTTCGGCAACCGGGGCATCGAAGTCGGAATGCCGCGAAACTCACCGAGTCAAAGCGTTTCGCCGTTTGCGGAAGAAAGTATGATGTAGAACAAGTAGCAGAAGCATACATGCTCAAGAGGGATCACCCGAAATTCAAAGGCAACTGAATTTCGGCAACCGGGGCATCGAAGTCGGAATGCCGCGAAACTCACCGAGTCAAAGCGTTTCGCCGTTTGCGGAAGAAAGTCTGATGTAGAACAAGTAGCAGAAGCATACATGCTCAAGAGGGATCACCCGAAATTCAAAGGCAACTGAATTTCGGCAACCGGGCATCGAAGTCGGAATGCCGCGAAACTCACCGAGTCAAAGCGTTTCGCCGTTTGCGGAAGAAAGTATGATGTAGAACAAGTAGCAGAAGCATACATGCTCAAGAGGGATCACCCGAAATTCAAAGGCAACTGAATTTCGGCAACCGGGGCATCGAAGTCGGAATGCCGCGAAACTCACCGAGTCAAAGCGTTTCGCCGTTTGCGGAAGAAGTATGATGTAGAACAAGTAGCAGAAGCATACATGCTCAAGAGGGATCACCCGAAATTCAAAGGCAACTGAATTTCGGCAACCGGGGCATCGAAGTCGGAATGCCGCGAAACTCACCGAGTCAAAGCGTTTCGCCGTTTGCGGAAGAAAGTATGATGTAGAACAAGTAGCAGAAGCATACATGCTCAAGAGGGATCACCCGAAATTCAAAGGCAACTGAATTTCGGCAACCGGGCATCGAAGTCGGAATGCCGCGAAACTCACCGAGTCAAAGCGTTTCGCCGTTTGCGGAAGAAAGTATGATGTAGAACAAGTAGCAGAAGCATACATGCTCAAGAGGGATCACCCGAAATTCAAAGGCAACTGAATTTCGGCAACCGGGGCATCGAAGTCGGAATGCCGCGAAACTCACCGAGTCAAAGCGTTTCGCCGTTTGCGGAAGAAAGTATGATGTAGAACAAGTAGCAGAAGCATACATGCTCAAGAGGGATCACCCGAAATTCAAAGGCAACTGAATTTCGGCAACCGGGGCATCGAAGTCGGAATGCCGCGAAACTCACCGAGTCAAAGCGTTTCGCCGTTTGCGGAAGAAAGTATGATGTAGAACAAGTAGCAGAAGCATACATGCTCAAGAGGGATCACCCGAAATTCAAAGGCAACTGAATTTCGGCAACCGGGCATCGAAGTCGGAATGCCGCGAAACTCACCGAGTCAAAGCGTTTCGCCGTTTGCGGAAGAAAGTATGATGTAGAACAAGTAGCAGAAGCATACATGCTCAAGAGGGATCACCCGAAATTCAAAGGCAACTGAATTTCGGCAACCGGGGCATCGAAGTCGGAATGCCGCGAAACTCACCGAGTCAAAGCGTTTCGCCGTTTGCGGAAGAAAGTATGATGTAGAACAAGTAGCAGAAGCATACATGCTCAAGAGGGATCACCCGAAATTCAAAGGCAACTGAATTTCGGCAACCGGGGCATCGAAGTCGGAATGCCGCGAAACTCACCGAGTCAAAGCGTTTCGCCGTTTGCGGAAGAAAGTATGATGTAGAACAAGTAGCAGAAGCATACATGCTCAAGAGGGATCACCCGAAATTCAAAGGCAACTGAATTTCGGCAACCGGGGCATCGAAGTCGGAATGCCGCGAAACTCACCGAGTCAAAGCGTTTCGCCGTTTGCGGAAGAAAGTATGATGTAGAACAAGTAGCAGAAGCATACATGCTCAAGAGGGATCACCCGAAATTCAAAGGCAACTGAATTTCGGCAACCGGGGCATCGAAGTCGGAATGCCGCGAAACTCACCGAGTCAAAGCGTTTCGCCGTTTGCGGAAGAAAGTATGATGTAGAACAAGTAGCAGAAGCATACATGCTCAAGAGGGATCACCCGAAATTCAAAGGCAACTGAATTTCGGCAACCGGGGCATCGAAGTCGGAATGCCGCGAAACTCACCGAGTCAAAGCGTTTCGCCGTTTGCGGAAGAAAGTATGATGTAGAACAAGTAGCAGAAGCATACATGCTCAAGAGGGATCACCCGAAATTCAAAGGCAACTGAATTTCGGCAACCGGGGCATCGAAGTCGGAATGCCGCGAAACTCACCGAGTCAAAGCGTTTCGCCGTTTGCGGAAGAAAGTATGATGTAGAACAAGTAGCAGAAGCATACATGCTCAAGAGGGATCACCCGAAATTCAAAGGCAACTGAATTTCGGCAACCGGGGCATCGAAGTCGGAATGCCGCGAAACTCACCGAGTCAAAGCGTTTCGCCGTTTGCGGAAGAAAGTATGATGTAGAACAAGTAGCAGAAGCATACATGCTCAAGAGGGATCACCCGAAATTCAAAGGCAACTGAATTTCGGCAACCGGGCATCGAAGTCGGAATGCCGCGAAACTCACCGAGTCAAAGCGTTTCGCCGTTTGCGGAAGAAAGTATGATGTAGAACAAGTAGCAGAAGCATACATGCTCAAGAGGGATCACCCGAAATTCAAAGGCAACTGAATTTCGGCAACCGGGGCATCGAAGTCGGAATGCCGCGAAACTCACCGAGTCAAAGCGTTTCGCCGTTTGCGGAAGAAAGTATGATGTAGAACAAGTAGCAGAAGCATACATGCTCAAGAGGGATCACCCGAAATTCAAAGGCAACTGAATTTCGGCAACCGGGGCATCGAAGTCGGAATGCCGCGAAACTCACCGAGTCAAAGCGTTTCGCCGTTTGCGGAAGAAAGTCTGATGTAGAACAAGTAGCAGAAGCATACATGCTCAAGAGGGATCACCCGAAATTCAAAGGCAACTGAATTTCGGCAACCGGGGCATCGAAGTCGGAATGCCGCGAAACTCACCGAGTCAAAGCGTTTCGCCGTTTGCGGAAGAAAGTATGATGTAGAACAAGTAGCAGAAGCATACATGCTCAAGAGGGATCACCCGAAATTCAAAGGCAACTGAATTTCGGCAACCGGGGCATCGAAGTCGGAATGCCGCGAAACTCACCGAGTCAAAGCGTTTCGCCGTTTGCGGAAGAAAGTATGATGTAGAACAAGTAGCAGAAGCATACATGCTCAAGAGGGATCACCCGAAATTCAAAGGCAACTGAATTTCGGCAACCGGGGCATCGAAGTCGGAATGCCGCGAAACTCACCGAGTCAAAGCGTTTCGCCGTTTGCGGAAGAAAGTATGATGTAGAACAAGTAGCAGAAGCATACATGCTCAAGAGGGATCACCCGAAATTCAAAGGCAACTGAATTTCGGCAACCGGGCATCGAAGTCGGAATGCCGCGAAACTCACCGAGTCAAAGCGTTTCGCCGTTTGCGGAAGAAAGTATGATGTAGAACAAGTAGCAGAAGCATACATGCTCAAGAGGGATCACCCGAAATTCAAAGGCAACTGAATTTCGGCAACCGGGGCATCGAAGTCGGAATGCCGCGAAACTCACCGAGTCAAAGCGTTTCGCCGTTTGCGGAAGAAAGTCTGATGTAGAACAAGTAGCAGAAGCATACATGCTCAAGAGGGATCACCCGAAATTCAAAGGCAACTGAATTTCGGCAACCGGGGCATCGAAGTCGGAATGCCGCGAAACTCACCGAGTCAAAGCGTTTCGCCGTTTGCGGAAGAAAGTATGATGTAGAACAAGTAGCAGAAGCATACATGCTCAAGAGGGATCACCCGAAATTCAAAGGCAACTGAATTTCGGCAACCGGGGCATCGAAGTCGGAATGCCGCGAAACTCACCGAGTCAAAGCGTTTCGCCGTTTGCGGAAGAAAGTATGATGTAGAACAAGTAGCAGAAGCATACATGCTCAAGAGGGATCACCCGAAATTCAAAGGCAACTGAATTTCGGCAACCGGGCATCGAAGTCGGAATGCCGCGAAACTCACCGAGTCAAAGCGTTTCGCCGTTTGCGGAAGAAAGTATGATGTAGAACAAGTAGCAGAAGCATACATGCTCAAGAGGGATCACCCGAAATTCAAAGGCAACTGAATTTCGGCAACCGGGGCATCGAAGTCGGAATGCCGCGAAACTCACCGAGTCAAAGCGTTTCGCCGTTTGCGGAAGAAAGTATGATGTAGAACAAGTAGCAGAAGCATACATGCTCAAGAGGGATCACCCGAAATTCAAAGGCAACTGAATTTCGGCAACCGGGCATCGAAGTCGGAATGCCGCGAAACTCACCGAGTCAAAGCGTTTCGCCGTTTGCGGAAGAAAGTATGATGTAGAACAAGTAGCAGAAGCATACATGCTCAAGAGGGATCACCCGAAATTCAAAGGCAACTGAATTTCGGCAACCGGGCATCGAAGTCGGAATGCCGCGAAACTCACCGAGTCAAAGCGTTTCGCCGTTTGCGGAAGAAAGTATGATGTAGAACAAGTAGCAGAAGCATACATGCTCAAGAGGGATCACCCGAAATTCAAAGGCAACTGAATTTCGGCAACCGGGCATCGAAGTCGGAATGCCTCGAAACTCACCGAGTCAAAGCGTTTCGCCGTTTGCGGAAGAAAGTATGATGTAGAACAAGTAGCAGAAGCATACATGCTCAAGAGGGATCACCCGAAATTCAAAGGCAACTGAATTTCGGCAACCGGGGCATCGAAGTCGGAATGCCGCGAAACTCACCGAGTCAAAGCGTTTCGCCGTTTGCGGAAGAAAGTATGATGTAGAACAAGTAGCAGAAGCATACATGCTCAAGAGGGATCACCCGAAATTCAAAGGCAACTGAATTTCGGCAACCGGGGCATCGAAGTCGGAATGCCGCGAAACTCACCGAGTCAAAGCGTTTCGCCGTTTGCGGAAGAAAGTATGATGTAGAACAAGTAGCAGAAGCATACATGCTCAAGAGGGATCACCCGAAATTCAAAGGCAACTGAATTTCGGCAACCGGGGCATCGAAGTCGGAATGCCGCGAAACTCACCGAGTCAAAGCGTTTCGCCGTTTGCGGAAGAAAGTATGATGTAGAACAAGTAGCAGAAGCATACATGCTCAAGAGGGATCACCCGAAATTCAAAGGCAACTGAATTTCGGCAACCGGGCATCGAAGTCGGAATGCCTCGAAACTCACCGAGTCAAAGCGTTTCGCCGTTTGCGGAAGAAAGTATGATGTAGAACAAGTAGCAGAAGCATACATGCTCAAGAGGGATCACCCGAAATTCAAAGGCAACTGAATTTCGGCAACCGGGGCATCGAAGTCGGAATGCCGCGAAACTCACCGAGTCAAAGCGTTTCGCCGTTTGCGGAAGAAAGTATGATGTAGAACAAGTAGCAGAAGCATACATGCTCAAGAGGGATCACCCGAAATTCAAAGGCAACTGAATTTCGGCAACCGGGGCATCGAAGTCGGAATGCCGCGAAACTCACCGAGTCAAAGCGTTTCGCCGTTTGCGGAAGAAAGTATGATGTAGAACAAGTAGCAGAAGCATACATGCTCAAGAGGGATCACCCGAAATTCAAAGGCAACTGAATTTCGGCAACCGGGGCATCGAAGTCGGAATGCCGCGAAACTCACCGAGTCAAAGCGTTTCGCCGTTTGCGGAAGAAAGTATGATGTAGAACAAGTAGCAGAAGCATACATGCTCAAGAGGGATCACCCGAAATTCAAAGGCAACTGAATTTCGGCAACCGGGCATCGAAGTCGGAATGCCGCGAAACTCACCGAGTCAAAGCGTTTCGCCGTTTGCGGAAGAAAGTATGATGTAGAACAAGTAGCAGAAGCATACATGCTCAAGAGGGATCACCCGAAATTCAAAGGCAACTGAATTTCGGCAACCGGGCATCGAAGTCGGAATGCCGCGAAACTCACCGAGTCAAAGCGTTTCGCCGTTTGCGGAAGAAAGTATGATGTAGAACAAGTAGCAGAAGCATACATGCTCAAGAGGGATCACCCGAAATTCAAAGGCAACTGAATTTCGGCAACCGGGCATCGAAGTCGGAATGCCGCGAAACTCACCGAGTCAAAGCGTTTCGCCGTTTGCGGAAGAAAGTATGATGTAGAACAAGTAGCAGAAGCATACATGCTCAAGAGGGATCACCCGAAATTCAAAGGCAACTGAATTTCGGCAACCGGGCATCGAAGTCGGAATGCCGCGAAACTCACCGAGTCAAAGCGTTTCGCCGTTTGCGGAAGAAAGTATGATGTAGAACAAGTAGCAGAAGCATACATGCTCAAGAGGGATCACCCGAAATTCAAAGGCAACTGAATTTCGGCAACCGGGCATCGAAGTCGGAATGCCGCGAAACTCACCGAGTCAAAGCGTTTCGCCGTTTGCGGAAGAAAGTATGATGTAGAACAAGTAGCAGAAGCATACATGCTCAAGAGGGATCACCCGAAATTCAAAGGCAACTGAATTTCGGCAACCGGGGCATCGAAGTCGGAATGCCTCGAAACTCACCGAGTCAAAGCGTTTCGCCGTTTGCGGAAGAAAGTATGATGTAGAACAAGTAGCAGAAGCATACATGCTCAAGAGGGATCACCCGAAATTCAAAGGCAACTGAATTTCGGCAACCGGGCATCGAAGTCGGAATGCCGCGAAACTCACCGAGTCAAAGCGTTTCGCCGTTTGCGGAAGAAAGTATGATGTAGAACAAGTAGCAGAAGCATACATGCTCAAGAGGGATCACCCGAAATTCAAAGGCAACTGAATTTCGGCAACCGGGGCATCGAAGTCGGAATGCCGAAACTCACCGAGTCAAAGCGTTTCGCCGTTTGCGGAAGAAAGTATGATGTAGAACAAGTAGCAGAAGCATACATGCTCAAGAGGGATCACCCGAAATTCAAAGGCAACTGAATTTCGGCAACCGGGCATCGAAGTCGGAATGCCGCGAAACTCACCGAGTCAAAGCGTTTCGCCGTTTGCGGAAGAAAGTATGATGTAGAACAAGTAGCAGAAGCATACATGCTCAAGAGGGATCACCCGAAATTCAAAGGCAACTGAATTTCGGCAACCGGGCATCGAAGTCGGAATGCCGCGAAACTCACCGAGTCAAAGCGTTTCGCCGTTTGCGGAAGAAAGTATGATGTAGAACAAGTAGCAGAAGCATACATGCTCAAGAGGGATCACCCGAAATTCAAAGGCAACTGAATTTCGGCAACCGGGGCATCGAAGTCGGAATGCCGCGAAACTCACCGAGTCAAAGCGTTTCGCCGTTTGCGGAAGAAAGTATGATGTAGAACAAGTAGCAGAAGCATACATGCTCAAGAGGGATCACCCGAAATTCAAAGGCAACTGAATTTCGGCAACCGGGCATCGAAGTCGGAATGCCGCGAAACTCACCGAGTCAAAGCGTTTCGCCGTTTGCGGAAGAAAGTATGATGTAGAACAAGTAGCAGAAGCATACATGCTCAAGAGGGATCACCCGAAATTCAAAGGCAACTGAATTTCGGCAACCGGGCATCGAAGTCGGAATGCCTCGAAACTCACCGAGTCAAAGCGTTTCGCCGTTTGCGGAAGAAAGTATGATGTAGAACAAGTAGCAGAAGCATACATGCTCAAGAGGGATCACCCGAAATTCAAAGGCAACTGAATTTCGGCAACCGGGCATCGAAGTCGGAATGCCGCGAAACTCACCGAGTCAAAGCGTTTCGCCGTTTGCGGAAGAAAGTATGATGTAGAACAAGTAGCAGAAGCATACATGCTCAAGAGGGATCACCCGAAATTCAAAGGCAACTGAATTTCGGCAACCGGGGCATCGAAGTCGGAATGCCGCGAAACTCACCGAGTCAAAGCGTTTCGCCGTTTGCGGAAGAAAGTATGATGTAGAACAAGTAGCAGAAGCATACATGCTCAAGAGGGATCACCCGAAATTCAAAGGCAACTGAATTTCGGCAACCGGGCATCGAAGTCGGAATGCCTCGAAACTCACCGAGTCAAAGCGTTTCGCCGTTTGCGGAAGAAAGTATGATGTAGAACAAGTAGCAGAAGCATACATGCTCAAGAGGGATCACCCGAAATTCAAAGGCAACTGAATTTCGGCAACCGGGCATCGAAGTCGGAATGCCGCGAAACTCACCGAGTCAAAGCGTTTCGCCGTTTGCGGAAGAAAGTATGATGTAGAACAAGTAGCAGAAGCATACATGCTCAAGAGGGATCACCCGAAATTCAAAGGCAACTGAATTTCGGCAACCGGGGCATCGAAGTCGGAATGCCGCGAAACTCACCGAGTCAAAGCGTTTCGCCGTTTGCGGAAGAAAGTATGATGTAGAACAAGTAGCAGAAGCATACATGCTCAAGAGGGATCACCCGAAATTCAAAGGCAACTGAATTTCGGCAACCGGGGCATCGAAGTCGGAATGCCGCGAAACTCACCGAGTCAAAGCGTTTCGCCGTTTGCGGAAGAAAGTATGATGTAGAACAAGTAGCAGAAGCATACATGCTCAAGAGGGATCACCCGAAATTCAAAGGCAACTGAATTTCGGCAACCGGGCATCGAAGTCGGAATGCCGCGAAACTCACCGAGTCAAAGCGTTTCGCCGTTTGCGGAAGAAAGTATGATGTAGAACAAGTAGCAGAAGCATACATGCTCAAGAGGGATCACCCGAAATTCAAAGGCAACTGAATTTCGGCAACCGGGCATCGAAGTCGGAATGCCGCGAAACTCACCGAGTCAAAGCGTTTCGCCGTTTGCGGAAGAAAGTATGATGTAGAACAAGTAGCAGAAGCATACATGCTCAAGAGGGATCACCCGAAATTCAAAGGCAACTGAATTTCGGCAACCGGGCATCGAAGTCGGAATGCCGCGAAACTCACCGAGTCAAAGCGTTTCGCCGTTTGCGGAAGAAAGTATGATGTAGAACAAGTAGCAGAAGCATACATGCTCAAGAGGGATCACCCGAAATTCAAAGGCAACTGAATTTCGGCAACCGGGCATCGAAGTCGGAATGCCGCGAAACTCACCGAGTCAAAGCGTTTCGCCGTTTGCGGAAGAAAGTATGATGTAGAACAAGTAGCAGAAGCATACATGCTCAAGAGGGATCACCCGAAATTCAAAGGCAACTGAATTTCGGCAACCGGGGCATCGAAGTCGGAATGCCGCGAAACTCACCGAGTCAAAGCGTTTCGCCGTTTGCGGAAGAAAGTATGATGTAGAACAAGTAGCAGAAGCATACATGCTCAAGAGGGATCACCCGAAATTCAAAGGCAACTGAATTTCGGCAACCGGGGCATCGAAGTCGGAATGCCGCGAAACTCACCGAGTCAAAGCGTTTCGCCGTTTGCGGAAGAAAGTATGATGTAGAACAAGTAGCAGAAGCATACATGCTCAAGAGGGATCACCCGAAATTCAAAGGCAACTGAATTTCGGCAACCGGGCATCGAAGTCGGAATGCCGCGAAACTCACCGAGTCAAAGCGTTTCGCCGTTTGCGGAAGAAAGTATGATGTAGAACAAGTAGCAGAAGCATACATGCTCAAGAGGGATCACCCGAAATTCAAAGGCAACTGAATTTCGGCAACCGGGGCATCGAAGTCGGAATGCCGCGAAACTCACCGAGTCAAAGCGTTTCGCCGTTTGCGGAAGAAAGTATGATGTAGAACAAGTAGCAGAAGCATACATGCTCAAGAGGGATCACCCGAAATTCAAAGGCAACTGAATTTCGGCAACCGGGCATCGAAGTCGGAATGCCGCGAAACTCACCGAGTCAAAGCGTTTCGCCGTTTGCGGAAGAAAGTATGATGTAGAACAAGTAGCAGAAGCATACATGCTCAAGAGGGATCACCCGAAATTCAAAGGCAACTGAATTTCGGCAACCGGGCATCGAAGTCGGAATGCCGCGAAACTCACCGAGTCAAAGCGTTTCGCCGTTTGCGGAAGAAAGTATGATGTAGAACAAGTAGCAGAAGCATACATGCTCAAGAGGGATCACCCGAAATTCAAAGGCAACTGAATTTCGGCAACCGGGGCATCGAAGTCGGAATGCCGCGAAACTCACCGAGTCAAAGCGTTTCGCCGTTTGCGGAAGAAAGTATGATGTAGAACAAGTAGCAGAAGCATACATGCTCAAGAGGGATCACCCGAAATTCAAAGGCAACTGAATTTCGGCAACCGGGCATCGAAGTCGGAATGCCGCGAAACTCACCGAGTCAAAGCGTTTCGCCGTTTGCGGAAGAAAGTATGATGTAGAACAAGTAGCAGAAGCATACATGCTCAAGAGGGATCACCCGAAATTCAAAGGCAACTGAATTTCGGCAACCGGGCATCGAAGTCGGAATGCCGCGAAACTCACCGAGTCAAAGCGTTTCGCCGTTTGCGGAAGAAAGTATGATGTAGAACAAGTAGCAGAAGCATACATGCTCAAGAGGGATCACCCGAAATTCAAAGGCAACTGAATTTCGGCAACCGGGCATCGAAGTCGGAATGCCGCGAAACTCACCGAGTCAAAGCGTTTCGCCGTTTGCGGAAGAAAGTATGATGTAGAACAAGTAGCAGAAGCATACATGCTCAAGAGGGATCACCCGAAATTCAAAGGCAACTGAATTTCGGCAACCGGGCATCGAAGTCGGAATGCCGCGAAACTCACCGAGTCAAAGCGTTTCGCCGTTTGCGGAAGAAAGTATGATGTAGAACAAGTAGCAGAAGCATACATGCTCAAGAGGGATCACCCGAAATTCAAAGGCAACTGAATTTCGGCAACCGGGCATCGAAGTCGGAATGCCGCGAAACTCACCGAGTCAAAGCGTTTCGCCGTTTGCGGAAGAAAGTATGATGTAGAACAAGTAGCAGAAGCATACATGCTCAAGAGGGATCACCCGAAATTCAAAGGCAACTGAATTTCGGCAACCGGGCATCGAAGTCGGAATGCCGCGAAACTCACCGAGTCAAAGCGTTTCGCCGTTTGCGGAAGAAAGTATGATGTAGAACAAGTAGCAGAAGCATACATGCTCAAGAGGGATCACCCGAAATTCAAAGGCAACTGAATTTCGGCAACCGGGCATCGAAGTCGGAATGCCGCGAAACTCACCGAGTCAAAGCGTTTCGCCGTTTGCGGAAGAAAGTATGATGTAGAACAAGTAGCAGAAGCATACATGCTCAAGAGGGATCACCCGAAATTCAAAGGCAACTGAATTTCGGCAACCGGGCATCGAAGTCGGAATGCCGCGAAACTCACCGAGTCAAAGCGTTTCGCCGTTTGCGGAAGAAAGTATGATGTAGAACAAGTAGCAGAAGCATACATGCTCAAGAGGGATCACCCGAAATTCAAAGGCAACTGAATTTCGGCAACCGGGCATCGAAGTCGGAATGCCGCGAAACTCACCGAGTCAAAGCGTTTCGCCGTTTGCGGAAGAAAGTATGATGTAGAACAAGTAGCAGAAGCATACATGCTCAAGAGGGATCACCCGAAATTCAAAGGCAACTGAATTTCGGCAACCGGGGCATCGAAGTCGGAATGCCGCGAAACTCACCGAGTCAAAGCGTTTCGCCGTTTGCGGAAGAAAGTATGATGTAGAACAAGTAGCAGAAGCATACATGCTCAAGAGGGATCACCCGAAATTCAAAGGCAACTGAATTTCGGCAACCGGGCATCGAAGTCGGAATGCCGCGAAACTCACCGAGTCAAAGCGTTTCGCCGTTTGCGGAAGAAAGTATGATGTAGAACAAGTAGCAGAAGCATACATGCTCAAGAGGGATCACCCGAAATTCAAAGGCAACTGAATTTCGGCAACCGGGGCATCGAAGTCGGAATGCCGCGAAACTCACCGAGTCAAAGCGTTTCGCCGTTTGCGGAAGAAAGTATGATGTAGAACAAGTAGCAGAAGCATACATGCTCAAGAGGGATCACCCGAAATTCAAAGGCAACTGAATTTCGGCAACCGGGGCATCGAAGTCGGAATGCCGCGAAACTCACCGAGTCAAAGCGTTTCGCCGTTTGCGGAAGAAAGTATGATGTAGAACAAGTAGCAGAAGCATACATGCTCAAGAGGGATCACCCGAAATTCAAAGGCAACTGAATTTCGGCAACCGGGCATCGAAGTCGGAATGCCGCGAAACTCACCGAGTCAAAGCGTTTCGCCGTTTGCGGAAGAAAGTATGATGTAGAACAAGTAGCAGAAGCATACATGCTCAAGAGGGATCACCCGAAATTCAAAGGCAACTGAATTTCGGCAACCGGGCATCGAAGTCGGAATGCCGCGAAACTCACCGAGTCAAAGCGTTTCGCCGTTTGCGGAAGAAAGTATGATGTAGAACAAGTAGCAGAAGCATACATGCTCAAGAGGGATCACCCGAAATTCAAAGGCAACTGAATTTCGGCAACCGGGGCATCGAAGTCGGAATGCCGCGAAACTCACCGAGTCAAAGCGTTTCGCCGTTTGCGGAAGAAAGTATGATGTAGAACAAGTAGCAGAAGCATACATGCTCAAGAGGGATCACCCGAAATTCAAAGGCAACTGAATTTCGGCAACCGGGCATCGAAGTCGGAATGCCGCGAAACTCACCGAGTCAAAGCGTTTCGCCGTTTGCGGAAGAAAGTATGATGTAGAACAAGTAGCAGAAGCATACATGCTCAAGAGGGATCACCCGAAATTCAAAGGCAACTGAATTTCGGCAACCGGGCATCGAAGTCGGAATGCCTCGAAACTCACCGAGTCAAAGCGTTTCGCCGTTTGCGGAAGAAAGTATGATGTAGAACAAGTAGCAGAAGCATACATGCTCAAGAGGGATCACCCGAAATTCAAAGGCAACTGAATTTCGGCAACCGGGCATCGAAGTCGGAATGCCGCGAAACTCACCGAGTCAAAGCGTTTCGCCGTTTGCGGAAGAAAGTATGATGTAGAACAAGTAGCAGAAGCATACATGCTCAAGAGGGATCACCCGAAATTCAAAGGCAACTGAATTTCGGCAACCGGGCATCGAAGTCGGAATGCCGCGAAACTCACCGAGTCAAAGCGTTTCGCCGTTTGCGGAAGAAAGTATGATGTAGAACAAGTAGCAGAAGCATACATGCTCAAGAGGGATCACCCGAAATTCAAAGGCAACTGAATTTCGGCAACCGGGGCATCGAAGTCGGAATGCCGCGAAACTCACCGAGTCAAAGCGTTTCGCCGTTTGCGGAAGAAAGTATGATGTAGAACAAGTAGCAGAAGCATACATGCTCAAGAGGGATCACCCGAAATTCAAAGGCAACTGAATTTCGGCAACCGGGCATCGAAGTCGGAATGCCGCGAAACTCACCGAGTCAAAGCGTTTCGCCGTTTGCGGAAGAAAGTATGATGTAGAACAAGTAGCAGAAGCATACATGCTCAAGAGGGATCACCCGAAATTCAAAGGCAACTGAATTTCGGCAACCGGGCATCGAAGTCGGAATGCCGCGAAACTCACCGAGTCAAAGCGTTTCGCCGTTTGCGGAAGAAAGTATGATGTAGAACAAGTAGCAGAAGCATACATGCTCAAGAGGGATCACCCGAAATTCAAAGGCAACTGAATTTCGGCAACCGGGCATCGAAGTCGGAATGCCGCGAAACTCACCGAGTCAAAGCGTTTCGCCGTTTGCGGAAGAAAGTATGATGTAGAACAAGTAGCAGAAGCATACATGCTCAAGAGGGATCACCCGAAATTCAAAGGCAACTGAATTTCGGCAACCGGGCATCGAAGTCGGAATGCCGCGAAACTCACCGAGTCAAAGCGTTTCGCCGTTTGCGGAAGAAAGTATGATGTAGAACAAGTAGCAGAAGCATACATGCTCAAGAGGGATCACCCGAAATTCAAAGGCAACTGAATTTCGGCAACCGGGGCATCGAAGTCGGAATGCCGCGAAACTCACCGAGTCAAAGCGTTTCGCCGTTTGCGGAAGAAAGTATGATGTAGAACAAGTAGCAGAAGCATACATGCTCAAGAGGGATCACCCGAAATTCAAAGGCAACTGAATTTCGGCAACCGGGCATCGAAGTCGGAATGCCGCGAAACTCACCGAGTCAAAGCGTTTCGCCGTTTGCGGAAGAAAGTATGATGTAGAACAAGTAGCAGAAGCATACATGCTCAAGAGGGATCACCCGAAATTCAAAGGCAACTGAATTTCGGCAACCGGGGCATCGAAGTCGGAATGCCGCGAAACTCACCGAGTCAAAGCGTTTCGCCGTTTGCGGAAGAAAGTATGATGTAGAACAAGTAGCAGAAGCATACATGCTCAAGAGGGATCACCCGAAATTCAAAGGCAACTGAATTTCGGCAACCGGGGCATCGAAGTCGGAATGCCGCGAAACTCACCGAGTCAAAGCGTTTCGCCGTTTGCGGAAGAAAGTATGATGTAGAACAAGTAGCAGAAGCATACATGCTCAAGAGGGATCACCCGAAATTCAAAGGCAACTGAATTTCGGCAACCGGGGCATCGAAGTCGGAATGCCTCGAAACTCACCGAGTCAAAGCGTTTCGCCGTTTGCGGAAGAAAGTATGATGTAGAACAAGTAGCAGAAGCATACATGCTCAAGAGGGATCACCCGAAATTCAAAGGCAACTGAATTTCGGCAACCGGGCATCGAAGTCGGAATGCCTCGAAACTCACCGAGTCAAAGCGTTTCGCCGTTTGCGGAAGAAAGTATGATGTAGAACAAGTAGCAGAAGCATACATGCTCAAGAGGGATCACCCGAAATTCAAAGGCAACTGAATTTCGGCAACCGGGGCATCGAAGTCGGAATGCCGCGAAACTCACCGAGTCAAAGCGTTTCGCCGTTTGCGGAAGAAAGTATGATGTAGAACAAGTAGCAGAAGCATACATGCTCAAGAGGGATCACCCGAAATTCAAAGGCAACTGAATTTCGGCAACCGGGGCATCGAAGTCGGAATGCCGCGAAACTCACCGAGTCAAAGCGTTTCGCCGTTTGCGGAAGAAAGTATGATGTAGAACAAGTAGCAGAAGCATACATGCTCAAGAGGGATCACCCGAAATTCAAAGGCAACTGAATTTCGGCAACCGGGGCATCGAAGTCGGAATGCCGCGAAACTCACCGAGTCAAAGCGTTTCGCCGTTTGCGGAAGAAAGTATGATGTAGAACAAGTAGCAGAAGCATACATGCTCAAGAGGGATCACCCGAAATTCAAAGGCAACTGAATTTCGGCAACCGGGGCATCGAAGTCGGAATGCCGCGAAACTCACCGAGTCAAAGCGTTTCGCCGTTTGCGGAAGAAAGTATGATGTAGAACAAGTAGCAGAAGCATACATGCTCAAGAGGGATCACCCGAAATTCAAAGGCAACTGAATTTCGGCAACCGGGGCATCGAAGTCGGAATGCCGCGAAACTCACCGAGTCAAAGCGTTTCGCCGTTTGCGGAAGAAAGTATGATGTAGAACAAGTAGCAGAAGCATACATGCTCAAGAGGGATCACCCGAAATTCAAAGGCAACTGAATTTCGGCAACGGGGCATCGAAGTCGGAATGCCGCGAAACTCACCGAGTCAAAGCGTTTCGCCGTTTGCGGAAGAAAGTATGATGTAGAACAAGTAGCAGAAGCATACATGCTCAAGAGGGATCACCCGAAATTCAAAGGCAACTGAATTTCGGCAACCGGGCATCGAAGTCGGAATGCCGCGAAACTCACCGAGTCAAAGCGTTTCGCCGTTTGCGGAAGAAAGTATGATGTAGAACAAGTAGCAGAAGCATACATGCTCAAGAGGGATCACCCGAAATTCAAAGGCAACTGAATTTCGGCAACCGGGGCATCGAAGTCGGAATGCCGCGAAACTCACCGAGTCAAAGCGTTTCGCCGTTTGCGGAAGAAAGTATGATGTAGAACAAGTAGCAGAAGCATACATGCTCAAGAGGGATCACCCGAAATTCAAAGGCAACTGAATTTCGGCAACCGGGGCATCGAAGTCGGAATGCCGCGAAACTCACCGAGTCAAAGCGTTTCGCCGTTTGCGGAAGAAAGTATGATGTAGAACAAGTAGCAGAAGCATACATGCTCAAGAGGGATCACCCGAAATTCAAAGGCAACTGAATTTCGGCAACCGGGGCATCGAAGTCGGAATGCCGCGAAACTCACCGAGTCAAAGCGTTTCGCCGTTTGCGGAAGAAAGTATGATGTAGAACAAGTAGCAGAAGCATACATGCTCAAGAGGGATCACCCGAAATTCAAAGGCAACTGAATTTCGGCAACGGGGCATCGAAGTCGGAATGCCGCGAAACTCACCGAGTCAAAGCGTTTCGCCGTTTGCGGAAGAAAGTATGATGTAGAACAAGTAGCAGAAGCATACATGCTCAAGAGGGATCACCCGAAATTCAAAGGCAACTGAATTTCGGCAACCGGGGCATCGAAGTCGGAATGCCGCGAAACTCACCGAGTCAAAGCGTTTCGCCGTTTGCGGAAGAAAGTATGATGTAGAACAAGTAGCAGAAGCATACATGCTCAAGAGGGATCACCCGAAATTCAAAGGCAACTGAATTTCGGCAACCGGGCATCGAAGTCGGAATGCCGCGAAACTCACCGAGTCAAAGCGTTTCGCCGTTTGCGGAAGAAAGTATGATGTAGAACAAGTAGCAGAAGCATACATGCTCAAGAGGGATCACCCGAAATTCAAAGGCAACTGAATTTCGGCAACCGGGCATCGAAGTCGGAATGCCGCGAAACTCACCGAGTCAAAGCGTTTCGCCGTTTGCGGAAGAAAGTATGATGTAGAACAAGTAGCAGAAGCATACATGCTCAAGAGGGATCACCCGAAATTCAAAGGCAACTGAATTTCGGCAACCGGGCATCGAAGTCGGAATGCCGCGAAACTCACCGAGTCAAAGCGTTTCGCCGTTTGCGGAAGAAAGTATGATGTAGAACAAGTAGCAGAAGCATACATGCTCAAGAGGGATCACCCGAAATTCAAAGGCAACTGAATTTCGGCAACCGGGGCATCGAAGTCGGAATGCCTCGAAACTCACCGAGTCAAAGCGTTTCGCCGTTTGCGGAAGAAAGTATGATGTAGAACAAGTAGCAGAAGCATACATGCTCAAGAGGGATCACCCGAAATTCAAAGGCAACTGAATTTCGGCAACCGGGGCATCGAAGTCGGAATGCCGCGAAACTCACCGAGTCAAAGCGTTTCGCCGTTTGCGGAAGAAAGTATGATGTAGAACAAGTAGCAGAAGCATACATGCTCAAGAGGGATCACCCGAAATTCAAAGGCAACTGAATTTCGGCAACCGGGCATCGAAGTCGGAATGCCGCGAAACTCACCGAGTCAAAGCGTTTCGCCGTTTGCGGAAGAAAGTATGATGTAGAACAAGTAGCAGAAGCATACATGCTCAAGAGGGATCACCCGAAATTCAAAGGCAACTGAATTTCGGCAACCGGGGCATCGAAGTCGGAATGGCCCGAAACTCACCGAGTCAAAGCGTTTCGCCGTTTGCGGAAGAAAGTATGATGTAGAACAAGTAGCAGAAGCATACATGCTCAAGAGGGATCACCCGAAATTCAAAGGCAACTGAATTTCGGCAACCGGGCATCGAAGTCGGAATGCCGCGAAACTCACCGAGTCAAAGCGTTTCGCCGTTTGCGGAAGAAAGTATGATGTAGAACAAGTAGCAGAAGCATACATGCTCAAGAGGGATCACCCGAAATTCAAAGGCAACTGAATTTCGGCAACCGGGCATCGAAGTCGGAATGCCGCGAAACTCACCGAGTCAAAGCGTTTCGCCGTTTGCGGAAGAAAGTATGATGTAGAACAAGTAGCAGAAGCATACATGCTCAAGAGGGATCACCCGAAATTCAAAGGCAACTGAATTTCGGCAACCGGGGCATCGAAGTCGGAATGCCGCGAAACTCACCGAGTCAAAGCGTTTCGCCGTTTGCGGAAGAAAGTATGATGTAGAACAAGTAGCAGAAGCATACATGCTCAAGAGGGATCACCCGAAATTCAAAGGCAACTGAATTTCGGCAACCGGGGCATCGAAGTCGGAATGCCGCGAAACTCACCGAGTCAAAGCGTTTCGCCGTTTGCGGAAGAAAGTATGATGTAGAACAAGTAGCAGAAGCATACATGCTCAAGAGGGATCACCCGAAATTCAAAGGCAACTGAATTTCGGCAACCGGGCATCGAAGTCGGAATGCCGCGAAACTCACCGAGTCAAAGCGTTTCGCCGTTTGCGGAAGAAAGTATGATGTAGAACAAGTAGCAGAAGCATACATGCTCAAGAGGGATCACCCGAAATTCAAAGGCAACTGAATTTCGGCAACCGGGCATCGAAGTCGGAATGCCGCGAAACTCACCGAGTCAAAGCGTTTCGCCGTTTGCGGAAGAAAGTATGATGTAGAACAAGTAGCAGAAGCATACATGCTCAAGAGGGATCACCCGAAATTCAAAGGCAACTGAATTTCGGCAACCGGGGCATCGAAGTCGGAATGCCGCGAAACTCACCGAGTCAAAGCGTTTCGCCGTTTGCGGAAGAAAGTATGATGTAGAACAAGTAGCAGAAGCATACATGCTCAAGAGGGATCACCCGAAATTCAAAGGCAACTGAATTTCGGCAACCGGGATCGAAGTCGGAATGCCGCGAAACTCACCGAGTCAAAGCGTTTCGCCGTTTGCGGAAGAAAGTATGATGTAGAACAAGTAGCAGAAGCATACATGCTCAAGAGGGATCACCCGAAATTCAAAGGCAACTGAATTTCGGCAACCGGGCATCGAAGTCGGAATGCCGCGAAACTCACCGAGTCAAAGCGTTTCGCCGTTTGCGGAAGAAAGTATGATGTAGAACAAGTAGCAGAAGCATACATGCTCAAGAGGGATCACCCGAAATTCAAAGGCAACTGAATTTCGGCAACCGGGGCATCGAAGTCGGAATGCCGCGAAACTCACCGAGTCAAAGCGTTTCGCCGTTTGCGGAAGAAAGTATGATGTAGAACAAGTAGCAGAAGCATACATGCTCAAGAGGGATCACCCGAAATTCAAAGGCAACTGAATTTCGGCAACCGGGCATCGAAGTCGGAATGCCGCGAAACTCACCGAGTCAAAGCGTTTCGCCGTTTGCGGAAGAAAGTATGATGTAGAACAAGTAGCAGAAGCATACATGCTCAAGAGGGATCACCCGAAATTCAAAGGCAACTGAATTTCGGCAACCGGGCATCGAAGTCGGAATGCCGCGAAACTCACCGAGTCAAAGCGTTTCGCCGTTTGCGGAAGAAAGTATGATGTAGAACAAGTAGCAGAAGCATACATGCTCAAGAGGGATCACCCGAAATTCAAAGGCAACTGAATTTCGGCAACCGGGGCATCGAAGTCGGAATGCCGCGAAACTCACCGAGTCAAAGCGTTTCGCCGTTTGCGGAAGAAAGTATGATGTAGAACAAGTAGCAGAAGCATACATGCTCAAGAGGGATCACCCGAAATTCAAAGGCAACTGAATTTCGGCAACCGGGGCATCGAAGTCGGAATGCCGCGAAACTCACCGAGTCAAAGCGTTTCGCCGTTTGCGGAAGAAAGTATGATGTAGAACAAGTAGCAGAAGCATACATGCTCAAGAGGGATCACCCGAAATTCAAAGGCAACTGAATTTCGGCAACCGGGGCATCGAAGTCGGAATGCCTCGAAACTCACCGAGTCAAAGCGTTTCGCCGTTTGCGGAAGAAAGTATGATGTAGAACAAGTAGCAGAAGCATACATGCTCAAGAGGGATCACCCGAAATTCAAAGGCAACTGAATTTCGGCAACCGGGCATCGAAGTCGGAATGCCGCGAAACTCACCGAGTCAAAGCGTTTCGCCGTTTGCGGAAGAAAGTATGATGTAGAACAAGTAGCAGAAGCATACATGCTCAAGAGGGATCACCCGAAATTCAAAGGCAACTGAATTTCGGCAACCGGGCATCGAAGTCGGAATGCCGCGAAACTCACCGAGTCAAAGCGTTTCGCCGTTTGCGGAAGAAAGTATGATGTAGAACAAGTAGCAGAAGCATACATGCTCAAGAGGGATCACCCGAAATTCAAAGGCAACTGAATTTCGGCAACCGGGCATCGAAGTCGGAATGCCGCGAAACTCACCGAGTCAAAGCGTTTCGCCGTTTGCGGAAGAAAGTATGATGTAGAACAAGTAGCAGAAGCATACATGCTCAAGAGGGATCACCCGAAATTCAAAGGCAACTGAATTTCGGCAACCGGGGCATCGAAGTCGGAATGCCGCGAAACTCACCGAGTCAAAGCGTTTCGCCGTTTGCGGAAGAAAGTATGATGTAGAACAAGTAGCAGAAGCATACATGCTCAAGAGGGATCACCCGAAATTCAAAGGCAACTGAATTTCGGCAACCGGGCATCGAAGTCGGAATGCCGCGAAACTCACCGAGTCAAAGCGTTTCGCCGTTTGCGGAAGAAAGTATGATGTAGAACAAGTAGCAGAAGCATACATGCTCAAGAGGGATCACCCGAAATTCAAAGGCAACTGAATTTCGGCAACCGGGCATCGAAGTCGGAATGCCTCGAAACTCACCGAGTCAAAGCGTTTCGCCGTTTGCGGAAGAAAGTATGATGTAGAACAAGTAGCAGAAGCATACATGCTCAAGAGGGATCACCCGAAATTCAAAGGCAACTGAATTTCGGCAACCGGGCATCGAAGTCGGAATGCCGCGAAACTCACCGAGTCAAAGCGTTTCGCCGTTTGCGGAAGAAAGTATGATGTAGAACAAGTAGCAGAAGCATACATGCTCAAGAGGGATCACCCGAAATTCAAAGGCAACTGAATTTCGGCAACCGGGGCATCGAAGTCGGAATGCTCGAAACTCACCGAGTCAAAGCGTTTCGCCGTTTGCGGAAGAAAGTATGATGTAGAACAAGTAGCAGAAGCATACATGCTCAAGAGGGATCACCCGAAATTCAAAGGCAACTGAATTTCGGCAACCGGGGCATCGAAGTCGGAATGCCGCGAAACTCACCGAGTCAAAGCGTTTCGCCGTTTGCGGAAGAAAGTATGATGTAGAACAAGTAGCAGAAGCATACATGCTCAAGAGGGATCACCCGAAATTCAAAGGCAACTGAATTTCGGCAACCGGGGCATCGAAGTCGGAATGCCGCGAAACTCACCGAGTCAAAGCGTTTCGCCGTTTGCGGAAGAAAGTATGATGTAGAACAAGTAGCAGAAGCATACATGCTCAAGAGGGATCACCCGAAATTCAAAGGCAACTGAATTTCGGCAACCGGGGCATCGAAGTCGGAATGCCGCGAAACTCACCGAGTCAAAGCGTTTCGCCGTTTGCGGAAGAAAGTATGATGTAGAACAAGTAGCAGAAGCATACATGCTCAAGAGGGATCACCCGAAATTCAAAGGCAACTGAATTTCGGCAACCGGGCATCGAAGTCGGAATGCCGCGAAACTCACCGAGTCAAAGCGTTTCGCCGTTTGCGGAAGAAAGTATGATGTAGAACAAGTAGCAGAAGCATACATGCTCAAGAGGGATCACCCGAAATTCAAAGGCAACTGAATTTCGGCAACCGGGGCATCGAAGTCGGAATGCCGCGAAACTCACCGAGTCAAAGCGTTTCGCCGTTTGCGGAAGAAAGTATGATGTAGAACAAGTAGCAGAAGCATACATGCTCAAGAGGGATCACCCGAAATTCAAAGGCAACTGAATTTCGGCAACCGGGGCATCGAAGTCGGAATGCCGCGAAACTCACCGAGTCAAAGCGTTTCGCCGTTTGCGGAAGAAAGTATGATGTAGAACAAGTAGCAGAAGCATACATGCTCAAGAGGGATCACCCGAAATTCAAAGGCAACTGAATTTCGGCAACCGGGCATCGAAGTCGGAATGCCGCGAAACTCACCGAGTCAAAGCGTTTCGCCGTTTGCGGAAGAAAGTATGATGTAGAACAAGTAGCAGAAGCATACATGCTCAAGAGGGATCACCCGAAATTCAAAGGCAACTGAATTTCGGCAACCGGGCATCGAAGTCGGAATGCCGCGAAACTCACCGAGTCAAAGCGTTTCGCCGTTTGCGGAAGAAAGTATGATGTAGAACAAGTAGCAGAAGCATACATGCTCAAGAGGGATCACCCGAAATTCAAAGGCAACTGAATTTCGGCAACCGGGCATCGAAGTCGGAATGCCGCGAAACTCACCGAGTCAAAGCGTTTCGCCGTTTGCGGAAGAAAGTATGATGTAGAACAAGTAGCAGAAGCATACATGCTCAAGAGGGATCACCCGAAATTCAAAGGCAACTGAATTTCGGCAACCGGGGCATCGAAGTCGGAATGCCTCGAAACTCACCGAGTCAAAGCGTTTCGCGTTTGCGGAAGAAAGTATGATGTAGAACAAGTAGCAGAAGCATACATGCTCAAGAGGGATCACCCGAAATTCAAAGGCAACTGAATTTCGGCAACCGGGGCATCGAAGTCGGAATGCCGCGAAACTCACCGAGTCAAAGCGTTTCGCCGTTTGCGGAAGAAAGTATGATGTAGAACAAGTAGCAGAAGCATACATGCTCAAGAGGGATCACCCGAAATTCAAAGGCAACTGAATTTCGGCAACCGGGCATCGAAGTCGGAATGCCGCGAAACTCACCGAGTCAAAGCGTTTCGCCGTTTGCGGAAGAAAGTATGATGTAGAACAAGTAGCAGAAGCATACATGCTCAAGAGGGATCACCCGAAATTCAAAGGCAACTGAATTTCGGCAACCGGGGCATCGAAGTCGGAATGCCGCGAAACTCACCGAGTCAAAGCGTTTCGCCGTTTGCGGAAGAAAGTATGATGTAGAACAAGTAGCAGAAGCATACATGCTCAAGAGGGATCACCCGAAATTCAAAGGCAACTGAATTTCGGCAACCGGGCATCGAAGTCGGAATGCCGCGAAACTCACCGAGTCAAAGCGTTTCGCCGTTTGCGGAAGAAAGTATGATGTAGAACAAGTAGCAGAAGCATACATGCTCAAGAGGGATCACCCGAAATTCAAAGGCAACTGAATTTCGGCAACCGGGCATCGAAGTCGGAATGCCGAAACTCACCGAGTCAAAGCGTTTCGCCGTTTGCGGAAGAAAGTATGATGTAGAACAAGTAGCAGAAGCATACATGCTCAAGAGGGATCACCCGAAATTCAAAGGCAACTGAATTTCGGCAACCGGGCATCGAAGTCGGAATGCCTCGAAACTCACCGAGTCAAAGCGTTTCGCCGTTTGCGGAAGAAAGTATGATGTAGAACAAGTAGCAGAAGCATACATGCTCAAGAGGGATCACCCGAAATTCAAAGGCAACTGAATTTCGGCAACCGGGCATCGAAGTCGGAATGCCGCGAAACTCACCGAGTCAAAGCGTTTCGCCGTTTGCGGAAGAAAGTATGATGTAGAACAAGTAGCAGAAGCATACATGCTCAAGAGGGATCACCCGAAATTCAAAGGCAACTGAATTTCGGCAACCGGGCATCGAAGTCGGAATGCCGCGAAACTCACCGAGTCAAAGCGTTTCGCCGTTTGCGGAAGAAAGTATGATGTAGAACAAGTAGCAGAAGCATACATGCTCAAGAGGGATCACCCGAAATTCAAAGGCAACTGAATTTCGGCAACCGGGGCATCGAAGTCGGAATGCCGCGAAACTCACCGAGTCAAAGCGTTTCGCCGTTTGCGGAAGAAAGTATGATGTAGAACAAGTAGCAGAAGCATACATGCTCAAGAGGGATCACCCGAAATTCAAAGGCAACTGAATTTCGGCAACCGGGCATCGAAGTCGGAATGCCGCGAAACTCACCGAGTCAAAGCGTTTCGCCGTTTGCGAAAGAAAGTATGATGTAGAACAAGTAGCAGAAGCATACATGCTCAAGAGGGATGACCCGAAATTCAAAGGCAACTGAATTTCGGCAACCGGGGCATCGAAGTCGGAATGCCGCGAAACTCACCGAGTCAAAGTGTTTCGCCGTTTGCGGAAGAAAGTATGATGTAGAACAAGTAGCAGAAGCATACATGCTCAAGAGGGATCACCCGAAATTCAAAGGCAACTGAATTTCGGCTACCGGGGCATCGAAGTCCGAATGCCTCGAAACTCACCGAGTCAAAGCGTTTCGCCGTTTGCGGAAGAAAGTATGATGTAGAACAAGTAGCAGAAGCATACATGCTCAAGAGGGATCACCCGAAATTCAAAGGCAACTGAATTTCGGCAACCGGGGCATCGAAGGCGGAATGCCGCGAAACTCACCGAGTCATAGCGTTTCGCCGTTTGCGGAAGAAAGTACGATGTAGAACAAGTAGCAGAAGCATACATGCTCAACAGGGATCACCCAAAATGCAAAGGCAGTTGAATTTCGGCAACCGGGGCATCGAAGTCGGAATGCCTCGAAACTCACCGAGTCAAAGCGTTTCGCCGTTTGCGGAAGAAAGTATGATGTAGAACAAGTAGCAGAAGCATACATGCTCAAGAGGGATCACCCGAAATTCAAAGGCAACTGAATTTCAGCAACCGGGGCATCGAAGTCGGAATGGATCGAAACTCACCGAGTCAAAGCATTTCACCGTTTGCGGAAGAAAGTATGATGTAGAACAAGTACCAGAAGCATACATGGTCAAGAGGGATCACCCGAAATTCAAAGGCAACTGAATTTCGGCGACCGGGGCATCGAAGTCGGAATGCCTCGAAACTCACCGAGTCAAAGCGTTTCGCCGTTTGCGGAAGAAAGTATGATGTAGAACAAGTAGAAGAAGCATACATGCTCAAGAGGGATGACCCGAAATTCAAAGGCAACTGAATTTCTGCAACCGGGGCATAGAAGTCGGAATGCCTCGAAACTCACCGAGTCAAAGCGTTTCGCCGTTTGCGGAAGAAAGTATGATGTAGAACAAGTAGCAGAAGCATACATGCTCAAGAGGGATCACCCGAAATTCAAAGGCAACTGAATTTCGGCAACCGGGGCATCGAAGTCGGAATGCCTCGAAACTCACCGAGTCAAAGCGTTTCGCCGTTTGCGGAAGAAAGTATGATGTAGAACAAGTAGCAGAAGCATACATGCTCAAGAGGGATCACCCGAAATTCAAAGGCAACTGAATTTCGGCAACCGGGCATCGAAGTCGGAATGCCGCGAAACTCACCGAGTCAAAGCGTTTCGCCGTTTGCGGAAGAAAGTATGATGTAGAACAAGTAGCAGAAGCATACATGCTCAAGAGGGATCACCCGAAATTCAAAGGCAACTGAATTTCGGCAACCGGGGCATCGAAGTCGGAATGCCTCGAAACTCACCGAGTCAAAGCGTTTCGCCGTTTGCGGAAGAAAGTATGATGTAGAACAAGTAGCAGAAGCATACATGCTCAAGAGGGATCACCCGAAATTCAAAGGCAACTGAATTTCGGCAACCGGGGCATCGAAGTCGGAATGCCGCGAAACTCACCGAGTCAAAGCGTTTCGCCGTTTGCGGAAGAAAGTATGATGTAGAACAAGTAGCAGAAGCATACATGCTCAAGAGGGATCACCCGAAATTCAAAGGCAACTGAATTTCGGCAACCGGGGCATCGAAGTCGGAATGCCGCGAAACTCACCGAGTCAAAGCGTTTCGCCGTTTGCGGAAGAAAGTATGATGTAGAACAAGTAGCAGAAGCATACATGCTCAAGAGGGATCACCCGAAATTCAAAGGCAACTGAATTTCGGCAACCGGGGCATCGAAGTCGGAATGCCGCGAAACTCACCGAGTCAAAGCGTTTCGCCGTTTGCGGAAGAAAGTATGATGTAGAACAAGTAGCAGAAGCATACATGCTCAAGAGGGATCACCCGAAATTCAAAGGCAACTGAATTTCGGCAACCGGGGCATCGAAGTCGGAATGCCGCGAAACTCACCGAGTCAAAGCGTTTCGCCGTTTGCGGAAGAAAGTATGATGTAGAACAAGTAGCAGAAGCATACATGCTCAAGAGGGATCACCCGAAATTCAAAGGCAACTGAATTTCGGCAACCGGGGCATCGAAGTCGGAATGCCTCGAAACTCACCGAGTCAAAGCGTTTCGCCGTTTGCGGAAGAAAGTATGATGTAGAACAAGTAGCAGAAGCATACATGCTCAAGAGGGATCACCCGAAATTCAAAGGCAACTGAATTTCGGCAACCGGGCATCGAAGTCGGAATGCGCGAAACTCACCGAGTCAAAGCGTTTCGCCGTTTGCGGAAGAAAGTATGATGTAGAACAAGTAGCAGAAGCATACATGC
>CM055362.1:21726373-21771307 GCA_029228515.1 Populus alba x Populus x berolinensis | reverse complement strand
GCTTTCTTCTACTTGTTCTACATCACTACTTCTTCCGCAAACGGCAAACGCTTTGACTCGTGTGTAGTTTCGCTGGCCATTCCGACTTCGATGCCTCCCGGTTGCCGGTAAAATTCAGTTGCCGTTTTGAATTGTCGGGTGCAGTACCTCTTTGAAGCATGTATGCTCTCTTGCTACTTGTTAGTCTAGATGACCAACTTTCTTCCACAAACTGGCGAAAAACGCCTTTGGACTCGGTGAGTTTCGCGGCATTCCGACTTCGATGCCCCGGTTGCCGAAATTCAGATGCCTTTGAATTTCAGGTGATCCATCTTGAGCATGTATGCTTCTGCTACTTGTTCTACATCACACTTCTTCCGCAAACAGGCGAAAAGCCTTGACTCCGTGAGTTTTGCGGCATTCCGACTTCGATGCCCCGGTTGCCGAATTCAGTTGCCTTTGAATTTTCGGTGTGTATTCCCTCTTGAGCATGTATGCTTCTGCTACTTGTTCTACATCAGACTTCTTCCAAAAACTGCGAAACGCTATGACTCGGTGAGTTTCGCGGCATTTCGACTTCGATGCCACGGTTGCCGAAATTCAGTTGCCTTTGAATTTCGGGTGATTCCCTCTTGAGCATGCATGTGCTTTCTGCTACTTGTTTCTACATCAGACTTCTTTCGCAAACGGCGAAACGCTTTGACTCGGTGAGTTTCGCGGCATTCCGACTTCGATGCCCCCGGTTGCCGAAATTCAGTTGCCTTTGAATTTCGGGTGATCCTCTTGAGCATGTATGCTTCTGCCTACTTGTTTACATCACACTTCTTCCGCAAACAGCGAAACGCTTTGACTCGGTCAGTTTCGCGGCATTCCGACTTCGATGCCCCGGTTGCCGAAATTCAGTTGCCTTTGAATTTCGGGTGATCCCTCTTGAGCATGTTTGCTTCTGCTACTTGTTCTACATCAGACTTCTTCCGCAAACGGCGAAACGCTTTGACTCTGTGAGTTTCGCCGGCATTCCCCCCCCCCACGACTTCACGACTTGCCTCCGGTTTTAGCCGAAATTTCAGTTGCCTGAGCTATTTGAATTTCGTGGGTGATCCTCTTGAATGAGCTATGTATGCTTGCTGCTACTACTTGTTGATAATTCAGACTATCTTCCTGCTAAAAACGGCTAAAACCGCTTTGAATCTCGCTGAAGTTTTCGCGACGCAGTTTCCGACTTCTCTGAATGCCCCCTGGTTTGTATCTGACAATGTTGCAGTTTGCCTTTGAATTTTCGGGTGATCCCTCTTGAGCATGTATGCATTTCTGCTACTTGTGTTCTACTATTCACAGACTTTCTTCCGCAAACTCGGTCCACATAAACCCTCTGTACTCGGTGATGGCTTTCGCCGGGGTAAAAAAATGCTTTCCGACTTCAGATAGCCCCGTTTGGCCCGAATTTCAGTTGCCTTTGAATTTCGGGTGATCCCATTTGAGCATGTATGCTTCTGCTACTTGTTCTACATGAGACTTCTTCCGCAAACGCCAAAACGCTTTGAATCGGTGAGTTTCGCGGCATTCCGACTTCGATGCCCCGGTTGCCGAAATTCAGTTGCCTTTGAATTTCGGGTGATCCCTCTTGAGCATGTATGCTTCTGCTACTTGTTCTACATCACACTTCTTCCGCTAAACGGCGAAAACGCTTTGACTCGGTGAGTTTCGCGGCATTCCGACTTCGATGCCCAGTTGCCGAAATTCAGTTGCCTTTGAATTTCGGGTGATCCTCTTGAGCATGTGTATGCTTCTGCTACTTGTTCTACATCAGACTTTCTTCCGCAAACGGCAAAAGCTTTTACTCGGTGAGTTTCCCGTTCAGCGCATTCCGACTTCGATGCCCCGGTTGCCGAAATTCAGTTGCCTTTGAATTTTCGGGTGATCCTCTCTTGAGCATGTATGCTTCTACTACTTGTTCTACATCAACTACTTCATCGCAAACGGCGAAACGCTTTGACTCGGTGAGTTTCGCGTCATTTCCGACTTCGGTGCCCGGTTTGCCGAAATTCAGTTACCTTTGAATTTCGGGTGATCCCTCTTGAGCATGTATGCTTCTGCTACTTTGTTCTACATCAGACTTTCTTCCGCAAACGAGCGAAACGCTTTGACTCGGTGAGTTTCGCGGCATTCCGACTTCGTTGCCCCGGTTGCCGAAACTTCAGTTGCCTTTGAATTTCGGGTGATCCCTCTTGAGCATGTTTGCTTCTGCTACTTGTTCTACATCAGACTTCTTCCGCAAACGGCGAAACGCTTTCACTCGGTGAGTTTACTGGCATTCTGACTTCGATGCCCCGGTTGCCGAAATGCAGTTGCCTTTGTATTTTCGGGGTGATCCCTCTTGAGCATGTATGCTTCTGCTACTTGTTCTACATCATACTTTCTTCCGCAAACGGCGAAACGCTTTGACTCGGTGAGTTTCGCGGCATTCCGACTTCGATGCCCCGGTTGCCGAAATTCAGTTGACTTTGAATTTCGGGTGGTCCCTCTTGAGCATGTTTGCTTCTGCTACTTGTTCTACATCAGACTTTCTTCCGCAAACGGCCAAACGCTTTGACTCGGTGAGTTTTGCGGCATTTCGACTTCGATGCCAGGTTGCCGAAATTCAGTTGCCTTTGAATTTCGGGTGATCCCTCTTGAGCATGTATGCTTCTGCTACTTGTTCTACATCAGACTTTCTTCCGCAAACAGCGAAACGCTTTGACTCGATGAGGTTTCGCGGCATTCCGACTTCGATGCCCGGTTGCCGACATTCAGTTGCCTTTGAATTTCGGGTGATCCCTCTTGAGCATGTATGCTTCTGCTACTTGTTCTACATCAGACTTCTTCCGCAAACGGCGAAACACTTTGACTCGGTGAGTTTCTTGGCAGATTACGACTTCCGATTGCCCACGGTTTGCCGAAATTCAAGTTGCCTTGTGAATTTCGGGTGGTGATCCCTCTTGAGCATGTATGCTTCTGCTACTGTTCTACATCAGACTTCTTCCGCCCCAAACGGCGAAGACGCTTTTGAGTCGGTGAGTTTCGCGGCAATTCCTGTCCCCCCGTTTTTTCCCTCCCCCCCTATTTCTTTGACTTCGATTTGCCCCCGAGTGCCTGAAATCCAGTTGCCTTTAAATTTCGGGTGATTCCTCTTGAGCATGTATAAGCTTCTGCTACCTGTTCTACATGAGACTTCTATTTCGCAAACGGCGAAACGCTTTGACTCGGTGAGTTTCGCGGCATGTCCGACTTTGATGCCAGTAGTTGCCGAAATTCAGTTGCCTATTGAATTAGGGTGATCCCTCTTTGAGCATGTCTTGCTTCTGCTACTTTCTATGTCTACAACCGACTTCATCCTGCAAATGGCGAAACGCTTTGACTCGGTGAGTTTCGCGGCAATTTCCGACTTCGATGCCCCGGTTGGCCGAAATTCAGTTGCCTTTCATTTTCGAGTGATCCCTCTTGAGCATGTATGCTTCTGCTACTTGTTCTACTTGAGAGACCATTTCTTCCGCAAACGGCGAAACAAAGCTTTTTGAGACTTGTCTGAGTTTCGCGGCATTCTTACTTCGATGCCCCTGGATGCCGAAATTCATAAGGGTCTGCCTGTTTGAATTTCGGGTGATCCACCTCTTGAGCATGTATGCTTCTGATTACTTGTGTCTACATCACACTTTCTTCCGCAAACCGCGAAACGCTTTGACCTAGTTGAGGTTTCGCGGCATTCCGGACTTGCGATGCCCCGGTTAACGAAATTCAGTTGCCTTTGAATTGCAGGCTGGGTGATCCCTCGTTAAGCATGTTATGCTTCTTGTCTACTTGTTCTACGATCAGCACTTTCTTCCAGCAAACGGCGAAACGCTTTGACTCGTTGAGTTTTCGCGGCATTCCCGAATTTCGATGCCCCGGTATGCTGAAATTCCAGGTTTGCCTTTCAATTTCGGGTTGATTCCCTCTTGTGCATGGTATGCATTCTGCCTTACTTGTTTCAAACATGGAGACCTGCTTCCGCAACACGGACGAAACGGCTTTGACTCGGTGAGTTTCGCGGCATTTCGACTTGCGAATGCCCCGTGAGTTGCGAAAATTCACAGTTGGCCATATTGAATTCTCGGGTGATCCCTCTTCAGCATGGTCTTGCAATAGCTGTTTTCCTACGATGATCTACATCACCCTTTCTTAGCACAACGGCGAAACGCTTTGACTCTACTGAGTAGTTTTCGCGGCCTTCCCGCGTTCCAGAGTACTTCGATGCACGATATGCCGAAATTTCAGTTGCCATTCTGAATTACGCGGTGATAACTCTTGAGCATGTATGCTTATGCTACTTGTGATACATGAGAAGAGTCTTCCACAAACGGCGAAACGCTTTGACTCGGTGGGTTTCGCGGCATGTTCGACTTCGCAGTTGCCTCGGTTGTCGACAAGTTCATATTGCCTTTTGAATTTCGATTGTGATCCCTCTTCGAGTAAGTGTGTTGCTTCTGCTCGTTGTTATACATATCCTCACTTTCTTCCGAAAACGGCTGAAACCACTTGGACTCGCTAAGTTTACTTGCGGCATTCCCGACTTCGATTGCCCAGGGTTGCCGTAAATTCAGTTGCCCTTTGAATTTCGGGGTTTGTGAAAAATTTTTTTGATCCCCTCTTGAGCACGTTTGTATATGGCCACTTGTTCTACATGAGACTTTCTTCCCCAAACGGCGTGAAACTCTTTGACTCTATGAGTTCGGCGGCAATGCGACTTCTCCGAGACCACTGTTGTACGTGAAGATTAGAGTCGCCTAGTCAATTTCGGTGTCGATTCCTTTTTGAGCATGGTTAAACTTCTGCTATTTGTTCTGCATGACACTTTCTTCCACAAACGGCGAAACGTGCTTTGACTCGGTGGAGTTTCGTGGCATTCCGAGTTCAATGCATCGGTTGCAGAAATTCATTTGCCTTTGAAGTTCGGGTGATCCAGGCTTGAGCATTGTTTGCTGCTTCTACTTCGTTCTTACAGGGACTTTTTTCTGCAAAACGCGAAAACGCTTTGACTCGCTGTGTATTTTCGCGGCATTCCAACTTCGATGCAGCCCGGTTGGCGAAATTCAGTTGCCTTTGAATTTCGTACTGTGATCATCTTGAGAATGTATGCTTCTGCTACTTGTACTACATTGAGACTTTCTTTCCACAAACGGCGGAAACGCTTTGACTCGGTTGAGTTTCGCGGCATAGTCCGACTTCGATGCCCGGTTTGCCGCAATTCAGTTGCCATTTGAATTGTTCGAGGTGACATATCTTGAGCATGTTTGCTTCTGTTACTTGGTTCTGCATCACACTTTTTCTGTTCCGCCCTAAACGGCGATAGACGCTTGAGACATCGCTGAGTTTCGCGGCGTGTCCGACTTCGATGTCCGATGGCAGAAATTCAGGGGCCTTTGAAGTTCGGGTGATCCCTCTTGAGAATGTATGCTTATGCTTCTTGTTCTACATGAGACTTTCTTCACAACACCGCGGAAATAAAAAAATTTAAAAAAATATAAAAAACACAAAAAAGAAAAAGTGCTTTTGGTCTCGACTGAGTTTCGCGGCATTCCGGACTTCGATGCCACGCGCGCTGATAGAAATGTCAGTTTGCCTCCTATGGAATTTCGTGTGATTCCCGTTTGAGTGCACTTGGTTGGCTTCTGCTACTTGTTCTACAGATCACAGACTTTCGATTCCAGCAAAACCGGCCGAAACCCTTTGTGTCGGTGAGTTTCGCGGCATATCCGACCTTCGATGGCACCGGTGTGTTGAAATTCAGTCTGCCTTTGCAATTTCGGACGATCCCTCGTGAGCCATGTATGCTTCTGGCTACATGTGTCTACATGTGACCTTTCTTCACAAACGGCGATACGCTTATGACTCGGTGGAGTGTCGCTGTATTCCGACTTCGATTGCCCCGGTTTTACCGAATATTCAGTTGCCTTTGATTGTTCGGGTGTGATTCCTCATTGAGTATGTATACTTTATTGCTACTCTGGTATGCTTATGAGACTTTCTGCCACAAACGGCGAAACGCTGTGACTCAGGTCGAGTGTCGCGGCATTCCGGCTTCGATGCACCCCGCGGCCGAACACAGCGAGTCATGTTGCTTTTCAAGTTCAGCGGTGATCCCTTCTGAGCCATGTATAGCATTGCTGCCACTTGTTCTAAATGTGACTTGGGCTTCCGCAAACGGCGCAACACTGACTTTGATGTACGTTGAGTTTCGCGGCTAATCCGATACTTCGATGCCCCAGGTTGCCGAAATGACAGTCGGACCTGTGATAGTTAGAGGTGGAGCCCCGCTTGAGCATGTATTCGTTCTGCGACTTGTTTCTACATGAGACTTTCTTCCACAAACGGCGAAACGCTTTGACTCGCTGAGTTTCGCGGACTTGTTACCCAGAGATCTTTCTCGTTACCGACTTCGATGCCCCGATTGAGTAATTAAGGTGGACTATGGAAGGTGAGGGTGATCCACTCTTGAGCATGTATTGTTTTGCGACTTGTTATTCATGAGACTTTCTTCCAAACACGGCGATACGCTTTGACTCGGTGAGTTTCGCAGGCAATTTCCGACTTCGATGCCCCCGTTGCCGAAATTCAGTTGCCTTTGAATTTTCGTGTGATACCTCTCTTGAGCATGTTTGAATTCTGCTACTTGTTATTACATCACACTTTCTTCCGCAAACGGCGATACCCTTTTTGACTCGCTGAGTTTCTGGGCATTCCGACTTCGATGCCCCGTTGTTGCCCGAAATTCAGTTGCCTTTGAATTTCGGGTGATCCCTCTTGAGCATGTATGCTTCTGCTACTTGTTCTACATCAGACTTTCTTCCGCAAACGGCGAAACGCTTTGACTCGGTGAGTTTCGCGGCATTCCGACTTCGATGCCCCGGTTGCCGAAATTCAGTTGCCTTTGAATTTCGGGTGATCCCTCTTGAGCATGTATGCTTCTGCTACTTGTTCTACATCAGACTTCTTCCGCAAACGGCGAAACGCTTTGACTCGGTGAGTTTCGCGGCATTCCGACTTCGATGCCCCGGTTGCCGAAATTCAGTTGCCTTTGAATTTCGGGTGATCCCTCTTGAGCATGTATGCTTCTGCTACTTGTTCTACATCAGACTTCTTCCGCAAACGGCGAAACGCTTTGACTCGGTGAGTTTCGCGGCATTCCGACTTCGATGCCCCGGTTGCCGAAATTCAGTTGCCTTTGAATTTCGGGTGATCCCTCTTGAGCATGTATGCTTCTGCTACTTGTTCTACATCAGACTTCTTCCGCAAACGGCGAAACGCTTTGACTCGGTGAGTTTCGCGGCATTCCGACTTCGATGCCCCGGTTGCCGAAATTCAGTTGCCTTTGAATTTCGGGTGATCCCTCTTGAGCATGTATGCTTCTGCTACTTGTTCTACATCAGACTTTCTTCCGCAAACGGCGAAACGCTTTGACTCGGTGAGTTTCGCGGCATTCCGACTTCGATGCCCCGGTTGCCGAAATTCAGTTGCCTTTGAATTTCGGGTGATCCCTCTTGAGCATGTATGCTTCTGCTACTTGTTCTACATCAGACTTCTTCCGCAAACGGCGAAACGCTTTGACTCGGTGAGTTTCGCGGCATTCCGACTTCGATGCCCCGGTTGCCGAAATTCAGTTGCCTTTGAATTTCGGGTGATCCCTCTTGAGCATGTATGCTTCTGCTACTTGTTCTACATCAGACTTTCTTCCGCAAACGGCGAAACGCTTTGACTCGGTGAGTTTCGCGGCATTCCGACTTCGATGCCCCGGTTGCCGAAATTCAGTTGCCTTTGAATTTCGGGTGATCCCTCTTGAGCATGTATGCTTCTGCTACTTGTTCTACATCAGACTTCTTCCGCAAACGGCGAAACGCTTTGACTCGGTGAGTTTCGCGGCATTCCGACTTCGATGCCCCGGTTGCCGAAATTCAGTTGCCTTTGAATTTCGGGTGATCCCTCTTGAGCATGTATGCTTCTGCTACTTGTTCTACATCAGACTTCTTCCGCAAACGGCGAAACGCTTTGACTCGGTGAGTTTCGCGGCATTCCGACTTCGATGCCCCGGTTGCCGAAATTCAGTTGCCTTTGAATTTCGGGTGATCCCTCTTGAGCATGTATGCTTCTGCTACTTGTTCTACATCAGACTTCTTCCGCAAACGGCGAAACGCTTTGACTCGGTGAGTTTCGCGGCATTCCGACTTCGATGCCCCGGTTGCCGAAATTCAGTTGCCTTTGAATTTCGGGTGATCCCTCTTGAGCATGTATGCTTCTGCTACTTGTTCTACATCAGACTTCTTCCGCAAACGGCGAAACGCTTTGACTCGGTGAGTTTCGCGGCATTCCGACTTCGATGCCCCGGTTGCCGAAATTCAGTTGCCTTTGAATTTCGGGTGATCCCTCTTGAGCATGTATGCTTCTGCTACTTGTTCTACATCAGACTTCTTCCGCAAACGGCGAAACGCTTTGACTCGGTGAGTTTCGCGGCATTCCGACTTCGATGCCCCGGTTGCCGAAATTCAGTTGCCTTTGAATTTCGGGTGATCCCTCTTGAGCATGTATGCTTCTGCTACTTGTTCTACATCAGACTTCTTCCGCAAACGGCGAAACGCTTTGACTCGGTGAGTTTCGCGGCATTCCGACTTCGATGCCCCGGTTGCCGAAATTCAGTTGCCTTTGAATTTCGGGTGATCCCTCTTGAGCATGTATGCTTCTGCTACTTGTTCTACATCAGACTTTCTTCCGCAAACGGCGAAACGCTTTGACTCGGTGAGTTTCGCGGCATTCCGACTTCGATGCCCCGGTTGCCGAAATTCAGTTGCCTTTGAATTTCGGGTGATCCCTCTTGAGCATGTATGCTTCTGCTACTTGTTCTACATCAGACTTCTTCCGCAAACGGCGAAACGCTTTGACTCGGTGAGTTTCGCGGCATTCCGACTTCGATGCCCCGGTTGCCGAAATTCAGTTGCCTTTGAATTTCGGGTGATCCCTCTTGAGCATGTATGCTTCTGCTACTTGTTCTACATCAGACTTCTTCCGCAAACGGCGAAACGCTTTGACTCGGTGAGTTTCGCGGCATTCCGACTTCGATGCCCCGGTTGCCGAAATTCAGTTGCCTTTGAATTTCGGGTGATCCCTCTTGAGCATGTATGCTTCTGCTACTTGTTCTACATCAGACTTTCTTCCGCAAACGGCGAAACGCTTTGACTCGGTGAGTTTCGCGGCATTCCGACTTCGATGCCCCGGTTGCCGAAATTCAGTTGCCTTTGAATTTCGGGTGATCCCTCTTGAGCATGTATGCTTCTGCTACTTGTTCTACATCAGACTTCTTCCGCAAACGGCGAAACGCTTTGACTCGGTGAGTTTCGCGGCATTCCGACTTCGATGCCCCGGTTGCCGAAATTCAGTTGCCTTTGAATTTCGGGTGATCCCTCTTGAGCATGTATGCTTCTGCTACTTGTTCTACATCAGACTTCTTCCGCAAACGGCGAAACGCTTTGACTCGGTGAGTTTCGCGGCATTCCGACTTCGATGCCCCGGTTGCCGAAATTCAGTTGCCTTTGAATTTCGGGTGATCCCTCTTGAGCATGTATGCTTCTGCTACTTGTTCTACATCAGACTTCTTCCGCAAACGGCGAAACGCTTTGACTCGGTGAGTTTCGCGGCATTCCGACTTCGATGCCCCGGTTGCCGAAATTCAGTTGCCTTTGAATTTCGGGTGATCCCTCTTGAGCATGTATGCTTCTGCTACTTGTTCTACATCAGACTTCTTCCGCAAACGGCGAAACGCTTTGACTCGGTGAGTTTCGCGGCATTCCGACTTCGATGCCCCGGTTGCCGAAATTCAGTTGCCTTTGAATTTCGGGTGATCCCTCTTGAGCATGTATGCTTCTGCTACTTGTTCTACATCAGACTTCTTCCGCAAACGGCGAAACGCTTTGACTCGGTGAGTTTCGCGGCATTCCGACTTCGATGCCCCGGTTGCCGAAATTCAGTTGCCTTTGAATTTCGGGTGATCCCTCTTGAGCATGTATGCTTCTGCTACTTGTTCTACATCAGACTTCTTCCGCAAACGGCGAAACGCTTTGACTCGGTGAGTTTCGCGGCATTCCGACTTCGATGCCCCGGTTGCCGAAATTCAGTTGCCTTTGAATTTCGGGTGATCCCTCTTGAGCATGTATGCTTCTGCTACTTGTTCTACATCAGACTTTCTTCCGCAAACGGCGAAACGCTTTGACTCGGTGAGTTTCGCGGCATTCCGACTTCGATGCCCCGGTTGCCGAAATTCAGTTGCCTTTGAATTTCGGGTGATCCCTCTTGAGCATGTATGCTTCTGCTACTTGTTCTACATCAGACTTCTTCCGCAAACGGCGAAACGCTTTGACTCGGTGAGTTTCGCGGCATTCCGACTTCGATGCCCCGGTTGCCGAAATTCAGTTGCCTTTGAATTTCGGGTGATCCCTCTTGAGCATGTATGCTTCTGCTACTTGTTCTACATCAGACTTCTTCCGCAAACGGCGAAACGCTTTGACTCGGTGAGTTTCGCGGCATTCCGACTTCGATGCCCCGGTTGCCGAAATTCAGTTGCCTTTGAATTTCGGGTGATCCCTCTTGAGCATGTATGCTTCTGCTACTTGTTCTACATCAGACTTCTTCCGCAAACGGCGAAACGCTTTGACTCGGTGAGTTTCGCGGCATTCCGACTTCGATGCCCCGGTTGCCGAAATTCAGTTGCCTTTGAATTTCGGGTGATCCCTCTTGAGCATGTATGCTTCTGCTACTTGTTCTACATCAGACTTCTTCCGCAAACGGCGAAACGCTTTGACTCGGTGAGTTTCGCGGCATTCCGACTTCGATGCCCCGGTTGCCGAAATTCAGTTGCCTTTGAATTTCGGGTGATCCCTCTTGAGCATGTATGCTTCTGCTACTTGTTCTACATCAGACTTCTTCCGCAAACGGCGAAACGCTTTGACTCGGTGAGTTTCGCGGCATTCCGACTTCGATGCCCGGTTGCCGAAATTCAGTTGCCTTTGAATTTCGGGTGATCCCTCTTGAGCATGTATGCTTCTGCTACTTGTTCTACATCAGACTTCTTCCGCAAACGGCGAAACGCTTTGACTCGGTGAGTTTCGCGGCATTCCGACTTCGATGCCCCGGTTGCCGAAATTCAGTTGCCTTTGAATTTCGGGTGATCCCTCTTGAGCATGTATGCTTCTGCTACTTGTTCTACATCAGACTTCTTCCGCAAACGGCGAAACGCTTTGACTCGGTGAGTTTCGCGGCATTCCGACTTCGATGCCCCGGTTGCCGAAATTCAGTTGCCTTTGAATTTCGGGTGATCCCTCTTGAGCATGTATGCTTCTGCTACTTGTTCTACATCAGACTTTCTTCCGCAAACGGCGAAACGCTTTGACTCGGTGAGTTTCGCGGCATTCCGACTTCGATGCCCCGGTTGCCGAAATTCAGTTGCCTTTGAATTTCGGGTGATCCCTCTTGAGCATGTATGCTTCTGCTACTTGTTCTACATCAGACTTTCTTCCGCAAACGGCGAAACGCTTTGACTCGGTGAGTTTCGCGGCATTCCGACTTCGATGCCCCGGTTGCCGAAATTCAGTTGCCTTTGAATTTCGGGTGATCCCTCTTGAGCATGTATGCTTCTGCTACTTGTTCTACATCAGACTTCTTCCGCAAACGGCGAAACGCTTTGACTCGGTGAGTTTCGCGGCATTCCGACTTCGATGCCCCGGTTGCCGAAATTCAGTTGCCTTTGAATTTCGGGTGATCCCTCTTGAGCATGTATGCTTCTGCTACTTGTTCTACATCAGACTTTCTTCCGCAAACGGCGAAACGCTTTGACTCGGTGAGTTTCGCGGCATTCCGACTTCGATGCCCCGGTTGCCGAAATTCAGTTGCCTTTGAATTTCGGGTGATCCCTCTTGAGCATGTATGCTTCTGCTACTTGTTCTACATCAGACTTCTTCCGCAAACGGCGAAACGCTTTGACTCGGTGAGTTTCGCGGCATTCCGACTTCGATGCCCCGGTTGCCGAAATTCAGTTGCCTTTGAATTTCGGGTGATCCCTCTTGAGCATGTATGCTTCTGCTACTTGTTCTACATCAGACTTCTTCCGCAAACGGCGAAACGCTTTGACTCGGTGAGTTTCGCGGCATTCCGACTTCGATGCCCCGGTTGCCGAAATTCAGTTGCCTTTGAATTTCGGGTGATCCCTCTTGAGCATGTATGCTTCTGCTACTTGTTCTACATCAGACTTTCTTCCGCAAACGGCGAAACGCTTTGACTCGGTGAGTTTCGCGGCATTCCGACTTCGATGCCCCGGTTGCCGAAATTCAGTTGCCTTTGAATTTCGGGTGATCCCTCTTGAGCATGTATGCTTCTGCTACTTGTTCTACATCAGACTTCTTCCGCAAACGGCGAAACGCTTTGACTCGGTGAGTTTCGCGGCATTCCGACTTCGATGCCCCGGTTGCCGAAATTCAGTTGCCTTTGAATTTCGGGTGATCCCTCTTGAGCATGTATGCTTCTGCTACTTGTTCTACATCAGACTTCTTCCGCAAACGGCGAAACGCTTTGACTCGGTGAGTTTCGCGGCATTCCGACTTCGATGCCCCGGTTGCCGAAATTCAGTTGCCTTTGAATTTCGGGTGATCCCTCTTGAGCATGTATGCTTCTGCTACTTGTTCTACATCAGACTTCTTCCGCAAACGGCGAAACGCTTTGACTCGGTGAGTTTCGCGGCATTCCGACTTCGATGCCCCGGTTGCCGAAATTCAGTTGCCTTTGAATTTCGGGTGATCCCTCTTGAGCATGTATGCTTCTGCTACTTGTTCTACATCAGACTTCTTCCGCAAACGGCGAAACGCTTTGACTCGGTGAGTTTCGCGGCATTCCGACTTCGATGCCCCGGTTGCCGAAATTCAGTTGCCTTTGAATTTCGGGTGATCCCTCTTGAGCATGTATGCTTCTGCTACTTGTTCTACATCAGACTTTCTTCCGCAAACGGCGAAACGCTTTGACTCGGTGAGTTTCGCGGCATTCCGACTTCGATGCCCCGGTTGCCGAAATTCAGTTGCCTTTGAATTTCGGGTGATCCCTCTTGAGCATGTATGCTTCTGCTACTTGTTCTACATCAGACTTTCTTCCGCAAACGGCGAAACGCTTTGACTCGGTGAGTTTCGCGGCATTCCGACTTCGATGCCCCGGTTGCCGAAATTCAGTTGCCTTTGAATTTCGGGTGATCCCTCTTGAGCATGTATGCTTCTGCTACTTGTTCTACATCAGACTTTCTTCCGCAAACGGCGAAACGCTTTGACTCGGTGAGTTTCGCGGCATTCCGACTTCGATGCCCGGTTGCCGAAATTCAGTTGCCTTTGAATTTCGGGTGATCCCTCTTGAGCATGTATGCTTCTGCTACTTGTTCTACATCAGACTTCTTCCGCAAACGGCGAAACGCTTTGACTCGGTGAGTTTCGCGGCATTCCGACTTCGATGCCCCGGTTGCCGAAATTCAGTTGCCTTTGAATTTCGGGTGATCCCTCTTGAGCATGTATGCTTCTGCTACTTGTTCTACATCAGACTTCTTCCGCAAACGGCGAAACGCTTTGACTCGGTGAGTTTCGCGGCATTCCGACTTCGATGCCCCGGTTGCCGAAATTCAGTTGCCTTTGAATTTCGGGTGATCCCTCTTGAGCATGTATGCTTCTGCTACTTGTTCTACATCAGACTTTCTTCCGCAAACGGCGAAACGCTTTGACTCGGTGAGTTTCGCGGCATTCCGACTTCGATGCCCCGGTTGCCGAAATTCAGTTGCCTTTGAATTTCGGGTGATCCCTCTTGAGCATGTATGCTTCTGCTACTTGTTCTACATCAGACTTCTTCCGCAAACGGCGAAACGCTTTGACTCGGTGAGTTTCGCGGCATTCCGACTTCGATGCCCCGGTTGCCGAAATTCAGTTGCCTTTGAATTTCGGGTGATCCCTCTTGAGCATGTATGCTTCTGCTACTTGTTCTACATCAGACTTTCTTCCGCAAACGGCGAAACGCTTTGACTCGGTGAGTTTCGCGGCATTCCGACTTCGATGCCCCGGTTGCCGAAATTCAGTTGCCTTTGAATTTCGGGTGATCCCTCTTGAGCATGTATGCTTCTGCTACTTGTTCTACATCAGACTTCTTCCGCAAACGGCGAAACGCTTTGACTCGGTGAGTTTCGCGGCATTCCGACTTCGATGCCCCGGTTGCCGAAATTCAGTTGCCTTTGAATTTCGGGTGATCCCTCTTGAGCATGTATGCTTCTGCTACTTGTTCTACATCAGACTTCTTCCGCAAACGGCGAAACGCTTTGACTCGGTGAGTTTCGCGGCATTCCGACTTCGATGCCCCGGTTGCCGAAATTCAGTTGCCTTTGAATTTCGGGTGATCCCTCTTGAGCATGTATGCTTCTGCTACTTGTTCTACATCAGACTTTCTTCCGCAAACGGCGAAACGCTTTGACTCGGTGAGTTTCGCGGCATTCCGACTTCGATGCCCCGGTTGCCGAAATTCAGTTGCCTTTGAATTTCGGGTGATCCCTCTTGAGCATGTATGCTTCTGCTACTTGTTCTACATCAGACTTTCTTCCGCAAACGGCGAAACGCTTTGACTCGGTGAGTTTCGCGGCATTCCGACTTCGATGCCCCGGTTGCCGAAATTCAGTTGCCTTTGAATTTCGGGTGATCCCTCTTGAGCATGTATGCTTCTGCTACTTGTTCTACATCAGACTTTCTTCCGCAAACGGCGAAACGCTTTGACTCGGTGAGTTTCGCGGCATTCCGACTTCGATGCCCCGGTTGCCGAAATTCAGTTGCCTTTGAATTTCGGGTGATCCCTCTTGAGCATGTATGCTTCTGCTACTTGTTCTACATCAGACTTTCTTCCGCAAACGGCGAAACGCTTTGACTCGGTGAGTTTCGCGGCATTCCGACTTCGATGCCCCGGTTGCCGAAATTCAGTTGCCTTTGAATTTCGGGTGATCCCTCTTGAGCATGTATGCTTCTGCTACTTGTTCTACATCAGACTTCTTCCGCAAACGGCGAAACGCTTTGACTCGGTGAGTTTCGCGGCATTCCGACTTCGATGCCCCGGTTGCCGAAATTCAGTTGCCTTTGAATTTCGGGTGATCCCTCTTGAGCATGTATGCTTCTGCTACTTGTTCTACATCAGACTTCTTCCGCAAACGGCGAAACGCTTTGACTCGGTGAGTTTCGCGGCATTCCGACTTCGATGCCCCGGTTGCCGAAATTCAGTTGCCTTTGAATTTCGGGTGATCCCTCTTGAGCATGTATGCTTCTGCTACTTGTTCTACATCAGACTTTCTTCCGCAAACGGCGAAACGCTTTGACTCGGTGAGTTTCGCGGCATTCCGACTTCGATGCCCCGGTTGCCGAAATTCAGTTGCCTTTGAATTTCGGGTGATCCCTCTTGAGCATGTATGCTTCTGCTACTTGTTCTACATCAGACTTTCTTCCGCAAACGGCGAAACGCTTTGACTCGGTGAGTTTCGCGGCATTCCGACTTCGATGCCCCGGTTGCCGAAATTCAGTTGCCTTTGAATTTCGGGTGATCCCTCTTGAGCATGTATGCTTCTGCTACTTGTTCTACATCAGACTTCTTCCGCAAACGGCGAAACGCTTTGACTCGGTGAGTTTCGCGGCATTCCGACTTCGATGCCCCGGTTGCCGAAATTCAGTTGCCTTTGAATTTCGGGTGATCCCTCTTGAGCATGTATGCTTCTGCTACTTGTTCTACATCAGACTTTCTTCCGCAAACGGCGAAACGCTTTGACTCGGTGAGTTTCGCGGCATTCCGACTTCGATGCCCCGGTTGCCGAAATTCAGTTGCCTTTGAATTTCGGGTGATCCCTCTTGAGCATGTATGCTTCTGCTACTTGTTCTACATCAGACTTTCTTCCGCAAACGGCGAAACGCTTTGACTCGGTGAGTTTCGCGGCATTCCGACTTCGATGCCCCGGTTGCCGAAATTCAGTTGCCTTTGAATTTCGGGTGATCCCTCTTGAGCATGTATGCTTCTGCTACTTGTTCTACATCAGACTTTCTTCCGCAAACGGCGAAACGCTTTGACTCGGTGAGTTTCGCGGCATTCCGACTTCGATGCCCCGGTTGCCGAAATTCAGTTGCCTTTGAATTTCGGGTGATCCCTCTTGAGCATGTATGCTTCTGCTACTTGTTCTACATCAGACTTTCTTCCGCAAACGGCGAAACGCTTTGACTCGGTGAGTTTCGCGGCATTCCGACTTCGATGCCCCGGTTGCCGAAATTCAGTTGCCTTTGAATTTCGGGTGATCCCTCTTGAGCATGTATGCTTCTGCTACTTGTTCTACATCAGACTTCTTCCGCAAACGGCGAAACGCTTTGACTCGGTGAGTTTCGCGGCATTCCGACTTCGATGCCCCGGTTGCCGAAATTCAGTTGCCTTTGAATTTCGGGTGATCCCTCTTGAGCATGTATGCTTCTGCTACTTGTTCTACATCAGACTTTCTTCCGCAAACGGCGAAACGCTTTGACTCGGTGAGTTTCGCGGCATTCCGACTTCGATGCCCCGGTTGCCGAAATTCAGTTGCCTTTGAATTTCGGGTGATCCCTCTTGAGCATGTATGCTTCTGCTACTTGTTCTACATCAGACTTTCTTCCGCAAACGGCGAAACGCTTTGACTCGGTGAGTTTCGCGGCATTCCGACTTCGATGCCCCGGTTGCCGAAATTCAGTTGCCTTTGAATTTCGGGTGATCCCTCTTGAGCATGTATGCTTCTGCTACTTGTTCTACATCAGACTTTCTTCCGCAAACGGCGAAACGCTTTGACTCGGTGAGTTTCGCGGCATTCCGACTTCGATGCCCCGGTTGCCGAAATTCAGTTGCCTTTGAATTTCGGGTGATCCCTCTTGAGCATGTATGCTTCTGCTACTTGTTCTACATCAGACTTTCTTCCGCAAACGGCGAAACGCTTTGACTCGGTGAGTTTCGCGGCATTCCGACTTCGATGCCCCGGTTGCCGAAATTCAGTTGCCTTTGAATTTCGGGTGATCCCTCTTGAGCATGTATGCTTCTGCTACTTGTTCTACATCAGACTTCTTCCGCAAACGGCGAAACGCTTTGACTCGGTGAGTTTCGCGGCATTCCGACTTCGATGCCCCGGTTGCCGAAATTCAGTTGCCTTTGAATTTCGGGTGATCCCTCTTGAGCATGTATGCTTCTGCTACTTGTTCTACATCAGACTTCTTCCGCAAACGGCGAAACGCTTTGACTCGGTGAGTTTCGCGGCATTCCGACTTCGATGCCCCGGTTGCCGAAATTCAGTTGCCTTTGAATTTCGGGTGATCCCTCTTGAGCATGTATGCTTCTGCTACTTGTTCTACATCAGACTTTCTTCCGCAAACGGCGAAACGCTTTGACTCGGTGAGTTTCGCGGCATTCCGACTTCGATGCCCCGGTTGCCGAAATTCAGTTGCCTTTGAATTTCGGGTGATCCCTCTTGAGCATGTATGCTTCTGCTACTTGTTCTACATCAGACTTTCTTCCGCAAACGGCGAAACGCTTTGACTCGGTGAGTTTCGCGGCATTCCGACTTCGATGCCCCGGTTGCCGAAATTCAGTTGCCTTTGAATTTCGGGTGATCCCTCTTGAGCATGTATGCTTCTGCTACTTGTTCTACATCAGACTTTCTTCCGCAAACGGCGAAACGCTTTGACTCGGTGAGTTTCGCGGCATTCCGACTTCGATGCCCCGGTTGCCGAAATTCAGTTGCCTTTGAATTTCGGGTGATCCCTCTTGAGCATGTATGCTTCTGCTACTTGTTCTACATCAGACTTTCTTCCGCAAACGGCGAAACGCTTTGACTCGGTGAGTTTCGCGGCATTCCGACTTCGATGCCCCGGTTGCCGAAATTCAGTTGCCTTTGAATTTCGGGTGATCCCTCTTGAGCATGTATGCTTCTGCTACTTGTTCTACATCAGACTTCTTCCGCAAACGGCGAAACGCTTTGACTCGGTGAGTTTCGCGGCATTCCGACTTCGATGCCCCGGTTGCCGAAATTCAGTTGCCTTTGAATTTCGGGTGATCCCTCTTGAGCATGTATGCTTCTGCTACTTGTTCTACATCAGACTTCTTCCGCAAACGGCGAAACGCTTTGACTCGGTGAGTTTCGCGGCATTCCGACTTCGATGCCCCGGTTGCCGAAATTCAGTTGCCTTTGAATTTCGGGTGATCCCTCTTGAGCATGTATGCTTCTGCTACTTGTTCTACATCAGACTTTCTTCCGCAAACGGCGAAACGCTTTGACTCGGTGAGTTTCGCGGCATTCCGACTTCGATGCCCCGGTTGCCGAAATTCAGTTGCCTTTGAATTTCGGGTGATCCCTCTTGAGCATGTATGCTTCTGCTACTTGTTCTACATCAGACTTTCTTCCGCAAACGGCGAAACGCTTTGACTCGGTGAGTTTCGCGGCATTCCGACTTCGATGCCCCGGTTGCCGAAATTCAGTTGCCTTTGAATTTCGGGTGATCCCTCTTGAGCATGTATGCTTCTGCTACTTGTTCTACATCAGACTTTCTTCCGCAAACGGCGAAACGCTTTGACTCGGTGAGTTTCGCGGCATTCCGACTTCGATGCCCCGGTTGCCGAAATTCAGTTGCCTTTGAATTTCGGGTGATCCCTCTTGAGCATGTATGCTTCTGCTACTTGTTCTACATCAGACTTTCTTCCGCAAACGGCGAAACGCTTTGACTCGGTGAGTTTCGCGGCATTCCGACTTCGATGCCCCGGTTGCCGAAATTCAGTTGCCTTTGAATTTCGGGTGATCCCTCTTGAGCATGTATGCTTCTGCTACTTGTTCTACATCAGACTTTCTTCCGCAAACGGCGAAACGCTTTGACTCGGTGAGTTTCGCGGCATTCCGACTTCGATGCCCCGGTTGCCGAAATTCAGTTGCCTTTGAATTTCGGGTGATCCCTCTTGAGCATGTATGCTTCTGCTACTTGTTCTACATCAGACTTTCTTCCGCAAACGGCGAAACGCTTTGACTCGGTGAGTTTCGCGGCATTCCGACTTCGATGCCCCGGTTGCCGAAATTCAGTTGCCTTTGAATTTCGGGTGATCCCTCTTGAGCATGTATGCTTCTGCTACTTGTTCTACATCAGACTTCTTCCGCAAACGGCGAAACGCTTTGACTCGGTGAGTTTCGCGGCATTCCGACTTCGATGCCCCGGTTGCCGAAATTCAGTTGCCTTTGAATTTCGGGTGATCCCTCTTGAGCATGTATGCTTCTGCTACTTGTTCTACATCAGACTTCTTCCGCAAACGGCGAAACGCTTTGACTCGGTGAGTTTCGCGGCATTCCGACTTCGATGCCCCGGTTGCCGAAATTCAGTTGCCTTTGAATTTCGGGTGATCCCTCTTGAGCATGTATGCTTCTGCTACTTGTTCTACATCAGACTTTCTTCCGCAAACGGCGAAACGCTTTGACTCGGTGAGTTTCGCGGCATTCCGACTTCGATGCCCCGGTTGCCGAAATTCAGTTGCCTTTGAATTTCGGGTGATCCCTCTTGAGCATGTATGCTTCTGCTACTTGTTCTACATCAGACTTTCTTCCGCAAACGGCGAAACGCTTTGACTCGGTGAGTTTCGCGGCATTCCGACTTCGATGCCCCGGTTGCCGAAATTCAGTTGCCTTTGAATTTCGGGTGATCCCTCTTGAGCATGTATGCTTCTGCTACTTGTTCTACATCAGACTTTCTTCCGCAAACGGCGAAACGCTTTGACTCGGTGAGTTTCGCGGCATTCCGACTTCGATGCCCCGGTTGCCGAAATTCAGTTGCCTTTGAATTTCGGGTGATCCCTCTTGAGCATGTATGCTTCTGCTACTTGTTCTACATCAGACTTTCTTCCGCAAACGGCGAAACGCTTTGACTCGGTGAGTTTCGCGGCATTCCGACTTCGATGCCCCGGTTGCCGAAATTCAGTTGCCTTTGAATTTCGGGTGATCCCTCTTGAGCATGTATGCTTCTGCTACTTGTTCTACATCAGACTTCTTCCGCAAACGGCGAAACGCTTTGACTCGGTGAGTTTCGCGGCATTCCGACTTCGATGCCCCGGTTGCCGAAATTCAGTTGCCTTTGAATTTCGGGTGATCCCTCTTGAGCATGTATGCTTCTGCTACTTGTTCTACATCAGACTTTCTTCCGCAAACGGCGAAACGCTTTGACTCGGTGAGTTTCGCGGCATTCCGACTTCGATGCCCCGGTTGCCGAAATTCAGTTGCCTTTGAATTTCGGGTGATCCCTCTTGAGCATGTATGCTTCTGCTACTTGTTCTACATCAGACTTTCTTCCGCAAACGGCGAAACGCTTTGACTCGGTGAGTTTCGCGGCATTCCGACTTCGATGCCCCGGTTGCCGAAATTCAGTTGCCTTTGAATTTCGGGTGATCCCTCTTGAGCATGTATGCTTCTGCTACTTGTTCTACATCAGACTTCTTCCGCAAACGGCGAAACGCTTTGACTCGGTGAGTTTCGCGGCATTCCGACTTCGATGCCCCGGTTGCCGAAATTCAGTTGCCTTTGAATTTCGGGTGATCCCTCTTGAGCATGTATGCTTCTGCTACTTGTTCTACATCAGACTTTCTTCCGCAAACGGCGAAACGCTTTGACTCGGTGAGTTTCGCGGCATTCCGACTTCGATGCCCCGGTTGCCGAAATTCAGTTGCCTTTGAATTTCGGGTGATCCCTCTTGAGCATGTATGCTTCTGCTACTTGTTCTACATCAGACTTTCTTCCGCAAACGGCGAAACGCTTTGACTCGGTGAGTTTCGCGGCATTCCGACTTCGATGCCCCGGTTGCCGAAATTCAGTTGCCTTTGAATTTCGGGTGATCCCTCTTGAGCATGTATGCTTCTGCTACTTGTTCTACATCAGACTTTCTTCCGCAAACGGCGAAACGCTTTGACTCGGTGAGTTTCGCGGCATTCCGACTTCGATGCCCCGGTTGCCGAAATTCAGTTGCCTTTGAATTTCGGGTGATCCCTCTTGAGCATGTATGCTTCTGCTACTTGTTCTACATCAGACTTCTTCCGCAAACGGCGAAACGCTTTGACTCGGTGAGTTTCGCGGCATTCCGACTTCGATGCCCCGGTTGCCGAAATTCAGTTGCCTTTGAATTTCGGGTGATCCCTCTTGAGCATGTATGCTTCTGCTACTTGTTCTACATCAGACTTCTTCCGCAAACGGCGAAACGCTTTGACTCGGTGAGTTTCGCGGCATTCCGACTTCGATGCCCCGGTTGCCGAAATTCAGTTGCCTTTGAATTTCGGGTGATCCCTCTTGAGCATGTATGCTTCTGCTACTTGTTCTACATCAGACTTTCTTCCGCAAACGGCGAAACGCTTTGACTCGGTGAGTTTCGCGGCATTCCGACTTCGATGCCCCGGTTGCCGAAATTCAGTTGCCTTTGAATTTCGGGTGATCCCTCTTGAGCATGTATGCTTCTGCTACTTGTTCTACATCAGACTTTCTTCCGCAAACGGCGAAACGCTTTGACTCGGTGAGTTTCGCGGCATTCCGACTTCGATGCCCCGGTTGCCGAAATTCAGTTGCCTTTGAATTTCGGGTGATCCCTCTTGAGCATGTATGCTTCTGCTACTTGTTCTACATCAGACTTTCTTCCGCAAACGGCGAAACGCTTTGACTCGGTGAGTTTCGCGGCATTCCGACTTCGATGCCCCGGTTGCCGAAATTCAGTTGCCTTTGAATTTCGGGTGATCCCTCTTGAGCATGTATGCTTCTGCTACTTGTTCTACATCAGACTTTCTTCCGCAAACGGCGAAACGCTTTGACTCGGTGAGTTTCGCGGCATTCCGACTTCGATGCCCCGGTTGCCGAAATTCAGTTGCCTTTGAATTTCGGGTGATCCCTCTTGAGCATGTATGCTTCTGCTACTTGTTCTACATCAGACTTCTTCCGCAAACGGCGAAACGCTTTGACTCGGTGAGTTTCGCGGCATTCCGACTTCGATGCCCCGGTTGCCGAAATTCAGTTGCCTTTGAATTTCGGGTGATCCCTCTTGAGCATGTATGCTTCTGCTACTTGTTCTACATCAGACTTTCTTCCGCAAACGGCGAAACGCTTTGACTCGGTGAGTTTCGCGGCATTCCGACTTCGATGCCCCGGTTGCCGAAATTCAGTTGCCTTTGAATTTCGGGTGATCCCTCTTGAGCATGTATGCTTCTGCTACTTGTTCTACATCAGACTTTCTTCCGCAAACGGCGAAACGCTTTGACTCGGTGAGTTTCGCGGCATTCCGACTTCGATGCCCCGGTTGCCGAAATTCAGTTGCCTTTGAATTTCGGGTGATCCCTCTTGAGCATGTATGCTTCTGCTACTTGTTCTACATCAGACTTCTTCCGCAAACGGCGAAACGCTTTGACTCGGTGAGTTTCGCGGCATTCCGACTTCGATGCCCCGGTTGCCGAAATTCAGTTGCCTTTGAATTTCGGGTGATCCCTCTTGAGCATGTATGCTTCTGCTACTTGTTCTACATCAGACTTTCTTCCGCAAACGGCGAAACGCTTTGACTCGGTGAGTTTCGCGGCATTCCGACTTCGATGCCCCGGTTGCCGAAATTCAGTTGCCTTTGAATTTCGGGTGATCCCTCTTGAGCATGTATGCTTCTGCTACTTGTTCTACATCAGACTTTCTTCCGCAAACGGCGAAACGCTTTGACTCGGTGAGTTTCGCGGCATTCCGACTTCGATGCCCCGGTTGCCGAAATTCAGTTGCCTTTGAATTTCGGGTGATCCCTCTTGAGCATGTATGCTTCTGCTACTTGTTCTACATCAGACTTTCTTCCGCAAACGGCGAAACGCTTTGACTCGGTGAGTTTCGCGGCATTCCGACTTCGATGCCCCGGTTGCCGAAATTCAGTTGCCTTTGAATTTCGGGTGATCCCTCTTGAGCATGTATGCTTCTGCTACTTGTTCTACATCAGACTTTCTTCCGCAAACGGCGAAACGCTTTGACTCGGTGAGTTTCGCGGCATTCCGACTTCGATGCCCCGGTTGCCGAAATTCAGTTGCCTTTGAATTTCGGGTGATCCCTCTTGAGCATGTATGCTTCTGCTACTTGTTCTACATCAGACTTTCTTCCGCAAACGGCGAAACGCTTTGACTCGGTGAGTTTCGCGGCATTCCGACTTCGATGCCCCGGTTGCCGAAATTCAGTTGCCTTTGAATTTCGGGTGATCCCTCTTGAGCATGTATGCTTCTGCTACTTGTTCTACATCAGACTTTCTTCCGCAAACGGCGAAACGCTTTGACTCGGTGAGTTTCGCGGCATTCCGACTTCGATGCCCCGGTTGCCGAAATTCAGTTGCCTTTGAATTTCGGGTGATCCCTCTTGAGCATGTATGCTTCTGCTACTTGTTCTACATCAGACTTTCTTCCGCAAACGGCGAAACGCTTTGACTCGGTGAGTTTCGCGGCATTCCGACTTCGATGCCCCGGTTGCCGAAATTCAGTTGCCTTTGAATTTCGGGTGATCCCTCTTGAGCATGTATGCTTCTGCTACTTGTTCTACATCAGACTTTCTTCCGCAAACGGCGAAACGCTTTGACTCGGTGAGTTTCGCGGCATTCCGACTTCGATGCCCGGTTGCCGAAATTCAGTTGCCTTTGACTCGGTGAGTTTCGCGGCATTCCGACTTCGATGCCCCGGTTGCCGAAATTCAGTTGCCTTTGAATTTCGGGTGATCCCTCTTGAGCATGTATGCTTCTGCTACTTGTTCTACATCAGACTTTCTTCCGCAAACGGCGAAACGCTTTGACTCGGTGAGTTTCGCGGCATTCCGACTTCGATGCCCCGGTTGCCGAAATTCAGTTGCCTTTGAATTTCGGGTGATCCCTCTTGAGCATGTATGCTTCTGCTACTTGTTCTACATCAGACTTTCTTCCGCAAACGGCGAAACGCTTTGACTCGGTGAGTTTCGCGGCATTCCGACTTCGATGCCCCGGTTGCCGAAATTCAGTTGCCTTTGAATTTCGGGTGATCCCTCTTGAGCATGTATGCTTCTGCTACTTGTTCTACATCAGACTTTCTTCCGCAAACGGCGAAACGCTTTGACTCGGTGAGTTTCGCGGCATTCCGACTTCGATGCCCCGGTTGCCGAAATTCAGTTGCCTTTGAATTTCGGGTGATCCCTCTTGAGCATGTATGCTTCTGCTACTTGTTCTACATCAGACTTTCTTCCGCAAACGGCGAAACGCTTTGACTCGGTGAGTTTCGCGGCATTCCGACTTCGATGCCCCGGTTGCCGAAATTCAGTTGCCTTTGAATTTCGGGTGATCCCTCTTGAGCATGTATGCTTCTGCTACTTGTTCTACATCAGACTTTCTTCCGCAAACGGCGAAACGCTTTGACTCGGTGAGTTTCGCGGCATTCCGACTTCGATGCCCCGGTTGCCGAAATTCAGTTGCCTTTGAATTTCGGGTGATCCCTCTTGAGCATGTATGCTTCTGCTACTTGTTCTACATCAGACTTTCTTCCGCAAACGGCGAAACGCTTTGACTCGGTGAGTTTCGCGGCATTCCGACTTCGATGCCCCGGTTGCCGAAATTCAGTTGCCTTTGAATTTCGGGTGATCCCTCTTGAGCATGTATGCTTCTGCTACTTGTTCTACATCAGACTTTCTTCCGCAAACGGCGAAACGCTTTGACTCGGTGAGTTTCGCGGCATTCCGACTTCGATGCCCCGGTTGCCGAAATTCAGTTGCCTTTGAATTTCGGGTGATCCCTCTTGAGCATGTATGCTTCTGCTACTTGTTCTACATCAGACTTTCTTCCGCAAACGGCGAAACGCTTTGACTCGGTGAGTTTCGCGGCATTCCGACTTCGATGCCCCGGTTGCCGAAATTCAGTTGCCTTTGAATTTCGGGTGATCCCTCTTGAGCATGTATGCTTCTGCTACTTGTTCTACATCAGACTTTCTTCCGCAAACGGCGAAACGCTTTGACTCGGTGAGTTTCGCGGCATTCCGACTTCGATGCCCCGGTTGCCGAAATTCAGTTGCCTTTGAATTTCGGGTGATCCCTCTTGAGCATGTATGCTTCTGCTACTTGTTCTACATCAGACTTTCTTCCGCAAACGGCGAAACGCTTTGACTCGGTGAGTTTCGCGGCATTCCGACTTCGATGCCCCGGTTGCCGAAATTCAGTTGCCTTTGAATTTCGGGTGATCCCTCTTGAGCATGTATGCTTCTGCTACTTGTTCTACATCAGACTTTCTTCCGCAAACGGCGAAACGCTTTGACTCGGTGAGTTTCGCGGCATTCCGACTTCGATGCCCCGGTTGCCGAAATTCAGTTGCCTTTGAATTTCGGGTGATCCCTCTTGAGCATGTATGCTTCTGCTACTTGTTCTACATCAGACTTTCTTCCGCAAACGGCGAAACGCTTTGACTCGGTGAGTTTCGCGGCATTCCGACTTCGATGCCCGGTTGCCGAAATTCAGTTGCCTTTGAATTTCGGGTGATCCCTCTTGAGCATGTATGCTTCTGCTACTTGTTCTACATCAGACTTTCTTCCGCAAACGGCGAAACGCTTTGACTCGGTGAGTTTCGCGGCATTCCGACTTCGATGCCCCGGTTGCCGAAATTCAGTTGCCTTTGAATTTCGGGTGATCCCTCTTGAGCATGTATGCTTCTGCTACTTGTTCTACATCAGACTTTCTTCCGCAAACGGCGAAACGCTTTGACTCGGTGAGTTTCGCGGCATTCCGACTTCGATGCCCCGGTTGCCGAAATTCAGTTGCCTTTGAATTTCGGGTGATCCCTCTTGAGCATGTATGCTTCTGCTACTTGTTCTACATCAGACTTTCTTCCGCAAACGGCGAAACGCTTTGACTCGGTGAGTTTCGCGGCATTCCGACTTCGATGCCCCGGTTGCCGAAATTCAGTTGCCTTTGAATTTCGGGTGATCCCTCTTGAGCATGTATGCTTCTGCTACTTGTTCTACATCAGACTTCTTCCGCAAACGGCGAAACGCTTTGACTCGGTGAGTTTCGCGGCATTCCGACTTCGATGCCCCGGTTGCCGAAATTCAGTTGCCTTTGAATTTCGGGTGATCCCTCTTGAGCATGTATGCTTCTGCTACTTGTTCTACATCAGACTTTCTTCCGCAAACGGCGAAACGCTTTGACTCGGTGAGTTTCGCGGCATTCCGACTTCGATGCCCCGGTTGCCGAAATTCAGTTGCCTTTGAATTTCGGGTGATCCCTCTTGAGCATGTATGCTTCTGCTACTTGTTCTACATCAGACTTCTTCCGCAAACGGCGAAACGCTTTGACTCGGTGAGTTTCGCGGCATTCCGACTTCGATGCCCCGGTTGCCGAAATTCAGTTGCCTTTGAATTTCGGGTGATCCCTCTTGAGCATGTATGCTTCTGCTACTTGTTCTACATCAGACTTTCTTCCGCAAACGGCGAAACGCTTTGACTCGGTGAGTTTCGCGGCATTCCGACTTCGATGCCCCGGTTGCCGAAATTCAGTTGCCTTTGAATTTCGGGTGATCCCTCTTGAGCATGTATGCTTCTGCTACTTGTTCTACATCAGACTTTCTTCCGCAAACGGCGAAACGCTTTGACTCGGTGAGTTTCGCGGCATTCCGACTTCGATGCCCCGGTTGCCGAAATTCAGTTGCCTTTGAATTTCGGGTGATCCCTCTTGAGCATGTATGCTTCTGCTACTTGTTCTACATCAGACTTTCTTCCGCAAACGGCGAAACGCTTTGACTCGGTGAGTTTCGCGGCATTCCGACTTCGATGCCCCGGTTGCCGAAATTCAGTTGCCTTTGAATTTCGGGTGATCCCTCTTGAGCATGTATGCTTCTGCTACTTGTTCTACATCAGACTTTCTTCCGCAAACGGCGAAACGCTTTGACTCGGTGAGTTTCGCGGCATTCCGACTTCGATGCCCCGGTTGCCGAAATTCAGTTGCCTTTGAATTTCGGGTGATCCCTCTTGAGCATGTATGCTTCTGCTACTTGTTCTACATCAGACTTTCTTCCGCAAACGGCGAAACGCTTTGACTCGGTGAGTTTCGCGGCATTCCGACTTCGATGCCCCGGTTGCCGAAATTCAGTTGCCTTTGAATTTCGGGTGATCCCTCTTGAGCATGTATGCTTCTGCTACTTGTTCTACATCAGACTTTCTTCCGCAAACGGCGAAACGCTTTGACTCGGTGAGTTTCGCGGCATTCCGACTTCGATGCCCCGGTTGCCGAAATTCAGTTGCCTTTGAATTTCGGGTGATCCCTCTTGAGCATGTATGCTTCTGCTACTTGTTCTACATCAGACTTCTTCCGCAAACGGCGAAACGCTTTGACTCGGTGAGTTTCGCGGCATTCCGACTTCGATGCCCCGGTTGCCGAAATTCAGTTGCCTTTGAATTTCGGGTGATCCCTCTTGAGCATGTATGCTTCTGCTACTTGTTCTACATCAGACTTTCTTCCGCAAACGGCGAAACGCTTTGACTCGGTGAGTTTCGCGGCATTCCGACTTCGATGCCCCGGTTGCCGAAATTCAGTTGCCTTTGAATTTCGGGTGATCCCTCTTGAGCATGTATGCTTCTGCTACTTGTTCTACATCAGACTTTCTTCCGCAAACGGCGAAACGCTTTGACTCGGTGAGTTTCGCGGCATTCCGACTTCGATGCCCCGGTTGCCGAAATTCAGTTGCCTTTGAATTTCGGGTGATCCCTCTTGAGCATGTATGCTTCTGCTACTTGTTCTACATCAGACTTTCTTCCGCAAACGGCGAAACGCTTTGACTCGGTGAGTTTCGCGGCATTCCGACTTCGATGCCCCGGTTGCCGAAATTCAGTTGCCTTTGAATTTCGGGTGATCCCTCTTGAGCATGTATGCTTCTGCTACTTGTTCTACATCAGACTTTCTTCCGCAAACGGCGAAACGCTTTGACTCGGTGAGTTTCGCGGCATTCCGACTTCGATGCCCCGGTTGCCGAAATTCAGTTGCCTTTGAATTTCGGGTGATCCCTCTTGAGCATGTATGCTTCTGCTACTTGTTCTACATCAGACTTTCTTCCGCAAACGGCGAAACGCTTTGACTCGGTGAGTTTCGCGGCATTCCGACTTCGATGCCCCGGTTGCCGAAATTCAGTTGCCTTTGAATTTCGGGTGATCCCTCTTGAGCATGTATGCTTCTGCTACTTGTTCTACATCAGACTTTCTTCCGCAAACGGCGAAACGCTTTGACTCGGTGAGTTTCGCGGCATTCCGACTTCGATGCCCCGGTTGCCGAAATTCAGTTGCCTTTGAATTTCGGGTGATCCCTCTTGAGCATGTATGCTTCTGCTACTTGTTCTACATCAGACTTTCTTCCGCAAACGGCGAAACGCTTTGACTCGGTGAGTTTCGCGGCATTCCGACTTCGATGCCCCGGTTGCCGAAATTCAGTTGCCTTTGAATTTCGGGTGATCCCTCTTGAGCATGTATGCTTCTGCTACTTGTTCTACATCAGACTTTCTTCCGCAAACGGCGAAACGCTTTGACTCGGTGAGTTTCGCGGCATTCCGACTTCGATGCCCCGGTTGCCGAAATTCAGTTGCCTTTGAATTTCGGGTGATCCCTCTTGAGCATGTATGCTTCTGCTACTTGTTCTACATCAGACTTTCTTCCGCAAACGGCGAAACGCTTTGACTCGGTGAGTTTCGCGGCATTCCGACTTCGATGCCCGGTTGCCGAAATTCAGTTGCCTTTGAATTTCGGGTGATCCCTCTTGAGCATGTATGCTTCTGCTACTTGTTCTACATCAGACTTCTTCCGCAAACGGCGAAACGCTTTGACTCGGTGAGTTTCGCGGCATTCCGACTTCGATGCCCCGGTTGCCGAAATTCAGTTGCCTTTGAATTTCGGGTGATCCCTCTTGAGCATGTATGCTTCTGCTACTTGTTCTACATCAGACTTCTTCCGCAAACGGCGAAACGCTTTGACTCGGTGAGTTTCGCGGCATTCCGACTTCGATGCCCCGGTTGCCGAAATTCAGTTGCCTTTGAATTTCGGGTGATCCCTCTTGAGCATGTATGCTTCTGCTACTTGTTCTACATCAGACTTTCTTCCGCAAACGGCGAAACGCTTTGACTCGGTGAGTTTCGCGGCATTCCGACTTCGATGCCCCGGTTGCCGAAATTCAGTTGCCTTTGAATTTCGGGTGATCCCTCTTGAGCATGTATGCTTCTGCTACTTGTTCTACATCAGACTTTCTTCCGCAAACGGCGAAACGCTTTGACTCGGTGAGTTTCGCGGCATTCCGACTTCGATGCCCCGGTTGCCGAAATTCAGTTGCCTTTGAATTTCGGGTGATCCCTCTTGAGCATGTATGCTTCTGCTACTTGTTCTACATCAGACTTTCTTCCGCAAACGGCGAAACGCTTTGACTCGGTGAGTTTCGCGGCATTCCGACTTCGATGCCCCGGTTGCCGAAATTCAGTTGCCTTTGAATTTCGGGTGATCCCTCTTGAGCATGTATGCTTCTGCTACTTGTTCTACATCAGACTTCTTCCGCAAACGGCGAAACGCTTTGACTCGGTGAGTTTCGCGGCATTCCGACTTCGATGCCCGGTTGCCGAAATTCAGTTGCCTTTGAATTTCGGGTGATCCCTCTTGAGCATGTATGCTTCTGCTACTTGTTCTACATCAGACTTTCTTCCGCAAACGGCGAAACGCTTTGACTCGGTGAGTTTCGCGGCATTCCGACTTCGATGCCCCGGTTGCCGAAATTCAGTTGCCTTTGAATTTCGGGTGATCCCTCTTGAGCATGTATGCTTCTGCTACTTGTTCTACATCAGACTTTCTTCCGCAAACGGCGAAACGCTTTGACTCGGTGAGTTTCGCGGCATTCCGACTTCGATGCCCCGGTTGCCGAAATTCAGTTGCCTTTGAATTTCGGGTGATCCCTCTTGAGCATGTATGCTTCTGCTACTTGTTCTACATCAGACTTTCTTCCGCAAACGGCGAAACGCTTTGACTCGGTGAGTTTCGCGGCATTCCGACTTCGATGCCCCGGTTGCCGAAATTCAGTTGCCTTTGAATTTCGGGTGATCCCTCTTGAGCATGTATGCTTCTGCTACTTGTTCTACATCAGACTTTCTTCCGCAAACGGCGAAACGCTTTGACTCGGTGAGTTTCGCGGCATTCCGACTTCGATGCCCCGGTTGCCGAAATTCAGTTGCCTTTGAATTTCGGGTGATCCCTCTTGAGCATGTATGCTTCTGCTACTTGTTCTACATCAGACTTCTTCCGCAAACGGCGAAACGCTTTGACTCGGTGAGTTTCGCGGCATTCCGACTTCGATGCCCCGGTTGCCGAAATTCAGTTGCCTTTGAATTTCGGGTGATCCCTCTTGAGCATGTATGCTTCTGCTACTTGTTCTACATCAGACTTTCTTCCGCAAACGGCGAAACGCTTTGACTCGGTGAGTTTCGCGGCATTCCGACTTCGATGCCCCGGTTGCCGAAATTCAGTTGCCTTTGAATTTCGGGTGATCCCTCTTGAGCATGTATGCTTCTGCTACTTGTTCTACATCAGACTTCTTCCGCAAACGGCGAAACGCTTTGACTCGGTGAGTTTCGCGGCATTCCGACTTCGATGCCCCGGTTGCCGAAATTCAGTTGCCTTTGAATTTCGGGTGATCCCTCTTGAGCATGTATGCTTCTGCTACTTGTTCTACATCAGACTTTCTTCCGCAAACGGCGAAACGCTTTGACTCGGTGAGTTTCGCGGCATTCCGACTTCGATGCCCCGGTTGCCGAAATTCAGTTGCCTTTGAATTTCGGGTGATCCCTCTTGAGCATGTATGCTTCTGCTACTTGTTCTACATCAGACTTCTTCCGCAAACGGCGAAACGCTTTGACTCGGTGAGTTTCGCGGCATTCCGACTTCGATGCCCCGGTTGCCGAAATTCAGTTGCCTTTGAATTTCGGGTGATCCCTCTTGAGCATGTATGCTTCTGCTACTTGTTCTACATCAGACTTTCTTCCGCAAACGGCGAAACGCTTTGACTCGGTGAGTTTCGCGGCATTCCGACTTCGATGCCCCGGTTGCCGAAATTCAGTTGCCTTTGAATTTCGGGTGATCCCTCTTGAGCATGTATGCTTCTGCTACTTGTTCTACATCAGACTTTCTTCCGCAAACGGCGAAACGCTTTGACTCGGTGAGTTTCGCGGCATTCCGACTTCGATGCCCGGTTGCCGAAATTCAGTTGCCTTTGAATTTCGGGTGATCCCTCTTGAGCATGTATGCTTCTGCTACTTGTTCTACATCAGACTTTCTTCCGCAAACGGCGAAACGCTTTGACTCGGTGAGTTTCGCGGCATTCCGACTTCGATGCCCCGGTTGCCGAAATTCAGTTGCCTTTGAATTTCGGGTGATCCCTCTTGAGCATGTATGCTTCTGCTACTTGTTCTACATCAGACTTTCTTCCGCAAACGGCGAAACGCTTTGACTCGGTGAGTTTCGCGGCATTCCGACTTCGATGCCCCGGTTGCCGAAATTCAGTTGCCTTTGAATTTCGGGTGATCCCTCTTGAGCATGTATGCTTCTGCTACTTGTTCTACATCAGACTTTCTTCCGCAAACGGCGAAACGCTTTGACTCGGTGAGTTTCGCGGCATTCCGACTTCGATGCCCCGGTTGCCGAAATTCAGTTGCCTTTGAATTTCGGGTGATCCCTCTTGAGCATGTATGCTTCTGCTACTTGTTCTACATCAGACTTTCTTCCGCAAACGGCGAAACGCTTTGACTCGGTGAGTTTCGCGGCATTCCGACTTCGATGCCCCGGTTGCCGAAATTCAGTTGCCTTTGAATTTCGGGTGATCCCTCTTGAGCATGTATGCTTCTGCTACTTGTTCTACATCAGACTTTCTTCCGCAAACGGCGAAACGCTTTGACTCGGTGAGTTTCGCGGCATTCCGACTTCGATGCCCCGGTTGCCGAAATTCAGTTGCCTTTGAATTTCGGGTGATCCCTCTTGAGCATGTATGCTTCTGCTACTTGTTCTACATCAGACTTTCTTCCGCAAACGGCGAAACGCTTTGACTCGGTGAGTTTCGCGGCATTCCGACTTCGATGCCCCGGTTGCCGAAATTCAGTTGCCTTTGAATTTCGGGTGATCCCTCTTGAGCATGTATGCTTCTGCTACTTGTTCTACATCAGACTTTCTTCCGCAAACGGCGAAACGCTTTGACTCGGTGAGTTTCGCGGCATTCCGACTTCGATGCCCCGGTTGCCGAAATTCAGTTGCCTTTGAATTTCGGGTGATCCCTCTTGAGCATGTATGCTTCTGCTACTTGTTCTACATCAGACTTTCTTCCGCAAACGGCGAAACGCTTTGACTCGGTGAGTTTCGCGGCATTCCGACTTCGATGCCCCGGTTGCCGAAATTCAGTTGCCTTTGAATTTCGGGTGATCCCTCTTGAGCATGTATGCTTCTGCTACTTGTTCTACATCAGACTTCTTCCGCAAACGGCGAAACGCTTTGACTCGGTGAGTTTCGCGGCATTCCGACTTCGATGCCCCGGTTGCCGAAATTCAGTTGCCTTTGAATTTCGGGTGATCCCTCTTGAGCATGTATGCTTCTGCTACTTGTTCTACATCAGACTTTCTTCCGCAAACGGCGAAACGCTTTGACTCGGTGAGTTTCGCGGCATTCCGACTTCGATGCCCGGTTGCCGAAATTCAGTTGCCTTTGAATTTCGGGTGATCCCTCTTGAGCATGTATGCTTCTGCTACTTGTTCTACATCAGACTTCTTCCGCAAACGGCGAAACGCTTTGACTCGGTGAGTTTCGCGGCATTCCGACTTCGATGCCCCGGTTGCCGAAATTCAGTTGCCTTTGAATTTCGGGTGATCCCTCTTGAGCATGTATGCTTCTGCTACTTGTTCTACATCAGACTTTCTTCCGCAAACGGCGAAACGCTTTGACTCGGTGAGTTTCGCGGCATTCCGACTTCGATGCCCCGGTTGCCGAAATTCAGTTGCCTTTGAATTTCGGGTGATCCCTCTTGAGCATGTATGCTTCTGCTACTTGTTCTACATCAGACTTTCTTCCGCAAACGGCGAAACGCTTTGACTCGGTGAGTTTCGCGGCATTCCGACTTCGATGCCCCGGTTGCCGAAATTCAGTTGCCTTTGAATTTCGGGTGATCCCTCTTGAGCATGTATGCTTCTGCTACTTGTTCTACATCAGACTTTCTTCCGCAAACGGCGAAACGCTTTGACTCGGTGAGTTTCGCGGCATTCCGACTTCGATGCCCCGGTTGCCGAAATTCAGTTGCCTTTGAATTTCGGGTGATCCCTCTTGAGCATGTATGCTTCTGCTACTTGTTCTACATCAGACTTTCTTCCGCAAACGGCGAAACGCTTTGACTCGGTGAGTTTCGCGGCATTCCGACTTCGATGCCCCGGTTGCCGAAATTCAGTTGCCTTTGAATTTCGGGTGATCCCTCTTGAGCATGTATGCTTCTGCTACTTGTTCTACATCAGACTTTCTTCCGCAAACGGCGAAACGCTTTGACTCGGTGAGTTTCGCGGCATTCCGACTTCGATGCCCCGGTTGCCGAAATTCAGTTGCCTTTGAATTTCGGGTGATCCCTCTTGAGCATGTATGCTTCTGCTACTTGTTCTACATCAGACTTTCTTCCGCAAACGGCGAAACGCTTTGACTCGGTGAGTTTCGCGGCATTCCGACTTCGATGCCCCGGTTGCCGAAATTCAGTTGCCTTTGAATTTCGGGTGATCCCTCTTGAGCATGTATGCTTCTGCTACTTGTTCTACATCAGACTTTCTTCCGCAAACGGCGAAACGCTTTGACTCGGTGAGTTTCGCGGCATTCCGACTTCGATGCCCCGGTTGCCGAAATTCAGTTGCCTTTGAATTTCGGGTGATCCCTCTTGAGCATGTATGCTTCTGCTACTTGTTCTACATCAGACTTTCTTCCGCAAACGGCGAAACGCTTTGACTCGGTGAGTTTCGCGGCATTCCGACTTCGATGCCCCGGTTGCCGAAATTCAGTTGCCTTTGAATTTCGGGTGATCCCTCTTGAGCATGTATGCTTCTGCTACTTGTTCTACATCAGACTTTCTTCCGCAAACGGCGAAACGCTTTGACTCGGTGAGTTTCGCGGCATTCCGACTTCGATGCCCCGGTTGCCGAAATTCAGTTGCCTTTGAATTTCGGGTGATCCCTCTTGAGCATGTATGCTTCTGCTACTTGTTCTACATCAGACTTTCTTCCGCAAACGGCGAAACGCTTTGACTCGGTGAGTTTCGCGGCATTCCGACTTCGATGCCCCGGTTGCCGAAATTCAGTTGCCTTTGAATTTCGGGTGATCCCTCTTGAGCATGTATGCTTCTGCTACTTGTTCTACATCAGACTTTCTTCCGCAAACGGCGAAACGCTTTGACTCGGTGAGTTTCGCGGCATTCCGACTTCGATGCCCCGGTTGCCGAAATTCAGTTGCCTTTGAATTTCGGGTGATCCCTCTTGAGCATGTATGCTTCTGCTACTTGTTCTACATCATACTTTCTTCCGCAAACGGCGAAACGCTTTGACTCGGTGAGTTTCGCGGCATTCCGACTTCGATGCCCCGGTTGCCGAAATTCAGTTGCCTTTGAATTTCGGGTGATCCCTCTTGAGCATGTATGCTTCTGCTACTTGTTCTACATCAGACTTTCTTCCGCAAACGGCGAAACGCTTTGACTCGGTGAGTTTCGCGGCATTCCGACTTCGATGCCCCGGTTGCCGAAATTCAGTTGCCTTTGAATTTCGGGTGATCCCTCTTGAGCATGTATGCTTCTGCTACTTGTTCTACATCAGACTTTCTTCCGCAAACGGCGAAACGCTTTGACTCGGTGAGTTTCGCGGCATTCCGACTTCGATGCCCCGGTTGCCGAAATTCAGTTGCCTTTGAATTTCGGGTGATCCCTCTTGAGCATGTATGCTTCTGCTACTTGTTCTACATCAGACTTCTTCCGCAAACGGCGAAACGCTTTGACTCGGTGAGTTTCGCGGCATTCCGACTTCGATGCCCCGGTTGCCGAAATTCAGTTGCCTTTGAATTTCGGGTGATCCCTCTTGAGCATGTATGCTTCTGCTACTTGTTCTACATCATACTTTCTTCCGCAAACGGCGAAACGCTTTGACTCGGTGAGTTTCGCGGCATTCCGACTTCGATGCCCCGGTTGCCGAAATTCAGTTGCCTTTGAATTTCGGGTGATCCCTCTTGAGCATGTATGCTTCTGCTACTTGTTCTACATCAGACTTTCTTCCGCAAACGGCGAAACGCTTTGACTCGGTGAGTTTCGCGGCATTCCGACTTCGATGCCCCGGTTGCCGAAATTCAGTTGCCTTTGAATTTCGGGTGATCCCTCTTGAGCATGTATGCTTCTGCTACTTGTTCTACATCAGACTTCTTCCGCAAACGGCGAAACGCTTTGACTCGGTGAGTTTCGCGGCATTCCGACTTCGATGCCCCGGTTGCCGAAATTCAGTTGCCTTTGAATTTCGGGTGATCCCTCTTGAGCATGTATGCTTCTGCTACTTGTTCTACATCAGACTTTCTTCCGCAAACGGCGAAACGCTTTGACTCGGTGAGTTTCGCGGCATTCCGACTTCGATGCCCGGTTGCCGAAATTCAGTTGCCTTTGAATTTCGGGTGATCCCTCTTGAGCATGTATGCTTCTGCTACTTGTTCTACATCAGACTTTCTTCCGCAAACGGCGAAACGCTTTGACTCGGTGAGTTTCGCGGCATTCCGACTTCGATGCCCCGGTTGCCGAAATTCAGTTGCCTTTGAATTTCGGGTGATCCCTCTTGAGCATGTATGCTTCTGCTACTTGTTCTACATCAGACTTTCTTCCGCAAACGGCGAAACGCTTTGACTCGGTGAGTTTCGCGGCATTCCGACTTCGATGCCCCGGTTGCCGAAATTCAGTTGCCTTTGAATTTCGGGTGATCCCTCTTGAGCATGTATGCTTCTGCTACTTGTTCTACATCAGACTTTCTTCCGCAAACGGCAAAACGCTTTGACTCGGTGAGTTTCGCGGCATTCCGACTTCGATGCCCCGGTTGCCGAAATTCAGTTGCCTTTGAATTTCGGGTGATCCCTCTTGAGCATGTATGCTTCTGCTACTTGTTCTACATCAGACTTTCTTCCGCAAACGGCCAACCTTTTGACTTGTTGAGTTTCGAGGCATTCCGACTTCGAATGCCCCGGTTGACCAACATTTAGTTGCCCTTTGCTTTCGGTGTTGATCCCTCTTGCAGCATGTATGCTTCTGTGCTACTTGTTCTACATCATATTTCTTCCCCAAACGGCGAAACGCTTTGACTCGGTGACTTTCGCGGCATTCCGACTTCGACCCCCGAGTTGCCGAAATTCCAGTTGCCTTTGAATTTTGGGTGATCCCTCTTGAGCATGTATGGTTCTGCTACTTGTTCTACATCATACTTTCTTCCGCAAACGGACAAACGCTTTGACTCGGTGAGTTTCGAGGCATTCCGACTTCGATGCCCCGGTTGCCGAAATTCAGTTGCCTTTGAATTTCGGGTGATCCCTCTTGAGAATGTATGCTTCTGCTACTTGTTCTACATCATACTTTCTTCCGCAAACGGCGAAACGCTTTGACTCGGTGACTTTCACGGCATTCCAACTTCGACTCCCCGGTTGGCGAAATTCAGTTGCCTTTGAATTTCGGGTGATCCCTCTTGAGCATGTATGCTTCTGCTACTTGTTCTACATCATACTTTCTTCCGCAAACGGCGAAACGCTTTGACTCGGTGAGTTTCGAGGCATTCCGACTTCGATGCCCCGGTTGCCGAAATTCAGTTGCCTTTGAATTTCGGGTGATCCCTCTTGAGCATGTATGCTTCTGCTACTTGTTCTACATCATACTTTCTTCCGCAAACGGCGAAACGCTTTGACTCGGTGAGTTTCGCGGCATTCCGACTTCGATGCCCCGGTTGCCGAAATTCAGTTGCCTTTGAATTTCGGGTGATCCCTCTTGAGCATGTATGCTTCTGCTACTTGTTCTACATCAGACTTTCTTCCGCAAACGGCGAAACGCTTTGACTCGGTGAGTTTCACGGCATTCCGACTTCGATGCCCCGGTTGCCGAAATTCAGTTGCCTTTGAATTTCGGGTGATCCCTCTTGAGCATGTATGCTTCTGCTACTTGTTCTACATCATACTTTCTTCCGCAAACGGCGAAACGCTTTGACTCGGTGAGTTTCGCGGCATTCCGACTTCGATGCCCCGGTTGCCGAAATTCAGTTGCCTTTGAATTTCGGGTGATCCCTCTTGAGCATGTATGCTTCTGCTACTTGTTCTACATCATACTTTCTTCCGCAAACGGCGAAACGCTTTGACTCGGTGAGTTTCGCGGCATTCCGACTTCGATGCCCGGTTGCCGAAATTCAGTTGCCTTTGAATTTCGGGTGATCCCTCTTGAGCATGTATGCTTCTGCTACTTGTTCTACATCAGACTTTCTTCCGCAAACGGCGAAACGCTTTGACTCGGTGAGTTTCGAGGCATTCCCACTTTGATGTCCTGGTTGCCGAAATTCAGTTGCCTTTGAATTTCGGGTGATCCCTCTTGAGCATGTATGTTTCTGCTACTTGTTCTACATCATACTTTCTTCCGCAAAGGGCGAAACGCTTTGACTCGGTGAGTTTCGAGGCATTCCGACTTCGATGTCACGGTTGCCGAAATTCAGTTGCCTTTGAATTTCGGGTGATCCCTCTTGAGCATGTATGCTTCTGCTACTTGTTCTACATCAAACTTTCTTCCCCAAATGGCGAAACGCTTTGACTCGGTGAGTTTTGCGGCATTCCGACTTCGATTCCCCGGTTGCCGAAATTCAGTTGCCTTTGAATTTTGGGGGATCCCTCTTGAGCATGTATGCTTCTGCTACTTGTTCTACATCAGACTTTCTTCCGCAAACGGCGAAACGCTTTGACTCGGTGAGTTTTGCGGCATTCCGACTTCGATTCCCCGGTTGCCGAAATTCAGTTGCCTTTGAATTTTGGGGGATCCCTCTTGAGCATGTATGCTTCTGCTACTTGTTCTACATCATTCTTTCTTCCGCAAACGGCAAAACGCTTGGACTCGGTGAGTTTCGCGGCATTCCGACTTCAATGCCCCGGTTGCCGAAATTCAATAGCCTTTCCATTTCGGGTGATCCCTCTTGAGCATGTATGCTTCTGCTACTTGTTCTACATCGTACTATCTTCAGCAAACGGCGAAACACTTTGACTCGGTAAGTTTCGCGGCATTCCGACTTCGATGCCCCGGTTGCCGAAATTCAGTTGCCTTTGAATTTCGGGTGATCCCTCTTGAGCATGTATGCTTCTGCTACTTGTTCTACATCATACTTTCTTCAGCAAACGGCGAAACGCTTTGACTCGGTGAGTTTCGCGGCATTCCGACTTCGATGCCCGGTTGCCGAAATTCAGTTGCCTTTGAATTTCGGGTGATCCCTCTTGAGCATGTATGCTTCTGCTACTTGTTCTACATCATACTTCTTCCGCAAACGGCGAAACGCTTTGACTCGGTGAGTTTCGCGGCATTCCGACTTCGATGCCCCGGTTGCCGAAATTCAGTTGCCTTTGAATTTCGGGTGATCCCTCTTGAGCATGTATGCTTCTGCTACTTGTTCTACATCAGACTTTCTTCCGCAAACGGCGAAACGCTTTGACTCGGTGAGTTTCGCGGCATTCCGACTTCGATGCCCGGTTGCCGAAATTCAGTTGCCTTTGAATTTCGGGTGATCCCTCTTGAGCATGTATGCTTCTGCTACTTGTTCTACATCATACTTTCTTCCGCAAACGGCGAAACGCTTTGACTCGGTGAGTTTCGCGGCATTCCGACTTCGATGCCCCGGTTGCCGAAATTCAGTTGCCTTTGAATTTCGGGTGATCCCTCTTGAGCATGTATGCTTCTGCTACTTGTTCTACATCATACTTTCTTCCGCAAACGGCGAAACGCTTTGACTCGGTGAGTTTCGAGGCATTCCGACTTCGATGCCCCGGTTGCCGAAATTCAGTTGCCTTTGAATTTCGGGTGATCCCTCTTGAGCATGTATGCTTCTGCTACTTGTTCTACATCATACTTTCTTCCGCAAACGGCGAAACGCTTTGACTCGGTGAGTTTCGCGGCATTCCGACTTCGATGCCCCGGTTGCCGAAATTCAGTTGCCTTTGAATTTCGGGTGATCCCTCTTGAGCATGTATGCTTCTGCTACTTGTTCTACATCAGACTTTCTTCCGCAAACGGCGAAACGCTTTGACTCGGTGAGTTTCGCGGCATTCCGACTTCGATGCCCGGTTGCCGAAATTCAGTTGCCTTTGAATTTCGGGTGATCCCTCTTGAGCATGTATGCTTCTGCTACTTGTTCTACATCAGACTTTCTTCCGCAAACGGCGAAACGCTTTGACTCGGTGAGTTTCGCGGCATTCCGACTTCGATGCCCCGGTTGCCGAAATTCAGTTGCCTTTGAATTTCGGGTGATCCCTCTTGAGCATGTATGCTTCTGCTACTTGTTCTACATCAGACTTTCTTCCGCAAACGGCGAAACGCTTTGACTCGGTGAGTTTCGCGGCATTCCGACTTCGATGCCCCGGTTGCCGAAATTCAGTTGCCTTTGAATTTCGGGTGATCCCTCTTGAGCATGTATGCTTCTGCTACTTGTTCTACATCATACTTTCTTCCGCAAACGGCGAAACGCTTTGACTCGGTGAGTTTCGCGGCATTCCGACTTCGATGCCCCGGTTGCCGAAATTCAGTTGCCTTTGAATTTCGGGTGATCCCTCTTGAGCATGTATGCTTCTGCTACTTGTTCTACATCATACTTTCTTCCGCAAACGGCGAAACGCTTTGACTCGGTGAGTTTCGCGGCATTCCGACTTCGATGCCCCGGTTGCCGAAATTCAGTTGCCTTTGAATTTCGGGTGATCCCTCTTGAGCATGTATGCTTCTGCTACTTGTTCTACATCATACTTTCTTCCGCAAACGGCGAAACGCTTTGACTCGGTGAGTTTCGCGGCATTCCGACTTCGATGCCCGGTTGCCGAAATTCAGTTGCCTTTGAATTTCGGGTGATCCCTCTTGAGCATGTATGCTTCTGCTACTTGTTCTACATCATACTTTCTTCCGCAAACGGCGAAACGCTTTGACTCGGTGAGTTTCGCGGCATTCCGACTTCGATGCCCCGGTTGCCGAAATTCAGTTGCCTTTGAATTTCGGGTGATCCCTCTTGAGCATGTATGCTTCTGCTACTTGTTCTACATCATACTTTCTTCCGCAAACGGCGAAATGCTTTGACTCGGTGAGTTTCGCGGCATTCCGACTTCGATGCCCCGGTTGCCGAAATTCAGTTGCCTTTGAATTTCGGGTGATCCCTCTTGAGCATGTATATATGCTTCTGCTACTAGTTCTACATCAGACTTTCTTCCGCAAACGGCGAAACGCTTTGACTCGGTGAGTTTCGCGGCATTCCGACTTCGATGCCCCGGTTGCCGAAATTCAGTTGCCTTTGAATTTCGGGTCATCCCTCCTGAGCATGTATGCTTCTGCTACTTGTTCTACATCATACTTTCTTCCGCAAACGGCGAAACGCTTTGACGCGGTGAGTTTCGAGGCATTCGGACTTCGATGCCCAGGTTGCCCAAATTCAGTTGCCTTTGAATTTCGGGTGATCCCTCTTGAGCATGTATGCTTCTGCTACTTGTTCTACATCATACTTTCTTCCGCAAACGGCGAAACGCTTTGACGCGGTGAGTTTCGAGGCATTCGGACTTCGATGCCCAGGTTGCCCAAATTCAGTTGCCTTTGAATTTCGGGTGATCCCTCTTTAGCATGTATGCTTCTGCTACTTGTTCTACATCATACTTTCTTCCGCAAACGGCGAAACGCTTTGACCCGGTGAGTTTCGAGGCATTCCGACTTCCATGCCCAGGTTGCCGAAATTCAGTTGCCTTTGAATTTCGGGTGATCCCTCTTGAGCATGTATGCTTCTGCTACTTGTTCTACATCATACTTTCTTCCGCAAACGGCGAAACGCTTTGACCCGGTGAGTTTCGAGGCATTCCGACTTCCATGCCCAGGTTGCCGAAATTCAGTTGCCTTTGAATTTCAGGTAATCCCTCTTGAGCATGTTTGCTTCTGCTACTTGTTCTACATCATACTTTCTTCCGCAAACGGCGAAACGCTTAGACGCGGTGACTTTCGCGGCATTCCGACTTCTATGCCCCGGTTGCAGAAATTCAGTTGCCTTTGAATTTCGGGTCATCCCTCTTGAGCATGTATGCTTCTTCTACTTGTTCTACATCATACTTTCTTCCGCAAACGACGAAACGCTTTGACTCGGTGAGTTTCGAGGCATTCCGACTTCGATGCCCCGGTTGCCGAAATTCAGTTGCCTTTGAATTTCGGGTGATCCCTCTTGAGCATGTATGCTTCTGCTACTTGTTCAACATCATACTTTCTTCCGCAAAAGCGAAACGCTTTGACTCGGTGAGTTTCGAGGCATTCCGACTTCGATGCCCCGGTTTCCGAAATTCAGTTGCCTTTCCATTTCGGGTGATCCCTCTGGAGCATGTATGCTTCTGCTACTTGTTCTACATCATACTTTCTTCCGCAAACGGTGAAACGCTTTGACTCGGTGAGTTTCGCGGCATTACGACTTCGATGCCCCGGTTGCCGAAATTCAGTTGCCTTTGAATTTCGGGTGATCCCTCTTGAGCATGGATGCTTCTCCTACTTGTTCTACATCATACTTTCTTCCACAAAGGGCGAAACGCTTTGACTCGGTGAGTTTCGAGGCATTCCGACTTCGATGCCCCGTTTGCCGAAATTCAGTTGCCTTTGAATTTCGGGTGATCCCTCTTGAGCATGAATGCTTCTGCTACTTGTTCTACATCATAATTTCTTCCGCAAACGGCGAAATGCTTTGACTCGGTGACTTTCATGGCATTTTGACATCGTTGCCCCGGTTGCCGAAATTCAGTTGCCTTTCCATTTTAGGTGATCCCTCTTGAGCATGTATGCTTCTGCTACTTGTTCTACATCATACTTTCTTCCGCAAACGGCGAAACGCTTTGACTCGGTGAGTTTCGCGGCATTCCGACTTCGATGCCCCGGTTGCCGAAATTCAGTTGCCTTTGAATTTCGGGTGATCCCTCTTGAGCATGTATGCTTCTGCTACTTGTTCTACATCATACTTTCTTCCGCAAACGGCGAAACGCTTTGACTCGGTGAGTTTCGCGGCATTCCGACTTCGATGCCCCGGTTGCCGAAATTCAGTTGCCTTTGCATTTCGGGTGATCCCTCTGGAGCATGTATGCTTCTGCTACTTGTTCTACATCATACTTTCTTCTGCAAACGGCGAAACGCTTTGACTCGGTGAGTTTCGAGGCATTCCGACTTCGATGCCCCGGTTGCCGAAATTCAGTTGCCTTTGAATTTCGGGTGATCCCTCTTGAGCATGTATGCCTCTGCTACTTGTTCTACATCATACTTTCTTCCGCAAACGGCGAAACGCTTTGACTCGGTGAGTTTCGCGGCATTCCGACTTCGATGCCCCGGTTCTCGAAATTCAGTTCCCTTTGCATTTCGGGTGATCCCTCTTGAGCATGTATGCTTCTGCTACTTGTTCTACATCATACTTTCTTCCGCAAACGGCGAAACGCTTTGACTCGGTGAGTTTCGCGGCATTCCGACTTCGATGCCCCGGTTGCCGAAATTCAGTTGCCTTTGAATTTCGGGTGATCCCTCTTGAGCATGTATGCTTCTGCTACTTGTTCTACATCATACTTTCTTCCGCAAACGGCGAAACGCTTTGACTCGGTGAGTTTCGCGGCATTCCGCCTTCGATGCCCGGTTGCCGAAATTCAGTTGCCTTTGAATTTCGGGTGATCCCTCTTGAGCATGTATGCTTCTGCTACTTGTTCTACATCATACTTTCTTCCGCAAACGGCGAAACGCTTTGACTCGGTGAGTTTCGCGGCATTCCGACTTCGATGTCTCGGTTGCCGAAATTCAGTTGCCTTTGAATTTCGGGTGATCCCTCTTGAGCATGTATGCTTCTGCTACTTGTTCTACATCATACTTTCTTCCGCAAACGGCGAAACGCTTTGACTCGGTGAGTTTCGCGGCATTCCGACTTCGATGCCCCGGTTGCCGAAATTCAGTTGCCTTTGAATTTCGGGTGATCCCTCTTGAGCATGTATGCTTCTGCTACTTGTTCTACATCATACTTTCTTCCGCAAACGGCGAAACGCTTTGACTCGGTGAGTTTCGAGGCATTCCGACTTCGATGTCCCGGTTGCCGAAATTCAGTTGCCTTTGCATTAGGGTGATCCCTCTTGAGCATGTATGCTTCTGCTACTTGTTCTACATCATACTTTCTTCCGCAAACAGCGAAACGCTTTGACTCGGTGAGTTTCGCGGCATTCCGACTTCGATGCCCCGGTTGCCGAAATTCAGTTGCCTTTGAATTTCGGGTGATCCCTCTTGAGCATGTATGCTTCTGCTACTTGTTCTACATCATACTTTCTTCCGCAAACGGCGAAACGCTTTGACTCGGTGAGTTTCGCGGCATTCTGACTTCGATGCCCCGGTTGCCGAAATTCAGTTGCCTTTGAATTTCGGGTGATCCCTCTTGAGCATGTATGCTTCTGCTACTTGTTCTACATCATACTTTCTTCCGCAAACGGCGAAACGCTTTGACTCGGTGAGTTTCGAGGCATTCCGACTTCGATGCCCCGGTTGCCGAAATTCAGTTGCCTTTGAATTTCGGGTGATCCCTCTTGAGCATGTATGCTTCTGCTACTTGTTCTACATCATACTTTCTTCCGCAAACGGCGAAACGCTTTGACTCGGTGAGTTTCGAGGCATTCCGGCTTCGATGCCCCGGTTGTCGAAATTCAGTTGCCTTTGAATTTCGGGTGATCCCTCTTGAGCATGTATGCTTCTGCTAATTGTTCTACATCATACTTTCTCCCGCAAACTGCGAAACGCTTTGACTCGATGAGTTTCGAGGCATTCCAACTTCGATGTCCCAGTTGCTGAAATTCAGTTGAGCTTGAATTTCGGGTGATCCCTCTTGAGCATGTATGCTTCTGCTACTTGTTCTACATCATACTTTCTTCCGCAAACGGCGAAACGCTTTGACTCGGTGAGTTTCGCGGCATTCCGACTTAGATGCCCCGGTTGCCGTAATTCAGTTGCCTTTGTATTTCGGGTGATCCCTCTGGAGCATGTATGCTTCTGCTACTTGTTCTACATCATACTTTCTTCCGCAAACGGCAAAACGCTTTGATTCCGCGAGTTTCGCGGCATTCCGACTTCGATGCCCGGTTGCCGAAATTCAGTTGCCTTTGCATTTCGGGTGATCCCTCTTGAGCATGTATGCTTCTGCTACTTGTTCTACATCATACTTTCTTCGGCAAACTGCGAAACGCATTGACTCGGTGAGTTTCGCGGCATTCCGTGTTCGATGCCCCGGTTGCCGAAATTCAGTTGCCTTTGAATTTCGGGTGATCCCTCTTGAGCATGTATGCTTCTGCTACTTGTTCTACATCATACTTTCTTCCGCAAACGGCGAAACGCTTTGACTTGGTGAGTTTCTAGGCATTCCGGCTTTGATGCCCCGGTTGTCGAAATTCAGTTGCCTTTGAATTTCGGGTGATCCCTCTTGAGCATGTATGCTTCTGCTAATTGTTCTACATCATACTTTCTCCCGCAAACTGCGAAACGCTTTGACTCGATGAGTTTCGAGGCATTCCAACTTCGATGTCCCGGTTGTG
>CM055362.1:21643284-21726273 GCA_029228515.1 Populus alba x Populus x berolinensis | reverse complement strand
CGAGTCAAAGCGTTTCGGCCGTTTGCGGAAGAAAGTTATGATGTAAACAAGTAGCAAAGCATACATGCTAAAGAGGGATCACATATATTGCAAAGGCAACTGAATGGGCTTAGTTATAAGGGCATGCGAAGTCCGAATGCCTCGAAACTCACCGCGTCAAAGCGTTTCGCCGTTTGCGGAAGAAAGTATGATGTAGAACAAGTAGCAGAAGCATACATGCTCAGGAGGGATGACCCGAAATTCAAGGGCAACTGAATTTCGGCAACCGGGGCATCGAAGTCCGAATGCCTCGAAACTCACCGAGTCAAAGCGTTTCGCCGTTAGCGGAAGAAAGTATGATGTAGAACACGTAGCAGAAGCATACAAGCTCAAGAGTGATCACCCGAATTCAAATGCAACTGAATTTTGGCAACCGGGGCATCGAAGTCCGAATGCCTCGAAACTCACCGAGTCAAAGCATTTCGCCGTTAGCGTAAGAAAGTATGATGTAGAACACGTAGCAGAAGCATACAAGCTCAAGAGGGATCACGCGAAATTCAAAGGCAACTGAATTTCGGCAACCGGGACATCGAAGTCGGAATACCTCGAAACTCACCGAGTCAAAGCGTTTCGCCGTTTGCGAAAGAAAGTATGATTTAGAACTAGTAGCAGAAGCATATATACATGCTCAAGAGGGATGACCCGAAATTCAAAAGCAACTGAACTTCGGCAACTGGGGCATCGAAGTCGGAATGCCGCGAAAGTCACCGAGTCTAAGCGTTTCGCCGTTTGCGGAAGAAAGTATGACTGTTAGAACAAGTAGCAGAAGCAACCATGCTCAAGAGGGATTACCCATGAAATTCCAAGGCAACTGAATTTCCGGCAACCTGGGCATTGAAGTCGGAATGCCTCGAAAACTCACCCGCGTCAAAGCGATTCGCCGTTTGCGGAAGAAAGTAAGAAAAAATGTCAAAACAAGTAGCAGAAGCATACATGGTGAATGAGGGATCACCCGAACTGCAATAGGCAATAACTGAATTTCGGCAACCGGGCATCGAAGTCGGAATGCCTCGAAACTCACCGAGTCAAAGCGTTTCGACCGTTTGCAGAAGAAAGTATGATGTAGAACAAGTATAAAAGCATACATGCTCAAGAGGGATGACCCGAAATTCAAAGGCAACTGAATTTCTGCAACACCGGGGCATAGAAGTCTAATGCCTCTAAACTCACCGAGTCAAAGCGTTTCGCCGTTTGCGGAAGAAAGTATGATGTATAACAAGTAGCAGAGAGCATACATGCTCAAGAGTGATCACCCGAAATTCAAAGGCAACTGAATTTCGGCAACCGGGGCATCGAAGTCGGAATGGCCCGAAACTCACCGAGTCAAAGCGTTTCGCCGTTTGCGGAAGAAAGTATGATGTAGAACTAGTAGAAGAAGCATACATGCTCCAGAGGGATCACCCGAAATTCAAAGGCAACTGAATTACGGCAACCGGGGCATTGAAGTCGGAATGCCTCGAAACTCACCGAGTCAAAGCGTTTCACCGTTAGCGGAAGAAAGTATGATGTAGAACACGTAGCAGAAGCATACAAGCTCAAGAGTGATCACCCGAAATTCAAAGGCAACTGAATTTCGGCAACCGGGGCATCGAAGTCGGAATGGCCCGAAACTCACCGAGTCAAAAGCGATTTCGCACGTTGGCGGGAAGAAAGTATGATGTAGAAACTAGTATAAGAAGCATACATGCTCCAGAGGGATCACCCGAAATTCAAAGGCCAACTGAATTACGGCAACCGGGGCATTGAAGTCGGAATGCCTCGAAACTCGACCCCGAGTCAAAGCGTTTCAAACAACCGTTTGCGGAAGAAAGTATGATTTAGAACACGTAGCAGATAAGTCTATACAAGCTCAAGAGTGATCACTCCGAAATTCAAAGGCAACTGAATTTCGGCAACCGGGGCATCGAAGTCGGAATGGCTCGAAACTCACCGATTCAAAGCGTTTCGCCGTTTGCGGGAAGAAAGTATGATGTAGAACAAGTAGCAAGAAGCCATACATGCTCAAGAGGGAATCCACACCGAAATACAAAGGCAACTGAATTTCAGGCAACCGGGGCAAATCGAAAGTCGGAATACCTCTAAACTCACCGAGGTCAAAAGCTTTTCGCCGTTTGCGCAAGAAAGTATGATTTTAGAACTAGTAGCAGAAGCATATTTATACATGCTCAAGAGGGATGACCCAAAATTCAAAAGCAACTGAACTTCGGCAACCGGGGCATCGATGTCGAAATGCCGCGAAAGTCATCGGATGTCTAATGTTTCGCAGTTTTGCTCAAGAAAGTAAGATGTAGAACAAGTAGCAGAACAAAACATGCACAAGATGGATTACCTGAAATTCAACAGGGCCAACTGAATTCTTCCGGCAACCTGGGCATAGAAGTCGGAAGGCCTCGAAACTCACCGGGTCAAAGCGTTTCGCCGTTTGCGGAAGAAAGTAATGATGTAGAACAATTTGCAGAAGCGATACTTTCTCAAGAGGGATCACCTGAAATTCAAAGGCACCATGAATTTTCGGCTACCAGGGATGCAAAATCGAAGTTCTGAATGCCTCGAAACTCACCGAGTCAATGCGTGTTCGCCGTTTAGCGGAGGAAAGTATAGATTTAGAACAAGTATAGCAGAAGCATACATGCCTCAAGAGGGATCACCCGAAATTCAAATGCCAACTGAATTTCAGCATCGCAAGGCATCGAAGTCGGAATGGATCGAAACTCACCGAGTCCAAGCATTCAACCGTTTTCGGAAGAAAGTATGATGTAGAACAAGTACCAGAAGCATACATGGTCAAGAGGGATCACCCGAAATTCAAAAGGCCAACTGAATTTCCCGGCGACCCGGGGCAATCGAAGTCGGAAATGCCTCGAAACTCACCGAGTCAAAGCGTTTCGTCGTTTGCGGAAGAAAGTATGATGTAGAACAAGTAGAAAAAGCATACATGCTCAAGAGGGATGACACCCCTAAATTCAAAGGCAACTGAATTCTTCTGCAACGGGGCATTAGAAGTCGGAATGCCCGTCGAAAGTCACCGCGTCTAAGCGTTTCGCCGTTTGCGGAAGAAAGTCTGATGTAGAACAAGTAGCCTAAGCAAACATGCTCAAGAGGGATTACCTTAAATTCAAAGGCGAACAGAAATTTCGGACAAACCTGGGCATCGAAGTCGGAATGCCTCGAAAACCAACCGGGTCAAAGCGTTTCGCCGTTTGCGGAAGAAAGTATGATGGTAGATCAAGTAGCATAAGCATACATGCTAAAGAGGGATCACCCGAAAAATCAAAGGCAACAGAATTTGGGCAAACCTGGGCATCGAAGTCCAAATGCCATCGCGAACCTCACCGCGTCAAAGCGTTTCCGCCGTTTGCGGAAGAAAGTATGATGTAGAACAAGTAGAAGAAGCATACATGCTCAAGAGGGAATGACCCAAAATTCAAAGGCAACTGAATTTCGTGCAACCGGGGCATAGAAGTCAGTAATGCCTCGAATAAACTCACCGAGAATCAAAGCGTTTCGCCGTTTGCGGAAGAAAGTATGATGTAGAACAAGTAACAGAAGCATACATGCTCAAGAGGGATCACCCGAAATCCAAAGGCAACTGAATTTCGGCAACCGCTAGGCATCGAAGTCGGAATGGCCCGAAACTCCACCGAGTCAAAGCGTTTCGCCGGTTTGCGGAAGAAAGTAAGATGTAGAACAATATAGAAGAAGCATACATGCTCCAGAGGGATCACTAATCCGAAATTCACAGGCAACTGAATTAACGGCAACCGGGGCATTGAAGTCGGAATGCCTCGAAACTCACTCGAGTCAAAGCGTTTCAACCGTTAGCGGAAGAAAGTAAGATGTAGAAACACTAGCAGAAGCATACAAGCCCTCAAGAGTGAATCACCCGAAATTCAAGAGGCAACATGAATTACGGCAACCGGGGCATCGAAGTCGGAATGGCCAGAAACTCACCACCGAGTCAAAAAGCGTTTCGCCCGTTTGCGGAAGAAAGTATGATGTAGAACTAGTAGAAGAAGCATACATGCTCCAAAAGTCCAGAGGATCACCCGAAATTCAAAGGCAACTGAATTACGGCATACCGGGGCATTGAAGTCGGAATGCCTCGAAACTCACACGAGTCAAAGCGTTCATCACAAATCACCGTTAGCGGAAGGAAAGTATGATGTAGAACACGTAGCCGAAGCAATACAAGCTCAAGAGTGATCTCCCTCACGAAATTCAAAGGCAACTGAATTTCGGCAACCGGGGCATCGCGAAGACGGAATGTGGCCTCGAAACTCCACCGAGTCAAAGCGTTTCGCCCGTTTGCGGAAGAAAGTATGATGTAGAACAAGAAGCAGAAGCATACATGCTCAAGAGTGATCACCCGAAATTCAAAGGCAACTGAATTTCGGCAACCGGGACATCGAAGTCGGAATACCTCGAAACTCCACGAGTCAAAAAAAGCGTTTCGCCGTTTGCGAAAGAAAAGTTATGATTTAGAACAAGTAGCAGAAGCATATATACCATACTCAAGAGGGATGACCCGAAATTCAAAAGCAACTGAACTTGTGCAACCGGGGCAATCGAAGTCGGAATGCCGCGAAAGTCACCGAGTCAAAGCTTTTTCGCCGTTTGCGGAAGAAAGTATGAATGTAGAACAAGTAGCATAAGCAAAACATGCCTCAAGAGGGCTCACCTGAAATTCAAAAGGCAACTGAATGTCGGCAACCTGGGCATGTAAGTCGGAAATGCCTCTGAAACTCACCGAGTCCAAAGCGTTTCGCCGTTTGCGGAAGAAAGTATGATGTTCAACAAGTAGCAGAAGCATACATGCTAAAGAGGGATCACCTAAAATTCAAAGGCAACTGAATTTGGGCAACCTGGGCATCGAAGTCCGAATGCCTCGAAACTCACCGCGTCAAAGCGTTTCGCCGTTTGCGGAAGAAAGTATGATGTAGAACAAGTAGCAGAAGCATACATGCTCAGGAGGGATGACCCGAAATTCAAGGGCAACTGAATTTCGGCAACCGGGGCATCGAAGTCCGAATGCCTCGAAACTCACCGAGTCAAAGCGTTTCGCCGTTAGCGGAAGAAAGTATGATGTAGAACAAGTAGCAGAAGCATACATGCTCAAGAGGGATCACCCGAAATTCAAAGGCAACTGAATTTCGGCAACCGGGGCATCGAAGTCGGAATGCCTCGAAACTCACCGAGTCAAAGCGTTTCGCCGTTTGCGGAAGAAAGTATGATGTAGAACAAGTAGCAGAAGCATACATGCTCAAGAGGGATCACCCGAAATTCAAAGGCAACTGAATTTCGGCAACCGGGGCATCGAAGTCGGAATGCCGCGAAACTCACCGAGTCAAAGCGTTTCGCCGTTTGCGGAAGAAAGTATGATGTAGAACAAGTAGCAGAAGCATACATGCTCAAGAGGGATCACCCGAAATTCAAAGGCAACTGAATTTCGGCAACCGGGACATCGAAGTCGGAATGCCTCGAAACTCACCGAGTCAAAGCGTTTCGCCGTTTGCGGAAGAAAGTATGATGTAGAACAAGTAGCAGAAGCATACATGCTCAAGAGGGATCACCCGAAATTCAAAGGCAACTGAATTTCGGCAACCGGGGCATCGAAGTCGGAATGCCGCGAAACTCACCGAGTCAAAGCGTTTCGCCGTTTGCGGAAGAAAGTATGATGTAGAACAAGTAGCAGAAGCATACATGCTCAAGAGGGATCACCCGAAATTCAAAGGCAACTGAATTTCGGCAACCGGGGCATCGAAGTCGGAATGCCGCGAAACTCACCGAGTCAAAGCGTTTCGCCGTTTGCGGAAGAAAGTATGATGTAGAACAAGTAGCAGAAGCATACATGCTCAAGAGGGATCACCCGAAATTCAAAGGCAACTGAATTTCGGCAACCGGGGCATCGAAGTCGGAATGCCGCGAAACTCACCGAGTCAAAGCGTTTCGCCGTTTGCGGAAGAAAGTATGATGTAGAACAAGTAGCAGAAGCATACATGCTCAAGAGGGATCACCCGAAATTCAAAGGCAACTGAATTTCGGCAACCGGGGCATCGAAGTCGGAATGCCGCGAAACTCACCGAGTCAAAGCGTTTCGCCGTTTGCGGAAGAAAGTATGATGTAGAACAAGTAGCAGAAGCATACATGCTCAAGAGGGATCACCCGAAATTCAAAGGCAACTGAATTTCGGCAACCGGGGCATCGAAGTCGGAATGCCTCGAAACTCACCGAGTCAAAGCGTTTCGCCGTTTGCGGAAGAAAGTATGATGTAGAACAAGTAGCAGAAGCATACATGCTCAAGAGGGATCACCCGAAATTCAAAGGCAACTGAATTTCGGCAACCGGGGCATCGAAGTCGGAATGCCGCGAAACTCACCGAGTCAAAGCGTTTCGCCGTTTGCGGAAGAAAGTATGATGTAGAACAAGTAGCAGAAGCATACATGCTCAAGAGGGATCACCCGAAATTCAAAGGCAACTGAATTTCGGCAACCGGGGCATCGAAGTCGGAATGCCGCGAAACTCACCGAGTCAAAGCGTTTCGCCGTTTGCGGAAGAAAGTATGATGTAGAACAAGTAGCAGAAGCATACATGCTCAAGAGGGATCACCCGAAATTCAAAGGCAACTGAATTTCGGCAACCGGGGCATCGAAGTCGGAATGCCGCGAAACTCACCGAGTCAAAGCGTTTCGCCGTTTGCGGAAGAAAGTATGATGTAGAACAAGTAGCAGAAGCATACATGCTCAAGAGGGATCACCCGAAATTCAAAGGCAACTGAATTTCGGCAACCGGGGCATCGAAGTCGGAATGCCGCGAAACTCACCGAGTCAAAGCGTTTCGCCGTTTGCGGAAGAAAGTATGATGTAGAACAAGTAGCAGAAGCATACATGCTCAAGAGGGATCACCCGAAATTCAAAGGCAACTGAATTTCGGCAACCGGGCATCGAAGTCGGAATGCCGCGAAACTCACCGAGTCAAAGCGTTTCGCCGTTTGCGGAAGAAAGTATGATGTAGAACAAGTAGCAGAAGCATACATGCTCAAGAGGGATCACCCGAAATTCAAAGGCAACTGAATTTCGGCAACCGGGGCATCGAAGTCGGAATGCCGCGAAACTCACCGAGTCAAAGCGTTTCGCCGTTTGCGGAAGAAAGTATGATGTAGAACAAGTAGCAGAAGCATACATGCTCAAGAGGGATCACCCGAAATTCAAAGGCAACTGAATTTCGGCAACCGGGCATCGAAGTCGGAATGCCGCGAAACTCACCGAGTCAAAGCGTTTCGCCGTTTGCGGAAGAAAGTATGATGTAGAACAAGTAGCAGAAGCATACATGCTCAAGAGGGATCACCCGAAATTCAAAGGCAACTGAATTTCGGCAACCGGGGCATCGAAGTCGGAATGCCGCGAAACTCACCGAGTCAAAGCGTTTCGCCGTTTGCGGAAGAAAGTATGATGTAGAACAAGTAGCAGAAGCATACATGCTCAAGAGGGATCACCCGAAATTCAAAGGCAACTGAATTTCGGCAACCGGGGCATCGAAGTCGGAATGCCGCGAAACTCACCGAGTCAAAGCGTTTCGCCGTTTGCGGAAGAAAGTATGATGTAGAACAAGTAGCAGAAGCATACATGCTCAAGAGGGATCACCCGAAATTCAAAGGCAACTGAATTTCGGCAACCGGGGCATCGAAGTCGGAATGCCGCGAAACTCACCGAGTCAAAGCGTTTCGCCGTTTGCGGAAGAAAGTATGATGTAGAACAAGTAGCAGAAGCATACATGCTCAAGAGGGATCACCCGAAATTCAAAGGCAACTGAATTTCGGCAACCGGGCATCGAAGTCGGAATGCCGCGAAACTCACCGAGTCAAAGCGTTTCGCCGTTTGCGGAAGAAAGTATGATGTAGAACAAGTAGCAGAAGCATACATGCTCAAGAGGGATCACCCGAAATTCAAAGGCAACTGAATTTCGGCAACCGGGGCATCGAAGTCGGAATGCCGCGAAACTCACCGAGTCAAAGCGTTTCGCCGTTTGCGGAAGAAAGTATGATGTAGAACAAGTAGCAGAAGCATACATGCTCAAGAGGGATCACCCGAAATTCAAAGGCAACTGAATTTCGGCAACCGGGGCATCGAAGTCGGAATGCCGCGAAACTCACCGAGTCAAAGCGTTTCGCCGTTTGCGGAAGAAAGTATGATGTAGAACAAGTAGCAGAAGCATACATGCTCAAGAGGGATCACCCGAAATTCAAAGGCAACTGAATTTCGGCAACCGGGGCATCGAAGTCGGAATGCCGCGAAACTCACCGAGTCAAAGCGTTTCGCCGTTTGCGGAAGAAAGTATGATGTAGAACAAGTAGCAGAAGCATACATGCTCAAGAGGGATCACCCGAAATTCAAAGGCAACTGAATTTCGGCAACCGGGGCATCGAAGTCGGAATGCCGCGAAACTCACCGAGTCAAAGCGTTTCGCCGTTTGCGGAAGAAAGTATGATGTAGAACAAGTAGCAGAAGCATACATGCTCAAGAGGGATCACCCGAAATTCAAAGGCAACTGAATTTCGGCAACCGGGGCATCGAAGTCGGAATGCCGCGAAACTCACCGAGTCAAAGCGTTTCGCCGTTTGCGGAAGAAAGTATGATGTAGAACAAGTAGCAGAAGCATACATGCTCAAGAGGGATCACCCGAAATTCAAAGGCAACTGAATTTCGGCAACCGGGCATCGAAGTCGGAATGCCGCGAAACTCACCGAGTCAAAGCGTTTCGCCGTTTGCGGAAGAAAGTATGATGTAGAACAAGTAGCAGAAGCATACATGCTCAAGAGGGATCACCCGAAATTCAAAGGCAACTGAATTTCGGCAACCGGGGCATCGAAGTCGGAATGCCGCGAAACTCACCGAGTCAAAGCGTTTCGCCGTTTGCGGAAGAAGTATGATGTAGAACAAGTAGCAGAAGCATACATGCTCAAGAGGGATCACCCGAAATTCAAAGGCAACTGAATTTCGGCAACCGGGGCATCGAAGTCGGAATGCCGCGAAACTCACCGAGTCAAAGCGTTTCGCCGTTTGCGGAAGAAAGTATGATGTAGAACAAGTAGCAGAAGCATACATGCTCAAGAGGGATCACCCGAAATTCAAAGGCAACTGAATTTCGGCAACCGGGCATCGAAGTCGGAATGCCGCGAAACTCACCGAGTCAAAGCGTTTCGCCGTTTGCGGAAGAAAGTATGATGTAGAACAAGTAGCAGAAGCATACATGCTCAAGAGGGATCACCCGAAATTCAAAGGCAACTGAATTTCGGCAACCGGGGCATCGAAGTCGGAATGCCGCGAAACTCACCGAGTCAAAGCGTTTCGCCGTTTGCGGAAGAAAGTATGATGTAGAACAAGTAGCAGAAGCATACATGCTCAAGAGGGATCACCCGAAATTCAAAGGCAACTGAATTTCGGCAACCGGGGCATCGAAGTCGGAATGCCGCGAAACTCACCGAGTCAAAGCGTTTCGCCGTTTGCGGAAGAAAGTATGATGTAGAACAAGTAGCAGAAGCATACATGCTCAAGAGGGATCACCCGAAATTCAAAGGCAACTGAATTTCGGCAACCGGGGCATCGAAGTCGGAATGCCGCGAAACTCACCGAGTCAAAGCGTTTCGCCGTTTGCGGAAGAAAGTATGATGTAGAACAAGTAGCAGAAGCATACATGCTCAAGAGGGATCACCCGAAATTCAAAGGCAACTGAATTTCGGCAACCGGGGCATCGAAGTCGGAATGCCGCGAAACTCACCGAGTCAAAGCGTTTCGCCGTTTGCGGAAGAAAGTATGATGTAGAACAAGTAGCAGAAGCATACATGCTCAAGAGGGATCACCCGAAATTCAAAGGCAACTGAATTTCGGCAACCGGGGCATCGAAGTCGGAATGCCGCGAAACTCACCGAGTCAAAGCGTTTCGCCGTTTGCGGAAGAAAGTATGATGTAGAACAAGTAGCAGAAGCATACATGCTCAAGAGGGATCACCCGAAATTCAAAGGCAACTGAATTTCGGCAACCGGGGCATCGAAGTCGGAATGCCGCGAAACTCACCGAGTCAAAGCGTTTCGCCGTTTGCGGAAGAAAGTATGATGTAGAACAAGTAGCAGAAGCATACATGCTCAAGAGGGATCACCCGAAATTCAAAGGCAACTGAATTTCGGCAACCGGGCATCGAAGTCGGAATGCCGCGAAACTCACCGAGTCAAAGCGTTTCGCCGTTTGCGGAAGAAAGTATGATGTAGAACAAGTAGCAGAAGCATACATGCTCAAGAGGGATCACCCGAAATTCAAAGGCAACTGAATTTCGGCAACCGGGGCATCGAAGTCGGAATGCCGCGAAACTCACCGAGTCAAAGCGTTTCGCCGTTTGCGGAAGAAAGTATGATGTAGAACAAGTAGCAGAAGCATACATGCTCAAGAGGGATCACCCGAAATTCAAAGGCAACTGAATTTCGGCAACCGGGGCATCGAAGTCGGAATGCCGCGAAACTCACCGAGTCAAAGCGTTTCGCCGTTTGCGGAAGAAAGTATGATGTAGAACAAGTAGCAGAAGCATACATGCTCAAGAGGGATCACCCGAAATTCAAAGGCAACTGAATTTCGGCAACCGGGGCATCGAAGTCGGAATGCCGCGAAACTCACCGAGTCAAAGCGTTTCGCCGTTTGCGGAAGAAAGTATGATGTAGAACAAGTAGCAGAAGCATACATGCTCAAGAGGGATCACCCGAAATTCAAAGGCAACTGAATTTCGGCAACCGGGGCATCGAAGTCGGAATGCCGCGAAACTCACCGAGTCAAAGCGTTTCGCCGTTTGCGGAAGAAAGTATGATGTAGAACAAGTAGCAGAAGCATACATGCTCAAGAGGGATCACCCGAAATTCAAAGGCAACTGAATTTCGGCAACCGGGGCATCGAAGTCGGAATGCCGCGAAACTCACCGAGTCAAAGCGTTTCGCCGTTTGCGGAAGAAAGTATGATGTAGAACAAGTAGCAGAAGCATACATGCTCAAGAGGGATCACCCGAAATTCAAAGGCAACTGAATTTCGGCAACCGGGGCATCGAAGTCGGAATGCCGCGAAACTCACCGAGTCAAAGCGTTTCGCCGTTTGCGGAAGAAAGTATGATGTAGAACAAGTAGCAGAAGCATACATGCTCAAGAGGGATCACCCGAAATTCAAAGGCAACTGAATTTCGGCAACCGGGGCATCGAAGTCGGAATGCCGCGAAACTCACCGAGTCAAAGCGTTTCGCCGTTTGCGGAAGAAAGTATGATGTAGAACAAGTAGCAGAAGCATACATGCTCAAGAGGGATCACCCGAAATTCAAAGGCAACTGAATTTCGGCAACCGGGGCATCGAAGTCGGAATGCCGCGAAACTCACCGAGTCAAAGCGTTTCGCCGTTTGCGGAAGAAAGTATGATGTAGAACAAGTAGCAGAAGCATACATGCTCAAGAGGGATCACCCGAAATTCAAAGGCAACTGAATTTCGGCAACCGGGGCATCGAAGTCGGAATGCCGCGAAACTCACCGAGTCAAAGCGTTTCGCCGTTTGCGGAAGAAAGTATGATGTAGAACAAGTAGCAGAAGCATACATGCTCAAGAGGGATCACCCGAAATTCAAAGGCAACTGAATTTCGGCAACCGGGGCATCGAAGTCGGAATGCCGCGAAACTCACCGAGTCAAAGCGTTTCGCCGTTTGCGGAAGAAAGTATGATGTAGAACAAGTAGCAGAAGCATACATGCTCAAGAGGGATCACCCGAAATTCAAAGGCAACTGAATTTCGGCAACCGGGGCATCGAAGTCGGAATGCCGCGAAACTCACCGAGTCAAAGCGTTTCGCCGTTTGCGGAAGAAAGTATGATGTAGAACAAGTAGCAGAAGCATACATGCTCAAGAGGGATCACCCGAAATTCAAAGGCAACTGAATTTCGGCAACCGGGGCATCGAAGTCGGAATGCCGCGAAACTCACCGAGTCAAAGCGTTTCGCCGTTTGCGGAAGAAAGTATGATGTAGAACAAGTAGCAGAAGCATACATGCTCAAGAGGGATCACCCGAAATTCAAAGGCAACTGAATTTCGGCAACCGGGGCATCGAAGTCGGAATGCCGCGAAACTCACCGAGTCAAAGCGTTTCGCCGTTTGCGGAAGAAAGTATGATGTAGAACAAGTAGCAGAAGCATACATGCTCAAGAGGGATCACCCGAAATTCAAAGGCAACTGAATTTCGGCAACCGGGGCATCGAAGTCGGAATGCCGCGAAACTCACCGAGTCAAAGCGTTTCGCCGTTTGCGGAAGAAAGTATGATGTAGAACAAGTAGCAGAAGCATACATGCTCAAGAGGGATCACCCGAAATTCAAAGGCAACTGAATTTCGGCAACCGGGGCATCGAAGTCGGAATGCCGCGAAACTCACCGAGTCAAAGCGTTTCGCCGTTTGCGGAAGAAAGTATGATGTAGAACAAGTAGCAGAAGCATACATGCTCAAGAGGGATCACCCGAAATTCAAAGGCAACTGAATTTCGGCAACCGGGGCATCGAAGTCGGAATGCCGCGAAACTCACCGAGTCAAAGCGTTTCGCCGTTTGCGGAAGAAAGTATGATGTAGAACAAGTAGCAGAAGCATACATGCTCAAGAGGGATCACCCGAAATTCAAAGGCAACTGAATTTCGGCAACCGGGGCATCGAAGTCGGAATGCCGCGAAACTCACCGAGTCAAAGCGTTTCGCCGTTTGCGGAAGAAAGTATGATGTAGAACAAGTAGCAGAAGCATACATGCTCAAGAGGGATCACCCGAAATTCAAAGGCAACTGAATTTCGGCAACCGGGGCATCGAAGTCGGAATGCCGCGAAACTCACCGAGTCAAAGCGTTTCGCCGTTTGCGGAAGAAAGTATGATGTAGAACAAGTAGCAGAAGCATACATGCTCAAGAGGGATCACCCGAAATTCAAAGGCAACTGAATTTCGGCAACCGGGGCATCGAAGTCGGAATGCCGCGAAACTCACCGAGTCAAAGCGTTTCGCCGTTTGCGGAAGAAAGTATGATGTAGAACAAGTAGCAGAAGCATACATGCTCAAGAGGGATCACCCGAAATTCAAAGGCAACTGAATTTCGGCAACCGGGGCATCGAAGTCGGAATGCCGCGAAACTCACCGAGTCAAAGCGTTTCGCCGTTTGCGGAAGAAAGTATGATGTAGAACAAGTAGCAGAAGCATACATGCTCAAGAGGGATCACCCGAAATTCAAAGGCAACTGAATTTCGGCAACCGGGGCATCGAAGTCGGAATGCCGCGAAACTCACCGAGTCAAAGCGTTTCGCCGTTTGCGGAAGAAGTATGATGTAGAACAAGTAGCAGAAGCATACATGCTCAAGAGGGATCACCCGAAATTCAAAGGCAACTGAATTTCGGCAACCGGGGCATCGAAGTCGGAATGCCGCGAAACTCACCGAGTCAAAGCGTTTCGCCGTTTGCGGAAGAAAGTATGATGTAGAACAAGTAGCAGAAGCATACATGCTCAAGAGGGATCACCCGAAATTCAAAGGCAACTGAATTTCGGCAACCGGGGCATCGAAGTCGGAATGCCGCGAAACTCACCGAGTCAAAGCGTTTCGCCGTTTGCGGAAGAAAGTATGATGTAGAACAAGTAGCAGAAGCATACATGCTCAAGAGGGATCACCCGAAATTCAAAGGCAACTGAATTTCGGCAACCGGGGCATCGAAGTCGGAATGCCGCGAAACTCACCGAGTCAAAGCGTTTCGCCGTTTGCGGAAGAAAGTATGATGTAGAACAAGTAGCAGAAGCATACATGCTCAAGAGGGATCACCCGAAATTCAAAGGCAACTGAATTTCGGCAACCGGGGCATCGAAGTCGGAATGCCGCGAAACTCACCGAGTCAAAGCGTTTCGCCGTTTGCGGAAGAAAGTATGATGTAGAACCAGTAGCAGAAGCATACATGCTCAAGAGGGATCACCCGAAATTCAAAGGCAACTGAATTTCGGCAACCGGGGCATCGAAGTCGGAATGCCGCGAAACTCACCGAGTCAAAGCGTTTCGCCGTTTGCGGAAGAAAGTATGATGTAGAACAAGTAGCAGAAGCATACATGCTCAAGAGGGATCACCCGAAATTCAAAGGCAACTGAATTTCGGCAACCGGGGCATCGAAGTCGGAATGCCGCGAAACTCACCGAGTCAAAGCGTTTCGCCGTTTGCGGAAGAAAGTATGATGTAGAACAAGTAGCAGAAGCATACATGCTCAAGAGGGATCACCCGAAATTCAAAGGCAACTGAATTTCGGCAACCGGGGCATCGAAGTCGGAATGCCGCGAAACTCACCGAGTCAAAGCGTTTCGCCGTTTGCGGAAGAAAGTATGATGTAGAACAAGTAGCAGAAGCATACATGCTCAAGAGGGATCACCCGAAATTCAAAGGCAACTGAATTTCGGCAACCGGGGCATCGAAGTCGGAATGCCGCGAAACTCACCGAGTCAAAGCGTTTCGCCGTTTGCGGAAGAAAGTATGATGTAGAACAAGTAGCAGAAGCATACATGCTCAAGAGGGATCACCCGAAATTCAAAGGCAACTGAATTTCGGCAACCGGGGCATCGAAGTCGGAATGCCGCGAAACTCACCGAGTCAAAGCGTTTCGCCGTTTGCGGAAGAAAGTATGATGTAGAACAAGTAGCAGAAGCATACATGCTCAAGAGGGATCACCCGAAATTCAAAGGCAACTGAATTTCGGCAACCGGGGCATCGAAGTCGGAATGCCGCGAAACTCACCGAGTCAAAGCGTTTCGCCGTTTGCGGAAGAAAGTATGATGTAGAACAAGTAGCAGAAGCATACATGCTCAAGAGGGATCACCCGAAATTCAAAGGCAACTGAATTTCGGCAACCGGGGCATCGAAGTCGGAATGCCGCGAAACTCACCGAGTCAAAGCGTTTCGCCGTTTGCGGAAGAAAGTATGATGTAGAACAAGTAGCAGAAGCATACATGCTCAAGAGGGATCACCCGAAATTCAAAGGCAACTGAATTTCGGCAACCGGGGCATCGAAGTCGGAATGCCGCGAAACTCACCGAGTCAAAGCGTTTCGCCGTTTGCGGAAGAAAGTATGATGTAGAACAAGTAGCAGAAGCATACATGCTCAAGAGGGATCACCCGAAATTCAAAGGCAACTGAATTTCGGCAACCGGGGCATCGAAGTCGGAATGCCGCGAAACTCACCGAGTCAAAGCGTTTCGCCGTTTGCGGAAGAAAGTATGATGTAGAACAAGTAGCAGAAGCATACATGCTCAAGAGGGATCACCCGAAATTCAAAGGCAACTGAATTTCGGCAACCGGGGCATCGAAGTCGGAATGCCGCGAAACTCACCGAGTCAAAGCGTTTCGCCGTTTGCGGAAGAAAGTATGATGTAGAACAAGTAGCAGAAGCATACATGCTCAAGAGGGATCACCCGAAATTCAAAGGCAACTGAATTTCGGCAACCGGGGCATCGAAGTCGGAATGCCGCGAAACTCACCGAGTCAAAGCGTTTCGCCGTTTGCGGAAGAAAGTATGATGTAGAACAAGTAGCAGAAGCATACATGCTCAAGAGGGATCACCCGAAATTCAAAGGCAACTGAATTTCGGCAACCGGGGCATCGAAGTCGGAATGCCGCGAAACTCACCGAGTCAAAGCGTTTCGCCGTTTGCGGAAGAAAGTATGATGTAGAACAAGTAGCAGAAGCATACATGCTCAAGAGGGATCACCCGAAATTCAAAGGCAACTGAATTTCGGCAACCGGGGCATCGAAGTCGGAATGCCGCGAAACTCACCGAGTCAAAGCGTTTCGCCGTTTGCGGAAGAAAGTATGATGTAGAACAAGTAGCAGAAGCATACATGCTCAAGAGGGATCACCCGAAATTCAAAGGCAACTGAATTTCGGCAACCGGGGCATCGAAGTCGGAATGCCGCGAAACTCACCGAGTCAAAGCGTTTCGCCGTTTGCGGAAGAAAGTATGATGTAGAACAAGTAGCAGAAGCATACATGCTCAAGAGGGATCACCCGAAATTCAAAGGCAACTGAATTTCGGCAACCGGGGCATCGAAGTCGGAATGCCGCGAAACTCACCGAGTCAAAGCGTTTCGCCGTTTGCGGAAGAAAGTATGATGTAGAACAAGTAGCAGAAGCATACATGCTCAAGAGGGATCACCCGAAATTCAAAGGCAACTGAATTTCGGCAACCGGGGCATCGAAGTCGGAATGCCGCGAAACTCACCGAGTCAAAGCGTTTCGCCGTTTGCGGAAGAAAGTATGATGTAGAACAAGTAGCAGAAGCATACATGCTCAAGAGGGATCACCCGAAATTCAAAGGCAACTGAATTTCGGCAACCGGGGCATCGAAGTCGGAATGCCGCGAAACTCACCGAGTCAAAGCGTTTCGCCGTTTGCGGAAGAAAGTATGATGTAGAACAAGTAGCAGAAGCATACATGCTCAAGAGGGATCACCCGAAATTCAAAGGCAACTGAATTTCGGCAACCGGGGCATCGAAGTCGGAATGCCGCGAAACTCACCGAGTCAAAGCGTTTCGCCGTTTGCGGAAGAAAGTATGATGTAGAACAAGTAGCAGAAGCATACATGCTCAAGAGGGATCACCCGAAATTCAAAGGCAACTGAATTTCGGCAACCGGGGCATCGAAGTCGGAATGCCGCGAAACTCACCGAGTCAAAGCGTTTCGCCGTTTGCGGAAGAAAGTATGATGTAGAACAAGTAGCAGAAGCATACATGCTCAAGAGGGATCACCCGAAATTCAAAGGCAACTGAATTTCGGCAACCGGGGCATCGAAGTCGGAATGCCGCGAAACTCACCGAGTCAAAGCGTTTCGCCGTTTGCGGAAGAAAGTATGATGTAGAACAAGTAGCAGAAGCATACATGCTCAAGAGGGATCACCCGAAATTCAAAGGCAACTGAATTTCGGCAACCGGGGCATCGAAGTCGGAATGCCGCGAAACTCACCGAGTCAAAGCGTTTCGCCGTTTGCGGAAGAAAGTATGATGTAGAACAAGTAGCAGAAGCATACATGCTCAAGAGGGATCACCCGAAATTCAAAGGCAACTGAATTTCGGCAACCGGGGCATCGAAGTCGGAATGCCGCGAAACTCACCGAGTCAAAGCGTTTCGCCGTTTGCGGAAGAAAGTATGATGTAGAACAAGTAGCAGAAGCATACATGCTCAAGAGGGATCACCCGAAATTCAAAGGCAACTGAATTTCGGCAACCGGGGCATCGAAGTCGGAATGCCGCGAAACTCACCGAGTCAAAGCGTTTCGCCGTTTGCGGAAGAAAGTATGATGTAGAACAAGTAGCAGAAGCATACATGCTCAAGAGGGATCACCCGAAATTCAAAGGCAACTGAATTTCGGCAACCGGGGCATCGAAGTCGGAATGCCGCGAAACTCACCGAGTCAAAGCGTTTCGCCGTTTGCGGAAGAAGTATGATGTAGAACAAGTAGCAGAAGCATACATGCTCAAGAGGGATCACCCGAAATTCAAAGGCAACTGAATTTCGGCAACCGGGGCATCGAAGTCGGAATGCCGCGAAACTCACCGAGTCAAAGCGTTTCGCCGTTTGCGGAAGAAAGTATGATGTAGAACAAGTAGCAGAAGCATACATGCTCAAGAGGGATCACCCGAAATTCAAAGGCAACTGAATTTCGGCAACCGGGGCATCGAAGTCGGAATGCCGCGAAACTCACCGAGTCAAAGCGTTTCGCCGTTTGCGGAAGAAAGTATGATGTAGAACAAGTAGCAGAAGCATACATGCTCAAGAGGGATCACCCGAAATTCAAAGGCAACTGAATTTCGGCAACCGGGGCATCGAAGTCGGAATGCCGCGAAACTCACCGAGTCAAAGCGTTTCGCCGTTTGCGGAAGAAAGTATGATGTAGAACAAGTAGCAGAAGCATACATGCTCAAGAGGGATCACCCGAAATTCAAAGGCAACTGAATTTCGGCAACCGGGGCATCGAAGTCGGAATGCCGCGAAACTCACCGAGTCAAAGCGTTTCGCCGTTTGCGGAAGAAAGTATGATGTAGAACAAGTAGCAGAAGCATACATGCTCAAGAGGGATCACCCGAAATTCAAAGGCAACTGAATTTCGGCAACCGGGGCATCGAAGTCGGAATGCCGCGAAACTCACCGAGTCAAAGCGTTTCGCCGTTTGCGGAAGAAAGTATGATGTAGAACAAGTAGCAGAAGCATACATGCTCAAGAGGGATCACCCGAAATTCAAAGGCAACTGAATTTCGGCAACCGGGGCATCGAAGTCGGAATGCCGCGAAACTCACCGAGTCAAAGCGTTTCGCCGTTTGCGGAAGAAAGTATGATGTAGAACAAGTAGCAGAAGCATACATGCTCAAGAGGGATCACCCGAAATTCAAAGGCAACTGAATTTCGGCAACCGGGGCATCGAAGTCGGAATGCCGCGAAACTCACCGAGTCAAAGCGTTTCGCCGTTTGCGGAAGAAGTATGATGTAGAACAAGTAGCAGAAGCATACATGCTCAAGAGGGATCACCCGAAATTCAAAGGCAACTGAATTTCGGCAACCGGGGCATCGAAGTCGGAATGCCGCGAAACTCACCGAGTCAAAGCGTTTCGCCGTTTGCGGAAGAAAGTATGATGTAGAACAAGTAGCAGAAGCATACATGCTCAAGAGGGATCACCCGAAATTCAAAGGCAACTGAATTTCGGCAACCGGGGCATCGAAGTCGGAATGCCGCGAAACTCACCGAGTCAAAGCGTTTCGCCGTTTGCGGAAGAAAGTATGATGTAGAACAAGTAGCAGAAGCATACATGCTCAAGAGGGATCACCCGAAATTCAAAGGCAACTGAATTTCGGCAACCGGGGCATCGAAGTCGGAATGCCGCGAAACTCACCGAGTCAAAGCGTTTCGCCGTTTGCGGAAGAAAGTATGATGTAGAACAAGTAGCAGAAGCATACATGCTCAAGAGGGATCACCCGAAATTCAAAGGCAACTGAATTTCGGCAACCGGGGCATCGAAGTCGGAATGCCGCGAAACTCACCGAGTCAAAGCGTTTCGCCGTTTGCGGAAGAAAGTATGATGTAGAACAAGTAGCAGAAGCATACATGCTCAAGAGGGATCACCCGAAATTCAAAGGCAACTGAATTTCGGCAACCGGGGCATCGAAGTCGGAATGCCGCGAAACTCACCGAGTCAAAGCGTTTCGCCGTTTGCGGAAGAAAGTATGATGTAGAACAAGTAGCAGAAGCATACATGCTCAAGAGGGATCACCCGAAATTCAAAGGCAACTGAATTTCGGCAACCGGGGCATCGAAGTCGGAATGCCGCGAAACTCACCGAGTCAAAGCGTTTCGCCGTTTGCGGAAGAAAGTATGATGTAGAACAAGTAGCAGAAGCATACATGCTCAAGAGGGATCACCCGAAATTCAAAGGCAACTGAATTTCGGCAACCGGGGCATCGAAGTCGGAATGCCGCGAAACTCACCGAGTCAAAGCGTTTCGCCGTTTGCGGAAGAAAGTATGATGTAGAACAAGTAGCAGAAGCATACATGCTCAAGAGGGATCACCCGAAATTCAAAGGCAACTGAATTTCGGCAACCGGGGCATCGAAGTCGGAATGCCGCGAAACTCACCGAGTCAAAGCGTTTCGCCGTTTGCGGAAGAAAGTATGATGTAGAACAAGTAGCAGAAGCATACATGCTCAAGAGGGATCACCCGAAATTCAAAGGCAACTGAATTTCGGCAACCGGGGCATCGAAGTCGGAATGCCGCGAAACTCACCGAGTCAAAGCGTTTCGCCGTTTGCGGAAGAAAGTATGATGTAGAACAAGTAGCAGAAGCATACATGCTCAAGAGGGATCACCCGAAATTCAAAGGCAACTGAATTTCGGCAACCGGGGCATCGAAGTCGGAATGCCGCGAAACTCACCGAGTCAAAGCGTTTCGCCGTTTGCGGAAGAAGTATGATGTAGAACAAGTAGCAGAAGCATACATGCTCAAGAGGGATCACCCGAAATTCAAAGGCAACTGAATTTCGGCAACCGGGGCATCGAAGTCGGAATGCCGCGAAACTCACCGAGTCAAAGCGTTTCGCCGTTTGCGGAAGAAAGTATGATGTAGAACAAGTAGCAGAAGCATACATGCTCAAGAGGGATCACCCGAAATTCAAAGGCAACTGAATTTCGGCAACCGGGGCATCGAAGTCGGAATGCCGCGAAACTCACCGAGTCAAAGCGTTTCGCCGTTTGCGGAAGAAAGTATGATGTAGAACAAGTAGCAGAAGCATACATGCTCAAGAGGGATCACCCGAAATTCAAAGGCAACTGAATTTCGGCAACCGGGGCATCGAAGTCGGAATGCCGCGAAACTCACCGAGTCAAAGCGTTTCGCCGTTTGCGGAAGAAGTATGATGTAGAACAAGTAGCAGAAGCATACATGCTCAAGAGGGATCACCCGAAATTCAAAGGCAACTGAATTTCGGCAACCGGGGCATCGAAGTCGGAATGCCGCGAAACTCACCGAGTCAAAGCGTTTCGCCGTTTGCGGAAGAAAGTATGATGTAGAACAAGTAGCAGAAGCATACATGCTCAAGAGGGATCACCCGAAATTCAAAGGCAACTGAATTTCGGCAACCGGGGCATCGAAGTCGGAATGCCGCGAAACTCACCGAGTCAAAGCGTTTCGCCGTTTGCGGAAGAAAGTATGATGTAGAACAAGTAGCAGAAGCATACATGCTCAAGAGGGATCACCCGAAATTCAAAGGCAACTGAATTTCGGCAACCGGGGCATCGAAGTCGGAATGCCGCGAAACTCACCGAGTCAAAGCGTTTCGCCGTTTGCGGAAGAAAGTATGATGTAGAACAAGTAGCAGAAGCATACATGCTCAAGAGGGATCACCCGAAATTCAAAGGCAACTGAATTTCGGCAACCGGGGCATCGAAGTCGGAATGCCGCGAAACTCACCGAGTCAAAGCGTTTCGCCGTTTGCGGAAGAAGTATGATGTAGAACAAGTAGCAGAAGCATACATGCTCAAGAGGGATCACCCGAAATTCAAAGGCAACTGAATTTCGGCAACCGGGGCATCGAAGTCGGAATGCCGCGAAACTCACCGAGTCAAAGCGTTTCGCCGTTTGCGGAAGAAAGTATGATGTAGAACAAGTAGCAGAAGCATACATGCTCAAGAGGGATCACCCGAAATTCAAAGGCAACTGAATTTCGGCAACCGGGGCATCGAAGTCGGAATGCCGCGAAACTCACCGAGTCAAAGCGTTTCGCCGTTTGCGGAAGAAGTATGATGTAGAACAAGTAGCAGAAGCATACATGCTCAAGAGGGATCACCCGAAATTCAAAGGCAACTGAATTTCGGCAACCGGGGCATCGAAGTCGGAATGCCGCGAAACTCACCGAGTCAAAGCGTTTCGCCGTTTGCGGAAGAAGTATGATGTAGAACAAGTAGCAGAAGCATACATGCTCAAGAGGGATCACCCGAAATTCAAAGGCAACTGAATTTCGGCAACCGGGGCATCGAAGTCGGAATGCCGCGAAACTCACCGAGTCAAAGCGTTTCGCCGTTTGCGGAAGAAAGTATGATGTAGAACAAGTAGCAGAAGCATACATGCTCAAGAGGGATCACCCGAAATTCAAAGGCAACTGAATTTCGGCAACCGGGGCATCGAAGTCGGAATGCCGCGAAACTCACCGAGTCAAAGCGTTTCGCCGTTTGCGGAAGAAAGTATGATGTAGAACAAGTAGCAGAAGCATACATGCTCAAGAGGGATCACCCGAAATTCAAAGGCAACTGAATTTCGGCAACCGGGGCATCGAAGTCGGAATGCCGCGAAACTCACCGAGTCAAAGCGTTTCGCCGTTTGCGGAAGAAAGTATGATGTAGAACAAGTAGCAGAAGCATACATGCTCAAGAGGGATCACCCGAAATTCAAAGGCAACTGAATTTCGGCAACCGGGGCATCGAAGTCGGAATGCCGCGAAACTCACCGAGTCAAAGCGTTTCGCCGTTTGCGGAAGAAAGTATGATGTAGAACAAGTAGCAGAAGCATACATGCTCAAGAGGGATCACCCGAAATTCAAAGGCAACTGAATTTCGGCAACCGGGGCATCGAAGTCGGAATGCCGCGAAACTCACCGAGTCAAAGCGTTTCGCCGTTTGCGGAAGAAAGTATGATGTAGAACAAGTAGCAGAAGCATACATGCTCAAGAGGGATCACCCGAAATTCAAAGGCAACTGAATTTCGGCAACCGGGGCATCGAAGTCGGAATGCCGCGAAACTCACCGAGTCAAAGCGTTTCGCCGTTTGCGGAAGAAAGTATGATGTAGAACAAGTAGCAGAAGCATACATGCTCAAGAGGGATCACCCGAAATTCAAAGGCAACTGAATTTCGGCAACCGGGGCATCGAAGTCGGAATGCCGCGAAACTCACCGAGTCAAAGCGTTTCGCCGTTTGCGGAAGAAAGTATGATGTAGAACAAGTAGCAGAAGCATACATGCTCAAGAGGGATCACCCGAAATTCAAAGGCAACTGAATTTCGGCAACCGGGGCATCGAAGTCGGAATGCCGCGAAACTCACCGAGTCAAAGCGTTTCGCCGTTTGCGGAAGAAAGTATGATGTAGAACAAGTAGCAGAAGCATACATGCTCAAGAGGGATCACCCGAAATTCAAAGGCAACTGAATTTCGGCAACCGGGGCATCGAAGTCGGAATGCCGCGAAACTCACCGAGTCAAAGCGTTTCGCCGTTTGCGGAAGAAAGTATGATGTAGAACAAGTAGCAGAAGCATACATGCTCAAGAGGGATCACCCGAAATTCAAAGGCAACTGAATTTCGGCAACCGGGGCATCGAAGTCGGAATGCCGCGAAACTCACCGAGTCAAAGCGTTTCGCCGTTTGCGGAAGAAAGTATGATGTAGAACAAGTAGCAGAAGCATACATGCTCAAGAGGGATCACCCGAAATTCAAAGGCAACTGAATTTCGGCAACCGGGGCATCGAAGTCGGAATGCCGCGAAACTCACCGAGTCAAAGCGTTTCGCCGTTTGCGGAAGAAAGTATGATGTAGAACAAGTAGCAGAAGCATACATGCTCAAGAGGGATCACCCGAAATTCAAAGGCAACTGAATTTCGGCAACCGGGGCATCGAAGTCGGAATGCCGCGAAACTCACCGAGTCAAAGCGTTTCGCCGTTTGCGGAAGAAAGTATGATGTAGAACAAGTAGCAGAAGCATACATGCTCAAGAGGGATCACCCGAAATTCAAAGGCAACTGAATTTCGGCAACCGGGGCATCGAAGTCGGAATGCCGCGAAACTCACCGAGTCAAAGCGTTTCGCCGTTTGCGGAAGAAAGTATGATGTAGAACAAGTAGCAGAAGCATACATGCTCAAGAGGGATCACCCGAAATTCAAAGGCAACTGAATTTCGGCAACCGGGGCATCGAAGTCGGAATGCCGCGAAACTCACCGAGTCAAAGCGTTTCGCCGTTTGCGGAAGAAAGTATGATGTAGAACAAGTAGCAGAAGCATACATGCTCAAGAGGGATCACCCGAAATTCAAAGGCAACTGAATTTCGGCAACCGGGGCATCGAAGTCGGAATGCCGCGAAACTCACCGAGTCAAAGCGTTTCGCCGTTTGCGGAAGAAGTATGATGTAGAACAAGTAGCAGAAGCATACATGCTCAAGAGGGATCACCCGAAATTCAAAGGCAACTGAATTTCGGCAACCGGGGCATCGAAGTCGGAATGCCGCGAAACTCACCGAGTCAAAGCGTTTCGCCGTTTGCGGAAGAAAGTATGATGTAGAACAAGTAGCAGAAGCATACATGCTCAAGAGGGATCACCCGAAATTCAAAGGCAACTGAATTTCGGCAACCGGGGCATCGAAGTCGGAATGCCGCGAAACTCACCGAGTCAAAGCGTTTCGCCGTTTGCGGAAGAAAGTATGATGTAGAACAAGTAGCAGAAGCATACATGCTCAAGAGGGATCACCCGAAATTCAAAGGCAACTGAATTTCGGCAACCGGGGCATCGAAGTCGGAATGCCGCGAAACTCACCGAGTCAAAGCGTTTCGCCGTTTGCGGAAGAAAGTATGATGTAGAACAAGTAGCAGAAGCATACATGCTCAAGAGGGATCACCCGAAATTCAAAGGCAACTGAATTTCGGCAACCGGGGCATCGAAGTCGGAATGCCGCGAAACTCACCGAGTCAAAGCGTTTCGCCGTTTGCGGAAGAAAGTATGATGTAGAACAAGTAGCAGAAGCATACATGCTCAAGAGGGATCACCCGAAATTCAAAGGCAACTGAATTTCGGCAACCGGGGCATCGAAGTCGGAATGCCGCGAAACTCACCGAGTCAAAGCGTTTCGCCGTTTGCGGAAGAAAGTATGATGTAGAACAAGTAGCAGAAGCATACATGCTCAAGAGGGATCACCCGAAATTCAAAGGCAACTGAATTTCGGCAACCGGGGCATCGAAGTCGGAATGCCGCGAAACTCACCGAGTCAAAGCGTTTCGCCGTTTGCGGAAGAAAGTATGATGTAGAACAAGTAGCAGAAGCATACATGCTCAAGAGGGATCACCCGAAATTCAAAGGCAACTGAATTTCGGCAACCGGGGCATCGAAGTCGGAATGCCGCGAAACTCACCGAGTCAAAGCGTTTCGCCGTTTGCGGAAGAAAGTATGATGTAGAACAAGTAGCAGAAGCATACATGCTCAAGAGGGATCACCCGAAATTCAAAGGCAACTGAATTTCGGCAACCGGGGCATCGAAGTCGGAATGCCGCGAAACTCACCGAGTCAAAGCGTTTCGCCGTTTGCGGAAGAAAGTATGATGTAGAACAAGTAGCAGAAGCATACATGCTCAAGAGGGATCACCCGAAATTCAAAGGCAACTGAATTTCGGCAACCGGGGCATCGAAGTCGGAATGCCGCGAAACTCACCGAGTCAAAGCGTTTCGCCGTTTGCGGAAGAAAGTATGATGTAGAACAAGTAGCAGAAGCATACATGCTCAAGAGGGATCACCCGAAATTCAAAGGCAACTGAATTTCGGCAACCGGGGCATCGAAGTCGGAATGCCGCGAAACTCACCGAGTCAAAGCGTTTCGCCGTTTGCGGAAGAAAGTATGATGTAGAACAAGTAGCAGAAGCATACATGCTCAAGAGGGATCACCCGAAATTCAAAGGCAACTGAATTTCGGCAACCGGGGCATCGAAGTCGGAATGCCGCGAAACTCACCGAGTCAAAGCGTTTCGCCGTTTGCGGAAGAAAGTATGATGTAGAACAAGTAGCAGAAGCATACATGCTCAAGAGGGATCACCCGAAATTCAAAGGCAACTGAATTTCGGCAACCGGGCATCGAAGTCGGAATGCCGCGAAACTCACCGAGTCAAAGCGTTTCGCCGTTTGCGGAAGAAAGTATGATGTAGAACAAGTAGCAGAAGCATACATGCTCAAGAGGGATCACCCGAAATTCAAAGGCAACTGAATTTCGGCAACCGGGGCATCGAAGTCGGAATGCCGCGAAACTCACCGAGTCAAAGCGTTTCGCCGTTTGCGGAAGAAAGTATGATGTAGAACAAGTAGCAGAAGCATACATGCTCAAGAGGGATCACCCGAAATTCAAAGGCAACTGAATTTCGGCAACCGGGGCATCGAAGTCGGAATGCCGCGAAACTCACCGAGTCAAAGCGTTTCGCCGTTTGCGGAAGAAAGTATGATGTAGAACAAGTAGCAGAAGCATACATGCTCAAGAGGGATCACCCGAAATTCAAAGGCAACTGAATTTCGGCAACCGGGGCATCGAAGTCGGAATGCCGCGAAACTCACCGAGTCAAAGCGTTTCGCCGTTTGCGGAAGAAAGTATGATGTAGAACAAGTAGCAGAAGCATACATGCTCAAGAGGGATCACCCGAAATTCAAAGGCAACTGAATTTCGGCAACCGGGGCATCGAAGTCGGAATGCCGCGAAACTCACCGAGTCAAAGCGTTTCGCCGTTTGCGGAAGAAGTATGATGTAGAACAAGTAGCAGAAGCATACATGCTCAAGAGGGATCACCCGAAATTCAAAGGCAACTGAATTTCGGCAACCGGGGCATCGAAGTCGGAATGCCGCGAAACTCACCGAGTCAAAGCGTTTCGCCGTTTGCGGAAGAAGTATGATGTAGAACAAGTAGCAGAAGCATACATGCTCAAGAGGGATCACCCGAAATTCAAAGGCAACTGAATTTCGGCAACCGGGGCATCGAAGTCGGAATGCCGCGAAACTCACCGAGTCAAAGCGTTTCGCCGTTTGCGGAAGAAAGTATGATGTAGAACAAGTAGCAGAAGCATACATGCTCAAGAGGGATCACCCGAAATTCAAAGGCAACTGAATTTCGGCAACCGGGCATCGAAGTCGGAATGCCGCGAAACTCACCGAGTCAAAGCGTTTCGCCGTTTGCGGAAGAAGTATGATGTAGAACAAGTAGCAGAAGCATACATGCTCAAGAGGGATCACCCGAAATTCAAAGGCAACTGAATTTCGGCAACCGGGGCATCGAAGTCGGAATGCCGCGAAACTCACCGAGTCAAAGCGTTTCGCCGTTTGCGGAAGAAAGTATGATGTAGAACAAGTAGCAGAAGCATACATGCTCAAGAGGGATCACCCGAAATTCAAAGGCAACTGAATTTCGGCAACCGGGGCATCGAAGTCGGAATGCCGCGAAACTCACCGAGTCAAAGCGTTTCGCCGTTTGCGGAAAAAGTATGATGTAGAACAAGTAGCAGAAGCATACATGCTCAAGAGGGATCACCCGAAATTCAAAGGCAACTGAATTTCGGCAACCGGGGCATCGAAGTCGGAATGCCGCGAAACTCACCGAGTCAAAGCGTTTCGCCGTTTGCGGAAGAAAGTATGATGTAGAACAAGTAGCAGAAGCATACATGCTCAAGAGGGATCACCCGAAATTCAAAGGCAACTGAATTTCGGCAACCGGGGCATCGAAGTCGGAATGCCGCGAAACTCACCGAGTCAAAGCGTTTCGCCGTTTGCGGAAGAAAGTATGATGTAGAACAAGTAGCAGAAGCATACATGCTCAAGAGGGATCACCCGAAATTCAAAGGCAACTGAATTTCGGCAACCGGGGCATCGAAGTCGGAATGCCGCGAAACTCACCGAGTCAAAGCGTTTCGCCGTTTGCGGAAGAAAGTATGATGTAGAACAAGTAGCAGAAGCATACATGCTCAAGAGGGATCACCCGAAATTCAAAGGCAACTGAATTTCGGCAACCGGGGCATCGAAGTCGGAATGCCGCGAAACTCACCGAGTCAAAGCGTTTCGCCGTTTGCGGAAGAAAGTATGATGTAGAACAAGTAGCAGAAGCATACATGCTCAAGAGGGATCACCCGAAATTCAAAGGCAACTGAATTTCGGCAACCGGGGCATCGAAGTCGGAATGCCGCGAAACTCACCGAGTCAAAGCGTTTCGCCGTTTGCGGAAGAAAGTATGATGTAGAACAAGTAGCAGAAGCATACATGCTCAAGAGGGATCACCCGAAATTCAAAGGCAACTGAATTTCGGCAACCGGGGCATCGAAGTCGGAATGCCGCGAAACTCACCGAGTCAAAGCGTTTCGCCGTTTGCGGAAGAAAGTATGATGTAGAACAAGTAGCAGAAGCATACATGCTCAAGAGGGATCACCCGAAATTCAAAGGCAACTGAATTTCGGCAACCGGGGCATCGAAGTCGGAATGCCGCGAAACTCACCGAGTCAAAGCGTTTCGCCGTTTGCGGAAGAAAGTATGATGTAGAACAAGTAGCAGAAGCATACATGCTCAAGAGGGATCACCCGAAATTCAAAGGCAACTGAATTTCGGCAACCGGGGCATCGAAGTCGGAATGCCGCGAAACTCACCGAGTCAAAGCGTTTCGCCGTTTGCGGAAGAAAGTATGATGTAGAACAAGTAGCAGAAGCATACATGCTCAAGAGGGATCACCCGAAATTCAAAGGCAACTGAATTTCGGCAACCGGGGCATCGAAGTCGGAATGCCGCGAAACTCACCGAGTCAAAGCGTTTCGCCGTTTGCGGAAGAAAGTATGATGTAGAACAAGTAGCAGAAGCATACATGCTCAAGAGGGATCACCCGAAATTCAAAGGCAACTGAATTTCGGCAACCGGGGCATCGAAGTCGGAATGCCGCGAAACTCACCGAGTCAAAGCGTTTCGCCGTTTGCGGAAGAAAGTATGATGTAGAACAAGTAGCAGAAGCATACATGCTCAAGAGGGATCACCCGAAATTCAAAGGCAACTGAATTTCGGCAACCGGGGCATCGAAGTCGGAATGCCGCGAAACTCACCGAGTCAAAGCGTTTCGCCGTTTGCGGAAGAAAGTATGATGTAGAACAAGTAGCAGAAGCATACATGCTCAAGAGGGATCACCCGAAATTCAAAGGCAACTGAATTTCGGCAACCGGGGCATCGAAGTCGGAATGCCGCGAAACTCACCGAGTCAAAGCGTTTCGCCGTTTGCGGAAGAAAGTATGATGTAGAACAAGTAGCAGAAGCATACATGCTCAAGAGGGATCACCCGAAATTCAAAGGCAACTGAATTTCGGCAACCGGGGCATCGAAGTCGGAATGCCGCGAAACTCACCGAGTCAAAGCGTTTCGCCGTTTGCGGAAGAAAGTATGATGTAGAACAAGTAGCAGAAGCATACATGCTCAAGAGGGATCACCCGAAATTCAAAGGCAACTGAATTTCGGCAACCGGGGCATCGAAGTCGGAATGCCGCGAAACTCACCGAGTCAAAGCGTTTCGCCGTTTGCGGAAGAAAGTATGATGTAGAACAAGTAGCAGAAGCATACATGCTCAAGAGGGATCACCCGAAATTCAAAGGCAACTGAATTTCGGCAACCGGGGCATCGAAGTCGGAATGCCGCGAAACTCACCGAGTCAAAGCGTTTCGCCGTTTGCGGAAGAAAGTATGATGTAGAACAAGTAGCAGAAGCATACATGCTCAAGAGGGATCACCCGAAATTCAAAGGCAACTGAATTTCGGCAACCGGGGCATCGAAGTCGGAATGCCGCGAAACTCACCGAGTCAAAGCGTTTCGCCGTTTGCGGAAGAAGTATGATGTAGAACAAGTAGCAGAAGCATACATGCTCAAGAGGGATCACCCGAAATTCAAAGGCAACTGAATTTCGGCAACCGGGGCATCGAAGTCGGAATGCCGCGAAACTCACCGAGTCAAAGCGTTTCGCCGTTTGCGGAAGAAAGTATGATGTAGAACAAGTAGCAGAAGCATACATGCTCAAGAGGGATCACCCGAAATTCAAAGGCAACTGAATTTCGGCAACCGGGGCATCGAAGTCGGAATGCCGCGAAACTCACCGAGTCAAAGCGTTTCGCCGTTTGCGGAAGAAAGTATGATGTAGAACAAGTAGCAGAAGCATACATGCTCAAGAGGGATCACCCGAAATTCAAAGGCAACTGAATTTCGGCAACCGGGGCATCGAAGTCGGAATGCCGCGAAACTCACCGAGTCAAAGCGTTTCGCCGTTTGCGGAAGAAAGTATGATGTAGAACAAGTAGCAGAAGCATACATGCTCAAGAGGGATCACCCGAAATTCAAAGGCAACTGAATTTCGGCAACCGGGGCATCGAAGTCGGAATGCCGCGAAACTCACCGAGTCAAAGCGTTTCGCCGTTTGCGGAAGAAAGTATGATGTAGAACAAGTAGCAGAAGCATACATGCTCAAGAGGGATCACCCGAAATTCAAAGGCAACTGAATTTCGGCAACCGGGGCATCGAAGTCGGAATGCCGCGAAACTCACCGAGTCAAAGCGTTTCGCCGTTTGCGGAAGAAAGTATGATGTAGAACAAGTAGCAGAAGCATACATGCTCAAGAGGGATCACCCGAAATTCAAAGGCAACTGAATTTCGGCAACCGGGGCATCGAAGTCGGAATGCCGCGAAACTCACCGAGTCAAAGCGTTTCGCCGTTTGCGGAAGAAAGTATGATGTAGAACAAGTAGCAGAAGCATACATGCTCAAGAGGGATCACCCGAAATTCAAAGGCAACTGAATTTCGGCAACCGGGGCATCGAAGTCGGAATGCCGCGAAACTCACCGAGTCAAAGCGTTTCGCCGTTTGCGGAAGAAAGTATGATGTAGAACAAGTAGCAGAAGCATACATGCTCAAGAGGGATCACCCGAAATTCAAAGGCAACTGAATTTCGGCAACCGGGGCATCGAAGTCGGAATGCCGCGAAACTCACCGAGTCAAAGCGTTTCGCCGTTTGCGGAAGAAAGTATGATGTAGAACAAGTAGCAGAAGCATACATGCTCAAGAGGGATCACCCGAAATTCAAAGGCAACTGAATTTCGGCAACCGGGGCATCGAAGTCGGAATGCCGCGAAACTCACCGAGTCAAAGCGTTTCGCCGTTTGCGGAAGAAAGTATGATGTAGAACAAGTAGCAGAAGCATACATGCTCAAGAGGGATCACCCGAAATTCAAAGGCAACTGAATTTCGGCAACCGGGGCATCGAAGTCGGAATGCCGCGAAACTCACCGAGTCAAAGCGTTTCGCCGTTTGCGGAAGAAAGTATGATGTAGAACAAGTAGCAGAAGCATACATGCTCAAGAGGGATCACCCGAAATTCAAAGGCAACTGAATTTCGGCAACCGGGGCATCGAAGTCGGAATGCCGCGAAACTCACCGAGTCAAAGCGTTTCGCCGTTTGCGGAAGAAAGTATGATGTAGAACAAGTAGCAGAAGCATACATGCTCAAGAGGGATCACCCGAAATTCAAAGGCAACTGAATTTCGGCAACCGGGGCATCGAAGTCGGAATGCCGCGAAACTCACCGAGTCAAAGCGTTTCGCCGTTTGCGGAAGAAAGTATGATGTAGAACAAGTAGCAGAAGCATACATGCTCAAGAGGGATCACCCGAAATTCAAAGGCAACTGAATTTCGGCAACCGGGGCATCGAAGTCGGAATGCCGCGAAACTCACCGAGTCAAAGCGTTTCGCCGTTTGCGGAAGAAGTATGATGTAGAACAAGTAGCAGAAGCATACATGCTCAAGAGGGATCACCCGAAATTCAAAGGCAACTGAATTTCGGCAACCGGGGCATCGAAGTCGGAATGCCGCGAAACTCACCGAGTCAAAGCGTTTCGCCGTTTGCGGAAGAAAGTATGATGTAGAACAAGTAGCAGAAGCATACATGCTCAAGAGGGATCACCCGAAATTCAAAGGCAACTGAATTTCGGCAACCGGGGCATCGAAGTCGGAATGCCGCGAAACTCACCGAGTCAAAGCGTTTCGCCGTTTGCGGAAGAAAGTATGATGTAGAACAAGTAGCAGAAGCATACATGCTCAAGAGGGATCACCCGAAATTCAAAGGCAACTGAATTTCGGCAACCGGGGCATCGAAGTCGGAATGCCGCGAAACTCACCGAGTCAAAGCGTTTCGCCGTTTGCGGAAGAAAGTATGATGTAGAACAAGTAGCAGAAGCATACATGCTCAAGAGGGATCACCCGAAATTCAAAGGCAACTGAATTTCGGCAACCGGGGCATCGAAGTCGGAATGCCGCGAAACTCACCGAGTCAAAGCGTTTCGCCGTTTGCGGAAGAAAGTATGATGTAGAACAAGTAGCAGAAGCATACATGCTCAAGAGGGATCACCCGAAATTCAAAGGCAACTGAATTTCGGCAACCGGGGCATCGAAGTCGGAATGCCGCGAAACTCACCGAGTCAAAGCGTTTCGCCGTTTGCGGAAGAAAGTATGATGTAGAACAAGTAGCAGAAGCATACATGCTCAAGAGGGATCACCCGAAATTCAAAGGCAACTGAATTTCGGCAACCGGGGCATCGAAGTCGGAATGCCGCGAAACTCACCGAGTCAAAGCGTTTCGCCGTTTGCGGAAGAAAGTATGATGTAGAACAAGTAGCAGAAGCATACATGCTCAAGAGGGATCACCCGAAATTCAAAGGCAACTGAATTTCGGCAACCGGGGCATCGAAGTCGGAATGCCGCGAAACTCACCGAGTCAAAGCGTTTCGCCGTTTGCGGAAGAAAGTATGATGTAGAACAAGTAGCAGAAGCATACATGCTCAAGAGGGATCACCCGAAATTCAAAGGCAACTGAATTTCGGCAACCGGGGCATCGAAGTCGGAATGCCGCGAAACTCACCGAGTCAAAGCGTTTCGCCGTTTGCGGAAGAAAGTATGATGTAGAACAAGTAGCAGAAGCATACATGCTCAAGAGGGATCACCCGAAATTCAAAGGCAACTGAATTTCGGCAACCGGGGCATCGAAGTCGGAATGCCGCGAAACTCACCGAGTCAAAGCGTTTCGCCGTTTGCGGAAGAAAGTATGATGTAGAACAAGTAGCAGAAGCATACATGCTCAAGAGGGATCACCCGAAATTCAAAGGCAACTGAATTTCGGCAACCGGGGCATCGAAGTCGGAATGCCGCGAAACTCACCGAGTCAAAGCGTTTCGCCGTTTGCGGAAGAAGTATGATGTAGAACAAGTAGCAGAAGCATACATGCTCAAGAGGGATCACCCGAAATTCAAAGGCAACTGAATTTCGGCAACCGGGGCATCGAAGTCGGAATGCCGCGAAACTCACCGAGTCAAAGCGTTTCGCCGTTTGCGGAAGAAAGTATGATGTAGAACAAGTAGCAGAAGCATACATGCTCAAGAGGGATCACCCGAAATTCAAAGGCAACTGAATTTCGGCAACCGGGGCATCGAAGTCGGAATGCCGCGAAACTCACCGAGTCAAAGCGTTTCGCCGTTTGCGGAAGAAAGTATGATGTAGAACAAGTAGCAGAAGCATACATGCTCAAGAGGGATCACCCGAAATTCAAAGGCAACTGAATTTCGGCAACCGGGGCATCGAAGTCGGAATGCCGCGAAACTCACCGAGTCAAAGCGTTTCGCCGTTTGCGGAAGAAAGTATGATGTAGAACAAGTAGCAGAAGCATACATGCTCAAGAGGGATCACCCGAAATTCAAAGGCAACTGAATTTCGGCAACCGGGGCATCGAAGTCGGAATGCCGCGAAACTCACCGAGTCAAAGCGTTTCGCCGTTTGCGGAAGAAAGTATGATGTAGAACAAGTAGCAGAAGCATACATGCTCAAGAGGGATCACCCGAAATTCAAAGGCAACTGAATTTCGGCAACCGGGGCATCGAAGTCGGAATGCCGCGAAACTCACCGAGTCAAAGCGTTTCGCCGTTTGCGGAAGAAAGTATGATGTAGAACAAGTAGCAGAAGCATACATGCTCAAGAGGGATCACCCGAAATTCAAAGGCAACTGAATTTCGGCAACCGGGGCATCGAAGTCGGAATGCCGCGAAACTCACCGAGTCAAAGCGTTTCGCCGTTTGCGGAAGAAAGTATGATGTAGAACAAGTAGCAGAAGCATACATGCTCAAGAGGGATCACCCGAAATTCAAAGGCAACTGAATTTCGGCAACCGGGGCATCGAAGTCGGAATGCCGCGAAACTCACCGAGTCAAAGCGTTTCGCCGTTTGCGGAAGAAAGTATGATGTAGAACAAGTAGCAGAAGCATACATGCTCAAGAGGGATCACCCGAAATTCAAAGGCAACTGAATTTCGGCAACCGGGGCATCGAAGTCGGAATGCCGCGAAACTCACCGAGTCAAAGCGTTTCGCCGTTTGCGGAAGAAAGTATGATGTAGAACAAGTAGCAGAAGCATACATGCTCAAGAGGGATCACCCGAAATTCAAAGGCAACTGAATTTCGGCAACCGGGGCATCGAAGTCGGAATGCCGCGAAACTCACCGAGTCAAAGCGTTTCGCCGTTTGCGGAAGAAAGTATGATGTAGAACAAGTAGCAGAAGCATACATGCTCAAGAGGGATCACCCGAAATTCAAAGGCAACTGAATTTCGGCAACCGGGGCATCGAAGTCGGAATGCCGCGAAACTCACCGAGTCAAAGCGTTTCGCCGTTTGCGGAAGAAAGTATGATGTAGAACAAGTAGCAGAAGCATACATGCTCAAGAGGGATCACCCGAAATTCAAAGGCAACTGAATTTCGGCAACCGGGGCATCGAAGTCGGAATGCCGCGAAACTCACCGAGTCAAAGCGTTTCGCCGTTTGCGGAAGAAAGTATGATGTAGAACAAGTAGCAGAAGCATACATGCTCAAGAGGGATCACCCGAAATTCAAAGGCAACTGAATTTCGGCAACCGGGGCATCGAAGTCGGAATGCCGCGAAACTCACCGAGTCAAAGCGTTTCGCCGTTTGCGGAAGAAAGTATGATGTAGAACAAGTAGCAGAAGCATACATGCTCAAGAGGGATCACCCGAAATTCAAAGGCAACTGAATTTCGGCAACCGGGGCATCGAAGTCGGAATGCCGCGAAACTCACCGAGTCAAAGCGTTTCGCCGTTTGCGGAAGAAAGTATGATGTAGAACAAGTAGCAGAAGCATACATGCTCAAGAGGGATCACCCGAAATTCAAAGGCAACTGAATTTCGGCAACCGGGGCATCGAAGTCGGAATGCCGCGAAACTCACCGAGTCAAAGCGTTTCGCCGTTTGCGGAAGAAAGTATGATGTAGAACAAGTAGCAGAAGCATACATGCTCAAGAGGGATCACCCGAAATTCAAAGGCAACTGAATTTCGGCAACCGGGGCATCGAAGTCGGAATGCCGCGAAACTCACCGAGTCAAAGCGTTTCGCCGTTTGCGGAAGAAAGTATGATGTAGAACAAGTAGCAGAAGCATACATGCTCAAGAGGGATCACCCGAAATTCAAAGGCAACTGAATTTCGGCAACCGGGGCATCGAAGTCGGAATGCCGCGAAACTCACCGAGTCAAAGCGTTTCGCCGTTTGCGGAAGAAAGTATGATGTAGAACAAGTAGCAGAAGCATACATGCTCAAGAGGGATCACCCGAAATTCAAAGGCAACTGAATTTCGGCAACCGGGGCATCGAAGTCGGAATGCCGCGAAACTCACCGAGTCAAAGCGTTTCGCCGTTTGCGGAAGAAAGTATGATGTAGAACAAGTAGCAGAAGCATACATGCTCAAGAGGGATCACCCGAAATTCAAAGGCAACTGAATTTCGGCAACCGGGGCATCGAAGTCGGAATGCCGCGAAACTCACCGAGTCAAAGCGTTTCGCCGTTTGCGGAAGAAAGTATGATGTAGAACAAGTAGCAGAAGCATACATGCTCAAGAGGGATCACCCGAAATTCAAAGGCAACTGAATTTCGGCAACCGGGGCATCGAAGTCGGAATGCCGCGAAACTCACCGAGTCAAAGCGTTTCGCCGTTTGCGGAAGAAAGTATGATGTAGAACAAGTAGCAGAAGCATACATGCTCAAGAGGGATCACCCGAAATTCAAAGGCAACTGAATTTCGGCAACCGGGGCATCGAAGTCGGAATGCCGCGAAACTCACCGAGTCAAAGCGTTTCGCCGTTTGCGGAAGAAAGTATGATGTAGAACAAGTAGCAGAAGCATACATGCTCAAGAGGGATCACCCGAAATTCAAAGGCAACTGAATTTCGGCAACCGGGGCATCGAAGTCGGAATGCCGCGAAACTCACCGAGTCAAAGCGTTTCGCCGTTTGCGGAAGAAAGTATGATGTAGAACAAGTAGCAGAAGCATACATGCTCAAGAGGGATCACCCGAAATTCAAAGGCAACTGAATTTCGGCAACCGGGGCATCGAAGTCGGAATGCCGCGAAACTCACCGAGTCAAAGCGTTTCGCCGTTTGCGGAAGAAAGTATGATGTAGAACAAGTAGCAGAAGCATACATGCTCAAGAGGGATCACCCGAAATTCAAAGGCAACTGAATTTCGGCAACCGGGGCATCGAAGTCGGAATGCCGCGAAACTCACCGAGTCAAAGCGTTTCGCCGTTTGCGGAAGAAAGTATGATGTAGAACAAGTAGCAGAAGCATACATGCTCAAGAGGGATCACCCGAAATTCAAAGGCAACTGAATTTCGGCAACCGGGGCATCGAAGTCGGAATGCCGCGAAACTCACCGAGTCAAAGCGTTTCGCCGTTTGCGGAAGAAAGTATGATGTAGAACAAGTAGCAGAAGCATACATGCTCAAGAGGGATCACCCGAAATTCAAAGGCAACTGAATTTCGGCAACCGGGGCATCGAAGTCGGAATGCCGCGAAACTCACCGAGTCAAAGCGTTTCGCCGTTTGCGGAAGAAAGTATGATGTAGAACAAGTAGCAGAAGCATACATGCTCAAGAGGGATCACCCGAAATTCAAAGGCAACTGAATTTCGGCAACCGGGGCATCGAAGTCGGAATGCCGCGAAACTCACCGAGTCAAAGCGTTTCGCCGTTTGCGGAAGAAAGTATGATGTAGAACAAGTAGCAGAAGCATACATGCTCAAGAGGGATCACCCGAAATTCAAAGGCAACTGAATTTCGGCAACCGGGGCATCGAAGTCGGAATGCCGCGAAACTCACCGAGTCAAAGCGTTTCGCCGTTTGCGGAAGAAAGTATGATGTAGAACAAGTAGCAGAAGCATACATGCTCAAGAGGGATCACCCGAAATTCAAAGGCAACTGAATTTCGGCAACCGGGGCATCGAAGTCGGAATGCCGCGAAACTCACCGAGTCAAAGCGTTTCGCCGTTTGCGGAAGAAAGTATGATGTAGAACAAGTAGCAGAAGCATACATGCTCAAGAGGGATCACCCGAAATTCAAAGGCAACTGAATTTCGGCAACCGGGGCATCGAAGTCGGAATGCCGCGAAACTCACCGAGTCAAAGCGTTTCGCCGTTTGCGGAAGAAAGTATGATGTAGAACAAGTAGCAGAAGCATACATGCTCAAGAGGGATCACCCGAAATTCAAAGGCAACTGAATTTCGGCAACCGGGGCATCGAAGTCGGAATGCCGCGAAACTCACCGAGTCAAAGCGTTTCGCCGTTTGCGGAAGAAAGTATGATGTAGAACAAGTAGCAGAAGCATACATGCTCAAGAGGGATCACCCGAAATTCAAAGGCAACTGAATTTCGGCAACCGGGGCATCGAAGTCGGAATGCCGCGAAACTCACCGAGTCAAAGCGTTTCGCCGTTTGCGGAAGAAAGTATGATGTAGAACAAGTAGCAGAAGCATACATGCTCAAGAGGGATCACCCGAAATTCAAAGGCAACTGAATTTCGGCAACCGGGGCATCGAAGTCGGAATGCCGCGAAACTCACCGAGTCAAAGCGTTTCGCCGTTTGCGGAAGAAAGTATGATGTAGAACAAGTAGCAGAAGCATACATGCTCAAGAGGGATCACCCGAAATTCAAAGGCAACTGAATTTCGGCAACCGGGGCATCGAAGTCGGAATGCCGCGAAACTCACCGAGTCAAAGCGTTTCGCCGTTTGCGGAAGAAAGTATGATGTAGAACAAGTAGCAGAAGCATACATGCTCAAGAGGGATCACCCGAAATTCAAAGGCAACTGAATTTCGGCAACCGGGGCATCGAAGTCGGAATGCCGCGAAACTCACCGAGTCAAAGCGTTTCGCCGTTTGCGGAAGAAAGTATGATGTAGAACAAGTAGCAGAAGCATACATGCTCAAGAGGGATCACCCGAAATTCAAAGGCAACTGAATTTCGGCAACCGGGGCATCGAAGTCGGAATGCCGCGAAACTCACCGAGTCAAAGCGTTTCGCCGTTTGCGGAAGAAAGTATGATGTAGAACAAGTAGCAGAAGCATACATGCTCAAGAGGGATCACCCGAAATTCAAAGGCAACTGAATTTCGGCAACCGGGGCATCGAAGTCGGAATGCCGCGAAACTCACCGAGTCAAAGCGTTTCGCCGTTTGCGGAAGAAAGTATGATGTAGAACAAGTAGCAGAAGCATACATGCTCAAGAGGGATCACCCGAAATTCAAAGGCAACTGAATTTCGGCAACCGGGGCATCGAAGTCGGAATGCCGCGAAACTCACCGAGTCAAAGCGTTTCGCCGTTTGCGGAAGAAAGTATGATGTAGAACAAGTAGCAGAAGCATACATGCTCAAGAGGGATCACCCGAAATTCAAAGGCAACTGAATTTCGGCAACCGGGGCATCGAAGTCGGAATGCCGCGAAACTCACCGAGTCAAAGCGTTTCGCCGTTTGCGGAAGAAAGTATGATGTAGAACAAGTAGCAGAAGCATACATGCTCAAGAGGGATCACCCGAAATTCAAAGGCAACTGAATTTCGGCAACCGGGGCATCGAAGTCGGAATGCCGCGAAACTCACCGAGTCAAAGCGTTTCGCCGTTTGCGGAAGAAAGTATGATGTAGAACAAGTAGCAGAAGCATACATGCTCAAGAGGGATCACCCGAAATTCAAAGGCAACTGAATTTCGGCAACCGGGGCATCGAAGTCGGAATGCCGCGAAACTCACCGAGTCAAAGCGTTTCGCCGTTTGCGGAAGAAAGTATGATGTAGAACAAGTAGCAGAAGCATACATGCTCAAGAGGGATCACCCGAAATTCAAAGGCAACTGAATTTCGGCAACCGGGGCATCGAAGTCGGAATGCCGCGAAACTCACCGAGTCAAAGCGTTTCGCCGTTTGCGGAAGAAAGTATGATGTAGAACAAGTAGCAGAAGCATACATGCTCAAGAGGGATCACCCGAAATTCAAAGGCAACTGAATTTCGGCAACCGGGGCATCGAAGTCGGAATGCCGCGAAACTCACCGAGTCAAAGCGTTTCGCCGTTTGCGGAAGAAAGTATGATGTAGAACAAGTAGCAGAAGCATACATGCTCAAGAGGGATCACCCGAAATTCAAAGGCAACTGAATTTCGGCAACCGGGGCATCGAAGTCGGAATGCCGCGAAACTCACCGAGTCAAAGCGTTTCGCCGTTTGCGGAAGAAAGTATGATGTAGAACAAGTAGCAGAAGCATACATGCTCAAGAGGGATCACCCGAAATTCAAAGGCAACTGAATTTCGGCAACCGGGGCATCGAAGTCGGAATGCCGCGAAACTCACCGAGTCAAAGCGTTTCGCCGTTTGCGGAAGAAAGTATGATGTAGAACAAGTAGCAGAAGCATACATGCTCAAGAGGGATCACCCGAAATTCAAAGGCAACTGAATTTCGGCAACCGGGGCATCGAAGTCGGAATGCCGCGAAACTCACCGAGTCAAAGCGTTTCGCCGTTTGCGGAAGAAAGTATGATGTAGAACAAGTAGCAGAAGCATACATGCTCAAGAGGGATCACCCGAAATTCAAAGGCAACTGAATTTCGGCAACCGGGGCATCGAAGTCGGAATGCCGCGAAACTCACCGAGTCAAAGCGTTTCGCCGTTTGCGGAAGAAAGTATGATGTAGAACAAGTAGCAGAAGCATACATGCTCAAGAGGGATCACCCGAAATTCAAAGGCAACTGAATTTCGGCAACCGGGGCATCGAAGTCGGAATGCCGCGAAACTCACCGAGTCAAAGCGTTTCGCCGTTTGCGGAAGAAAGTATGATGTAGAACAAGTAGCAGAAGCATACATGCTCAAGAGGGATCACCCGAAATTCAAAGGCAACTGAATTTCGGCAACCGGGGCATCGAAGTCGGAATGCCGCGAAACTCACCGAGTCAAAGCGTTTCGCCGTTTGCGGAAGAAAGTATGATGTAGAACAAGTAGCAGAAGCATACATGCTCAAGAGGGATCACCCGAAATTCAAAGGCAACTGAATTTCGGCAACCGGGGCATCGAAGTCGGAATGCCGCGAAACTCACCGAGTCAAAGCGTTTCGCCGTTTGCGGAAGAAAGTATGATGTAGAACAAGTAGCAGAAGCATACATGCTCAAGAGGGATCACCCGAAATTCAAAGGCAACTGAATTTCGGCAACCGGGGCATCGAAGTCGGAATGCCGCGAAACTCACCGAGTCAAAGCGTTTCGCCGTTTGCGGAAGAAAGTATGATGTAGAACAAGTAGCAGAAGCATACATGCTCAAGAGGGATCACCCGAAATTCAAAGGCAACTGAATTTCGGCAACCGGGGCATCGAAGTCGGAATGCCGCGAAACTCACCGAGTCAAAGCGTTTCGCCGTTTGCGGAAGAAAGTATGATGTAGAACAAGTAGCAGAAGCATACATGCTCAAGAGGGATCACCCGAAATTCAAAGGCAACTGAATTTCGGCAACCGGGGCATCGAAGTCGGAATGCCGCGAAACTCACCGAGTCAAAGCGTTTCGCCGTTTGCGGAAGAAAGTATGATGTAGAACAAGTAGCAGAAGCATACATGCTCAAGAGGGATCACCCGAAATTCAAAGGCAACTGAATTTCGGCAACCGGGGCATCGAAGTCGGAATGCCGCGAAACTCACCGAGTCAAAGCGTTTCGCCGTTTGCGGAAGAAAGTATGATGTAGAACAAGTAGCAGAAGCATACATGCTCAAGAGGGATCACCCGAAATTCAAAGGCAACTGAATTTCGGCAACCGGGGCATCGAAGTCGGAATGCCGCGAAACTCACCGAGTCAAAGCGTTTCGCCGTTTGCGGAAGAAAGTATGATGTAGAACAAGTAGCAGAAGCATACATGCTCAAGAGGGATCACCCGAAATTCAAAGGCAACTGAATTTCGGCAACCGGGGCATCGAAGTCGGAATGCCGCGAAACTCACCGAGTCAAAGCGTTTCGCCGTTTGCGGAAGAAAGTATGATGTAGAACAAGTAGCAGAAGCATACATGCTCAAGAGGGATCACCCGAAATTCAAAGGCAACTGAATTTCGGCAACCGGGGCATCGAAGTCGGAATGCCGCGAAACTCACCGAGTCAAAGCGTTTCGCCGTTTGCGGAAGAAAGTATGATGTAGAACAAGTAGCAGAAGCATACATGCTCAAGAGGGATCACCCGAAATTCAAAGGCAACTGAATTTCGGCAACCGGGGCATCGAAGTCGGAATGCCGCGAAACTCACCGAGTCAAAGCGTTTCGCCGTTTGCGGAAGAAAGTCTGATGTAGAACAAGTAGCAGAAGCATACATGCTCAAGAGGGATCACCCGAAATTCAAAGGCAACTGAATTTCGGCAACCGGGGCATCGAAGTCGGAATGCCGCGAAACTCACCGAGTCAAAGCGTTTCGCCGTTTGCGGAAGAAAGTATGATGTAGAACAAGTAGCAGAAGCATACATGCTCAAGAGGGATCACCCGAAATTCAAAGGCAACTGAATTTCGGCAACCGGGGCATCGAAGTCGGAATGCCGCGAAACTCACCGAGTCAAAGCGTTTCGCCGTTTGCGGAAGAAAGTATGATGTAGAACAAGTAGCAGAAGCATACATGCTCAAGAGGGATCACCCGAAATTCAAAGGCAACTGAATTTCGGCAACCGGGGCATCGAAGTCGGAATGCCGCGAAACTCACCGAGTCAAAGCGTTTCGCCGTTTGCGGAAGAAAGTATGATGTAGAACAAGTAGCAGAAGCATACATGCTCAAGAGGGATCACCCGAAATTCAAAGGCAACTGAATTTCGGCAACCGGGGCATCGAAGTCGGAATGCCGCGAAACTCACCGAGTCAAAGCGTTTCGCCGTTTGCGGAAGAAAGTATGATGTAGAACAAGTAGCAGAAGCATACATGCTCAAGAGGGATCACCCGAAATTCAAAGGCAACTGAATTTCGGCAACCGGGGCATCGAAGTCGGAATGCCGCGAAACTCACCGAGTCAAAGCGTTTCGCCGTTTGCGGAAGAAAGTATGATGTAGAACAAGTAGCAGAAGCATACATGCTCAAGAGGGATCACCCGAAATTCAAAGGCAACTGAATTTCGGCAACCGGGGCATCGAAGTCGGAATGCCGCGAAACTCACCGAGTCAAAGCGTTTCGCCGTTTGCGGAAGAAAGTATGATGTAGAACAAGTAGCAGAAGCATACATGCTCAAGAGGGATCACCCGAAATTCAAAGGCAACTGAATTTCGGCAACCGGGGCATCGAAGTCGGAATGCCGCGAAACTCACCGAGTCAAAGCGTTTCGCCGTTTGCGGAAGAAAGTATGATGTAGAACAAGTAGCAGAAGCATACATGCTCAAGAGGGATCACCCGAAATTCAAAGGCAACTGAATTTCGGCAACCGGGGCATCGAAGTCGGAATGCCGCGAAACTCACCGAGTCAAAGCGTTTCGCCGTTTGCGGAAGAAAGTATGATGTAGAACAAGTAGCAGAAGCATACATGCTCAAGAGGGATCACCCGAAATTCAAAGGCAACTGAATTTCGGCAACCGGGGCATCGAAGTCGGAATGCCGCGAAACTCACCGAGTCAAAGCGTTTCGCCGTTTGCGGAAGAAAGTATGATGTAGAACAAGTAGCAGAAGCATACATGCTCAAGAGGGATCACCCGAAATTCAAAGGCAACTGAATTTCGGCAACCGGGGCATCGAAGTCGGAATGCCGCGAAACTCACCGAGTCAAAGCGTTTCGCCGTTTGCGGAAGAAAGTATGATGTAGAACAAGTAGCAGAAGCATACATGCTCAAGAGGGATCACCCGAAATTCAAAGGCAACTGAATTTCGGCAACCGGGGCATCGAAGTCGGAATGCCGCGAAACTCACCGAGTCAAAGCGTTTCGCCGTTTGCGGAAGAAAGTATGATGTAGAACAAGTAGCAGAAGCATACATGCTCAAGAGGGATCACCCGAAATTCAAAGGCAACTGAATTTCGGCAACCGGGGCATCGAAGTCGGAATGCCGCGAAACTCACCGAGTCAAAGCGTTTCGCCGTTTGCGGAAGAAAGTATGATGTAGAACAAGTAGCAGAAGCATACATGCTCAAGAGGGATCACCCGAAATTCAAAGGCAACTGAATTTCGGCAACCGGGGCATCGAAGTCGGAATGCCGCGAAACTCACCGAGTCAAAGCGTTTCGCCGTTTGCGGAAGAAAGTATGATGTAGAACAAGTAGCAGAAGCATACATGCTCAAGAGGGATCACCCGAAATTCAAAGGCAACTGAATTTCGGCAACCGGGGCATCGAAGTCGGAATGCCGCGAAACTCACCGAGTCAAAGCGTTTCGCCGTTTGCGGAAGAAAGTATGATGTAGAACAAGTAGCAGAAGCATACATGCTCAAGAGGGATCACCCGAAATTCAAAGGCAACTGAATTTCGGCAACCGGGGCATCGAAGTCGGAATGCCGCGAAACTCACCGAGTCAAAGCGTTTCGCCGTTTGCGGAAGAAAGTATGATGTAGAACAAGTAGCAGAAGCATACATGCTCAAGAGGGATCACCCGAAATTCAAAGGCAACTGAATTTCGGCAACCGGGGCATCGAAGTCGGAATGCCGCGAAACTCACCGAGTCAAAGCGTTTCGCCGTTTGCGGAAGAAAGTCTGATGTAGAACAAGTAGCAGAAGCATACATGCTCAAGAGGGATCACCCGAAATTCAAAGGCAACTGAATTTCGGCAACCGGGGCATCGAAGTCGGAATGCCGCGAAACTCACCGAGTCAAAGCGTTTCGCCGTTTGCGGAAGAAAGTATGATGTAGAACAAGTAGCAGAAGCATACATGCTCAAGAGGGATCACCCGAAATTCAAAGGCAACTGAATTTCGGCAACCGGGGCATCGAAGTCGGAATGCCGCGAAACTCACCGAGTCAAAGCGTTTCGCCGTTTGCGGAAGAAAGTATGATGTAGAACAAGTAGCAGAAGCATACATGCTCAAGAGGGATCACCCGAAATTCAAAGGCAACTGAATTTCGGCAACCGGGGCATCGAAGTCGGAATGCCGCGAAACTCACCGAGTCAAAGCGTTTCGCCGTTTGCGGAAGAAAGTATGATGTAGAACAAGTAGCAGAAGCATACATGCTCAAGAGGGATCACCCGAAATTCAAAGGCAACTGAATTTCGGCAACCGGGGCATCGAAGTCGGAATGCCGCGAAACTCACCGAGTCAAAGCGTTTCGCCGTTTGCGGAAGAAAGTCTGATGTAGAACAAGTAGCAGAAGCATACATGCTCAAGAGGGATCACCCGAAATTCAAAGGCAACTGAATTTCGGCAACCGGGGCATCGAAGTCGGAATGCCGCGAAACTCACCGAGTCAAAGCGTTTCGCCGTTTGCGGAAGAAAGTATGATGTAGAACAAGTAGCAGAAGCATACATGCTCAAGAGGGATCACCCGAAATTCAAAGGCAACTGAATTTCGGCAACCGGGGCATCGAAGTCGGAATGCCGCGAAACTCACCGAGTCAAAGCGTTTCGCCGTTTGCGGAAGAAAGTCTGATGTAGAACAAGTAGCAGAAGCATACATGCTCAAGAGGGATCACCCGAAATTCAAAGGCAACTGAATTTCGGCAACCGGGGCATCGAAGTCGGAATGCCGCGAAACTCACCGAGTCAAAGCGTTTCGCCGTTTGCGGAAGAAAGTATGATGTAGAACAAGTAGCAGAAGCATACATGCTCAAGAGGGATCACCCGAAATTCAAAGGCAACTGAATTTCGGCAACCGGGGCATCGAAGTCGGAATGCCGCGAAACTCACCGAGTCAAAGCGTTTCGCCGTTTGCGGAAGAAAGTCTGATGTAGAACAAGTAGCAGAAGCATACATGCTCAAGAGGGATCACCCGAAATTCAAAGGCAACTGAATTTCGGCAACCGGGGCATCGAAGTCGGAATGCCGCGAAACTCACCGAGTCAAAGCGTTTCGCCGTTTGCGGAAGAAAGTCTGATGTAGAACAAGTAGCAGAAGCATACATGCTCAAGAGGGATCACCCGAAATTCAAAGGCAACTGAATTTCGGCAACCGGGGCATCGAAGTCGGAATGCCGCGAAACTCACCGAGTCAAAGCGTTTCGCCGTTTGCGGAAGAAGTATGATGTAGAACAAGTAGCAGAAGCATACATGCTCAAGAGGGATCACCCGAAATTCAAAGGCAACTGAATTTCGGCAACCGGGGCATCGAAGTCGGAATGCCGCGAAACTCACCGAGTCAAAGCGTTTCGCCGTTTGCGGAAGAAAGTCTGATGTAGAACAAGTAGCAGAAGCATACATGCTCAAGAGGGATCACCCGAAATTCAAAGGCAACTGAATTTCGGCAACCGGGGCATCGAAGTCGGAATGCCGCGAAACTCACCGAGTCAAAGCGTTTCGCCGTTTGCGGAAGAAAGTATGATGTAGAACAAGTAGCAGAAGCATACATGCTCAAGAGGGATCACCCGAAATTCAAAGGCAACTGAATTTCGGCAACCGGGGCATCGAAGTCGGAATGCCGCGAAACTCACCGAGTCAAAGCGTTTCGCCGTTTGCGGAAGAAAGTATGATGTAGAACAAGTAGCAGAAGCATACATGCTCAAGAGGGATCACCCGAAATTCAAAGGCAACTGAATTTCGGCAACCGGGGCATCGAAGTCGGAATGCCGCGAAACTCACCGAGTCAAAGCGTTTCGCCGTTTGCGGAAGAAAGTATGATGTAGAACAAGTAGCAGAAGCATACATGCTCAAGAGGGATCACCCGAAATTCAAAGGCAACTGAATTTCGGCAACCGGGGCATCGAAGTCGGAATGCCGCGAAACTCACCGAGTCAAAGCGTTTCGCCGTTTGCGGAAGAAAGTATGATGTAGAACAAGTAGCAGAAGCATACATGCTCAAGAGGGATCACCCGAAATTCAAAGGCAACTGAATTTCGGCAACCGGGGCATCGAAGTCGGAATGCCGCGAAACTCACCGAGTCAAAGCGTTTCGCCGTTTGCGGAAGAAAGTATGATGTAGAACAAGTAGCAGAAGCATACATGCTCAAGAGGGATCACCCGAAATTCAAAGGCAACTGAATTTCGGCAACCGGGGCATCGAAGTCGGAATGCCGCGAAACTCACCGAGTCAAAGCGTTTCGCCGTTTGCGGAAGAAAGTCTGATGTAGAACAAGTAGCAGAAGCATACATGCTCAAGAGGGATCACCCGAAATTCAAAGGCAACTGAATTTCGGCAACCGGGGCATCGAAGTCGGAATGCCGCGAAACTCACCGAGTCAAAGCGTTTCGCCGTTTGCGGAAGAAAGTCTGATGTAGAACAAGTAGCAGAAGCATACATGCTCAAGAGGGATCACCCGAAATTCAAAGGCAACTGAATTTCGGCAACCGGGGCATCGAAGTCGGAATGCCGCGAAACTCACCGAGTCAAAGCGTTTCGCCGTTTGCGGAAGAAAGTATGATGTAGAACAAGTAGCAGAAGCATACATGCTCAAGAGGGATCACCCGAAATTCAAAGGCAACTGAATTTCGGCAACCGGGGCATCGAAGTCGGAATGCCGCGAAACTCACCGAGTCAAAGCGTTTCGCCGTTTGCGGAAGAAAGTATGATGTAGAACAAGTAGCAGAAGCATACATGCTCAAGAGGGATCACCCGAAATTCAAAGGCAACTGAATTTCGGCAACCGGGGCATCGAAGTCGGAATGCCGCGAAACTCACCGAGTCAAAGCGTTTCGCCGTTTGCGGAAGAAAGTCTGATGTAGAACAAGTAGCAGAAGCATACATGCTCAAGAGGGATCACCCGAAATTCAAAGGCAACTGAATTTCGGCAACCGGGGCATCGAAGTCGGAATGCCGCGAAACTCACCGAGTCAAAGCGTTTCGCCGTTTGCGGAAGAAAGTCTGATGTAGAACAAGTAGCAGAAGCATACATGCTCAAGAGGGATCACCCGAAATTCAAAGGCAACTGAATTTCGGCAACCGGGGCATCGAAGTCGGAATGCCGCGAAACTCACCGAGTCAAAGCGTTTCGCCGTTTGCGGAAGAAAGTCTGATGTAGAACAAGTAGCAGAAGCATACATGCTCAAGAGGGATCACCCGAAATTCAAAGGCAACTGAATTTCGGCAACCGGGGCATCGAAGTCGGAATGCCGCGAAACTCACCGAGTCAAAGCGTTTCGCCGTTTGCGGAAGAAGTATGATGTAGAACAAGTAGCAGAAGCATACATGCTCAAGAGGGATCACCCGAAATTCAAAGGCAACTGAATTTCGGCAACCGGGGCATCGAAGTCGGAATGCCGCGAAACTCACCGAGTCAAAGCGTTTCGCCGTTTGCGGAAGAAAGTATGATGTAGAACAAGTAGCAGAAGCATACATGCTCAAGAGGGATCACCCGAAATTCAAAGGCAACTGAATTTCGGCAACCGGGGCATCGAAGTCGGAATGCCGCGAAACTCACCGAGTCAAAGCGTTTCGCCGTTTGCGGAAGAAAGTATGATGTAGAACAAGTAGCAGAAGCATACATGCTCAAGAGGGATCACCCGAAATTCAAAGGCAACTGAATTTCGGCAACCGGGGCATCGAAGTCGGAATGCCGCGAAACTCACCGAGTCAAAGCGTTTCGCCGTTTGCGGAAGAAAGTATGATGTAGAACAAGTAGCAGAAGCATACATGCTCAAGAGGGATCACCCGAAATTCAAAGGCAACTGAATTTCGGCAACCGGGGCATCGAAGTCGGAATGCCGCGAAACTCACCGAGTCAAAGCGTTTCGCCGTTTGCGGAAGAAAGTATGATGTAGAACAAGTAGCAGAAGCATACATGCTCAAGAGGGATCACCCGAAATTCAAAGGCAACTGAATTTCGGCAACCGGGGCATCGAAGTCGGAATGCCGCGAAACTCACCGAGTCAAAGCGTTTCGCCGTTTGCGGAAGAAAGTCTGATGTAGAACAAGTAGCAGAAGCATACATGCTCAAGAGGGATCACCCGAAATTCAAAGGCAACTGAATTTCGGCAACCGGGGCATCGAAGTCGGAATGCCGCGAAACTCACCGAGTCAAAGCGTTTCGCCGTTTGCGGAAGAAAGTCTGATGTAGAACAAGTAGCAGAAGCATACATGCTCAAGAGGGATCACCCGAAATTCAAAGGCAACTGAATTTCGGCAACCGGGGCATCGAAGTCGGAATGCCGCGAAACTCACCGAGTCAAAGCGTTTCGCCGTTTGCGGAAGAAAGTATGATGTAGAACAAGTAGCAGAAGCATACATGCTCAAGAGGGATCACCCGAAATTCAAAGGCAACTGAATTTCGGCAACCGGGGCATCGAAGTCGGAATGCCGCGAAACTCACCGAGTCAAAGCGTTTCGCCGTTTGCGGAAGAAAGTATGATGTAGAACAAGTAGCAGAAGCATACATGCTCAAGAGGGATCACCCGAAATTCAAAGGCAACTGAATTTCGGCAACCGGGGCATCGAAGTCGGAATGCCGCGAAACTCACCGAGTCAAAGCGTTTCGCCGTTTGCGGAAGAAAGTATGATGTAGAACAAGTAGCAGAAGCATACATGCTCAAGAGGGATCACCCGAAATTCAAAGGCAACTGAATTTCGGCAACCGGGGCATCGAAGTCGGAATGCCGCGAAACTCACCGAGTCAAAGCGTTTCGCCGTTTGCGGAAGAAAGTATGATGTAGAACAAGTAGCAGAAGCATACATGCTCAAGAGGGATCACCCGAAATTCAAAGGCAACTGAATTTCGGCAACCGGGGCATCGAAGTCGGAATGCCGCGAAACTCACCGAGTCAAAGCGTTTCGCCGTTTGCGGAAGAAAGTATGATGTAGAACAAGTAGCAGAAGCATACATGCTCAAGAGGGATCACCCGAAATTCAAAGGCAACTGAATTTCGGCAACCGGGGCATCGAAGTCGGAATGCCGCGAAACTCACCGAGTCAAAGCGTTTCGCCGTTTGCGGAAGAAAGTATGATGTAGAACAAGTAGCAGAAGCATACATGCTCAAGAGGGATCACCCGAAATTCAAAGGCAACTGAATTTCGGCAACCGGGGCATCGAAGTCGGAATGCCGCGAAACTCACCGAGTCAAAGCGTTTCGCCGTTTGCGGAAGAAAGTATGATGTAGAACAAGTAGCAGAAGCATACATGCTCAAGAGGGATCACCCGAAATTCAAAGGCAACTGAATTTCGGCAACCGGGGCATCGAAGTCGGAATGCCGCGAAACTCACCGAGTCAAAGCGTTTCGCCGTTTGCGGAAGAAAGTATGATGTAGAACAAGTAGCAGAAGCATACATGCTCAAGAGGGATCACCCGAAATTCAAAGGCAACTGAATTTCGGCAACCGGGGCATCGAAGTCGGAATGCCGCGAAACTCACCGAGTCAAAGCGTTTCGCCGTTTGCGGAAGAAAGTATGATGTAGAACAAGTAGCAGAAGCATACATGCTCAAGAGGGATCACCCGAAATTCAAAGGCAACTGAATTTCGGCAACCGGGGCATCGAAGTCGGAATGCCGCGAAACTCACCGAGTCAAAGCGTTTCGCCGTTTGCGGAAGAAAGTATGATGTAGAACAAGTAGCAGAAGCATACATGCTCAAGAGGGATCACCCGAAATTCAAAGGCAACTGAATTTCGGCAACCGGGGCATCGAAGTCGGAATGCCGCGAAACTCACCGAGTCAAAGCGTTTCGCCGTTTGCGGAAGAAAGTATGATGTAGAACAAGTAGCAGAAGCATACATGCTCAAGAGGGATCACCCGAAATTCAAAGGCAACTGAATTTCGGCAACCGGGGCATCGAAGTCGGAATGCCGCGAAACTCACCGAGTCAAAGCGTTTCGCCGTTTGCGGAAGAAAGTATGATGTAGAACAAGTAGCAGAAGCATACATGCTCAAGAGGGATCACCCGAAATTCAAAGGCAACTGAATTTCGGCAACCGGGGCATCGAAGTCGGAATGCCGCGAAACTCACCGAGTCAAAGCGTTTCGCCGTTTGCGGAAGAAAGTATGATGTAGAACAAGTAGCAGAAGCATACATGCTCAAGAGGGATCACCCGAAATTCAAAGGCAACTGAATTTCGGCAACCGGGGCATCGAAGTCGGAATGCCGCGAAACTCACCGAGTCAAAGCGTTTCGCCGTTTGCGGAAGAAAGTATGATGTAGAACAAGTAGCAGAAGCATACATGCTCAAGAGGGATCACCCGAAATTCAAAGGCAACTGAATTTCGGCAACCGGGGCATCGAAGTCGGAATGCCGCGAAACTCACCGAGTCAAAGCGTTTCGCCGTTTGCGGAAGAAAGTATGATGTAGAACAAGTAGCAGAAGCATACATGCTCAAGAGGGATCACCCGAAATTCAAAGGCAACTGAATTTCGGCAACCGGGGCATCGAAGTCGGAATGCCGCGAAACTCACCGAGTCAAAGCGTTTCGCCGTTTGCGGAAGAAAGTATGATGTAGAACAAGTAGCAGAAGCATACATGCTCAAGAGGGATCACCCGAAATTCAAAGGCAACTGAATTTCGGCAACCGGGGCATCGAAGTCGGAATGCCGCGAAACTCACCGAGTCAAAGCGTTTCGCCGTTTGCGGAAGAAAGTATGATGTAGAACAAGTAGCAGAAGCATACATGCTCAAGAGGGATCACCCGAAATTCAAAGGCAACTGAATTTCGGCAACCGGGGCATCGAAGTCGGAATGCCGCGAAACTCACCGAGTCAAAGCGTTTCGCCGTTTGCGGAAGAAAGTATGATGTAGAACAAGTAGCAGAAGCATACATGCTCAAGAGGGATCACCCGAAATTCAAAGGCAACTGAATTTCGGCAACCGGGGCATCGAAGTCGGAATGCCGCGAAACTCACCGAGTCAAAGCGTTTCGCCGTTTGCGGAAGAAAGTATGATGTAGAACAAGTAGCAGAAGCATACATGCTCAAGAGGGATCACCCGAAATTCAAAGGCAACTGAATTTCGGCAACCGGGGCATCGAAGTCGGAATGCCGCGAAACTCACCGAGTCAAAGCGTTTCGCCGTTTGCGGAAGAAAGTATGATGTAGAACAAGTAGCAGAAGCATACATGCTCAAGAGGGATCACCCGAAATTCAAAGGCAACTGAATTTCGGCAACCGGGGCATCGAAGTCGGAATGCCGCGAAACTCACCGAGTCAAAGCGTTTCGCCGTTTGCGGAAGAAAGTATGATGTAGAACAAGTAGCAGAAGCATACATGCTCAAGAGGGATCACCCGAAATTCAAAGGCAACTGAATTTCGGCAACCGGGGCATCGAAGTCGGAATGCCGCGAAACTCACCGAGTCAAAGCGTTTCGCCGTTTGCGGAAGAAAGTATGATGTAGAACAAGTAGCAGAAGCATACATGCTCAAGAGGGATCACCCGAAATTCAAAGGCAACTGAATTTCGGCAACCGGGGCATCGAAGTCGGAATGCCGCGAAACTCACCGAGTCAAAGCGTTTCGCCGTTTGCGGAAGAAAGTATGATGTAGAACAAGTAGCAGAAGCATACATGCTCAAGAGGGATCACCCGAAATTCAAAGGCAACTGAATTTCGGCAACCGGGGCATCGAAGTCGGAATGCCGCGAAACTCACCGAGTCAAAGCGTTTCGCCGTTTGCGGAAGAAAGTATGATGTAGAACAAGTAGCAGAAGCATACATGCTCAAGAGGGATCACCCGAAATTCAAAGGCAACTGAATTTCGGCAACCGGGGCATCGAAGTCGGAATGCCGCGAAACTCACCGAGTCAAAGCGTTTCGCCGTTTGCGGAAGAAAGTATGATGTAGAACAAGTAGCAGAAGCATACATGCTCAAGAGGGATCACCCGAAATTCAAAGGCAACTGAATTTCGGCAACCGGGGCATCGAAGTCGGAATGCCGCGAAACTCACCGAGTCAAAGCGTTTCGCCGTTTGCGGAAGAAAGTATGATGTAGAACAAGTAGCAGAAGCATACATGCTCAAGAGGGATCACCCGAAATTCAAAGGCAACTGAATTTCGGCAACCGGGGCATCGAAGTCGGAATGCCGCGAAACTCACCGAGTCAAAGCGTTTCGCCGTTTGCGGAAGAAAGTATGATGTAGAACAAGTAGCAGAAGCATACATGCTCAAGAGGGATCACCCGAAATTCAAAGGCAACTGAATTTCGGCAACCGGGGCATCGAAGTCGGAATGCCGCGAAACTCACCGAGTCAAAGCGTTTCGCCGTTTGCGGAAGAAAGTATGATGTAGAACAAGTAGCAGAAGCATACATGCTCAAGAGGGATCACCCGAAATTCAAAGGCAACTGAATTTCGGCAACCGGGGCATCGAAGTCGGAATGCCGCGAAACTCACCGAGTCAAAGCGTTTCGCCGTTTGCGGAAGAAAGTATGATGTAGAACAAGTAGCAGAAGCATACATGCTCAAGAGGGATCACCCGAAATTCAAAGGCAACTGAATTTCGGCAACCGGGGCATCGAAGTCGGAATGCCGCGAAACTCACCGAGTCAAAGCGTTTCGCCGTTTGCGGAAGAAAGTATGATGTAGAACAAGTAGCAGAAGCATACATGCTCAAGAGGGATCACCCGAAATTCAAAGGCAACTGAATTTCGGCAACCGGGGCATCGAAGTCGGAATGCCGCGAAACTCACCGAGTCAAAGCGTTTCGCCGTTTGCGGAAGAAAGTATGATGTAGAACAAGTAGCAGAAGCATACATGCTCAAGAGGGATCACCCGAAATTCAAAGGCAACTGAATTTCGGCAACCGGGGCATCGAAGTCGGAATGCCGCGAAACTCACCGAGTCAAAGCGTTTCGCCGTTTGCGGAAGAAAGTATGATGTAGAACAAGTAGCAGAAGCATACATGCTCAAGAGGGATCACCCGAAATTCAAAGGCAACTGAATTTCGGCAACCGGGGCATCGAAGTCGGAATGCCGCGAAACTCACCGAGTCAAAGCGTTTCGCCGTTTGCGGAAGAAAGTATGATGTAGAACAAGTAGCAGAAGCATACATGCTCAAGAGGGATCACCCGAAATTCAAAGGCAACTGAATTTCGGCAACCGGGGCATCGAAGTCGGAATGCCGCGAAACTCACCGAGTCAAAGCGTTTCGCCGTTTGCGGAAGAAAGTATGATGTAGAACAAGTAGCAGAAGCATACATGCTCAAGAGGGATCACCCGAAATTCAAAGGCAACTGAATTTCGGCAACCGGGGCATCGAAGTCGGAATGCCGCGAAACTCACCGAGTCAAAGCGTTTCGCCGTTTGCGGAAGAAAGTATGATGTAGAACAAGTAGCAGAAGCATACATGCTCAAGAGGGATCACCCGAAATTCAAAGGCAACTGAATTTCGGCAACCGGGGCATCGAAGTCGGAATGCCGCGAAACTCACCGAGTCAAAGCGTTTCGCCGTTTGCGGAAGAAAGTATGATGTAGAACAAGTAGCAGAAGCATACATGCTCAAGAGGGATCACCCGAAATTCAAAGGCAACTGAATTTCGGCAACCGGGGCATCGAAGTCGGAATGCCGCGAAACTCACCGAGTCAAAGCGTTTCGCCGTTTGCGGAAGAAAGTATGATGTAGAACAAGTAGCAGAAGCATACATGCTCAAGAGGGATCACCCGAAATTCAAAGGCAACTGAATTTCGGCAACCGGGGCATCGAAGTCGGAATGCCGCGAAACTCACCGAGTCAAAGCGTTTCGCCGTTTGCGGAAGAAAGTATGATGTAGAACAAGTAGCAGAAGCATACATGCTCAAGAGGGATCACCCGAAATTCAAAGGCAACTGAATTTCGGCAACCGGGGCATCGAAGTCGGAATGCCGCGAAACTCACCGAGTCAAAGCGTTTCGCCGTTTGCGGAAGAAAGTATGATGTAGAACAAGTAGCAGAAGCATACATGCTCAAGAGGGATCACCCGAAATTCAAAGGCAACTGAATTTCGGCAACCGGGGCATCGAAGTCGGAATGCCGCGAAACTCACCGAGTCAAAGCGTTTCGCCGTTTGCGGAAGAAAGTATGATGTAGAACAAGTAGCAGAAGCATACATGCTCAAGAGGGATCACCCGAAATTCAAAGGCAACTGAATTTCGGCAACCGGGGCATCGAAGTCGGAATGCCGCGAAACTCACCGAGTCAAAGCGTTTCGCCGTTTGCGGAAGAAAGTATGATGTAGAACAAGTAGCAGAAGCATACATGCTCAAGAGGGATCACCCGAAATTCAAAGGCAACTGAATTTCGGCAACCGGGGCATCGAAGTCGGAATGCCGCGAAACTCACCGAGTCAAAGCGTTTCGCCGTTTGCGGAAGAAAGTATGATGTAGAACAAGTAGCAGAAGCATACATGCTCAAGAGGGATCACCCGAAATTCAAAGGCAACTGAATTTCGGCAACCGGGGCATCGAAGTCGGAATGCCGCGAAACTCACCGAGTCAAAGCGTTTCGCCGTTTGCGGAAGAAAGTATGATGTAGAACAAGTAGCAGAAGCATACATGCTCAAGAGGGATCACCCGAAATTCAAAGGCAACTGAATTTCGGCAACCGGGGCATCGAAGTCGGAATGCCGCGAAACTCACCGAGTCAAAGCGTTTCGCCGTTTGCGGAAGAAAGTATGATGTAGAACAAGTAGCAGAAGCATACATGCTCAAGAGGGATCACCCGAAATTCAAAGGCAACTGAATTTCGGCAACCGGGGCATCGAAGTCGGAATGCCGCGAAACTCACCGAGTCAAAGCGTTTCGCCGTTTGCGGAAGAAAGTATGATGTAGAACAAGTAGCAGAAGCATACATGCTCAAGAGGGATCACCCGAAATTCAAAGGCAACTGAATTTCGGCAACCGGGGCATCGAAGTCGGAATGCCGCGAAACTCACCGAGTCAAAGCGTTTCGCCGTTTGCGGAAGAAAGTATGATGTAGAACAAGTAGCAGAAGCATACATGCTCAAGAGGGATCACCCGAAATTCAAAGGCAACTGAATTTCGGCAACCGGGGCATCGAAGTCGGAATGCCGCGAAACTCACCGAGTCAAAGCGTTTCGCCGTTTGCGGAAGAAAGTATGATGTAGAACAAGTAGCAGAAGCATACATGCTCAAGAGGGATCACCCGAAATTCAAAGGCAACTGAATTTCGGCAACCGGGGCATCGAAGTCGGAATGCCGCGAAACTCACCGAGTCAAAGCGTTTCGCCGTTTGCGGAAGAAAGTATGATGTAGAACAAGTAGCAGAAGCATACATGCTCAAGAGGGATCACCCGAAATTCAAAGGCAACTGAATTTCGGCAACCGGGGCATCGAAGTCGGAATGCCGCGAAACTCACCGAGTCAAAGCGTTTCGCCGTTTGCGGAAGAAAGTATGATGTAGAACAAGTAGCAGAAGCATACATGCTCAAGAGGGATCACCCGAAATTCAAAGGCAACTGAATTTCGGCAACCGGGGCATCGAAGTCGGAATGCCGCGAAACTCACCGAGTCAAAGCGTTTCGCCGTTTGCGGAAGAAAGTATGATGTAGAACAAGTAGCAGAAGCATACATGCTCAAGAGGGATCACCCGAAATTCAAAGGCAACTGAATTTCGGCAACCGGGGCATCGAAGTCGGAATGCCGCGAAACTCACCGAGTCAAAGCGTTTCGCCGTTTGCGGAAGAAAGTATGATGTAGAACAAGTAGCAGAAGCATACATGCTCAAGAGGGATCACCCGAAATTCAAAGGCAACTGAATTTCGGCAACCGGGGCATCGAAGTCGGAATGCCGCGAAACTCACCGAGTCAAAGCGTTTCGCCGTTTGCGGAAGAAAGTATGATGTAGAACAAGTAGCAGAAGCATACATGCTCAAGAGGGATCACCCGAAATTCAAAGGCAACTGAATTTCGGCAACCGGGGCATCGAAGTCGGAATGCCGCGAAACTCACCGAGTCAAAGCGTTTCGCCGTTTGCGGAAGAAAGTATGATGTAGAACAAGTAGCAGAAGCATACATGCTCAAGAGGGATCACCCGAAATTCAAAGGCAACTGAATTTCGGCAACCGGGGCATCGAAGTCGGAATGCCGCGAAACTCACCGAGTCAAAGCGTTTCGCCGTTTGCGGAAGAAAGTATGATGTAGAACAAGTAGCAGAAGCATACATGCTCAAGAGGGATCACCCGAAATTCAAAGGCAACTGAATTTCGGCAACCGGGGCATCGAAGTCGGAATGCCGCGAAACTCACCGAGTCAAAGCGTTTCGCCGTTTGCGGAAGAAAGTATGATGTAGAACAAGTAGCAGAAGCATACATGCTCAAGAGGGATCACCCGAAATTCAAAGGCAACTGAATTTCGGCAACCGGGGCATCGAAGTCGGAATGCCGCGAAACTCACCGAGTCAAAGCGTTTCGCCGTTTGCGGAAGAAAGTATGATGTAGAACAAGTAGCAGAAGCATACATGCTCAAGAGGGATCACCCGAAATTCAAAGGCAACTGAATTTCGGCAACCGGGGCATCGAAGTCGGAATGCCGCGAAACTCACCGAGTCAAAGCGTTTCGCCGTTTGCGGAAGAAAGTATGATGTAGAACAAGTAGCAGAAGCATACATGCTCAAGAGGGATCACCCGAAATTCAAAGGCAACTGAATTTCGGCAACCGGGGCATCGAAGTCGGAATGCCGCGAAACTCACCGAGTCAAAGCGTTTCGCCGTTTGCGGAAGAAAGTATGATGTAGAACAAGTAGCAGAAGCATACATGCTCAAGAGGGATCACCCGAAATTCAAAGGCAACTGAATTTCGGCAACCGGGGCATCGAAGTCGGAATGCCGCGAAACTCACCGAGTCAAAGCGTTTCGCCGTTTGCGGAAGAAAGTATGATGTAGAACAAGTAGCAGAAGCATACATGCTCAAGAGGGATCACCCGAAATTCAAAGGCAACTGAATTTCGGCAACCGGGGCATCGAAGTCGGAATGCCGCGAAACTCACCGAGTCAAAGCGTTTCGCCGTTTGCGGAAGAAAGTATGATGTAGAACAAGTAGCAGAAGCATACATGCTCAAGAGGGATCACCCGAAATTCAAAGGCAACTGAATTTCGGCAACCGGGGCATCGAAGTCGGAATGCCGCGAAACTCACCGAGTCAAAGCGTTTCGCCGTTTGCGGAAGAAAGTATGATGTAGAACAAGTAGCAGAAGCATACATGCTCAAGAGGGATCACCCGAAATTCAAAGGCAACTGAATTTCGGCAACCGGGGCATCGAAGTCGGAATGCCGCGAAACTCACCGAGTCAAAGCGTTTCGCCGTTTGCGGAAGAAAGTATGATGTAGAACAAGTAGCAGAAGCATACATGCTCAAGAGGGATCACCCGAAATTCAAAGGCAACTGAATTTCGGCAACCGGGGCATCGAAGTCGGAATGCCGCGAAACTCACCGAGTCAAAGCGTTTCGCCGTTTGCGGAAGAAAGTATGATGTAGAACAAGTAGCAGAAGCATACATGCTCAAGAGGGATCACCCGAAATTCAAAGGCAACTGAATTTCGGCAACCGGGGCATCGAAGTCGGAATGCCGCGAAACTCACCGAGTCAAAGCGTTTCGCCGTTTGCGGAAGAAAGTATGATGTAGAACAAGTAGCAGAAGCATACATGCTCAAGAGGGATCACCCGAAATTCAAAGGCAACTGAATTTCGGCAACCGGGGCATCGAAGTCGGAATGCCGCGAAACTCACCGAGTCAAAGCGTTTCGCCGTTTGCGGAAGAAAGTATGATGTAGAACAAGTAGCAGAAGCATACATGCTCAAGAGGGATCACCCGAAATTCAAAGGCAACTGAATTTCGGCAACCGGGGCATCGAAGTCGGAATGCCGCGAAACTCACCGAGTCAAAGCGTTTCGCCGTTTGCGGAAGAAAGTATGATGTAGAACAAGTAGCAGAAGCATACATGCTCAAGAGGGATCACCCGAAATTCAAAGGCAACTGAATTTCGGCAACCGGGGCATCGAAGTCGGAATGCCGCGAAACTCACCGAGTCAAAGCGTTTCGCCGTTTGCGGAAGAAAGTATGATGTAGAACAAGTAGCAGAAGCATACATGCTCAAGAGGGATCACCCGAAATTCAAAGGCAACTGAATTTCGGCAACCGGGGCATCGAAGTCGGAATGCCGCGAAACTCACCGAGTCAAAGCGTTTCGCCGTTTGCGGAAGAAAGTATGATGTAGAACAAGTAGCAGAAGCATACATGCTCAAGAGGGATCACCCGAAATTCAAAGGCAACTGAATTTCGGCAACCGGGGCATCGAAGTCGGAATGCCGCGAAACTCACCGAGTCAAAGCGTTTCGCCGTTTGCGGAAGAAAGTATGATGTAGAACAAGTAGCAGAAGCATACATGCTCAAGAGGGATCACCCGAAATTCAAAGGCAACTGAATTTCGGCAACCGGGGCATCGAAGTCGGAATGCCGCGAAACTCACCGAGTCAAAGCGTTTCGCCGTTTGCGGAAGAAAGTATGATGTAGAACAAGTAGCAGAAGCATACATGCTCAAGAGGGATCACCCGAAATTCAAAGGCAACTGAATTTCGGCAACCGGGGCATCGAAGTCGGAATGCCGCGAAACTCACCGAGTCAAAGCGTTTCGCCGTTTGCGGAAGAAAGTATGATGTAGAACAAGTAGCAGAAGCATACATGCTCAAGAGGGATCACCCGAAATTCAAAGGCAACTGAATTTCGGCAACCGGGGCATCGAAGTCGGAATGCCGCGAAACTCACCGAGTCAAAGCGTTTCGCCGTTTGCGGAAGAAAGTATGATGTAGAACAAGTAGCAGAAGCATACATGCTCAAGAGGGATCACCCGAAATTCAAAGGCAACTGAATTTCGGCAACCGGGGCATCGAAGTCGGAATGCCGCGAAACTCACCGAGTCAAAGCGTTTCGCCGTTTGCGGAAGAAAGTATGATGTAGAACAAGTAGCAGAAGCATACATGCTCAAGAGGGATCACCCGAAATTCAAAGGCAACTGAATTTCGGCAACCGGGGCATCGAAGTCGGAATGCCGCGAAACTCACCGAGTCAAAGCGTTTCGCCGTTTGCGGAAGAAAGTATGATGTAGAACAAGTAGCAGAAGCATACATGCTCAAGAGGGATCACCCGAAATTCAAAGGCAACTGAATTTCGGCAACCGGGGCATCGAAGTCGGAATGCCGCGAAACTCACCGAGTCAAAGCGTTTCGCCGTTTGCGGAAGAAAGTATGATGTAGAACAAGTAGCAGAAGCATACATGCTCAAGAGGGATCACCCGAAATTCAAAGGCAACTGAATTTCGGCAACCGGGGCATCGAAGTCGGAATGCCGCGAAACTCACCGAGTCAAAGCGTTTCGCCGTTTGCGGAAGAAAGTATGATGTAGAACAAGTAGCAGAAGCATACATGCTCAAGAGGGATCACCCGAAATTCAAAGGCAACTGAATTTCGGCAACCGGGGCATCGAAGTCGGAATGCCGCGAAACTCACCGAGTCAAAGCGTTTCGCCGTTTGCGGAAGAAAGTATGATGTAGAACAAGTAGCAGAAGCATACATGCTCAAGAGGGATCACCCGAAATTCAAAGGCAACTGAATTTCGGCAACCGGGGCATCGAAGTCGGAATGCCGCGAAACTCACCGAGTCAAAGCGTTTCGCCGTTTGCGGAAGAAAGTATGATGTAGAACAAGTAGCAGAAGCATACATGCTCAAGAGGGATCACCCGAAATTCAAAGGCAACTGAATTTCGGCAACCGGGGCATCGAAGTCGGAATGCCGCGAAACTCACCGAGTCAAAGCGTTTCGCCGTTTGCGGAAGAAAGTATGATGTAGAACAAGTAGCAGAAGCATACATGCTCAAGAGGGATCACCCGAAATTCAAAGGCAACTGAATTTCGGCAACCGGGGCATCGAAGTCGGAATGCCGCGAAACTCACCGAGTCAAAGCGTTTCGCCGTTTGCGGAAGAAAGTATGATGTAGAACAAGTAGCAGAAGCATACATGCTCAAGAGGGATCACCCGAAATTCAAAGGCAACTGAATTTCGGCAACCGGGGCATCGAAGTCGGAATGCCGCGAAACTCACCGAGTCAAAGCGTTTCGCCGTTTGCGGAAGAAAGTATGATGTAGAACAAGTAGCAGAAGCATACATGCTCAAGAGGGATCACCCGAAATTCAAAGGCAACTGAATTTCGGCAACCGGGGCATCGAAGTCGGAATGCCGCGAAACTCACCGAGTCAAAGCGTTTCGCCGTTTGCGGAAGAAAGTATGATGTAGAACAAGTAGCAGAAGCATACATGCTCAAGAGGGATCACCCGAAATTCAAAGGCAACTGAATTTCGGCAACCGGGGCATCGAAGTCGGAATGCCGCGAAACTCACCGAGTCAAAGCGTTTCGCCGTTTGCGGAAGAAAGTATGATGTAGAACAAGTAGCAGAAGCATACATGCTCAAGAGGGATCACCCGAAATTCAAAGGCAACTGAATTTCGGCAACCGGGGCATCGAAGTCGGAATGCCGCGAAACTCACCGAGTCAAAGCGTTTCGCCGTTTGCGGAAGAAAGTATGATGTAGAACAAGTAGCAGAAGCATACATGCTCAAGAGGGATCACCCGAAATTCAAAGGCAACTGAATTTCGGCAACCGGGGCATCGAAGTCGGAATGCCGCGAAACTCACCGAGTCAAAGCGTTTCGCCGTTTGCGGAAGAAAGTATGATGTAGAACAAGTAGCAGAAGCATACATGCTCAAGAGGGATCACCCGAAATTCAAAGGCAACTGAATTTCGGCAACCGGGGCATCGAAGTCGGAATGCCGCGAAACTCACCGAGTCAAAGCGTTTCGCCGTTTGCGGAAGAAAGTATGATGTAGAACAAGTAGCAGAAGCATACATGCTCAAGAGGGATCACCCGAAATTCAAAGGCAACTGAATTTCGGCAACCGGGGCATCGAAGTCGGAATGCCGCGAAACTCACCGAGTCAAAGCGTTTCGCCGTTTGCGGAAGAAAGTATGATGTAGAACAAGTAGCAGAAGCATACATGCTCAAGAGGGATCACCCGAAATTCAAAGGCAACTGAATTTCGGCAACCGGGGCATCGAAGTCGGAATGCCGCGAAACTCACCGAGTCAAAGCGTTTCGCCGTTTGCGGAAGAAAGTATGATGTAGAACAAGTAGCAGAAGCATACATGCTCAAGAGGGATCACCCGAAATTCAAAGGCAACTGAATTTCGGCAACCGGGGCATCGAAGTCGGAATGCCGCGAAACTCACCGAGTCAAAGCGTTTCGCCGTTTGCGGAAGAAAGTATGATGTAGAACAAGTAGCAGAAGCATACATGCTCAAGAGGGATCACCCGAAATTCAAAGGCAACTGAATTTCGGCAACCGGGGCATCGAAGTCGGAATGCCGCGAAACTCACCGAGTCAAAGCGTTTCGCCGTTTGCGGAAGAAAGTATGATGTAGAACAAGTAGCAGAAGCATACATGCTCAAGAGGGATCACCCGAAATTCAAAGGCAACTGAATTTCGGCAACCGGGGCATCGAAGTCGGAATGCCGCGAAACTCACCGAGTCAAAGCGTTTCGCCGTTTGCGGAAGAAAGTATGATGTAGAACAAGTAGCAGAAGCATACATGCTCAAGAGGGATCACCCGAAATTCAAAGGCAACTGAATTTCGGCAACCGGGGCATCGAAGTCGGAATGCCGCGAAACTCACCGAGTCAAAGCGTTTCGCCGTTTGCGGAAGAAAGTATGATGTAGAACAAGTAGCAGAAGCATACATGCTCAAGAGGGATCACCCGAAATTCAAAGGCAACTGAATTTCGGCAACCGGGGCATCGAAGTCGGAATGCCGCGAAACTCACCGAGTCAAAGCGTTTCGCCGTTTGCGGAAGAAAGTATGATGTAGAACAAGTAGCAGAAGCATACATGCTCAAGAGGGATCACCCGAAATTCAAAGGCAACTGAATTTCGGCAACCGGGGCATCGAAGTCGGAATGCCGCGAAACTCACCGAGTCAAAGCGTTTCGCCGTTTGCGGAAGAAAGTATGATGTAGAACAAGTAGCAGAAGCATACATGCTCAAGAGGGATCACCCGAAATTCAAAGGCAACTGAATTTCGGCAACCGGGGCATCGAAGTCGGAATGCCGCGAAACTCACCGAGTCAAAGCGTTTCGCCGTTTGCGGAAGAAAGTATGATGTAGAACAAGTAGCAGAAGCATACATGCTCAAGAGGGATCACCCGAAATTCAAAGGCAACTGAATTTCGGCAACCGGGGCATCGAAGTCGGAATGCCGCGAAACTCACCGAGTCAAAGCGTTTCGCCGTTTGCGGAAGAAAGTATGATGTAGAACAAGTAGCAGAAGCATACATGCTCAAGAGGGATCACCCGAAATTCAAAGGCAACTGAATTTCGGCAACCGGGGCATCGAAGTCGGAATGCCGCGAAACTCACCGAGTCAAAGCGTTTCGCCGTTTGCGGAAGAAAGTATGATGTAGAACAAGTAGCAGAAGCATACATGCTCAAGAGGGATCACCCGAAATTCAAAGGCAACTGAATTTCGGCAACCGGGGCATCGAAGTCGGAATGCCGCGAAACTCACCGAGTCAAAGCGTTTCGCCGTTTGCGGAAGAAAGTATGATGTAGAACAAGTAGCAGAAGCATACATGCTCAAGAGGGATCACCCGAAATTCAAAGGCAACTGAATTTCGGCAACCGGGGCATCGAAGTCGGAATGCCGCGAAACTCACCGAGTCAAAGCGTTTCGCCGTTTGCGGAAGAAAGTATGATGTAGAACAAGTAGCAGAAGCATACATGCTCAAGAGGGATCACCCGAAATTCAAAGGCAACTGAATTTCGGCAACCGGGGCATCGAAGTCGGAATGCCGCGAAACTCACCGAGTCAAAGCGTTTCGCCGTTTGCGGAAGAAAGTATGATGTAGAACAAGTAGCAGAAGCATACATGCTCAAGAGGGATCACCCGAAATTCAAAGGCAACTGAATTTCGGCAACCGGGGCATCGAAGTCGGAATGCCGCGAAACTCACCGAGTCAAAGCGTTTCGCCGTTTGCGGAAGAAAGTATGATGTAGAACAAGTAGCAGAAGCATACATGCTCAAGAGGGATCACCCGAAATTCAAAGGCAACTGAATTTCGGCAACCGGGGCATCGAAGTCGGAATGCCGCGAAACTCACCGAGTCAAAGCGTTTCGCCGTTTGCGGAAGAAAGTATGATGTAGAACAAGTAGCAGAAGCATACATGCTCAAGAGGGATCACCCGAAATTCAAAGGCAACTGAATTTCGGCAACCGGGGCATCGAAGTCGGAATGCCGCGAAACTCACCGAGTCAAAGCGTTTCGCCGTTTGCGGAAGAAAGTATGATGTAGAACAAGTAGCAGAAGCATACATGCTCAAGAGGGATCACCCGAAATTCAAAGGCAACTGAATTTCGGCAACCGGGGCATCGAAGTCGGAATGCCGCGAAACTCACCGAGTCAAAGCGTTTCGCCGTTTGCGGAAGAAAGTATGATGTAGAACAAGTAGCAGAAGCATACATGCTCAAGAGGGATCACCCGAAATTCAAAGGCAACTGAATTTCGGCAACCGGGGCATCGAAGTCGGAATGCCGCGAAACTCACCGAGTCAAAGCGTTTCGCCGTTTGCGGAAGAAAGTATGATGTAGAACAAGTAGCAGAAGCATACATGCTCAAGAGGGATCACCCGAAATTCAAAGGCAACTGAATTTCGGCAACCGGGGCATCGAAGTCGGAATGCCGCGAAACTCACCGAGTCAAAGCGTTTCGCCGTTTGCGGAAGAAAGTATGATGTAGAACAAGTAGCAGAAGCATACATGCTCAAGAGGGATCACCCGAAATTCAAAGGCAACTGAATTTCGGCAACCGGGGCATCGAAGTCGGAATGCCGCGAAACTCACCGAGTCAAAGCGTTTCGCCGTTTGCGGAAGAAAGTATGATGTAGAACAAGTAGCAGAAGCATACATGCTCAAGAGGGATCACCCGAAATTCAAAGGCAACTGAATTTCGGCAACCGGGGCATCGAAGTCGGAATGCCGCGAAACTCACCGAGTCAAAGCGTTTCGCCGTTTGCGGAAGAAAGTATGATGTAGAACAAGTAGCAGAAGCATACATGCTCAAGAGGGATCACCCGAAATTCAAAGGCAACTGAATTTCGGCAACCGGGGCATCGAAGTCGGAATGCCGCGAAACTCACCGAGTCAAAGCGTTTCGCCGTTTGCGGAAGAAAGTATGATGTAGAACAAGTAGCAGAAGCATACATGCTCAAGAGGGATCACCCGAAATTCAAAGGCAACTGAATTTCGGCAACCGGGGCATCGAAGTCGGAATGCCGCGAAACTCACCGAGTCAAAGCGTTTCGCCGTTTGCGGAAGAAAGTATGATGTAGAACAAGTAGCAGAAGCATACATGCTCAAGAGGGATCACCCGAAATTCAAAGGCAACTGAATTTCGGCAACCGGGGCATCGAAGTCGGAATGCCGCGAAACTCACCGAGTCAAAGCGTTTCGCCGTTTGCGGAAGAAAGTATGATGTAGAACAAGTAGCAGAAGCATACATGCTCAAGAGGGATCACCCGAAATTCAAAGGCAACTGAATTTCGGCAACCGGGGCATCGAAGTCGGAATGCCGCGAAACTCACCGAGTCAAAGCGTTTCGCCGTTTGCGGAAGAAAGTATGATGTAGAACAAGTAGCAGAAGCATACATGCTCAAGAGGGATCACCCGAAATTCAAAGGCAACTGAATTTCGGCAACCGGGGCATCGAAGTCGGAATGCCGCGAAACTCACCGAGTCAAAGCGTTTCGCCGTTTGCGGAAGAAAGTATGATGTAGAACAAGTAGCAGAAGCATACATGCTCAAGAGGGATCACCCGAAATTCAAAGGCAACTGAATTTCGGCAACCGGGGCATCGAAGTCGGAATGCCGCGAAACTCACCGAGTCAAAGCGTTTCGCCGTTTGCGGAAGAAAGTATGATGTAGAACAAGTAGCAGAAGCATACATGCTCAAGAGGGATCACCCGAAATTCAAAGGCAACTGAATTTCGGCAACCGGGGCATCGAAGTCGGAATGCCGCGAAACTCACCGAGTCAAAGCGTTTCGCCGTTTGCGGAAGAAAGTATGATGTAGAACAAGTAGCAGAAGCATACATGCTCAAGAGGGATCACCCGAAATTCAAAGGCAACTGAATTTCGGCAACCGGGGCATCGAAGTCGGAATGCCGCGAAACTCACCGAGTCAAAGCGTTTCGCCGTTTGCGGAAGAAAGTATGATGTAGAACAAGTAGCAGAAGCATACATGCTCAAGAGGGATCACCCGAAATTCAAAGGCAACTGAATTTCGGCAACCGGGGCATCGAAGTCGGAATGCCGCGAAACTCACCGAGTCAAAGCGTTTCGCCGTTTGCGGAAGAAAGTATGATGTAGAACAAGTAGCAGAAGCATACATGCTCAAGAGGGATCACCCGAAATTCAAAGGCAACTGAATTTCGGCAACCGGGGCATCGAAGTCGGAATGCCGCGAAACTCACCGAGTCAAAGCGTTTCGCCGTTTGCGGAAGAAAGTATGATGTAGAACAAGTAGCAGAAGCATACATGCTCAAGAGGGATCACCCGAAATTCAAAGGCAACTGAATTTCGGCAACCGGGGCATCGAAGTCGGAATGCCGCGAAACTCACCGAGTCAAAGCGTTTCGCCGTTTGCGGAAGAAAGTATGATGTAGAACAAGTAGCAGAAGCATACATGCTCAAGAGGGATCACCCGAAATTCAAAGGCAACTGAATTTCGGCAACCGGGGCATCGAAGTCGGAATGCCGCGAAACTCACCGAGTCAAAGCGTTTCGCCGTTTGCGGAAGAAAGTATGATGTAGAACAAGTAGCAGAAGCATACATGCTCAAGAGGGATCACCCGAAATTCAAAGGCAACTGAATTTCGGCAACCGGGGCATCGAAGTCGGAATGCCGCGAAACTCACCGAGTCAAAGCGTTTCGCCGTTTGCGGAAGAAAGTATGATGTAGAACAAGTAGCAGAAGCATACATGCTCAAGAGGGATCACCCGAAATTCAAAGGCAACTGAATTTCGGCAACCGGGGCATCGAAGTCGGAATGCCGCGAAACTCACCGAGTCAAAGCGTTTCGCCGTTTGCGGAAGAAAGTATGATGTAGAACAAGTAGCAGAAGCATACATGCTCAAGAGGGATCACCCGAAATTCAAAGGCAACTGAATTTCGGCAACCGGGGCATCGAAGTCGGAATGCCGCGAAACTCACCGAGTCAAAGCGTTTCGCCGTTTGCGGAAGAAAGTATGATGTAGAACAAGTAGCAGAAGCATACATGCTCAAGAGGGATCACCCGAAATTCAAAGGCAACTGAATTTCGGCAACCGGGGCATCGAAGTCGGAATGCCGCGAAACTCACCGAGTCAAAGCGTTTCGCCGTTTGCGGAAGAAAGTATGATGTAGAACAAGTAGCAGAAGCATACATGCTCAAGAGGGATCACCCGAAATTCAAAGGCAACTGAATTTCGGCAACCGGGGCATCGAAGTCGGAATGCCGCGAAACTCACCGAGTCAAAGCGTTTCGCCGTTTGCGGAAGAAAGTATGATGTAGAACAAGTAGCAGAAGCATACATGCTCAAGAGGGATCACCCGAAATTCAAAGGCAACTGAATTTCGGCAACCGGGGCATCGAAGTCGGAATGCCGCGAAACTCACCGAGTCAAAGCGTTTCGCCGTTTGCGGAAGAAAGTATGATGTAGAACAAGTAGCAGAAGCATACATGCTCAAGAGGGATCACCCGAAATTCAAAGGCAACTGAATTTCGGCAACCGGGGCATCGAAGTCGGAATGCCGCGAAACTCACCGAGTCAAAGCGTTTCGCCGTTTGCGGAAGAAAGTATGATGTAGAACAAGTAGCAGAAGCATACATGCTCAAGAGGGATCACCCGAAATTCAAAGGCAACTGAATTTCGGCAACCGGGGCATCGAAGTCGGAATGCCGCGAAACTCACCGAGTCAAAGCGTTTCGCCGTTTGCGGAAGAAAGTATGATGTAGAACAAGTAGCAGAAGCATACATGCTCAAGAGGGATCACCCGAAATTCAAAGGCAACTGAATTTCGGCAACCGGGGCATCGAAGTCGGAATGCCGCGAAACTCACCGAGTCAAAGCGTTTCGCCGTTTGCGGAAGAAAGTATGATGTAGAACAAGTAGCAGAAGCATACATGCTCAAGAGGGATCACCCGAAATTCAAAGGCAACTGAATTTCGGCAACCGGGGCATCGAAGTCGGAATGCCGCGAAACTCACCGAGTCAAAGCGTTTCGCCGTTTGCGGAAGAAAGTATGATGTAGAACAAGTAGCAGAAGCATACATGCTCAAGAGGGATCACCCGAAATTCAAAGGCAACTGAATTTCGGCAACCGGGGCATCGAAGTCGGAATGCCGCGAAACTCACCGAGTCAAAGCGTTTCGCCGTTTGCGGAAGAAAGTATGATGTAGAACAAGTAGCAGAAGCATACATGCTCAAGAGGGATCACCCGAAATTCAAAGGCAACTGAATTTCGGCAACCGGGGCATCGAAGTCGGAATGCCGCGAAACTCACCGAGTCAAAGCGTTTCGCCGTTTGCGGAAGAAAGTATGATGTAGAACAAGTAGCAGAAGCATACATGCTCAAGAGGGATCACCCGAAATTCAAAGGCAACTGAATTTCGGCAACCGGGGCATCGAAGTCGGAATGCCGCGAAACTCACCGAGTCAAAGCGTTTCGCCGTTTGCGGAAGAAAGTATGATGTAGAACAAGTAGCAGAAGCATACATGCTCAAGAGGGATCACCCGAAATTCAAAGGCAACTGAATTTCGGCAACCGGGGCATCGAAGTCGGAATGCCGCGAAACTCACCGAGTCAAAGCGTTTCGCCGTTTGCGGAAGAAAGTATGATGTAGAACAAGTAGCAGAAGCATACATGCTCAAGAGGGATCACCCGAAATTCAAAGGCAACTGAATTTCGGCAACCGGGGCATCGAAGTCGGAATGCCGCGAAACTCACCGAGTCAAAGCGTTTCGCCGTTTGCGGAAGAAAGTATGATGTAGAACAAGTAGCAGAAGCATACATGCTCAAGAGGGATCACCCGAAATTCAAAGGCAACTGAATTTCGGCAACCGGGGCATCGAAGTCGGAATGCCGCGAAACTCACCGAGTCAAAGCGTTTCGCCGTTTGCGGAAGAAAGTATGATGTAGAACAAGTAGCAGAAGCATACATGCTCAAGAGGGATCACCCGAAATTCAAAGGCAACTGAATTTCGGCAACCGGGGCATCGAAGTCGGAATGCCGCGAAACTCACCGAGTCAAAGCGTTTCGCCGTTTGCGGAAGAAAGTATGATGTAGAACAAGTAGCAGAAGCATACATGCTCAAGAGGGATCACCCGAAATTCAAAGGCAACTGAATTTCGGCAACCGGGGCATCGAAGTCGGAATGCCGCGAAACTCACCGAGTCAAAGCGTTTCGCCGTTTGCGGAAGAAAGTATGATGTAGAACAAGTAGCAGAAGCATACATGCTCAAGAGGGATCACCCGAAATTCAAAGGCAACTGAATTTCGGCAACCGGGGCATCGAAGTCGGAATGCCGCGAAACTCACCGAGTCAAAGCGTTTCGCCGTTTGCGGAAGAAAGTATGATGTAGAACAAGTAGCAGAAGCATACATGCTCAAGAGGGATCACCCGAAATTCAAAGGCAACTGAATTTCGGCAACCGGGGCATCGAAGTCGGAATGCCGCGAAACTCACCGAGTCAAAGCGTTTCGCCGTTTGCGGAAGAAAGTATGATGTAGAACAAGTAGCAGAAGCATACATGCTCAAGAGGGATCACCCGAAATTCAAAGGCAACTGAATTTCGGCAACCGGGGCATCGAAGTCGGAATGCCGCGAAACTCACCGAGTCAAAGCGTTTCGCCGTTTGCGGAAGAAAGTATGATGTAGAACAAGTAGCAGAAGCATACATGCTCAAGAGGGATCACCCGAAATTCAAAGGCAACTGAATTTCGGCAACCGGGGCATCGAAGTCGGAATGCCGCGAAACTCACCGAGTCAAAGCGTTTCGCCGTTTGCGGAAGAAAGTATGATGTAGAACAAGTAGCAGAAGCATACATGCTCAAGAGGGATCACCCGAAATTCAAAGGCAACTGAATTTCGGCAACCGGGGCATCGAAGTCGGAATGCCGCGAAACTCACCGAGTCAAAGCGTTTCGCCGTTTGCGGAAGAAAGTATGATGTAGAACAAGTAGCAGAAGCATACATGCTCAAGAGGGATCACCCGAAATTCAAAGGCAACTGAATTTCGGCAACCGGGGCATCGAAGTCGGAATGCCGCGAAACTCACCGAGTCAAAGCGTTTCGCCGTTTGCGGAAGAAAGTATGATGTAGAACAAGTAGCAGAAGCATACATGCTCAAGAGGGATCACCCGAAATTCAAAGGCAACTGAATTTCGGCAACCGGGCATCGAAGTCGGAATGCCGCGAAACTCACCGAGTCAAAGCGTTTCGCCGTTTGCGGAAGAAAGTATGATGTAGAACAAGTAGCAGAAGCATACATGCTCAAGAGGGATCACCCGAAATTCAAAGGCAACTGAATTTCGGCAACCGGGGCATCGAAGTCGGAATGCCGCGAAACTCACCGAGTCAAAGCGTTTCGCCGTTTGCGGAAGAAAGTATGATGTAGAACAAGTAGCAGAAGCATACATGCTCAAGAGGGATCACCCGAAATTCAAAGGCAACTGAATTTCGGCAACCGGGGCATCGAAGTCGGAATGCCGCGAAACTCACCGAGTCAAAGCGTTTCGCCGTTTGCGGAAGAAAGTATGATGTAGAACAAGTAGCAGAAGCATACATGCTCAAGAGGGATCACCCGAAATTCAAAGGCAACTGAATTTCGGCAACCGGGGCATCGAAGTCGGAATGCCGCGAAACTCACCGAGTCAAAGCGTTTCGCCGTTTGCGGAAGAAAGTATGATGTAGAACAAGTAGCAGAAGCATACATGCTCAAGAGGGATCACCCGAAATTCAAAGGCAACTGAATTTCGGCAACCGGGGCATCGAAGTCGGAATGCCGCGAAACTCACCGAGTCAAAGCGTTTCGCCGTTTGCGGAAGAAAGTATGATGTAGAACAAGTAGCAGAAGCATACATGCTCAAGAGGGATCACCCGAAATTCAAAGGCAACTGAATTTCGGCAACCGGGGCATCGAAGTCGGAATGCCGCGAAACTCACCGAGTCAAAGCGTTTCGCCGTTTGCGGAAGAAAGTATGATGTAGAACAAGTAGCAGAAGCATACATGCTCAAGAGGGATCACCCGAAATTCAAAGGCAACTGAATTTCGGCAACCGGGGCATCGAAGTCGGAATGCCGCGAAACTCACCGAGTCAAAGCGTTTCGCCGTTTGCGGAAGAAAGTATGATGTAGAACAAGTAGCAGAAGCATACATGCTCAAGAGGGATCACCCGAAATTCAAAGGCAACTGAATTTCGGCAACCGGGGCATCGAAGTCGGAATGCCGCGAAACTCACCGAGTCAAAGCGTTTCGCCGTTTGCGGAAGAAAGTATGATGTAGAACAAGTAGCAGAAGCATACATGCTCAAGAGGGATCACCCGAAATTCAAAGGCAACTGAATTTCGGCAACCGGGGCATCGAAGTCGGAATGCCGCGAAACTCACCGAGTCAAAGCGTTTCGCCGTTTGCGGAAGAAAGTATGATGTAGAACAAGTAGCAGAAGCATACATGCTCAAGAGGGATCACCCGAAATTCAAAGGCAACTGAATTTCGGCAACCGGGGCATCGAAGTCGGAATGCCGCGAAACTCACCGAGTCAAAGCGTTTCGCCGTTTGCGGAAGAAAGTATGATGTAGAACAAGTAGCAGAAGCATACATGCTCAAGAGGGATCACCCGAAATTCAAAGGCAACTGAATTTCGGCAACCGGGGCATCGAAGTCGGAATGCCGCGAAACTCACCGAGTCAAAGCGTTTCGCCGTTTGCGGAAGAAAGTATGATGTAGAACAAGTAGCAGAAGCATACATGCTCAAGAGGGATCACCCGAAATTCAAAGGCAACTGAATTTCGGCAACCGGGGCATCGAAGTCGGAATGCCGCGAAACTCACCGAGTCAAAGCGTTTCGCCGTTTGCGGAAGAAAGTATGATGTAGAACAAGTAGCAGAAGCATACATGCTCAAGAGGGATCACCCGAAATTCAAAGGCAACTGAATTTCGGCAACCGGGGCATCGAAGTCGGAATGCCGCGAAACTCACCGAGTCAAAGCGTTTCGCCGTTTGCGGAAGAAAGTATGATGTAGAACAAGTAGCAGAAGCATACATGCTCAAGAGGGATCACCCGAAATTCAAAGGCAACTGAATTTCGGCAACCGGGGCATCGAAGTCGGAATGCCGCGAAACTCACCGAGTCAAAGCGTTTCGCCGTTTGCGGAAGAAAGTATGATGTAGAACAAGTAGCAGAAGCATACATGCTCAAGAGGGATCACCCGAAATTCAAAGGCAACTGAATTTCGGCAACCGGGGCATCGAAGTCGGAATGCCGCGAAACTCACCGAGTCAAAGCGTTTCGCCGTTTGCGGAAGAAAGTATGATGTAGAACAAGTAGCAGAAGCATACATGCTCAAGAGGGATCACCCGAAATTCAAAGGCAACTGAATTTCGGCAACCGGGGCATCGAAGTCGGAATGCCGCGAAACTCACCGAGTCAAAGCGTTTCGCCGTTTGCGGAAGAAAGTATGATGTAGAACAAGTAGCAGAAGCATACATGCTCAAGAGGGATCACCCGAAATTCAAAGGCAACTGAATTTCGGCAACCGGGGCATCGAAGTCGGAATGCCGCGAAACTCACCGAGTCAAAGCGTTTCGCCGTTTGCGGAAGAAAGTATGATGTAGAACAAGTAGCAGAAGCATACATGCTCAAGAGGGATCACCCGAAATTCAAAGGCAACTGAATTTCGGCAACCGGGCATCGAAGTCGGAATGCCGCGAAACTCACCGAGTCAAAGCGTTTCGCCGTTTGCGGAAGAAAGTATGATGTAGAACAAGTAGCAGAAGCATACATGCTCAAGAGGGATCACCCGAAATTCAAAGGCAACTGAATTTCGGCAACCGGGGCATCGAAGTCGGAATGCCGCGAAACTCACCGAGTCAAAGCGTTTCGCCGTTTGCGGAAGAAAGTATGATGTAGAACAAGTAGCAGAAGCATACATGCTCAAGAGGGATCACCCGAAATTCAAAGGCAACTGAATTTCGGCAACCGGGGCATCGAAGTCGGAATGCCGCGAAACTCACCGAGTCAAAGCGTTTCGCCGTTTGCGGAAGAAAGTATGATGTAGAACAAGTAGCAGAAGCATACATGCTCAAGAGGGATCACCCGAAATTCAAAGGCAACTGAATTTCGGCAACCGGGGCATCGAAGTCGGAATGCCGCGAAACTCACCGAGTCAAAGCGTTTCGCCGTTTGCGGAAGAAAGTATGATGTAGAACAAGTAGCAGAAGCATACATGCTCAAGAGGGATCACCCGAAATTCAAAGGCAACTGAATTTCGGCAACCGGGGCATCGAAGTCGGAATGCCGCGAAACTCACCGAGTCAAAGCGTTTCGCCGTTTGCGGAAGAAAGTATGATGTAGAACAAGTAGCAGAAGCATACATGCTCAAGAGGGATCACCCGAAATTCAAAGGCAACTGAATTTCGGCAACCGGGGCATCGAAGTCGGAATGCCGCGAAACTCACCGAGTCAAAGCGTTTCGCCGTTTGCGGAAGAAAGTATGATGTAGAACAAGTAGCAGAAGCATACATGCTCAAGAGGGATCACCCGAAATTCAAAGGCAACTGAATTTCGGCAACCGGGGCATCGAAGTCGGAATGCCGCGAAACTCACCGAGTCAAAGCGTTTCGCCGTTTGCGGAAGAAAGTATGATGTAGAACAAGTAGCAGAAGCATACATGCTCAAGAGGGATCACCCGAAATTCAAAGGCAACTGAATTTCGGCAACCGGGGCATCGAAGTCGGAATGCCGCGAAACTCACCGAGTCAAAGCGTTTCGCCGTTTGCGGAAGAAAGTATGATGTAGAACAAGTAGCAGAAGCATACATGCTCAAGAGGGATCACCCGAAATTCAAAGGCAACTGAATTTCGGCAACCGGGCATCGAAGTCGGAATGCCGCGAAACTCACCGAGTCAAAGCGTTTCGCCGTTTGCGGAAGAAAGTATGATGTAGAACAAGTAGCAGAAGCATACATGCTCAAGAGGGATCACCCGAAATTCAAAGGCAACTGAATTTCGGCAACCGGGGCATCGAAGTCGGAATGCCTCGAAACTCACCGAGTCAAAGCGTTTCGCCGTTTGCGGAAGAAAGTATGATGTAGAACAAGTAGCAGAAGCATACATGCTCAAGAGGGATCACCCGAAATTCAAAGGCAACTGAATTTCGGCAACCGGGGCATCGAAGTCGGAATGCCTCGAAACTCACCGAGTCAAAGCGTTTCGCCGTTTGCGGAAGAAAGTATGATGTAGAACAAGTAGCAGAAGCATACATGCTCAAGAGGGATCACCCGAAATTCAAAGGCAACTGAATTTCGGCAACCGGGGCATCGAAGTCGGAATGCCGCGAAACTCACCGAGTCAAAGCGTTTCGCCGTTTGCGGAAGAAAGTATGATGTAGAACAAGTAGCAGAAGCATACATGCTCAAGAGGGATCACCCGAAATTCAAAGGCAACTGAATTTCGGCAACCGGGGCATCGAAGTCGGAATGCCGCGAAACTCACCGAGTCAAAGCGTTTCGCCGTTTGCGGAAGAAAGTATGATGTAGAACAAGTAGCAGAAGCATACATGCTCAAGAGGGATCACCCGAAATTCAAAGGCAACTGAATTTCGGCAACCGGGCATCGAAGTCGGAATGCCGCGAAACTCACCGAGTCAAAGCGTTTCGCCGTTTGCGGAAGAAAGTATGATGTAGAACAAGTAGCAGAAGCATACATGCTCAAGAGGGATCACCCGAAATTCAAAGGCAACTGAATTTCGGCAACCGGGCATCGAAGTCGGAATGCCGCGAAACTCACCGAGTCAAAGCGTTTCGCCGTTTGCGGAAAAGTATGATGTAGAACAAGTAGCAGAAGCATACATGCTCAAGAGGGATCACCCGAAATTCAAAGGCAACTGAATTTCGGCAACCGGGGCATCGAAGTCGGAATGCCGCGAAACTCACCGAGTCAAAGCGTTTCGCCGTTTGCGGAAGAAAGTATGATGTAGAACAAGTAGCAGAAGCATACATGCTCAAGAGGGATCACCCGAAATTCAAAGGCAACTGAATTTCGGCAACCGGGGCATCGAAGTCGGAATGCCGCGAAACTCACCGAGTCAAAGCGTTTCGCCGTTTGCGGAAGAAAGTATGATGTAGAACAAGTAGCAGAAGCATACATGCTCAAGAGGGATCACCCGAAATTCAAAGGCAACTGAATTTCGGCAACCGGGGCATCGAAGTCGGAATGCCGCGAAACTCACCGAGTCAAAGCGTTTCGCCGTTTGCGGAAGAAAGTATGATGTAGAACAAGTAGCAGAAGCATACATGCTCAAGAGGGATCACCCGAAATTCAAAGGCAACTGAATTTCGGCAACCGGGCATCGAAGTCGGAATGCCGCGAAACTCACCGAGTCAAAGCGTTTCGCCGTTTGCGGAAGAAAGTATGATGTAGAACAAGTAGCAGAAGCATACATGCTCAAGAGGGATCACCCGAAATTCAAAGGCAACTGAATTTCGGCAACCGGGGCATCGAAGTCGGAATGCCGCGAAACTCACCGAGTCAAAGCGTTTCGCCGTTTGCGGAAGAAAGTATGATGTAGAACAAGTAGCAGAAGCATACATGCTCAAGAGGGATCACCCGAAATTCAAAGGCAACTGAATTTCGGCAACCGGGCATCGAAGTCGGAATGCCGCGAAACTCACCGAGTCAAAGCGTTTCGCCGTTTGCGGAAGAAAGTCTGATGTAGAACAAGTAGCAGAAGCATACATGCTCAAGAGGGATCACCCGAAATTCAAAGGCAACTGAATTTCGGCAACCGGGGCATCGAAGTCGGAATGCCGCGAAACTCACCGAGTCAAAGCGTTTCGCCGTTTGCGGAAGAAAGTATGATGTAGAACAAGTAGCAGAAGCATACATGCTCAAGAGGGATCACCCGAAATTCAAAGGCAACTGAATTTCGGCAACCGGGCATCGAAGTCGGAATGCCGCGAAACTCACCGAGTCAAAGCGTTTCGCCGTTTGCGGAAGAAAGTATGATGTAGAACAAGTAGCAGAAGCATACATGCTCAAGAGGGATCACCCGAAATTCAAAGGCAACTGAATTTCGGCAACCGGGGCATCGAAGTCGGAATGCCGCGAAACTCACCGAGTCAAAGCGTTTCGCCGTTTGCGGAAGAAAGTATGATGTAGAACAAGTAGCAGAAGCATACATGCTCAAGAGGGATCACCCGAAATTCAAAGGCAACTGAATTTCGGCAACGGGCATCGAAGTCGGAATGCCGCGAAACTCACCGAGTCAAAGCGTTTCGCCGTTTGCGGAAGAAAGTATGATGTAGAACAAGTAGCAGAAGCATACATGCTCAAGAGGGATCACCCGAATTCAAAGGCAACTGAATTTCGGCAACCGGGCATCGAAGTCGGAATGCCGCGAAACTCACCGAGTCAAAGCGTTTCGCCGTTTGCGGAAGAAAGTATGATGTAGAACAAGTAGCAGAAGCATACATGCTCAAGAGGGATCACCCGAAATTCAAAGGCAACTGAATTTCGGCAACCGGGGCATCGAAGTCGGAATGCCGCGAAACTCACCGAGTCAAAGCGTTTCGCCGTTTGCGGAAGAAAGTATGATGTAGAACAAGTAGCAGAAGCATACATGCTCAAGAGGGATCACCCGAAATTCAAAGGCAACTGAATTTCGGCAACCGGGGCATCGAAGTCGGAATGCCGCGAAACTCACCGAGTCAAAGCGTTTCGCCGTTTGCGGAAGAAAGTATGATGTAGAACAAGTAGCAGAAGCATACATGCTCAAGAGGGATCACCCGAAATTCAAAGGCAACTGAATTTCGGCAACCGGGGCATCGAAGTCGGAATGCCGCGAAACTCACCGAGTCAAAGCGTTTCGCCGTTTGCGGAAGAAAGTATGATGTAGAACAAGTAGCAGAAGCATACATGCTCAAGAGGATCACCCGAAATTCAAAGGCAACTGAATTTCGGCAACCGGGCATCGAAGTCGGAATGCCGCGAAACTCACCGAGTCAAAGCGTTTCGCCGTTTGCGGAAGAAAGTATGATGTAGAACAAGTAGCAGAAGCATACATGCTCAAGAGGGATCACCCGAAATTCAAAGGCAACTGAATTTCGGCAACCGGGGCATCGAAGTCGGAATGCCGCGAAACTCACCGAGTCAAAGCGTTTCGCCGTTTGCGGAAGAAAGTATGATGTAGAACAAGTAGCAGAAGCATACATGCTCAAGAGGGATCACCCGAAATTCAAAAGGCAACTGAATTTCGGCAACGGGGCATCGAAGTCGGAATGCCGCGAAACTCACCGAGTCAAAGCGTTTCGCCGTTTGCGGAAGAAAGTATGATGTAGAACAAGTAGCAGAAGCATACATGCTCAAGAGGGACCACCCGAAATTCAAAGGCAACTGAATTTCGGCAACCGGGGCATCGAAGTCGGAATGCCGCGAAACTCACCCAAAGGTTGGGGGGAAGGTTAGAAGAAAGTAGAAGTACATGTCAAGGGAATACATGCAGGGAAGGGATGAAAGGGGGAATGGGGGGGGGGAGTCAAAGCGTTTCGCCGTTTGCGGAAGAAAGTATGATGTAGAACAAGTAGCAGAAGCATACATGCTCAAGAGGGATCACCCGAAATTCAAAGGCAACTGAATTTCGCAACCGGGGCATCGAAGTCGGAATGCCGCGAAACTCACCTAGTCAAAGCGTTTCGCCATTTGCGGAAGAAAGTATGATGTAGAACAAGTAGCAGAAGCATACATGCTCAAGAGGGATCACCCGAAATGCAAAGGCAACTGAATTTCGGCAACCGGGGCATCGAAGTCGGAATGCCGCGAAACTCACCGAGTCAAAGCGTTTCGCCGTTTGCGGAAGAAAGTATGATGTAGAACAAGTAGCAGAAGCATACATGCTCAAGAGGGATCACCCGAAATTCAAAGGCAACTGAATTTCGGCAACCGGGGCATCGAAGTCGGAATGCCGCGAAACTCACCGAGTCAAAGCGTTTCGCCGTTTGCGGAAGAAAGTATGATGTAGAACAAGTAGCAGAAGCATACATGCTCAAGAGGGATCACCCGAAATTCAAAGGCAACTGAATTTCGGCAACCGGGGCATCGAAGTCGGAAAGCCGTGAAACTCACCGAGTCAACGCGTTTCGCCTTTGGCGGAAGAAAGTATGATGTAGAACAAGTAGCAGAAGCATACATGCTCAAGAGGGATCACCCGAAATGCAAAGGCAACTGAATTTCGGCAACCGGGGCATCGAAGTCGGAATGCCGCGAAACTCACCGAGTCAAAGCGTTTCGCCGTTTGCGGAAGAAAGTATGATGTAGAACAAGTAGCAGAAGCATACATGCTCAAGAGGGATCACCCGAAATTCAAAGGCAACTGAATTTCGGCAACCGGGGCATCGAAGTCGGAATGCCGCGAAACTCACCGAGTCAAAGCGTTTCGCCGTTTGCGGAAGAAAGTATGATGTAGAACAAGTAGCAGAAGCATACATGCTCAAGAGGGATCACCCGAAATGCAAAGGCAACTGAATTTCGGCAACCGGGGCATCGAAGTCGGAATGCCGCGAAACTCACCGAGTCAAAGCGTTTCGCCGTTTGCGGAAGAAAGTATGATGTAGAACAAGTAGCAGAAGCATACATGCTCAAGAGGGATCACCCGAAATGCAAAGGCAACTGAATTTCGGCAACCGGGGCATCGAAGTCGGAATGCCGCGAAACTCACCGAGTCAAAGCGTTTCGCCGTTTGCGGAAGAAAGTATGATGTAGAACAAGTAGCAGAAGCATACATGCTCAAGAGGGATCACCCGAAATTCAAAGGCAACTGAATTTCGGCAACCGGGGCATCGAAGTCGGAATGCCGCGAAACTCACCGAGTCAAAGCGTTTCGCCGTTTGCGGAAGAAAGTATGATGTAGAACAAGTAGCAGAAGCATACATGCTCAAGAGGGATCACCCGAAATCAAAAGGCAACTGAATTTCGGCAACCGGGCATCGAAGTCGGAATGCCGCGAAACTCACCGAGTCAAAGCGTTTCGCCGTTTGCGGAAGAAAGTATGATGTAGAACAAGTAGCAGAAGCATACATGCTCAAGAGGGATCACCCGAAATGCAAAGGCAACTGAATTTCGGCAACCGGGGCATCGAAGTCGGAATGCCGCGAAACTCACCGAGTCAAAGCGTTTCGCCGTTTGCGGAAGAAAGTATGATGTAGAACAAGTAGCAGAAGCATACATGCTCAAGAGGGATCACCCGAAATTCAAAGGCAACTGAATTTCGGCAACCGGGCATCGAAGTCGGAATGCCGCGAAACTCACCGAGTCAAAGCGTTTCGCCGTTTGCGGAAGAAAGTATGATGTAGAACAAGTAGCAGAAGCATACATGCTCAAGAGGGATCACCCGAAATCAAAGGCAACTGAATTTCGGCAACCCGGGCATCGAAGTCGGAATGCCGCGAAACTCACCGAGTCAAAGCGTTTCGCCGTTTGCGGAAGAAAGTATGATGTAGAACAAGTAGCAGAAGCATACATGCTCAAGAGGATCACCCGAAATGCAAAGGCAACTGAATTTCGGGAACCGGGCTTTGAGGTCGGAAAGCCGCGAAACTCACCGAGTCAAAGCGTTTCGCCGTTTGCGGAAGAAAGTATGATGTAGAACAAGTAGCAGAAGCATACATGCTCAAGAGGGATCACCCGAAATGCAAAGGCAACTGAATTTCGGCAACCGGGGCATCGAAGTCGAATGCCTCGAAACTCACCGAGTCAAAGCGTTTCGCCGTTTGCGGAAGAAAGTATGATGTAGAACAAGTAGCAGAAGCATACATGCTCAAGAGGGATCACCCGAAATGCAAAGGCAACTGAATTTCGGCAACCGGGGCATCGAAGTCGGAATGCCGCGAAACTCACCGAGTCAAAGCGTTTCGCCGTTTGCGGAAGAAAGTATGATGTAGAACAAGTAGCAGAAGCATACATGCTCAAGAGGGATCACCCGAAATTCAAAGGCAACTGAATTTCGGCAACCGGGCATCGAAGTCGGAATGCCGCGAAACTCACCGAGTCAAAGCGTTTCGCCGTTTGCGGAAGAAAGTATGATGTAGAACAAGTAGCAGAAGCATACATGCTCAAGAGGGATCACCCGAAATTCAAAGGCAACTGAATTTCGGCAACCGGGCATCGAAGTCGGAATGCCGCGAAACTCACCGAGTCAAAGCGTTTCGCCGTTTGCGGAAGAAAGTATGATGTAGAACAAGTAGCAGAAGCATACATGCTCAAGAGGGATCACCCGAAATGCAAAGGCAACTGAATTTCGGCAACCGGGGCATCGAAGTCGGAATGCCGCGAAACTCACCGAGTCAAAGCGTTTCGCCGTTTGTGGAAGAAAGTATGATGTAGAACAAGTAGCAGAAGCATACATGCTCAAGAGGGATCACCCGAAAAGCAAAGGCAACTGAATTTCGGCAACCAGGGCATCGAAGTGGGAATGCCGCGAAACTCACCGAGTCAAAGCGTTTTGCCGTTTGGGGAAGAAAGTATGATGGAGAACAAGTAGCAGAAGCATACATGCTCTAGAGGGATCACCCGAAATGCAAAGGCAACTGAATTTCGGAAACAAAAAATATAAAAACAAAAACGGGCAACCGGGGCATCGAAGTCGGAATGCCGCGAAACTCACCGAGTCAAAGCGTTTCGCCGTTTGCGGAAAAAACTTTGATGTAGAACAAGTGGCAGAATCATACATGCTCAAGAGGGATCACCCGAAAAGCAAAGGCAACTGAATTTCGGCAACCGGGGCATCGAAGGCGGAATGCCGCGAAACTCACCGAGTCAAAGCGTTTCGCCGTTTGCGGAAGAAAGTATGATGTAGAACAAGTAGCAGAAGCATACATGCTCAAGAGGGATCACCCGAAATTCAAAGGCAACTGAATTTCGGCAACCGGGGCATCGAAGTCGGAATGCCGCGAAACTCACCGAGTCAAAGCGTTTCGCCGTTTGCGGAAGAAAGTATGATGTAGAACAAGTAGCAGAAGCATACATGCTCAAGAGGGATCACCCGAAATGCAAAGGCAACTGAATTTCGGCAACCGGGGCATCGAAGTCGGAATGCCGCGAAACTCACCGAGTCAAAGCGTTTCGCCGTTTGCGGAAGAAAGTATGATGTAGAACAAGTAGCAGAAGCATACATGCTCAAGAGGGATCACCCGAAATGCAAAGGCAACTGAATTTCGGCAACCGGGGCATCGAAGTCGGAATGCCGCGAAACTCACCGAGTCAAAGCGTTTCGCCGTTTGCGGAAGAAAGTATGATGTAGAACAAGTAGCAGAAGCATACATGCTCAAGAGGGATCACCCGAAATTCAAAGGCAACTGAATTTCGGCAACCGGGGCATCGAAGTCGGAATGCCGCGAAACTCACCGAGTCAAAGCGTTTCGCCGTTTGCGGAAGAAAGTATGATGTAGAACAAGTAGCAGAAGCATACATGCTCAAGAGGGATCACCCGAAAGCAAAGGCAACTGAATTTCGGCAACCGGGGCATCGAAGTCGGAATGCCGCGAAACTCACCGAGTCAAAGCGTTTCGCCGTTTGCGGAAGAAAGTATGATGTAGAACAAGTAGCAGAAGCATACATGCTCAAGAGGATCACCCGAAATGCAAAGGCAACTGAATTTCGGCAACCGGGCATCGAAGTCGGAATGCCGCGAAACTCACCGAGTCAAAGCGTTTCGCCGTTTGCGGAAGAAAGTATGATGTAGAACAAGTAGCAGAAGCATACATGCTCAAGAGGGATCACCCGAAATGCAAAGGCAACTGAATTTCGGCAACCGGGGCATCGAAGTCGGAATGCCGCGAAACTCACCGAGTCAAAGCGTTTCGCCGTTTGCGGAAGAAAGTATGATGTAGAACAAGTAGCAGAAGCATACATGCTCAAGAGGGATCACCCGAAATTCAAAGGCAACTGAATTTCGGCAACCGGGGCATCGAAGTCGGAATGCCGCGAAACTCACCGAGTCAAAGCGTTTCGCCGTTTGCGGAAGAAAGTATGATGTAGAACAAGTAGCAGAAGCATACATGCTCAAGAGGGATCACCCGAAATGCAAAGGCAACTGAATTTCGGCAACCGGGGCATCGAAGTCGGAATGCCGCGAAACTCACCGAGTCAAAGCGTTTCGCCGTTTGCGGAAGAAAGTATGATGTAGAACAAGTAGCAGAAGCATACATGCTCAAGAGGGATCACCCGAAATTCAAAGGCAACTGAATTTCGGCAACCGGGGCATCGAAGTCGGAATGCCGCGAAACTCACCGAGTCAAAGCGTTTCGCCGTTTGCGGAAGAAAGTATGATGTAGAACAAGTAGCAGAAGCATACATGCTCAAGAGGGATCACCCGAAATTCAAAGGCAACTGAATTTCGGCAACCGGGGCATCGAAGTCGGAATGCCGCGAAACTCACCGAGTCAAAGCGTTTCGCCGTTTGCGGAAGAAAGTATGATGTAGAACAAGTAGCAGAAGCATACATGCTCAAGAGGGATCACCCGAAATGCAAAGGCAACTGAATTTCGGCAACCGGGGCATCGAAGTCGGAATGCCGCGAAACTCACCGAGTCAAAGCGTTTCGCCGTTTGCGGAAGAAAGTATGATGTAGAACAAGTAGCAGAAGCATACATGCTCAAGAGGGATCACCCGAAATGCAAAGGCAACTGAATTTCGGCAACCGGGGCATCGAAGTCGGAATGCCGCGAAACTCACCGAGTCAAAGCGTTTCGCCGTTTGCGGAAGAAAGTATGATGTAGAACAAGTAGCAGAAGCATACATGCTCAAGAGGATCACCCGAAATTCAAAGGCAACTGAATTTCGGCAACCGGGCATCGAAGTCGGAATGCCGCGAAACTCACCGAGTCAAAGCGTTTCGCCGTTTGCGGAAGAAAGTATGATGTAGAACAAGTAGCAGAAGCATACATGCTCAAGAGGGATCACCCGAAATTCAAAGGCAACTGAATTTCGGCAACCGGGGCATCGAAGTCGGAATGCCGCGAAACTCACCGAGTCAAAGCGTTTCGCCGTTTGCGGAAGAAAGTATGATGTAGAACAAGTAGCAGAAGCATACATGCTCAAGAGGGATCACCCGAAATGCAAAGGCAACTGAATTTCGGCAACCGGGGCATCGAAGTCGGAATGCCGCGAAACTCACCGATTCAAAGCGTTTCGCCGTTTGCGGAAGAAAGTATGATGTAGAACAAGTAGCAGAAGCATACATGCTCAAGAGGGATCACCCGAAATTCAAAGGCAACTGAATTTCGGCAACCGGGCATCGAAGTCGGAATGCCGCGAAACTCACCGAGTCAAAGCCTTTCGCCGTTTGCGGACGAGAGTATGATGTAGAACAAGTAGCAGAAGCATACATGCTCAAGAGGGATCTCCCGAATTCAAAGGCAACTGAATTTCGGCAACCGGGGCATCGAAGTCGGAATGCCGCCAAAACTCACCGAGTCAAAGCGTTTCGCCGTTTGCGGAAGAAAGTATGATGTAGAACAAGTAGCAGAAGCATACATGCTCAAGAGGGATCACCCGAAATGCAAAGGCAACTGAATTTCGGCAACCGGGGCATCGAAGTCGAATGCAGCGAAACTCACCGAGTCAAAGCGTTTCGCCGTTTGCGGAAGAAAGTATGATGTAGAACAAGTAGCAGAAGCATACATGCTCAAGAGGGATCACCCGAAATTCAAAGGCAACTGAATTTTGGCAACCGGGGCGTTGAAGTCGGAAAGCCGTGGAACTCACCGAGTCAAAGCGTTCCGCCGTTTGCGGAAGGAAAGTATGATGTAGAACAAGTAGCAGAAGCATACATGCTCAAGAGGGATCACCCGAAATTCAAAAGCAACTGAATTTCGGCAACCGGGGCATCGAAGTCGGAATGCCTCGAAACTCA
>CM055362.1:21581722-21643184 GCA_029228515.1 Populus alba x Populus x berolinensis | reverse complement strand
AACAAGTAGCAGAAGCATACATGCTCAAGAGGGATCACCCGAAATTCAAAGGCAACTGAATTTCGGCAACCGGGCATCGAAGTCGGAATGCCTCGAAACTCACCGAGTCAAAGCGTTTCGCCGTTTGCGGAAGAAAGTGATGATGTAGACAAGTAGCAGAAGCATACATGCTCAAGAGGGATCACCCGAAATTCAAAGGCAACTGAATTTCGGCAACCGGGACATCGAAGTCGGAATGCCTCGAAACTCACCGAGTCAAAGCGTTTCGCCGTTTGCGGAAGAAAGTATGATGTAGAACAAGTAGCAGAAGCATACATGCTCAAGAGGGATCACCCGAAATTCAAAGGCAACTGAATTTCGGCAACCGGGACATCGAAGTCGGAATGCCTCGAAACTCACCGAGTCAAAGCGTTTCGCCGTTTGCGGAAGAAAGTATGATGTAGAACAAGTAGCAGAAGCATACATGCTCAAGAGGGATCACCCGAAATTCAAAGGCAACTGAATTTCGGCAACCGGGGCATCGAAGTCGGAATGCCTCGAAACTCACCGAGTCAAAGCGTTTCGCCGTTTGCGGAAGAAAGTATGATGTAGAACAAGTAGCAGAAGCATACATGCTCAAGAGGGATCACCAAAATGCAAAGGCAACTGAATTTCGGCAACCGGGGCATCGAAGTCGGAATGCCTCGAAACTCACCGAGTCAAAGCGTTTCGCCGTTTTGGAAGAAAGTATGATGTAGAACAAGTAGCAGAAGCATACATGCTCAAGAGGGATCACCCGAAATTCAAAGGCAACTGAATTTCGGCAACCGGGCATCGAAGTCGGAATGCCTCGAAACTCACCGAGTCAAAGCGTTTCGCCGTTTGGGGAAGAAAGTATGATGTAGAACAAGTAGCAGAAGCATACATGCTCAAGAGGGATCACCCGAAATTCAAAGGCAACTGAATTTCGGCAACCGGGACATCGAAGTCGGAATGCCTCGAAACTCACCGAGTCAAAGCGTTTCGCCGTTTGCGGAAGAAAGTATGATGTAGAACAAGTAGCAGAAGCATACATGCTCAAGAGGGATCACCCGAAATTCAAAGGCAACTGAATTTCGGCAACCGGGCATCGAAGTCGGAATGCCTCGAAACTCACCGAGTCAAAGCGTTTCGCCGTTTGCGGAAGAAAGTATGATGTAGAACAAGTAGCAGAAGCATACATGCTCAAGAGGGATCACCCGAAATTCAAAGGCAACTGAATTTCGGCAACCGGGACATCGAAGTCGGAATGCCTCGAAACTCACCGAGTCAAAGCGTTTCGCCGTTTGCGGAAGAAAGTATGATGTAGAACAAGTAGCAGAAGCATACATGCTCAAGAGGGATCACCCGAAATTCAAAGGCAACTGAATTTCGGCAAACGGGCATCGAAGTCGGAATGCCTCGAAACTCACCGAGTCAAAGCGTTTCGCCGTTTGCGGAAGAAAGTATGATGTAGAACAAGTAGCAGAAGCATACATGCTCAAGAGGGATCACCCGAAATTCAAAGGCAACTGAATTTCGGCAACCGGGACATCGAAGTCGGAATGCCTCGAAACTCACCGAGTCAAAGCGTTTCGCCGTTTGCGGAAGAAAGTATGATGTAGAACAAGTAGCAGAAGCATACATGCTCAAGAGGGATCACCCGAAATTCAAAGGCAACTGAATTTCGGCAACCGGGGCATCGAAGTCGGAATGCCTCGAAACTCACCGAGTCAAAGTGTTTCGCTGTTTGCGGAAGAAAGTATGATGTAGAACAAGTAGCAGAAGCATACATGCTCAAGAGGGATCACCCGAAATTCAAAGGCAACTGAATTTCGGCAACCGGGACATCGAAGTCGGAATGCCTCGAAACTCACCGAGTCAAAGCGTTTCGCCGTTTGCGGAAGAAAGTATGATGTAGAACAAGTAGCAGAAGCATACATGCTCAAGAGGGATCACCCGAATTTCAAAGGCAACTGAATTTCGGCAACCGGGACATCGAAGTCGGAATGCCTCGAAACTCACCGAGTCAAAGCGTTTCGCCGTTTGCGGAAGAAAGTATGATGTAGAACAAGTAGCAGAAGCATACATGCTCAAGAGGGATCACCCGAAATTCAAAGGCAACTGAATTTCGGCAACCGGGACATCGAAGTCGGAATGCCTCGAAACTCACCGAGTCAAAGCGTTTCGCCGTTTGCGGAAGAAAGTATGATGTAGAACAAGTAGCAGAAGCATACATGCTCAAGAGGGATCACCCGAAATTCAAAGGCAACTGAATTTCGGCAACCGGGGCATCGAAGTCGGAATGCCTCGAAACTCACCGAGTCAAAGCGTTTCGCCGTTTGCGGAAGAAAGTATGATGTAGAACAAGTAGCAGAAGCATACATGCTCAAGAGGGATCACCCGAAATTCAAAGGCAACTGAATTTCGGCAACCGGGGCATCGAAGTCGGAATGCCTCGAAACTCACCGAGTCAAAGCGTTTCGCCGTTTGCGGAAGAAAGTATGATGTAGAACAAGTAGCAGAAGCATACATGCTCAAGAGGGATCACCCGAAATTAAAAGGCAACTGAATTTCGGCAACCGGGCATCGAAGTCGGAATGCCTCGAAACTCACCGAGTCAAAGCGTTTCGCCGTTTGCGGAAGAAAGTATGATGTAGAACAAGTAGCAGAAGCATACATGCTCAAGAGGGATCACCCGAAATTAAAAGGCAACTGAATTTCGGCAACCGGGACATCGAAGTCGGAATGCCTCGAAACTCACCGAGTCAAAGCGTTTCCCCGTTTGCGGAAGAAAGTATGATGTAGAACAAGTAGCAGAAGCATACATGCTCAAGAGGGATCACCCGAAATTCAAAGGCAACTGAATTTCGGCAACCGGGGCATCGAAGTCGGAATGCCTCGAAACTCACCGAGTCAAAGCGTTTCGCCGTTTGCGGAAGAAAGTATGATGTAGAACAAGTAGCAGAAGCATACATGCTCAAGAGGGATCACCCGAAATTCAAAGGCAACTGAATTTCGGCAACCGGGACATCGAAGTCGGAATGCCTCGAAACTCACCGAGTCAAAGCGTTTCGCCGTTTGCGGAAGAAAGTATGATGTAGAACAAGTAGCAGAAGCATACATGCTCAAGAGGGATCACCCGAAATTCAAAGGCAACTGAATTTCGGCAACCGGGGCATCGAAGTCGGAATGCCTCGAAACTCACCGAGTCAAAGCGTTTCGCCGTTTGCGGAAGAAAGTATGATGTAGAACAAGTAGCAGAAGCATACATGCTCAAGAGGGATCACCCGAAATTCAAAGGCAACTGAATTTCGGCAACCGGACATCGAAGTCGGAATGCCTCGAAACTCACCGAGTCAAAGCGTTTCGCCGTTTGCGGAAGAAAGTATGATGTAGAACAAGTAGCAGAAGCATACATGCTCAAGAGGGATCACCCGAAATTCAAAGGCAACTGAATTTCGGCAACCGGGCATCGAAGTCGGAATGCCTCGAAACTCACCGAGTCAAAGCGTTTCGCCGTTTGCGGAAGAAAGTATGATGTAGAACAAGTAGCAGAAGCATACATGCTCAAGAGGGATCACCCGAAATTCAAAGGCAACTGAATTTCGGCAACCGGGACATCGAAGTCGGAATGCCTCGAAACTCACCGAGTCAAAGCGTTTCGCCGTTTGCGGAAGAAAGTATGATGTAGAACAAGTAGCAGAAGCATACATGCTCAAGAGGGATCACCCGAAATTCAAAGGCAACTGAATTTCGGCAACCGGGGCATCGAAGTCGGAATGCCTCGAAACTCACCGAGTCAAAGCGTTTCGCCGTTTGCGGAAGAAAGTATGATGTAGAACAAGTAGCAGAAGCATACATGCTCAAGAGGGATCACCCGAAATTCAAAGGCAACTGAATTTCGGCAACCGGGACATCGAAGTCGGAATGCCTCGAAACTCACCGAGTCAAAGCGTTTCGCCGTTTGCGGAAGAAAGTATGATGTAGAACAAGTAGCAGAAGCATACATGCTCAAGAGGGATCACCCGAAATTCAAAGGCAACTGAATTTCGGCAACCGGGGCATCGAAGTCGGAATGCCTCGAAACTCACCGAGTCAAAGCGTTTCGCCGTTTGCGGAAGAAAGTATGATGTAGAACAAGTAGCAGAAGCATACATGCTCAAGAGGGATCACCCGAAATTCAAAGGCAACTGAATTTCGGCAACCGGGCATCGAAGTCGGAATGCCTCGAAACTCACCGAGTCAAAGCGTTTCGCCGTTTGCGGAAGAAAGTATGATGTAGAACAAGTAGCAGAAGCATACATGCTCAAGAGGGATCACCCGAAATTCAAAGGCAACTGAATTTCGGCAACCGGGGCATCGAAGTCGGAATGCCTCGAAACTCACCGAGTCAAAGCGTTTCGCCGTTTGCGGAAGAAAGTATGATGTAGAACAAGTAGCAGAAGCATACATGCTCAAGAGGGATCACCCGAAATTAAAAGGCAACTGAATTTCGGCAACCGGGACATCGAAGTCGGAATGCCTCGAAACTCACCGAGTCAAAGCGTTTCCCCGTTTGCGGAAGAAAGTATGATGTAGAACAAGTAGCAGAAGCATACATGCTCAAGAGGGATCACCCGAAATTCAAAGGCAACTGAATTTCGGCAACCGGGGCATCGAAGTCGGAATGCCTCGAAACTCACCGAGTCAAAGCATTTCGACGTTTGCGGAAGAAAATGAAACAAAAAATAGCAGAAATCACCTGCTTCAAAAAAAAAGTATAGAAAACACAACCCAAAACCGAAAAAAAAACGAAAAAAAAAAAAAAAAAAAAAAAAAAAACAAAACCAAAAAAAAAAAACAAACTAAAAAAAATAACTCAGAATCAAAGGCAAAAAAAAAACCAACGAAAAAAAAAAAACGAAAAAAAAATTCAAAAATTTCGATTTGCGGAAGAAAAGTATGATGTAGAACAAGTAGCAGAAGCATACATGCTCAAGAGGGATCACCCGAAATTCAAAGGCAACTGAATTTCGGCAACCGGGACATCGAAGTCGGAATGCCTCGAAACTCACCGAGTCAAAGCGTTTCGCCGTTTGCGGAAGAAAGTATGATGTAGAACAAGTAGCAGAAGCATACATGCTCAAGAGGGATCACCCGAAATTCAAAGGCAACTGAATTTCGGCAACCGGGACATCGAAGTCGGAATGCCTCGAAACTCACCGAGTCAAAGCGTTTCGCCGTTTGCGGAAGAAAGTATGATGTAGAACAAGTAGCAGAAGCATACATGCTCAAGAGGGATCACCCGAAATTCAAAGGCAACTGAATTTCGGCAACCGGGCATCGAAGTCGGAATGCCTCGAAACTCACCGAGTCAAAGCGTTTCGCCGTTTGCGGAAGAAAGTATGATGTAGAACAAGTAGCAGAAGCATACATGCTCAAGAGGGATCACCCGAAATTCAAAGGCAACTGAATTTCGGCAACCGGGACATCGAAGTCGGAATGCCTCGAAACTCACCGAGTCAAAGCGTTTCGCCGTTTGCGGAAGAAAGTATGATGTAGAACAAGTAGCAGAAGCATACATGCTCAAGAGGGATCACCCGAAATTCAAAGGCAACTGAATTTCGGCAACCGGGACATCGAAGTCGGAATGCCTCGAAACTCACCGAGTCAAAGCGTTTCGCCGTTTGCGGAAGAAAGTATGATGTAGAACAAGTAGCAGAAGCATACATGCTCAAGAGGGATCACCCGAAATTCAAAGGCAACTGAATTTCGGCAACCGGGGCATCGAAGTCGGAATGCCTCGAAACTCACCGAGTCAAAGCGTTTCGCCGTTTGCGGAAGAAAGTATGATGTAGAACAAGTAGCAGAAGCATACATGCTCAAGAGGGATCACCCGAAATTCAAAGGCAACTGAATTTCGGCAACCGGGCATCGAAGTCGGAATGCCTCGAAACTCACCGAGTCAAAGCGTTTCGCCGTTTGCGGAAGAAAGTATGATGTAGAACAAGTAGCAGAAGCATACATGCTCAAGAGGGATCACCCGAAATTCAAAGGCAACTGAATTTCGGCAACCGGGCATCGAAGTCGGAATGCCTCGAAACTCACCGAGTCAAAGCGTTTCGCCGTTTGCGGAAGAAAGTATGATGTAGAACAAGTAGCAGAAGCATACATGCTCAAGAGGGATCACCCGAAATTCAAAGGCAACTGAATTTCGGCAACCGGGCATCGAAGTCGGAATGCCTCGAAACTCACCGAGTCAAAGCGTTTCGCCGTTTGCGGAAGAAAGTATGATGTAGAACAAGTAGCAGAAGCATACATGCTCAAGAGGGATCACCCGAAATTCAAAGGCAACTGAATTTCGGCAACCGGGGCATCGAAGTCGGAATGCCTCGAAACTCACCGAGTCAAAGCGTTTCGCCGTTTGCGGAAGAAAGTATGATGTAGAACAAGTAGCAGAAGCATACATGCTCAAGAGGGATCACCCGAAATTCAAAGGCAACTGAATTTCGGCAACCGGGCATCGAAGTCGGAATGCCTCGAAACTCACCGAGTCAAAGCGTTTCGCCGTTTGCGGAAGAAAGTATGATGTAGAACAAGTAGCAGAAGCATACATGCTCAAGAGGGATCACCCGAAATTCAAAGGCAACTGAATTTCGGCAACCGGGGCATCGAAGTCGGAATGCCTCGAAACTCACCGAGTCAAAGCGTTTCGCCGTTTGCGGAAGAAAGTATGATGTAGAACAAGTAGCAGAAGCATACATGCTCAAGAGGGATCACCCGAAATTCAAAGGCAACTGAATTTCGGCAACCGGGCATCGAAGTCGGAATGCCTCGAAACTCACCGAGTCAAAGCGTTTCGCCGTTTGCGGAAGAAAGTATGATGTAGAACAAGTAGCAGAAGCATACATGCTCAAGAGGGATCACCCGAAATTCAAAGGCAACTGAATTTCGGCAACCGGGCATCGAAGTCGGAATGCCTCGAAACTCACCGAGTCAAAGCGTTTCGCCGTTTGCGGAAGAAAGTATGATGTAGAACAAGTAGCAGAAGCATACATGCTCAAGAGGGATCACCCGAAATTCAAAGGCAACTGAATTTCGGCAACCGGGACATCGAAGTCGGAATGCCTCGAAACTCACCGAGTCAAAGCGTTTCGCCGTTTGCGGAAGAAAGTATGATGTAGAACAAGTAGCAGAAGCATACATGCTCAAGAGGGATCACCCGAAATTCAAAGGCAACTGAATTTCGGCAACCGGGGCATCGAAGTCGGAATGCCTCGAAACTCACCGAGTCAAAGCGTTTCGCCGTTTGCGGAAGAAAGTATGATGTAGAACAAGTAGCAGAAGCATACATGCTCAAGAGGGATCACCCGAAATTCAAAGGCAACTGAATTTCGGCAACCGGGACATCGAAGTCGGAATGCCTCGAAACTCACCGAGTCAAAGCGTTTCGCCGTTTGCGGAAGAAAGTATGATGTAGAACAAGTAGCAGAAGCATACATGCTCAAGAGGGATCACCCGAAATTCAAAGGCAACTGAATTTCGGCAACCGGGCATCGAAGTCGGAATGCCTCGAAACTCACCGAGTCAAAGCGTTTCGCCGTTTGCGGAAGAAAGTATGATGTAGAACAAGTAGCAGAAGCATACATGCTCAAGAGGGATCACCCGAAATTCAAAGGCAACTGAATTTCGGCAACCGGGCATCGAAGTCGGAATGCCTCGAAACTCACCGAGTCAAAGCGTTTCGCCGTTTGCGGAAGAAAGTATGATGTAGAACAAGTAGCAGAAGCATACATGCTCAAGAGGGATCACCCGAAATTCAAAGGCAACTGAATTTCGGCAACCGGGACATCGAAGTCGGAATGCCTCGAAACTCACCGAGTCAAAGCGTTTCGCCGTTTGCGGAAGAAAGTATGATGTAGAACAAGTAGCAGAAGCATACATGCTCAAGAGGGATCACCCGAAATTCAAAGGCAACTGAATTTCGGCAACCGGGCATCGAAGTCGGAATGCCTCGAAACTCACCGAGTCAAAGCGTTTCGCCGTTTGCGGAAGAAAGTATGATGTAGAACAAGTAGCAGAAGCATACATGCTCAAGAGGGATCACCCGAAATTCAAAGGCAACTGAATTTCGGCAACCGGGGCATCGAAGTCGGAATGCCTCGAAACTCACCGAGTCAAAGCGTTTCGCCGTTTGCGGAAGAAAGTATGATGTAGAACAAGTAGCAGAAGCATACATGCTCAAGAGGGATCACCCGAAATTCAAAGGCAACTGAATTTCGGCAACCGGGCATCGAAGTCGGAATGCCTCGAAACTCACCGAGTCAAAGCGTTTCGCCGTTTGCGGAAGAAAGTATGATGTAGAACAAGTAGCAGAAGCATACATGCTCAAGAGGGATCACCCGAAATTCAAAGGCAACTGAATTTCGGCAACCGGGCATCGAAGTCGGAATGCCTCGAAACTCACCGAGTCAAAGCGTTTCGCCGTTTGCGGAAGAAAGTATGATGTAGAACAAGTAGCAGAAGCATACATGCTCAAGAGGGATCACCCGAAATTCAAAGGCAACTGAATTTCGGCAACCGGGACATCGAAGTCGGAATGCCTCGAAACTCACCGAGTCAAAGCGTTTCGCCGTTTGCGGAAGAAAGTATGATGTAGAACAAGTAGCAGAAGCATACATGCTCAAGAGGGATCACCCGAAATTCAAAGGCAACTGAATTTCGGCAACCGGGGCATCGAAGTCGGAATGCCTCGAAACTCACCGAGTCAAAGCGTTTCGCCGTTTGCGGAAGAAAGTATGATGTAGAACAAGTAGCAGAAGCATACATGCTCAAGAGGGATCACCCGAAATTCAAAGGCAACTGAATTTCGGCAACCGGGACATCGAAGTCGGAATGCCTCGAAACTCACCGAGTCAAAGCGTTTCGCCGTTTGCGGAAGAAAGTATGATGTAGAACAAGTAGCAGAAGCATACATGCTCAAGAGGGATCACCCGAAATTCAAAGGCAACTGAATTTCGGCAACCGGGCATCGAAGTCGGAATGCCTCGAAACTCACCGAGTCAAAGCGTTTCGCCGTTTGCGGAAGAAAGTATGATGTAGAACAAGTAGCAGAAGCATACATGCTCAAGAGGGATCACCCGAAATTCAAAGGCAACTGAATTTCGGCAACCGGGCATCGAAGTCGGAATGCCTCGAAACTCACCGAGTCAAAGCGTTTCGCCGTTTGCGGAAGAAAGTATGATGTAGAACAAGTAGCAGAAGCATACATGCTCAAGAGGGATCACCCGAAATTCAAAGGCAACTGAATTTCGGCAACCGGGCATCGAAGTCGGAATGCCTCGAAACTCACCGAGTCAAAGCGTTTCGCCGTTTGCGGAAGAAAGTATGATGTAGAACAAGTAGCAGAAGCATACATGCTCAAGAGGGATCACCCGAAATTCAAAGGCAACTGAATTTCGGCAACCGGGGCATCGAAGTCGGAATGCCTCGAAACTCACCGAGTCAAAGCGTTTCGCCGTTTGCGGAAGAAAGTATGATGTAGAACAAGTAGCAGAAGCATACATGCTCAAGAGGGATCACCCGAAATTCAAAGGCAACTGAATTTCGGCAACCGGGACATCGAAGTCGGAATGCCTCGAAACTCACCGAGTCAAAGCGTTTCGCCGTTTGCGGAAGAAAGTATGATGTAGAACAAGTAGCAGAAGCATACATGCTCAAGAGGGATCACCCGAAATTCAAAGGCAACTGAATTTCGGCAACCGGGCATCGAAGTCGGAATGCCTCGAAACTCACCGAGTCAAAGCGTTTCGCCGTTTGCGGAAGAAAGTATGATGTAGAACAAGTAGCAGAAGCATACATGCTCAAGAGGGATCACCCGAAATTCAAAGGCAACTGAATTTCGGCAACCGGGCATCGAAGTCGGAATGCCTCGAAACTCACCGAGTCAAAGCGTTTCGCCGTTTGCGGAAGAAAGTATGATGTAGAACAAGTAGCAGAAGCATACATGCTCAAGAGGGATCACCCGAAATTCAAAGGCAACTGAATTTCGGCAACCGGGGCATCGAAGTCGGAATGCCTCGAAACTCACCGAGTCAAAGCGTTTCGCCGTTTGCGGAAGAAAGTATGATGTAGAACAAGTAGCAGAAGCATACATGCTCAAGAGGGATCACCCGAAATTCAAAGGCAACTGAATTTCGGCAACCGGGACATCGAAGTCGGAATGCCTCGAAACTCACCGAGTCAAAGCGTTTCGCCGTTTGCGGAAGAAAGTATGATGTAGAACAAGTAGCAGAAGCATACATGCTCAAGAGGGATCACCCGAAATTCAAAGGCAACTGAATTTCGGCAACCGGGCATCGAAGTCGGAATGCCTCGAAACTCACCGAGTCAAAGCGTTTCGCCGTTTGCGGAAGAAAGTATGATGTAGAACAAGTAGCAGAAGCATACATGCTCAAGAGGGATCACCCGAAATTCAAAGGCAACTGAATTTCGGCAACCGGGCATCGAAGTCGGAATGCCTCGAAACTCACCGAGTCAAAGCGTTTCGCCGTTTGCGGAAGAAAGTATGATGTAGAACAAGTAGCAGAAGCATACATGCTCAAGAGGGATCACCCGAAATTCAAAGGCAACTGAATTTCGGCAACCGGGGCATCGAAGTCGGAATGCCTCGAAACTCACCGAGTCAAAGCGTTTCGCCGTTTGCGGAAGAAAGTATGATGTAGAACAAGTAGCAGAAGCATACATGCTCAAGAGGGATCACCCGAAATTCAAAGGCAACTGAATTTCGGCAACCGGGACATCGAAGTCGGAATGCCTCGAAACTCACCGAGTCAAAGCGTTTCGCCGTTTGCGGAAGAAAGTATGATGTAGAACAAGTAGCAGAAGCATACATGCTCAAGAGGGATCACCCGAAATTCAAAGGCAACTGAATTTCGGCAACCGGGGCATCGAAGTCGGAATGCCTCGAAACTCACCGAGTCAAAGCGTTTCGCCGTTTGCGGAAGAAAGTATGATGTAGAACAAGTAGCAGAAGCATACATGCTCAAGAGGGATCACCCGAAATTCAAAGGCAACTGAATTTCGGCAACCGGGCATCGAAGTCGGAATGCCTCGAAACTCACCGAGTCAAAGCGTTTCGCCGTTTGCGGAAGAAAGTATGATGTAGAACAAGTAGCAGAAGCATACATGCTCAAGAGGGATCACCCGAAATTCAAAGGCAACTGAATTTCGGCAACCGGGCATCGAAGTCGGAATGCCTCGAAACTCACCGAGTCAAAGCGTTTCGCCGTTTGCGGAAGAAAGTATGATGTAGAACAAGTAGCAGAAGCATACATGCTCAAGAGGGATCACCCGAAATTCAAAGGCAACTGAATTTCGGCAACCGGGCATCGAAGTCGGAATGCCTCGAAACTCACCGAGTCAAAGCGTTTCGCCGTTTGCGGAAGAAAGTATGATGTAGAACAAGTAGCAGAAGCATACATGCTCAAGAGGGATCACCCGAAATTCAAAGGCAACTGAATTTCGGCAACCGGGCATCGAAGTCGGAATGCCTCGAAACTCACCGAGTCAAAGCGTTTCGCCGTTTGCGGAAGAAAGTATGATGTAGAACAAGTAGCAGAAGCATACATGCTCAAGAGGGATCACCCGAAATTCAAAGGCAACTGAATTTCGGCAACCGGGGCATCGAAGTCGGAATGCCTCGAAACTCACCGAGTCAAAGCGTTTCGCCGTTTGCGGAAGAAAGTATGATGTAGAACAAGTAGCAGAAGCATACATGCTCAAGAGGGATCACCCGAAATTCAAAGGCAACTGAATTTCGGCAACCGGGACATCGAAGTCGGAATGCCTCGAAACTCACCGAGTCAAAGCGTTTCGCCGTTTGCGGAAGAAAGTATGATGTAGAACAAGTAGCAGAAGCATACATGCTCAAGAGGGATCACCCGAAATTCAAAGGCAACTGAATTTCGGCAACCGGGGCATCGAAGTCGGAATGCCTCGAAACTCACCGAGTCAAAGCGTTTCGCCGTTTGCGGAAGAAAGTATGATGTAGAACAAGTAGCAGAAGCATACATGCTCAAGAGGGATCACCCGAAATTCAAAGGCAACTGAATTTCGGCAACCGGGCATCGAAGTCGGAATGCCTCGAAACTCACCGAGTCAAAGCGTTTCGCCGTTTGCGGAAGAAAGTATGATGTAGAACAAGTAGCAGAAGCATACATGCTCAAGAGGGATCACCCGAAATTCAAAGGCAACTGAATTTCGGCAACCGGGACATCGAAGTCGGAATGCCTCGAAACTCACCGAGTCAAAGCGTTTCGCCGTTTGCGGAAGAAAGTATGATGTAGAACAAGTAGCAGAAGCATACATGCTCAAGAGGGATCACCCGAAATTCAAAGGCAACTGAATTTCGGCAACCGGGCATCGAAGTCGGAATGCCTCGAAACTCACCGAGTCAAAGCGTTTCGCCGTTTGCGGAAGAAAGTATGATGTAGAACAAGTAGCAGAAGCATACATGCTCAAGAGGGATCACCCGAAATTCAAAGGCAACTGAATTTCGGCAACCGGGACATCGAAGTCGGAATGCCTCGAAACTCACCGAGTCAAAGCGTTTCGCCGTTTGCGGAAGAAAGTATGATGTAGAACAAGTAGCAGAAGCATACATGCTCAAGAGGGATCACCCGAAATTCAAAGGCAACTGAATTTCGGCAACCGGGACATCGAAGTCGGAATGCCTCGAAACTCACCGAGTCAAAGCGTTTCGCCGTTTGCGGAAGAAAGTATGATGTAGAACAAGTAGCAGAAGCATACATGCTCAAGAGGGATCACCCGAAATTCAAAGGCAACTGAATTTCGGCAACCGGGGCATCGAAGTCGGAATGCCTCGAAACTCACCGAGTCAAAGCGTTTCGCCGTTTGCGGAAGAAAGTATGATGTAGAACAAGTAGCAGAAGCATACATGCTCAAGAGGGATCACCCGAAATTCAAAGGCAACTGAATTTCGGCAACCGGGGCATCGAAGTCGGAATGCCTCGAAACTCACCGAGTCAAAGCGTTTCGCCGTTTGCGGAAGAAAGTATGATGTAGAACAAGTAGCAGAAGCATACATGCTCAAGAGGGATCACCCGAAATTCAAAGGCAACTGAATTTCGGCAACCGGGCATCGAAGTCGGAATGCCTCGAAACTCACCGAGTCAAAGCGTTTCGCCGTTTGCGGAAGAAAGTATGATGTAGAACAAGTAGCAGAAGCATACATGCTCAAGAGGGATCACCCGAAATTCAAAGGCAACTGAATTTCGGCAACCGGGCATCGAAGTCGGAATGCCTCGAAACTCACCGAGTCAAAGCGTTTCGCCGTTTGCGGAAGAAAGTATGATGTAGAACAAGTAGCAGAAGCATACATGCTCAAGAGGGATCACCCGAAATTCAAAGGCAACTGAATTTCGGCAACCGGGGCATCGAAGTCGGAATGCCTCGAAACTCACCGAGTCAAAGCGTTTCGCCGTTTGCGGAAGAAAGTATGATGTAGAACAAGTAGCAGAAGCATACATGCTCAAGAGGGATCACCCGAAATTCAAAGGCAACTGAATTTCGGCAACCGGGGCATCGAAGTCGGAATGCCTCGAAACTCACCGAGTCAAAGCGTTTCGCCGTTTGCGGAAGAAAGTATGATGTAGAACAAGTAGCAGAAGCATACATGCTCAAGAGGGATCACCCGAAATTCAAAGGCAACTGAATTTCGGCAACCGGGGCATCGAAGTCGGAATGCCTCGAAACTCACCGAGTCAAAGCGTTTCGCCGTTTGCGGAAGAAAGTATGATGTAGAACAAGTAGCAGAAGCATACATGCTCAAGAGGGATCACCCGAAATTCAAAGGCAACTGAATTTCGGCAACCGGGCATCGAAGTCGGAATGCCTCGAAACTCACCGAGTCAAAGCGTTTCGCCGTTTGCGGAAGAAAGTATGATGTAGAACAAGTAGCAGAAGCATACATGCTCAAGAGGGATCACCCGAAATTCAAAGGCAACTGAATTTCGGCAACCGGGGCATCGAAGTCGGAATGCCTCGAAACTCACCGAGTCAAAGCGTTTCGCCGTTTGCGGAAGAAAGTATGATGTAGAACAAGTAGCAGAAGCATACATGCTCAAGAGGGATCACCCGAAATTCAAAGGCAACTGAATTTCGGCAACCGGGGCATCGAAGTCGGAATGCCTCGAAACTCACCGAGTCAAAGCGTTTCGCCGTTTGCGGAAGAAAGTATGATGTAGAACAAGTAGCAGAAGCATACATGCTCAAGAGGGATCACCCGAAATTCAAAGGCAACTGAATTTCGGCAACCGGGGCATCGAAGTCGGAATGCCTCGAAACTCACCGAGTCAAAGCGTTTCGCCGTTTGCGGAAGAAAGTATGATGTAGAACAAGTAGCAGAAGCATACATGCTCAAGAGGGATCACCCGAAATTCAAAGGCAACTGAATTTCGGCAACCGGGGCATCGAAGTCGGAATGCCTCGAAACTCACCGAGTCAAAGCGTTTCGCCGTTTGCGGAAGAAAGTATGATGTAGAACAAGTAGCAGAAGCATACATGCTCAAGAGGGATCACCCGAAATTCAAAGGCAACTGAATTTCGGCAACCGGGCATCGAAGTCGGAATGCCTCGAAACTCACCGAGTCAAAGCGTTTCGCCGTTTGCGGAAGAAAGTATGATGTAGAACAAGTAGCAGAAGCATACATGCTCAAGAGGGATCACCCGAAATTCAAAGGCAACTGAATTTCGGCAACCGGGCATCGAAGTCGGAATGCCTCGAAACTCACCGAGTCAAAGCGTTTCGCCGTTTGCGGAAGAAAGTATGATGTAGAACAAGTAGCAGAAGCATACATGCTCAAGAGGGATCACCCGAAATTCAAAGGCAACTGAATTTCGGCAACCGGGCATCGAAGTCGGAATGCCTCGAAACTCACCGAGTCAAAGCGTTTCGCCGTTTGCGGAAGAAAGTATGATGTAGAACAAGTAGCAGAAGCATACATGCTCAAGAGGGATCACCCGAAATTCAAAGGCAACTGAATTTCGGCAACCGGGGCATCGAAGTCGGAATGCCTCGAAACTCACCGAGTCAAAGCGTTTCGCCGTTTGCGGAAGAAAGTATGATGTAGAACAAGTAGCAGAAGCATACATGCTCAAGAGGGATCACCCGAAATTCAAAGGCAACTGAATTTCGGCAACCGGGGCATCGAAGTCGGAATGCCTCGAAACTCACCGAGTCAAAGCGTTTCGCCGTTTGCGGAAGAAAGTATGATGTAGAACAAGTAGCAGAAGCATACATGCTCAAGAGGGATCACCCGAAATTCAAAGGCAACTGAATTTCGGCAACCGGGCATCGAAGTCGGAATGCCTCGAAACTCACCGAGTCAAAGCGTTTCGCCGTTTGCGGAAGAAAGTATGATGTAGAACAAGTAGCAGAAGCATACATGCTCAAGAGGGATCACCCGAAATTCAAAGGCAACTGAATTTCGGCAACCGGGCATCGAAGTCGGAATGCCTCGAAACTCACCGAGTCAAAGCGTTTCGCCGTTTGCGGAAGAAAGTATGATGTAGAACAAGTAGCAGAAGCATACATGCTCAAGAGGGATCACCCGAAATTCAAAGGCAACTGAATTTCGGCAACCGGGCATCGAAGTCGGAATGCCTCGAAACTCACCGAGTCAAAGCGTTTCGCCGTTTGCGGAAGAAAGTATGATGTAGAACAAGTAGCAGAAGCATACATGCTCAAGAGGGATCACCCGAAATTCAAAGGCAACTGAATTTCGGCAACCGGGGCATCGAAGTCGGAATGCCTCGAAACTCACCGAGTCAAAGCGTTTCGCCGTTTGCGGAAGAAAGTATGATGTAGAACAAGTAGCAGAAGCATACATGCTCAAGAGGGATCACCCGAAATTCAAAGGCAACTGAATTTCGGCAACCGGGGCATCGAAGTCGGAATGCCTCGAAACTCACCGAGTCAAAGCGTTTCGCCGTTTGCGGAAGAAAGTATGATGTAGAACAAGTAGCAGAAGCATACATGCTCAAGAGGGATCACCCGAAATTCAAAGGCAACTGAATTTCGGCAACCGGGGCATCGAAGTCGGAATGCCTCGAAACTCACCGAGTCAAAGCGTTTCGCCGTTTGCGGAAGAAAGTATGATGTAGAACAAGTAGCAGAAGCATACATGCTCAAGAGGGATCACCCGAAATTCAAAGGCAACTGAATTTCGGCAACCGGGGCATCGAAGTCGGAATGCCTCGAAACTCACCGAGTCAAAGCGTTTCGCCGTTTGCGGAAGAAAGTATGATGTAGAACAAGTAGCAGAAGCATACATGCTCAAGAGGGATCACCCGAAATTCAAAGGCAACTGAATTTCGGCAACCGGGCATCGAAGTCGGAATGCCTCGAAACTCACCGAGTCAAAGCGTTTCGCCGTTTGCGGAAGAAAGTATGATGTAGAACAAGTAGCAGAAGCATACATGCTCAAGAGGGATCACCCGAAATTCAAAGGCAACTGAATTTCGGCAACCGGGGCATCGAAGTCGGAATGCCTCGAAACTCACCGAGTCAAAGCGTTTCGCCGTTTGCGGAAGAAAGTATGATGTAGAACAAGTAGCAGAAGCATACATGCTCAAGAGGGATCACCCGAAATTCAAAGGCAACTGAATTTCGGCAACCGGGCATCGAAGTCGGAATGCCTCGAAACTCACCGAGTCAAAGCGTTTCGCCGTTTGCGGAAGAAAGTATGATGTAGAACAAGTAGCAGAAGCATACATGCTCAAGAGGGATCACCCGAAATTCAAAGGCAACTGAATTTCGGCAACCGGGCATCGAAGTCGGAATGCCTCGAAACTCACCGAGTCAAAGCGTTTCGCCGTTTGCGGAAGAAAGTATGATGTAGAACAAGTAGCAGAAGCATACATGCTCAAGAGGGATCACCCGAAATTCAAAGGCAACTGAATTTCGGCAACCGGGGCATCGAAGTCGGAATGCCTCGAAACTCACCGAGTCAAAGCGTTTCGCCGTTTGCGGAAGAAAGTATGATGTAGAACAAGTAGCAGAAGCATACATGCTCAAGAGGGATCACCCGAAATTCAAAGGCAACTGAATTTCGGCAACCGGGGCATCGAAGTCGGAATGCCTCGAAACTCACCGAGTCAAAGCGTTTCGCCGTTTGCGGAAGAAAGTATGATGTAGAACAAGTAGCAGAAGCATACATGCTCAAGAGGGATCACCCGAAATTCAAAGGCAACTGAATTTCGGCAACCGGGGCATCGAAGTCGGAATGCCTCGAAACTCACCGAGTCAAAGCGTTTCGCCGTTTGCGGAAGAAAGTATGATGTAGAACAAGTAGCAGAAGCATACATGCTCAAGAGGGATCACCCGAAATTCAAAGGCAACTGAATTTCGGCAACCGGGGCATCGAAGTCGGAATGCCTCGAAACTCACCGAGTCAAAGCGTTTCGCCGTTTGCGGAAGAAAGTATGATGTAGAACAAGTAGCAGAAGCATACATGCTCAAGAGGGATCACCCGAAATTCAAAGGCAACTGAATTTCGGCAACCGGGCATCGAAGTCGGAATGCCTCGAAACTCACCGAGTCAAAGCGTTTCGCCGTTTGCGGAAGAAAGTATGATGTAGAACAAGTAGCAGAAGCATACATGCTCAAGAGGGATCACCCGAAATTCAAAGGCAACTGAATTTCGGCAACCGGGGCATCGAAGTCGGAATGCCTCGAAACTCACCGAGTCAAAGCGTTTCGCCGTTTGCGGAAGAAAGTATGATGTAGAACAAGTAGCAGAAGCATACATGCTCAAGAGGGATCACCCGAAATTCAAAGGCAACTGAATTTCGGCAACCGGGGCATCGAAGTCGGAATGCCTCGAAACTCACCGAGTCAAAGCGTTTCGCCGTTTGCGGAAGAAAGTATGATGTAGAACAAGTAGCAGAAGCATACATGCTCAAGAGGGATCACCCGAAATTCAAAGGCAACTGAATTTCGGCAACCGGGGCATCGAAGTCGGAATGCCTCGAAACTCACCGAGTCAAAGCGTTTCGCCGTTTGCGGAAGAAAGTATGATGTAGAACAAGTAGCAGAAGCATACATGCTCAAGAGGGATCACCCGAAATTCAAAGGCAACTGAATTTCGGCAACCGGGGCATCGAAGTCGGAATGCCTCGAAACTCACCGAGTCAAAGCGTTTCGCCGTTTGCGGAAGAAAGTATGATGTAGAACAAGTAGCAGAAGCATACATGCTCAAGAGGGATCACCCGAAATTCAAAGGCAACTGAATTTCGGCAACCGGGGCATCGAAGTCGGAATGCCTCGAAACTCACCGAGTCAAAGCGTTTCGCCGTTTGCGGAAGAAAGTATGATGTAGAACAAGTAGCAGAAGCATACATGCTCAAGAGGGATCACCCGAAATTCAAAGGCAACTGAATTTCGGCAACCGGGGCATCGAAGTCGGAATGCCTCGAAACTCACCGAGTCAAAGCGTTTCGCCGTTTGCGGAAGAAAGTATGATGTAGAACAAGTAGCAGAAGCATACATGCTCAAGAGGGATCACCCGAAATTCAAAGGCAACTGAATTTCGGCAACCGGGCATCGAAGTCGGAATGCCTCGAAACTCACCGAGTCAAAGCGTTTCGCCGTTTGCGGAAGAAAGTATGATGTAGAACAAGTAGCAGAAGCATACATGCTCAAGAGGGATCACCCGAAATTCAAAGGCAACTGAATTTCGGCAACCGGGCATCGAAGTCGGAATGCCTCGAAACTCACCGAGTCAAAGCGTTTCGCCGTTTGCGGAAGAAAGTATGATGTAGAACAAGTAGCAGAAGCATACATGCTCAAGAGGGATCACCCGAAATTCAAAGGCAACTGAATTTCGGCAACCGGGCATCGAAGTCGGAATGCCTCGAAACTCACCGAGTCAAAGCGTTTCGCCGTTTGCGGAAGAAAGTATGATGTAGAACAAGTAGCAGAAGCATACATGCTCAAGAGGGATCACCCGAAATTCAAAGGCAACTGAATTTCGGCAACCGGGGCATCGAAGTCGGAATGCCTCGAAACTCACCGAGTCAAAGCGTTTCGCCGTTTGCGGAAGAAAGTATGATGTAGAACAAGTAGCAGAAGCATACATGCTCAAGAGGGATCACCCGAAATTCAAAGGCAACTGAATTTCGGCAACCGGGCATCGAAGTCGGAATGCCTCGAAACTCACCGAGTCAAAGCGTTTCGCCGTTTGCGGAAGAAAGTATGATGTAGAACAAGTAGCAGAAGCATACATGCTCAAGAGGGATCACCCGAAATTCAAAGGCAACTGAATTTCGGCAACCGGGGCATCGAAGTCGGAATGCCGCGAAACTCACCGAGTCAAAGCGTTTCGCCGTTTGCGGAAGAAAGTATGATGTAGAACAAGTAGCAGAAGCATACATGCTCAAGAGGGATCACCCGAAATTCAAAGGCAACTGAATTTCGGCAACCGGGGCATCGAAGTCGGAATGCCGCGAAACTCACCGAGTCAAAGCGTTTCGCCGTTTGCGGAAGAAAGTATGATGTAGAACAAGTAGCAGAAGCATACATGCTCAAGAGGGATCACCCGAAATTCAAAGGCAACTGAATTTCGGCAACCGGGCATCGAAGTCGGAATGCCGCGAAACTCACCGAGTCAAAGCGTTTCGCCGTTTGCGGAAGAAAGTATGATGTAGAACAAGTAGCAGAAGCATACATGCTCAAGAGGGATCACCCGAAATTCAAAGGCAACTGAATTTCGGCAACCGGGGCATCGAAGTCGGAATGCCTCGAAACTCACCGAGTCAAAGCGTTTCGCCGTTTGCGGAAGAAAGTATGATGTAGAACAAGTAGCAGAAGCATACATGCTCAAGAGGGATCACCCGAAATTCAAAGGCAACTGAATTTCGGCAACCGGGGCATCGAAGTCGGAATGCCTCGAAACTCACCGAGTCAAAGCGTTTCGCCGTTTGCGGAAGAAAGTATGATGTAGAACAAGTAGCAGAAGCATACATGCTCAAGAGGGATCACCCGAAATTCAAAGGCAACTGAATTTCGGCAACCGGGGCATCGAAGTCGGAATGCCTCGAAACTCACCGAGTCAAAGCGTTTCGCCGTTTGCGGAAGAAAGTATGATGTAGAACAAGTAGCAGAAGCATACATGCTCAAGAGGGATCACCCGAAATTCAAAGGCAACTGAATTTCGGCAACCGGGGCATCGAAGTCGGAATGCCGCGAAACTCACCGAGTCAAAGCGTTTCGCCGTTTGCGGAAGAAAGTATGATGTAGAACAAGTAGCAGAAGCATACATGCTCAAGAGGGATCACCCGAAATTCAAAGGCAACTGAATTTCGGCAACCGGGCATCGAAGTCGGAATGCCGCGAAACTCACCGAGTCAAAGCGTTTCGCCGTTTGCGGAAGAAAGTATGATGTAGAACAAGTAGCAGAAGCATACATGCTCAAGAGGGATCACCCGAAATTCAAAGGCAACTGAATTTCGGCAACCGGGCATCGAAGTCGGAATGCCTCGAAACTCACCGAGTCAAAGCGTTTCGCCGTTTGCGGAAGAAAGTATGATGTAGAACAAGTAGCAGAAGCATACATGCTCAAGAGGGATCACCCGAAATTCAAAGGCAACTGAATTTCGGCAACCGGGGCATCGAAGTCGGAATGCCTCGAAACTCACCGAGTCAAAGCGTTTCGCCGTTTGCGGAAGAAAGTATGATGTAGAACAAGTAGCAGAAGCATACATGCTCAAGAGGGATCACCCGAAATTCAAAGGCAACTGAATTTCGGCAACCGGGGCATCGAAGTCGGAATGCCGCGAAACTCACCGAGTCAAAGCGTTTCGCCGTTTGCGGAAGAAAGTATGATGTAGAACAAGTAGCAGAAGCATACATGCTCAAGAGGGATCACCCGAAATTCAAAGGCAACTGAATTTCGGCAACCGGGGCATCGAAGTCGGAATGCCGCGAAACTCACCGAGTCAAAGCGTTTCGCCGTTTGCGGAAGAAAGTATGATGTAGAACAAGTAGCAGAAGCATACATGCTCAAGAGGGATCACCCGAAATTCAAAGGCAACTGAATTTCGGCAACCGGGGCATCGAAGTCGGAATGCCGCGAAACTCACCGAGTCAAAGCGTTTCGCCGTTTGCGGAAGAAAGTATGATGTAGAACAAGTAGCAGAAGCATACATGCTCAAGAGGGATCACCCGAAATTCAAAGGCAACTGAATTTCGGCAACCGGGGCATCGAAGTCGGAATGCCGCGAAACTCACCGAGTCAAAGCGTTTCGCCGTTTGCGGAAGAAAGTATGATGTAGAACAAGTAGCAGAAGCATACATGCTCAAGAGGGATCACCCGAAATTCAAAGGCAACTGAATTTCGGCAACCGGGCATCGAAGTCGGAATGCCGCGAAACTCACCGAGTCAAAGCGTTTCGCCGTTTGCGGAAGAAAGTATGATGTAGAACAAGTAGCAGAAGCATACATGCTCAAGAGGGATCACCCGAAATTCAAAGGCAACTGAATTTCGGCAACCGGGGCATCGAAGTCGGAATGCCGCGAAACTCACCGAGTCAAAGCGTTTCGCCGTTTGCGGAAGAAAGTATGATGTAGAACAAGTAGCAGAAGCATACATGCTCAAGAGGGATCACCCGAAATTCAAAGGCAACTGAATTTCGGCAACCGGGGCATCGAAGTCGGAATGCCGCGAAACTCACCGAGTCAAAGCGTTTCGCCGTTTGCGGAAGAAAGTATGATGTAGAACAAGTAGCAGAAGCATACATGCTCAAGAGGGATCACCCGAAATTCAAAGGCAACTGAATTTCGGCAACCGGGGCATCGAAGTCGGAATGCCGCGAAACTCACCGAGTCAAAGCGTTTCGCCGTTTGCGGAAGAAAGTATGATGTAGAACAAGTAGCAGAAGCATACATGCTCAAGAGGGATCACCCGAAATTCAAAGGCAACTGAATTTCGGCAACCGGGGCATCGAAGTCGGAATGCCGCGAAACTCACCGAGTCAAAGCGTTTCGCCGTTTGCGGAAGAAAGTATGATGTAGAACAAGTAGCAGAAGCATACATGCTCAAGAGGGATCACCCGAAATTCAAAGGCAACTGAATTTCGGCAACCGGGGCATCGAAGTCGGAATGCCGCGAAACTCACCGAGTCAAAGCGTTTCGCCGTTTGCGGAAGAAAGTATGATGTAGAACAAGTAGCAGAAGCATACATGCTCAAGAGGGATCACCCGAAATTCAAAGGCAACTGAATTTCGGCAACCGGGGCATCGAAGTCGGAATGCCGCGAAACTCACCGAGTCAAAGCGTTTCGCCGTTTGCGGAAGAAAGTATGATGTAGAACAAGTAGCAGAAGCATACATGCTCAAGAGGGATCACCCGAAATTCAAAGGCAACTGAATTTCGGCAACCGGGGCATCGAAGTCGGAATGCCGCGAAACTCACCGAGTCAAAGCGTTTCGCCGTTTGCGGAAGAAAGTATGATGTAGAACAAGTAGCAGAAGCATACATGCTCAAGAGGGATCACCCGAAATTCAAAGGCAACTGAATTTCGGCAACCGGGGCATCGAAGTCGGAATGCCGCGAAACTCACCGAGTCAAAGCGTTTCGCCGTTTGCGGAAGAAAGTATGATGTAGAACAAGTAGCAGAAGCATACATGCTCAAGAGGGATCACCCGAAATTCAAAGGCAACTGAATTTCGGCAACCGGGGCATCGAAGTCGGAATGCCGCGAAACTCACCGAGTCAAAGCGTTTCGCCGTTTGCGGAAGAAAGTATGATGTAGAACAAGTAGCAGAAGCATACATGCTCAAGAGGGATCACCCGAAATTCAAAGGCAACTGAATTTCGGCAACCGGGGCATCGAAGTCGGAATGCCGCGAAACTCACCGAGTCAAAGCGTTTCGCCGTTTGCGGAAGAAAGTATGATGTAGAACAAGTAGCAGAAGCATACATGCTCAAGAGGGATCACCCGAAATTCAAAGGCAACTGAATTTCGGCAACCGGGGCATCGAAGTCGGAATGCCGCGAAACTCACCGAGTCAAAGCGTTTCGCCGTTTGCGGAAGAAAGTATGATGTAGAACAAGTAGCAGAAGCATACATGCTCAAGAGGGATCACCCGAAATTCAAAGGCAACTGAATTTCGGCAACCGGGGCATCGAAGTCGGAATGCCGCGAAACTCACCGAGTCAAAGCGTTTCGCCGTTTGCGGAAGAAAGTATGATGTAGAACAAGTAGCAGAAGCATACATGCTCAAGAGGGATCACCCGAAATTCAAAGGCAACTGAATTTCGGCAACCGGGGCATCGAAGTCGGAATGCCGCGAAACTCACCGAGTCAAAGCGTTTCGCCGTTTGCGGAAGAAAGTATGATGTAGAACAAGTAGCAGAAGCATACATGCTCAAGAGGGATCACCCGAAATTCAAAGGCAACTGAATTTCGGCAACCGGGGCATCGAAGTCGGAATGCCGCGAAACTCACCGAGTCAAAGCGTTTCGCCGTTTGCGGAAGAAAGTATGATGTAGAACAAGTAGCAGAAGCATACATGCTCAAGAGGGATCACCCGAAATTCAAAGGCAACTGAATTTCGGCAACCGGGGCATCGAAGTCGGAATGCCGCGAAACTCACCGAGTCAAAGCGTTTCGCCGTTTGCGGAAGAAAGTATGATGTAGAACAAGTAGCAGAAGCATACATGCTCAAGAGGGATCACCCGAAATTCAAAGGCAACTGAATTTCGGCAACCGGGGCATCGAAGTCGGAATGCCGCGAAACTCACCGAGTCAAAGCGTTTCGCCGTTTGCGGAAGAAAGTATGATGTAGAACAAGTAGCAGAAGCATACATGCTCAAGAGGGATCACCCGAAATTCAAAGGCAACTGAATTTCGGCAACCGGGGCATCGAAGTCGGAATGCCGCGAAACTCACCGAGTCAAAGCGTTTCGCCGTTTGCGGAAGAAAGTATGATGTAGAACAAGTAGCAGAAGCATACATGCTCAAGAGGGATCACCCGAAATTCAAAGGCAACTGAATTTCGGCAACCGGGGCATCGAAGTCGGAATGCCGCGAAACTCACCGAGTCAAAGCGTTTCGCCGTTTGCGGAAGAAAGTATGATGTAGAACAAGTAGCAGAAGCATACATGCTCAAGAGGGATCACCCGAAATTCAAAGGCAACTGAATTTCGGCAACCGGGGCATCGAAGTCGGAATGCCGCGAAACTCACCGAGTCAAAGCGTTTCGCCGTTTGCGGAAGAAAGTATGATGTAGAACAAGTAGCAGAAGCATACATGCTCAAGAGGGATCACCCGAAATTCAAAGGCAACTGAATTTCGGCAACCGGGGCATCGAAGTCGGAATGCCGCGAAACTCACCGAGTCAAAGCGTTTCGCCGTTTGCGGAAGAAAGTATGATGTAGAACAAGTAGCAGAAGCATACATGCTCAAGAGGGATCACCCGAAATTCAAAGGCAACTGAATTTCGGCAACCGGGGCATCGAAGTCGGAATGCCGCGAAACTCACCGAGTCAAAGCGTTTCGCCGTTTGCGGAAGAAAGTATGATGTAGAACAAGTAGCAGAAGCATACATGCTCAAGAGGGATCACCCGAAATTCAAAGGCAACTGAATTTCGGCAACCGGGGCATCGAAGTCGGAATGCCGCGAAACTCACCGAGTCAAAGCGTTTCGCCGTTTGCGGAAGAAAGTATGATGTAGAACAAGTAGCAGAAGCATACATGCTCAAGAGGGATCACCCGAAATTCAAAGGCAACTGAATTTCGGCAACCGGGGCATCGAAGTCGGAATGCCGCGAAACTCACCGAGTCAAAGCGTTTCGCCGTTTGCGGAAGAAAGTATGATGTAGAACAAGTAGCAGAAGCATACATGCTCAAGAGGGATCACCCGAAATTCAAAGGCAACTGAATTTCGGCAACCGGGGCATCGAAGTCGGAATGCCGCGAAACTCACCGAGTCAAAGCGTTTCGCCGTTTGCGGAAGAAAGTATGATGTAGAACAAGTAGCAGAAGCATACATGCTCAAGAGGGATCACCCGAAATTCAAAGGCAACTGAATTTCGGCAACCGGGGCATCGAAGTCGGAATGCCGCGAAACTCACCGAGTCAAAGCGTTTCGCCGTTTGCGGAAGAAAGTATGATGTAGAACAAGTAGCAGAAGCATACATGCTCAAGAGGGATCACCCGAAATTCAAAGGCAACTGAATTTCGGCAACCGGGGCATCGAAGTCGGAATGCCGCGAAACTCACCGAGTCAAAGCGTTTCGCCGTTTGCGGAAGAAAGTATGATGTAGAACAAGTAGCAGAAGCATACATGCTCAAGAGGGATCACCCGAAATTCAAAGGCAACTGAATTTCGGCAACCGGGGCATCGAAGTCGGAATGCCGCGAAACTCACCGAGTCAAAGCGTTTCGCCGTTTGCGGAAGAAAGTATGATGTAGAACAAGTAGCAGAAGCATACATGCTCAAGAGGGATCACCCGAAATTCAAAGGCAACTGAATTTCGGCAACCGGGGCATCGAAGTCGGAATGCCGCGAAACTCACCGAGTCAAAGCGTTTCGCCGTTTGCGGAAGAAAGTATGATGTAGAACAAGTAGCAGAAGCATACATGCTCAAGAGGGATCACCCGAAATTCAAAGGCAACTGAATTTCGGCAACCGGGGCATCGAAGTCGGAATGCCGCGAAACTCACCGAGTCAAAGCGTTTCGCCGTTTGCGGAAGAAAGTATGATGTAGAACAAGTAGCAGAAGCATACATGCTCAAGAGGGATCACCCGAAATTCAAAGGCAACTGAATTTCGGCAACCGGGGCATCGAAGTCGGAATGCCGCGAAACTCACCGAGTCAAAGCGTTTCGCCGTTTGCGGAAGAAAGTATGATGTAGAACAAGTAGCAGAAGCATACATGCTCAAGAGGGATCACCCGAAATTCAAAGGCAACTGAATTTCGGCAACCGGGGCATCGAAGTCGGAATGCCGCGAAACTCACCGAGTCAAAGCGTTTCGCCGTTTGCGGAAGAAAGTATGATGTAGAACAAGTAGCAGAAGCATACATGCTCAAGAGGGATCACCCGAAATTCAAAGGCAACTGAATTTCGGCAACCGGGGCATCGAAGTCGGAATGCCGCGAAACTCACCGAGTCAAAGCGTTTCGCCGTTTGCGGAAGAAAGTATGATGTAGAACAAGTAGCAGAAGCATACATGCTCAAGAGGGATCACCCGAAATTCAAAGGCAACTGAATTTCGGCAACCGGGGCATCGAAGTCGGAATGCCGCGAAACTCACCGAGTCAAAGCGTTTCGCCGTTTGCGGAAGAAAGTATGATGTAGAACAAGTAGCAGAAGCATACATGCTCAAGAGGGATCACCCGAAATTCAAAGGCAACTGAATTTCGGCAACCGGGGCATCGAAGTCGGAATGCCGCGAAACTCACCGAGTCAAAGCGTTTCGCCGTTTGCGGAAGAAAGTATGATGTAGAACAAGTAGCAGAAGCATACATGCTCAAGAGGGATCACCCGAAATTCAAAGGCAACTGAATTTCGGCAACCGGGGCATCGAAGTCGGAATGCCGCGAAACTCACCGAGTCAAAGCGTTTCGCCGTTTGCGGAAGAAAGTATGATGTAGAACAAGTAGCAGAAGCATACATGCTCAAGAGGGATCACCCGAAATTCAAAGGCAACTGAATTTCGGCAACCGGGGCATCGAAGTCGGAATGCCGCGAAACTCACCGAGTCAAAGCGTTTCGCCGTTTGCGGAAGAAAGTATGATGTAGAACAAGTAGCAGAAGCATACATGCTCAAGAGGGATCACCCGAAATTCAAAGGCAACTGAATTTCGGCAACCGGGGCATCGAAGTCGGAATGCCGCGAAACTCACCGAGTCAAAGCGTTTCGCCGTTTGCGGAAGAAAGTATGATGTAGAACAAGTAGCAGAAGCATACATGCTCAAGAGGGATCACCCGAAATTCAAAGGCAACTGAATTTCGGCAACCGGGGCATCGAAGTCGGAATGCCGCGAAACTCACCGAGTCAAAGCGTTTCGCCGTTTGCGGAAGAAAGTATGATGTAGAACAAGTAGCAGAAGCATACATGCTCAAGAGGGATCACCCGAAATTCAAAGGCAACTGAATTTCGGCAACCGGGGCATCGAAGTCGGAATGCCGCGAAACTCACCGAGTCAAAGCGTTTCGCCGTTTGCGGAAGAAAGTATGATGTAGAACAAGTAGCAGAAGCATACATGCTCAAGAGGGATCACCCGAAATTCAAAGGCAACTGAATTTCGGCAACCGGGGCATCGAAGTCGGAATGCCGCGAAACTCACCGAGTCAAAGCGTTTCGCCGTTTGCGGAAGAAAGTATGATGTAGAACAAGTAGCAGAAGCATACATGCTCAAGAGGGATCACCCGAAATTCAAAGGCAACTGAATTTCGGCAACCGGGGCATCGAAGTCGGAATGCCGCGAAACTCACCGAGTCAAAGCGTTTCGCCGTTTGCGGAAGAAAGTATGATGTAGAACAAGTAGCAGAAGCATACATGCTCAAGAGGGATCACCCGAAATTCAAAGGCAACTGAATTTCGGCAACCGGGGCATCGAAGTCGGAATGCCGCGAAACTCACCGAGTCAAAGCGTTTCGCCGTTTGCGGAAGAAAGTATGATGTAGAACAAGTAGCAGAAGCATACATGCTCAAGAGGGATCACCCGAAATTCAAAGGCAACTGAATTTCGGCAACCGGGGCATCGAAGTCGGAATGCCGCGAAACTCACCGAGTCAAAGCGTTTCGCCGTTTGCGGAAGAAAGTATGATGTAGAACAAGTAGCAGAAGCATACATGCTCAAGAGGGATCACCCGAAATTCAAAGGCAACTGAATTTCGGCAACCGGGGCATCGAAGTCGGAATGCCGCGAAACTCACCGAGTCAAAGCGTTTCGCCGTTTGCGGAAGAAAGTATGATGTAGAACAAGTAGCAGAAGCATACATGCTCAAGAGGGATCACCCGAAATTCAAAGGCAACTGAATTTCGGCAACCGGGGCATCGAAGTCGGAATGCCGCGAAACTCACCGAGTCAAAGCGTTTCGCCGTTTGCGGAAGAAAGTATGATGTAGAACAAGTAGCAGAAGCATACATGCTCAAGAGGGATCACCCGAAATTCAAAGGCAACTGAATTTCGGCAACCGGGGCATCGAAGTCGGAATGCCGCGAAACTCACCGAGTCAAAGCGTTTCGCCGTTTGCGGAAGAAAGTATGATGTAGAACAAGTAGCAGAAGCATACATGCTCAAGAGGGATCACCCGAAATTCAAAGGCAACTGAATTTCGGCAACCGGGGCATCGAAGTCGGAATGCCGCGAAACTCACCGAGTCAAAGCGTTTCGCCGTTTGCGGAAGAAAGTATGATGTAGAACAAGTAGCAGAAGCATACATGCTCAAGAGGGATCACCCGAAATTCAAAGGCAACTGAATTTCGGCAACCGGGGCATCGAAGTCGGAATGCCGCGAAACTCACCGAGTCAAAGCGTTTCGCCGTTTGCGGAAGAAAGTATGATGTAGAACAAGTAGCAGAAGCATACATGCTCAAGAGGGATCACCCGAAATTCAAAGGCAACTGAATTTCGGCAACCGGGGCATCGAAGTCGGAATGCCGCGAAACTCACCGAGTCAAAGCGTTTCGCCGTTTGCGGAAGAAAGTATGATGTAGAACAAGTAGCAGAAGCATACATGCTCAAGAGGGATCACCCGAAATTCAAAGGCAACTGAATTTCGGCAACCGGGGCATCGAAGTCGGAATGCCGCGAAACTCACCGAGTCAAAGCGTTTCGCCGTTTGCGGAAGAAAGTATGATGTAGAACAAGTAGCAGAAGCATACATGCTCAAGAGGGATCACCCGAAATTCAAAGGCAACTGAATTTCGGCAACCGGGGCATCGAAGTCGGAATGCCGCGAAACTCACCGAGTCAAAGCGTTTCGCCGTTTGCGGAAGAAAGTATGATGTAGAACAAGTAGCAGAAGCATACATGCTCAAGAGGGATCACCCGAAATTCAAAGGCAACTGAATTTCGGCAACCGGGGCATCGAAGTCGGAATGCCGCGAAACTCACCGAGTCAAAGCGTTTCGCCGTTTGCGGAAGAAAGTATGATGTAGAACAAGTAGCAGAAGCATACATGCTCAAGAGGGATCACCCGAAATTCAAAGGCAACTGAATTTCGGCAACCGGGGCATCGAAGTCGGAATGCCGCGAAACTCACCGAGTCAAAGCGTTTCGCCGTTTGCGGAAGAAAGTATGATGTAGAACAAGTAGCAGAAGCATACATGCTCAAGAGGGATCACCCGAAATTCAAAGGCAACTGAATTTCGGCAACCGGGGCATCGAAGTCGGAATGCCGCGAAACTCACCGAGTCAAAGCGTTTCGCCGTTTGCGGAAGAAAGTATGATGTAGAACAAGTAGCAGAAGCATACATGCTCAAGAGGGATCACCCGAAATTCAAAGGCAACTGAATTTCGGCAACCGGGGCATCGAAGTCGGAATGCCGCGAAACTCACCGAGTCAAAGCGTTTCGCCGTTTGCGGAAGAAAGTATGATGTAGAACAAGTAGCAGAAGCATACATGCTCAAGAGGGATCACCCGAAATTCAAAGGCAACTGAATTTCGGCAACCGGGGCATCGAAGTCGGAATGCCGCGAAACTCACCGAGTCAAAGCGTTTCGCCGTTTGCGGAAGAAAGTATGATGTAGAACAAGTAGCAGAAGCATACATGCTCAAGAGGGATCACCCGAAATTCAAAGGCAACTGAATTTCGGCAACCGGGGCATCGAAGTCGGAATGCCGCGAAACTCACCGAGTCAAAGCGTTTCGCCGTTTGCGGAAGAAAGTATGATGTAGAACAAGTAGCAGAAGCATACATGCTCAAGAGGGATCACCCGAAATTCAAAGGCAACTGAATTTCGGCAACCGGGGCATCGAAGTCGGAATGCCGCGAAACTCACCGAGTCAAAGCGTTTCGCCGTTTGCGGAAGAAAGTATGATGTAGAACAAGTAGCAGAAGCATACATGCTCAAGAGGGATCACCCGAAATTCAAAGGCAACTGAATTTCGGCAACCGGGGCATCGAAGTCGGAATGCCGCGAAACTCACCGAGTCAAAGCGTTTCGCCGTTTGCGGAAGAAAGTATGATGTAGAACAAGTAGCAGAAGCATACATGCTCAAGAGGGATCACCCGAAATTCAAAGGCAACTGAATTTCGGCAACCGGGGCATCGAAGTCGGAATGCCGCGAAACTCACCGAGTCAAAGCGTTTCGCCGTTTGCGGAAGAAAGTATGATGTAGAACAAGTAGCAGAAGCATACATGCTCAAGAGGGATCACCCGAAATTCAAAGGCAACTGAATTTCGGCAACCGGGGCATCGAAGTCGGAATGCCGCGAAACTCACCGAGTCAAAGCGTTTCGCCGTTTGCGGAAGAAAGTATGATGTAGAACAAGTAGCAGAAGCATACATGCTCAAGAGGGATCACCCGAAATTCAAAGGCAACTGAATTTCGGCAACCGGGGCATCGAAGTCGGAATGCCGCGAAACTCACCGAGTCAAAGCGTTTCGCCGTTTGCGGAAGAAAGTATGATGTAGAACAAGTAGCAGAAGCATACATGCTCAAGAGGGATCACCCGAAATTCAAAGGCAACTGAATTTCGGCAACCGGGGCATCGAAGTCGGAATGCCGCGAAACTCACCGAGTCAAAGCGTTTCGCCGTTTGCGGAAGAAAGTATGATGTAGAACAAGTAGCAGAAGCATACATGCTCAAGAGGGATCACCCGAAATTCAAAGGCAACTGAATTTCGGCAACCGGGGCATCGAAGTCGGAATGCCGCGAAACTCACCGAGTCAAAGCGTTTCGCCGTTTGCGGAAGAAAGTATGATGTAGAACAAGTAGCAGAAGCATACATGCTCAAGAGGGATCACCCGAAATTCAAAGGCAACTGAATTTCGGCAACCGGGGCATCGAAGTCGGAATGCCGCGAAACTCACCGAGTCAAAGCGTTTCGCCGTTTGCGGAAGAAAGTATGATGTAGAACAAGTAGCAGAAGCATACATGCTCAAGAGGGATCACCCGAAATTCAAAGGCAACTGAATTTCGGCAACCGGGGCATCGAAGTCGGAATGCCGCGAAACTCACCGAGTCAAAGCGTTTCGCCGTTTGCGGAAGAAAGTATGATGTAGAACAAGTAGCAGAAGCATACATGCTCAAGAGGGATCACCCGAAATTCAAAGGCAACTGAATTTCGGCAACCGGGGCATCGAAGTCGGAATGCCGCGAAACTCACCGAGTCAAAGCGTTTCGCCGTTTGCGGAAGAAAGTATGATGTAGAACAAGTAGCAGAAGCATACATGCTCAAGAGGGATCACCCGAAATTCAAAGGCAACTGAATTTCGGCAACCGGGGCATCGAAGTCGGAATGCCGCGAAACTCACCGAGTCAAAGCGTTTCGCCGTTTGCGGAAGAAAGTATGATGTAGAACAAGTAGCAGAAGCATACATGCTCAAGAGGGATCACCCGAAATTCAAAGGCAACTGAATTTCGGCAACCGGGGCATCGAAGTCGGAATGCCGCGAAACTCACCGAGTCAAAGCGTTTCGCCGTTTGCGGAAGAAAGTATGATGTAGAACAAGTAGCAGAAGCATACATGCTCAAGAGGGATCACCCGAAATTCAAAGGCAACTGAATTTCGGCAACCGGGGCATCGAAGTCGGAATGCCGCGAAACTCACCGAGTCAAAGCGTTTCGCCGTTTGCGGAAGAAAGTATGATGTAGAACAAGTAGCAGAAGCATACATGCTCAAGAGGGATCACCCGAAATTCAAAGGCAACTGAATTTCGGCAACCGGGGCATCGAAGTCGGAATGCCGCGAAACTCACCGAGTCAAAGCGTTTCGCCGTTTGCGGAAGAAAGTATGATGTAGAACAAGTAGCAGAAGCATACATGCTCAAGAGGGATCACCCGAAATTCAAAGGCAACTGAATTTCGGCAACCGGGGCATCGAAGTCGGAATGCCGCGAAACTCACCGAGTCAAAGCGTTTCGCCGTTTGCGGAAGAAAGTATGATGTAGAACAAGTAGCAGAAGCATACATGCTCAAGAGGGATCACCCGAAATTCAAAGGCAACTGAATTTCGGCAACCGGGGCATCGAAGTCGGAATGCCGCGAAACTCACCGAGTCAAAGCGTTTCGCCGTTTGCGGAAGAAAGTATGATGTAGAACAAGTAGCAGAAGCATACATGCTCAAGAGGGATCACCCGAAATTCAAAGGCAACTGAATTTCGGCAACCGGGGCATCGAAGTCGGAATGCCGCGAAACTCACCGAGTCAAAGCGTTTCGCCGTTTGCGGAAGAAAGTATGATGTAGAACAAGTAGCAGAAGCATACATGCTCAAGAGGGATCACCCGAAATTCAAAGGCAACTGAATTTCGGCAACCGGGGCATCGAAGTCGGAATGCCGCGAAACTCACCGAGTCAAAGCGTTTCGCCGTTTGCGGAAGAAAGTATGATGTAGAACAAGTAGCAGAAGCATACATGCTCAAGAGGGATCACCCGAAATTCAAAGGCAACTGAATTTCGGCAACCGGGGCATCGAAGTCGGAATGCCGCGAAACTCACCGAGTCAAAGCGTTTCGCCGTTTGCGGAAGAAAGTATGATGTAGAACAAGTAGCAGAAGCATACATGCTCAAGAGGGATCACCCGAAATTCAAAGGCAACTGAATTTCGGCAACCGGGGCATCGAAGTCGGAATGCCGCGAAACTCACCGAGTCAAAGCGTTTCGCCGTTTGCGGAAGAAAGTATGATGTAGAACAAGTAGCAGAAGCATACATGCTCAAGAGGGATCACCCGAAATTCAAAGGCAACTGAATTTCGGCAACCGGGGCATCGAAGTCGGAATGCCGCGAAACTCACCGAGTCAAAGCGTTTCGCCGTTTGCGGAAGAAAGTATGATGTAGAACAAGTAGCAGAAGCATACATGCTCAAGAGGGATCACCCGAAATTCAAAGGCAACTGAATTTCGGCAACCGGGGCATCGAAGTCGGAATGCCGCGAAACTCACCGAGTCAAAGCGTTTCGCCGTTTGCGGAAGAAAGTATGATGTAGAACAAGTAGCAGAAGCATACATGCTCAAGAGGGATCACCCGAAATTCAAAGGCAACTGAATTTCGGCAACCGGGGCATCGAAGTCGGAATGCCGCGAAACTCACCGAGTCAAAGCGTTTCGCCGTTTGCGGAAGAAAGTATGATGTAGAACAAGTAGCAGAAGCATACATGCTCAAGAGGGATCACCCGAAATTCAAAGGCAACTGAATTTCGGCAACCGGGGCATCGAAGTCGGAATGCCGCGAAACTCACCGAGTCAAAGCGTTTCGCCGTTTGCGGAAGAAAGTATGATGTAGAACAAGTAGCAGAAGCATACATGCTCAAGAGGGATCACCCGAAATTCAAAGGCAACTGAATTTCGGCAACCGGGGCATCGAAGTCGGAATGCCGCGAAACTCACCGAGTCAAAGCGTTTCGCCGTTTGCGGAAGAAAGTATGATGTAGAACAAGTAGCAGAAGCATACATGCTCAAGAGGGATCACCCGAAATTCAAAGGCAACTGAATTTCGGCAACCGGGGCATCGAAGTCGGAATGCCGCGAAACTCACCGAGTCAAAGCGTTTCGCCGTTTGCGGAAGAAAGTATGATGTAGAACAAGTAGCAGAAGCATACATGCTCAAGAGGGATCACCCGAAATTCAAAGGCAACTGAATTTCGGCAACCGGGGCATCGAAGTCGGAATGCCGCGAAACTCACCGAGTCAAAGCGTTTCGCCGTTTGCGGAAGAAAGTATGATGTAGAACAAGTAGCAGAAGCATACATGCTCAAGAGGGATCACCCGAAATTCAAAGGCAACTGAATTTCGGCAACCGGGGCATCGAAGTCGGAATGCCGCGAAACTCACCGAGTCAAAGCGTTTCGCCGTTTGCGGAAGAAAGTATGATGTAGAACAAGTAGCAGAAGCATACATGCTCAAGAGGGATCACCCGAAATTCAAAGGCAACTGAATTTCGGCAACCGGGGCATCGAAGTCGGAATGCCGCGAAACTCACCGAGTCAAAGCGTTTCGCCGTTTGCGGAAGAAAGTATGATGTAGAACAAGTAGCAGAAGCATACATGCTCAAGAGGGATCACCCGAAATTCAAAGGCAACTGAATTTCGGCAACCGGGGCATCGAAGTCGGAATGCCGCGAAACTCACCGAGTCAAAGCGTTTCGCCGTTTGCGGAAGAAAGTATGATGTAGAACAAGTAGCAGAAGCATACATGCTCAAGAGGGATCACCCGAAATTCAAAGGCAACTGAATTTCGGCAACCGGGGCATCGAAGTCGGAATGCCGCGAAACTCACCGAGTCAAAGCGTTTCGCCGTTTGCGGAAGAAAGTATGATGTAGAACAAGTAGCAGAAGCATACATGCTCAAGAGGGATCACCCGAAATTCAAAGGCAACTGAATTTCGGCAACCGGGGCATCGAAGTCGGAATGCCGCGAAACTCACCGAGTCAAAGCGTTTCGCCGTTTGCGGAAGAAAGTATGATGTAGAACAAGTAGCAGAAGCATACATGCTCAAGAGGGATCACCCGAAATTCAAAGGCAACTGAATTTCGGCAACCGGGGCATCGAAGTCGGAATGCCGCGAAACTCACCGAGTCAAAGCGTTTCGCCGTTTGCGGAAGAAAGTATGATGTAGAACAAGTAGCAGAAGCATACATGCTCAAGAGGGATCACCCGAAATTCAAAGGCAACTGAATTTCGGCAACCGGGGCATCGAAGTCGGAATGCCGCGAAACTCACCGAGTCAAAGCGTTTCGCCGTTTGCGGAAGAAAGTATGATGTAGAACAAGTAGCAGAAGCATACATGCTCAAGAGGGATCACCCGAAATTCAAAGGCAACTGAATTTCGGCAACCGGGGCATCGAAGTCGGAATGCCGCGAAACTCACCGAGTCAAAGCGTTTCGCCGTTTGCGGAAGAAAGTATGATGTAGAACAAGTAGCAGAAGCATACATGCTCAAGAGGGATCACCCGAAATTCAAAGGCAACTGAATTTCGGCAACCGGGGCATCGAAGTCGGAATGCCGCGAAACTCACCGAGTCAAAGCGTTTCGCCGTTTGCGGAAGAAAGTATGATGTAGAACAAGTAGCAGAAGCATACATGCTCAAGAGGGATCACCCGAAATTCAAAGGCAACTGAATTTCGGCAACCGGGGCATCGAAGTCGGAATGCCGCGAAACTCACCGAGTCAAAGCGTTTCGCCGTTTGCGGAAGAAAGTATGATGTAGAACAAGTAGCAGAAGCATACATGCTCAAGAGGGATCACCCGAAATTCAAAGGCAACTGAATTTCGGCAACCGGGGCATCGAAGTCGGAATGCCGCGAAACTCACCGAGTCAAAGCGTTTCGCCGTTTGCGGAAGAAAGTATGATGTAGAACAAGTAGCAGAAGCATACATGCTCAAGAGGGATCACCCGAAATTCAAAGGCAACTGAATTTCGGCAACCGGGGCATCGAAGTCGGAATGCCGCGAAACTCACCGAGTCAAAGCGTTTCGCCGTTTGCGGAAGAAAGTATGATGTAGAACAAGTAGCAGAAGCATACATGCTCAAGAGGGATCACCCGAAATTCAAAGGCAACTGAATTTCGGCAACCGGGGCATCGAAGTCGGAATGCCGCGAAACTCACCGAGTCAAAGCGTTTCGCCGTTTGCGGAAGAAAGTATGATGTAGAACAAGTAGCAGAAGCATACATGCTCAAGAGGGATCACCCGAAATTCAAAGGCAACTGAATTTCGGCAACCGGGGCATCGAAGTCGGAATGCCGCGAAACTCACCGAGTCAAAGCGTTTCGCCGTTTGCGGAAGAAAGTATGATGTAGAACAAGTAGCAGAAGCATACATGCTCAAGAGGGATCACCCGAAATTCAAAGGCAACTGAATTTCGGCAACCGGGGCATCGAAGTCGGAATGCCGCGAAACTCACCGAGTCAAAGCGTTTCGCCGTTTGCGGAAGAAAGTATGATGTAGAACAAGTAGCAGAAGCATACATGCTCAAGAGGGATCACCCGAAATTCAAAGGCAACTGAATTTCGGCAACCGGGGCATCGAAGTCGGAATGCCGCGAAACTCACCGAGTCAAAGCGTTTCGCCGTTTGCGGAAGAAAGTATGATGTAGAACAAGTAGCAGAAGCATACATGCTCAAGAGGGATCACCCGAAATTCAAAGGCAACTGAATTTCGGCAACCGGGGCATCGAAGTCGGAATGCCGCGAAACTCACCGAGTCAAAGCGTTTCGCCGTTTGCGGAAGAAAGTATGATGTAGAACAAGTAGCAGAAGCATACATGCTCAAGAGGGATCACCCGAAATTCAAAGGCAACTGAATTTCGGCAACCGGGGCATCGAAGTCGGAATGCCGCGAAACTCACCGAGTCAAAGCGTTTCGCCGTTTGCGGAAGAAAGTATGATGTAGAACAAGTAGCAGAAGCATACATGCTCAAGAGGGATCACCCGAAATTCAAAGGCAACTGAATTTCGGCAACCGGGGCATCGAAGTCGGAATGCCGCGAAACTCACCGAGTCAAAGCGTTTCGCCGTTTGCGGAAGAAAGTATGATGTAGAACAAGTAGCAGAAGCATACATGCTCAAGAGGGATCACCCGAAATTCAAAGGCAACTGAATTTCGGCAACCGGGGCATCGAAGTCGGAATGCCGCGAAACTCACCGAGTCAAAGCGTTTCGCCGTTTGCGGAAGAAAGTATGATGTAGAACAAGTAGCAGAAGCATACATGCTCAAGAGGGATCACCCGAAATTCAAAGGCAACTGAATTTCGGCAACCGGGGCATCGAAGTCGGAATGCCGCGAAACTCACCGAGTCAAAGCGTTTCGCCGTTTGCGGAAGAAAGTATGATGTAGAACAAGTAGCAGAAGCATACATGCTCAAGAGGGATCACCCGAAATTCAAAGGCAACTGAATTTCGGCAACCGGGGCATCGAAGTCGGAATGCCGCGAAACTCACCGAGTCAAAGCGTTTCGCCGTTTGCGGAAGAAAGTATGATGTAGAACAAGTAGCAGAAGCATACATGCTCAAGAGGGATCACCCGAAATTCAAAGGCAACTGAATTTCGGCAACCGGGGCATCGAAGTCGGAATGCCGCGAAACTCACCGAGTCAAAGCGTTTCGCCGTTTGCGGAAGAAAGTATGATGTAGAACAAGTAGCAGAAGCATACATGCTCAAGAGGGATCACCCGAAATTCAAAGGCAACTGAATTTCGGCAACCGGGGCATCGAAGTCGGAATGCCGCGAAACTCACCGAGTCAAAGCGTTTCGCCGTTTGCGGAAGAAAGTATGATGTAGAACAAGTAGCAGAAGCATACATGCTCAAGAGGGATCACCCGAAATTCAAAGGCAACTGAATTTCGGCAACCGGGGCATCGAAGTCGGAATGCCGCGAAACTCACCGAGTCAAAGCGTTTCGCCGTTTGCGGAAGAAAGTATGATGTAGAACAAGTAGCAGAAGCATACATGCTCAAGAGGGATCACCCGAAATTCAAAGGCAACTGAATTTCGGCAACCGGGGCATCGAAGTCGGAATGCCGCGAAACTCACCGAGTCAAAGCGTTTCGCCGTTTGCGGAAGAAAGTATGATGTAGAACAAGTAGCAGAAGCATACATGCTCAAGAGGGATCACCCGAAATTCAAAGGCAACTGAATTTCGGCAACCGGGCATCGAAGTCGGAATGCCGCGAAACTCACCGAGTCAAAGCGTTTCGCCGTTTGCGGAAGAAAGTATGATGTAGAACAAGTAGCAGAAGCATACATGCTCAAGAGGGATCACCCGAAATTCAAAGGCAACTGAATTTCGGCAACCGGGGCATCGAAGTCGGAATGCCGCGAAACTCACCGAGTCAAAGCGTTTCGCCGTTTGCGGAAGAAAGTATGATGTAGAACAAGTAGCAGAAGCATACATGCTCAAGAGGGATCACCCGAAATTCAAAGGCAACTGAATTTCGGCAACCGGGGCATCGAAGTCGGAATGCCGCGAAACTCACCGAGTCAAAGCGTTTCGCCGTTTGCGGAAGAAAGTATGATGTAGAACAAGTAGCAGAAGCATACATGCTCAAGAGGGATCACCCGAAATTCAAAGGCAACTGAATTTCGGCAACCGGGGCATCGAAGTCGGAATGCCGCGAAACTCACCGAGTCAAAGCGTTTCGCCGTTTGCGGAAGAAAGTATGATGTAGAACAAGTAGCAGAAGCATACATGCTCAAGAGGGATCACCCGAAATTCAAAGGCAACTGAATTTCGGCAACCGGGGCATCGAAGTCGGAATGCCGCGAAACTCACCGAGTCAAAGCGTTTCGCCGTTTGCGGAAGAAAGTATGATGTAGAACAAGTAGCAGAAGCATACATGCTCAAGAGGGATCACCCGAAATTCAAAGGCAACTGAATTTCGGCAACCGGGGCATCGAAGTCGGAATGCCGCGAAACTCACCGAGTCAAAGCGTTTCGCCGTTTGCGGAAGAAAGTATGATGTAGAACAAGTAGCAGAAGCATACATGCTCAAGAGGGATCACCCGAAATTCAAAGGCAACTGAATTTCGGCAACCGGGGCATCGAAGTCGGAATGCCGCGAAACTCACCGAGTCAAAGCGTTTCGCCGTTTGCGGAAGAAAGTATGATGTAGAACAAGTAGCAGAAGCATACATGCTCAAGAGGGATCACCCGAAATTCAAAGGCAACTGAATTTCGGCAACCGGGGCATCGAAGTCGGAATGCCGCGAAACTCACCGAGTCAAAGCGTTTCGCCGTTTGCGGAAGAAAGTATGATGTAGAACAAGTAGCAGAAGCATACATGCTCAAGAGGGATCACCCGAAATTCAAAGGCAACTGAATTTCGGCAACCGGGGCATCGAAGTCGGAATGCCGCGAAACTCACCGAGTCAAAGCGTTTCGCCGTTTGCGGAAGAAAGTATGATGTAGAACAAGTAGCAGAAGCATACATGCTCAAGAGGGATCACCCGAAATTCAAAGGCAACTGAATTTCGGCAACCGGGGCATCGAAGTCGGAATGCCGCGAAACTCACCGAGTCAAAGCGTTTCGCCGTTTGCGGAAGAAAGTATGATGTAGAACAAGTAGCAGAAGCATACATGCTCAAGAGGGATCACCCGAAATTCAAAGGCAACTGAATTTCGGCAACCGGGGCATCGAAGTCGGAATGCCGCGAAACTCACCGAGTCAAAGCGTTTCGCCGTTTGCGGAAGAAAGTATGATGTAGAACAAGTAGCAGAAGCATACATGCTCAAGAGGGATCACCCGAAATTCAAAGGCAACTGAATTTCGGCAACCGGGGCATCGAAGTCGGAATGCCGCGAAACTCACCGAGTCAAAGCGTTTCGCCGTTTGCGGAAGAAAGTATGATGTAGAACAAGTAGCAGAAGCATACATGCTCAAGAGGGATCACCCGAAATTCAAAGGCAACTGAATTTCGGCAACCGGGGCATCGAAGTCGGAATGCCGCGAAACTCACCGAGTCAAAGCGTTTCGCCGTTTGCGGAAGAAAGTATGATGTAGAACAAGTAGCAGAAGCATACATGCTCAAGAGGGATCACCCGAAATTCAAAGGCAACTGAATTTCGGCAACCGGGGCATCGAAGTCGGAATGCCGCGAAACTCACCGAGTCAAAGCGTTTCGCCGTTTGCGGAAGAAAGTATGATGTAGAACAAGTAGCAGAAGCATACATGCTCAAGAGGGATCACCCGAAATTCAAAGGCAACTGAATTTCGGCAACCGGGGCATCGAAGTCGGAATGCCGCGAAACTCACCGAGTCAAAGCGTTTCGCCGTTTGCGGAAGAAAGTATGATGTAGAACAAGTAGCAGAAGCATACATGCTCAAGAGGGATCACCCGAAATTCAAAGGCAACTGAATTTCGGCAACCGGGGCATCGAAGTCGGAATGCCGCGAAACTCACCGAGTCAAAGCGTTTCGCCGTTTGCGGAAGAAAGTATGATGTAGAACAAGTAGCAGAAGCATACATGCTCAAGAGGGATCACCCGAAATTCAAAGGCAACTGAATTTCGGCAACCGGGGCATCGAAGTCGGAATGCCGCGAAACTCACCGAGTCAAAGCGTTTCGCCGTTTGCGGAAGAAAGTATGATGTAGAACAAGTAGCAGAAGCATACATGCTCAAGAGGGATCACCCGAAATTCAAAGGCAACTGAATTTCGGCAACCGGGGCATCGAAGTCGGAATGCCGCGAAACTCACCGAGTCAAAGCGTTTCGCCGTTTGCGGAAGAAAGTATGATGTAGAACAAGTAGCAGAAGCATACATGCTCAAGAGGGATCACCCGAAATTCAAAGGCAACTGAATTTCGGCAACCGGGGCATCGAAGTCGGAATGCCGCGAAACTCACCGAGTCAAAGCGTTTCGCCGTTTGCGGAAGAAAGTATGATGTAGAACAAGTAGCAGAAGCATACATGCTCAAGAGGGATCACCCGAAATTCAAAGGCAACTGAATTTCGGCAACCGGGGCATCGAAGTCGGAATGCCGCGAAACTCACCGAGTCAAAGCGTTTCGCCGTTTGCGGAAGAAAGTATGATGTAGAACAAGTAGCAGAAGCATACATGCTCAAGAGGGATCACCCGAAATTCAAAGGCAACTGAATTTCGGCAACCGGGGCATCGAAGTCGGAATGCCGCGAAACTCACCGAGTCAAAGCGTTTCGCCGTTTGCGGAAGAAAGTATGATGTAGAACAAGTAGCAGAAGCATACATGCTCAAGAGGGATCACCCGAAATTCAAAGGCAACTGAATTTCGGCAACCGGGGCATCGAAGTCGGAATGCCGCGAAACTCACCGAGTCAAAGCGTTTCGCCGTTTGCGGAAGAAAGTATGATGTAGAACAAGTAGCAGAAGCATACATGCTCAAGAGGGATCACCCGAAATTCAAAGGCAACTGAATTTCGGCAACCGGGGCATCGAAGTCGGAATGCCGCGAAACTCACCGAGTCAAAGCGTTTCGCCGTTTGCGGAAGAAAGTATGATGTAGAACAAGTAGCAGAAGCATACATGCTCAAGAGGGATCACCCGAAATTCAAAGGCAACTGAATTTCGGCAACCGGGGCATCGAAGTCGGAATGCCGCGAAACTCACCGAGTCAAAGCGTTTCGCCGTTTGCGGAAGAAAGTATGATGTAGAACAAGTAGCAGAAGCATACATGCTCAAGAGGGATCACCCGAAATTCAAAGGCAACTGAATTTCGGCAACCGGGGCATCGAAGTCGGAATGCCGCGAAACTCACCGAGTCAAAGCGTTTCGCCGTTTGCGGAAGAAAGTATGATGTAGAACAAGTAGCAGAAGCATACATGCTCAAGAGGGATCACCCGAAATTCAAAGGCAACTGAATTTCGGCAACCGGGGCATCGAAGTCGGAATGCCGCGAAACTCACCGAGTCAAAGCGTTTCGCCGTTTGCGGAAGAAAGTATGATGTAGAACAAGTAGCAGAAGCATACATGCTCAAGAGGGATCACCCGAAATTCAAAGGCAACTGAATTTCGGCAACCGGGGCATCGAAGTCGGAATGCCGCGAAACTCACCGAGTCAAAGCGTTTCGCCGTTTGCGGAAGAAAGTATGATGTAGAACAAGTAGCAGAAGCATACATGCTCAAGAGGGATCACCCGAAATTCAAAGGCAACTGAATTTCGGCAACCGGGGCATCGAAGTCGGAATGCCGCGAAACTCACCGAGTCAAAGCGTTTCGCCGTTTGCGGAAGAAAGTATGATGTAGAACAAGTAGCAGAAGCATACATGCTCAAGAGGGATCACCCGAAATTCAAAGGCAACTGAATTTCGGCAACCGGGGCATCGAAGTCGGAATGCCGCGAAACTCACCGAGTCAAAGCGTTTCGCCGTTTGCGGAAGAAAGTATGATGTAGAACAAGTAGCAGAAGCATACATGCTCAAGAGGGATCACCCGAAATTCAAAGGCAACTGAATTTCGGCAACCGGGGCATCGAAGTCGGAATGCCGCGAAACTCACCGAGTCAAAGCGTTTCGCCGTTTGCGGAAGAAAGTATGATGTAGAACAAGTAGCAGAAGCATACATGCTCAAGAGGGATCACCCGAAATTCAAAGGCAACTGAATTTCGGCAACCGGGGCATCGAAGTCGGAATGCCGCGAAACTCACCGAGTCAAAGCGTTTCGCCGTTTGCGGAAGAAAGTATGATGTAGAACAAGTAGCAGAAGCATACATGCTCAAGAGGGATCACCCGAAATTCAAAGGCAACTGAATTTCGGCAACCGGGGCATCGAAGTCGGAATGCCGCGAAACTCACCGAGTCAAAGCGTTTCGCCGTTTGCGGAAGAAAGTATGATGTAGAACAAGTAGCAGAAGCATACATGCTCAAGAGGGATCACCCGAAATTCAAAGGCAACTGAATTTCGGCAACCGGGGCATCGAAGTCGGAATGCCGCGAAACTCACCGAGTCAAAGCGTTTCGCCGTTTGCGGAAGAAAGTATGATGTAGAACAAGTAGCAGAAGCATACATGCTCAAGAGGGATCACCCGAAATTCAAAGGCAACTGAATTTCGGCAACCGGGGCATCGAAGTCGGAATGCCGCGAAACTCACCGAGTCAAAGCGTTTCGCCGTTTGCGGAAGAAAGTATGATGTAGAACAAGTAGCAGAAGCATACATGCTCAAGAGGGATCACCCGAAATTCAAAGGCAACTGAATTTCGGCAACCGGGGCATCGAAGTCGGAATGCCGCGAAACTCACCGAGTCAAAGCGTTTCGCCGTTTGCGGAAGAAAGTATGATGTAGAACAAGTAGCAGAAGCATACATGCTCAAGAGGGATCACCCGAAATTCAAAGGCAACTGAATTTCGGCAACCGGGGCATCGAAGTCGGAATGCCGCGAAACTCACCGAGTCAAAGCGTTTCGCCGTTTGCGGAAGAAAGTATGATGTAGAACAAGTAGCAGAAGCATACATGCTCAAGAGGGATCACCCGAAATTCAAAGGCAACTGAATTTCGGCAACCGGGGCATCGAAGTCGGAATGCCGCGAAACTCACCGAGTCAAAGCGTTTCGCCGTTTGCGGAAGAAAGTATGATGTAGAACAAGTAGCAGAAGCATACATGCTCAAGAGGGATCACCCGAAATTCAAAGGCAACTGAATTTCGGCAACCGGGGCATCGAAGTCGGAATGCCGCGAAACTCACCGAGTCAAAGCGTTTCGCCGTTTGCGGAAGAAAGTATGATGTAGAACAAGTAGCAGAAGCATACATGCTCAAGAGGGATCACCCGAAATTCAAAGGCAACTGAATTTCGGCAACCGGGGCATCGAAGTCGGAATGCCGCGAAACTCACCGAGTCAAAGCGTTTCGCCGTTTGCGGAAGAAAGTATGATGTAGAACAAGTAGCAGAAGCATACATGCTCAAGAGGGATCACCCGAAATTCAAAGGCAACTGAATTTCGGCAACCGGGGCATCGAAGTCGGAATGCCGCGAAACTCACCGAGTCAAAGCGTTTCGCCGTTTGCGGAAGAAAGTATGATGTAGAACAAGTAGCAGAAGCATACATGCTCAAGAGGGATCACCCGAAATTCAAAGGCAACTGAATTTCGGCAACCGGGGCATCGAAGTCGGAATGCCGCGAAACTCACCGAGTCAAAGCGTTTCGCCGTTTGCGGAAGAAAGTATGATGTAGAACAAGTAGCAGAAGCATACATGCTCAAGAGGGATCACCCGAAATTCAAAGGCAACTGAATTTCGGCAACCGGGGCATCGAAGTCGGAATGCCGCGAAACTCACCGAGTCAAAGCGTTTCGCCGTTTGCGGAAGAAAGTATGATGTAGAACAAGTAGCAGAAGCATACATGCTCAAGAGGGATCACCCGAAATTCAAAGGCAACTGAATTTCGGCAACCGGGGCATCGAAGTCGGAATGCCGCGAAACTCACCGAGTCAAAGCGTTTCGCCGTTTGCGGAAGAAAGTATGATGTAGAACAAGTAGCAGAAGCATACATGCTCAAGAGGGATCACCCGAAATTCAAAGGCAACTGAATTTCGGCAACCGGGGCATCGAAGTCGGAATGCCGCGAAACTCACCGAGTCAAAGCGTTTCGCCGTTTGCGGAAGAAAGTATGATGTAGAACAAGTAGCAGAAGCATACATGCTCAAGAGGGATCACCCGAAATTCAAAGGCAACTGAATTTCGGCAACCGGGGCATCGAAGTCGGAATGCCGCGAAACTCACCGAGTCAAAGCGTTTCGCCGTTTGCGGAAGAAAGTATGATGTAGAACAAGTAGCAGAAGCATACATGCTCAAGAGGGATCACCCGAAATTCAAAGGCAACTGAATTTCGGCAACCGGGGCATCGAAGTCGGAATGCCGCGAAACTCACCGAGTCAAAGCGTTTCGCCGTTTGCGGAAGAAAGTATGATGTAGAACAAGTAGCAGAAGCATACATGCTCAAGAGGGATCACCCGAAATTCAAAGGCAACTGAATTTCGGCAACCGGGGCATCGAAGTCGGAATGCCGCGAAACTCACCGAGTCAAAGCGTTTCGCCGTTTGCGGAAGAAAGTATGATGTAGAACAAGTAGCAGAAGCATACATGCTCAAGAGGGATCACCCGAAATTCAAAGGCAACTGAATTTCGGCAACCGGGGCATCGAAGTCGGAATGCCGCGAAACTCACCGAGTCAAAGCGTTTCGCCGTTTGCGGAAGAAAGTATGATGTAGAACAAGTAGCAGAAGCATACATGCTCAAGAGGGATCACCCGAAATTCAAAGGCAACTGAATTTCGGCAACCGGGGCATCGAAGTCGGAATGCCGCGAAACTCACCGAGTCAAAGCGTTTCGCCGTTTGCGGAAGAAAGTATGATGTAGAACAAGTAGCAGAAGCATACATGCTCAAGAGGGATCACCCGAAATTCAAAGGCAACTGAATTTCGGCAACCGGGGCATCGAAGTCGGAATGCCGCGAAACTCACCGAGTCAAAGCGTTTCGCCGTTTGCGGAAGAAAGTATGATGTAGAACAAGTAGCAGAAGCATACATGCTCAAGAGGGATCACCCGAAATTCAAAGGCAACTGAATTTCGGCAACCGGGGCATCGAAGTCGGAATGCCGCGAAACTCACCGAGTCAAAGCGTTTCGCCGTTTGCGGAAGAAAGTATGATGTAGAACAAGTAGCAGAAGCATACATGCTCAAGAGGGATCACCCGAAATTCAAAGGCAACTGAATTTCGGCAACCGGGGCATCGAAGTCGGAATGCCGCGAAACTCACCGAGTCAAAGCGTTTCGCCGTTTGCGGAAGAAAGTATGATGTAGAACAAGTAGCAGAAGCATACATGCTCAAGAGGGATCACCCGAAATTCAAAGGCAACTGAATTTCGGCAACCGGGGCATCGAAGTCGGAATGCCGCGAAACTCACCGAGTCAAAGCGTTTCGCCGTTTGCGGAAGAAAGTATGATGTAGAACAAGTAGCAGAAGCATACATGCTCAAGAGGGATCACCCGAAATTCAAAGGCAACTGAATTTCGGCAACCGGGGCATCGAAGTCGGAATGCCGCGAAACTCACCGAGTCAAAGCGTTTCGCCGTTTGCGGAAGAAAGTATGATGTAGAACAAGTAGCAGAAGCATACATGCTCAAGAGGGATCACCCGAAATTCAAAGGCAACTGAATTTCGGCAACCGGGGCATCGAAGTCGGAATGCCGCGAAACTCACCGAGTCAAAGCGTTTCGCCGTTTGCGGAAGAAAGTATGATGTAGAACAAGTAGCAGAAGCATACATGCTCAAGAGGGATCACCCGAAATTCAAAGGCAACTGAATTTCGGCAACCGGGGCATCGAAGTCGGAATGCCGCGAAACTCACCGAGTCAAAGCGTTTCGCCGTTTGCGGAAGAAAGTATGATGTAGAACAAGTAGCAGAAGCATACATGCTCAAGAGGGATCACCCGAAATTCAAAGGCAACTGAATTTCGGCAACCGGGGCATCGAAGTCGGAATGCCGCGAAACTCACCGAGTCAAAGCGTTTCGCCGTTTGCGGAAGAAAGTATGATGTAGAACAAGTAGCAGAAGCATACATGCTCAAGAGGGATCACCCGAAATTCAAAGGCAACTGAATTTCGGCAACCGGGGCATCGAAGTCGGAATGCCGCGAAACTCACCGAGTCAAAGCGTTTCGCCGTTTGCGGAAGAAAGTATGATGTAGAACAAGTAGCAGAAGCATACATGCTCAAGAGGGATCACCCGAAATTCAAAGGCAACTGAATTTCGGCAACCGGGGCATCGAAGTCGGAATGCCGCGAAACTCACCGAGTCAAAGCGTTTCGCCGTTTGCGGAAGAAAGTATGATGTAGAACAAGTAGCAGAAGCATACATGCTCAAGAGGGATCACCCGAAATTCAAAGGCAACTGAATTTCGGCAACCGGGGCATCGAAGTCGGAATGCCGCGAAACTCACCGAGTCAAAGCGTTTCGCCGTTTGCGGAAGAAAGTATGATGTAGAACAAGTAGCAGAAGCATACATGCTCAAGAGGGATCACCCGAAATTCAAAGGCAACTGAATTTCGGCAACCGGGGCATCGAAGTCGGAATGCCGCGAAACTCACCGAGTCAAAGCGTTTCGCCGTTTGCGGAAGAAAGTATGATGTAGAACAAGTAGCAGAAGCATACATGCTCAAGAGGGATCACCCGAAATTCAAAGGCAACTGAATTTCGGCAACCGGGGCATCGAAGTCGGAATGCCGCGAAACTCACCGAGTCAAAGCGTTTCGCCGTTTGCGGAAGAAAGTATGATGTAGAACAAGTAGCAGAAGCATACATGCTCAAGAGGGATCACCCGAAATTCAAAGGCAACTGAATTTCGGCAACCGGGGCATCGAAGTCGGAATGCCGCGAAACTCACCGAGTCAAAGCGTTTCGCCGTTTGCGGAAGAAAGTATGATGTAGAACAAGTAGCAGAAGCATACATGCTCAAGAGGGATCACCCGAAATTCAAAGGCAACTGAATTTCGGCAACCGGGGCATCGAAGTCGGAATGCCGCGAAACTCACCGAGTCAAAGCGTTTCGCCGTTTGCGGAAGAAAGTATGATGTAGAACAAGTAGCAGAAGCATACATGCTCAAGAGGGATCACCCGAAATTCAAAGGCAACTGAATTTCGGCAACCGGGGCATCGAAGTCGGAATGCCGCGAAACTCACCGAGTCAAAGCGTTTCGCCGTTTGCGGAAGAAAGTATGATGTAGAACAAGTAGCAGAAGCATACATGCTCAAGAGGGATCACCCGAAATTCAAAGGCAACTGAATTTCGGCAACCGGGGCATCGAAGTCGGAATGCCGCGAAACTCACCGAGTCAAAGCGTTTCGCCGTTTGCGGAAGAAAGTATGATGTAGAACAAGTAGCAGAAGCATACATGCTCAAGAGGGATCACCCGAAATTCAAAGGCAACTGAATTTCGGCAACCGGGGCATCGAAGTCGGAATGCCGCGAAACTCACCGAGTCAAAGCGTTTCGCCGTTTGCGGAAGAAAGTATGATGTAGAACAAGTAGCAGAAGCATACATGCTCAAGAGGGATCACCCGAAATTCAAAGGCAACTGAATTTCGGCAACCGGGGCATCGAAGTCGGAATGCCGCGAAACTCACCGAGTCAAAGCGTTTCGCCGTTTGCGGAAGAAAGTATGATGTAGAACAAGTAGCAGAAGCATACATGCTCAAGAGGGATCACCCGAAATTCAAAGGCAACTGAATTTCGGCAACCGGGGCATCGAAGTCGGAATGCCGCGAAACTCACCGAGTCAAAGCGTTTCGCCGTTTGCGGAAGAAAGTATGATGTAGAACAAGTAGCAGAAGCATACATGCTCAAGAGGGATCACCCGAAATTCAAAGGCAACTGAATTTCGGCAACCGGGGCATCGAAGTCGGAATGCCGCGAAACTCACCGAGTCAAAGCGTTTCGCCGTTTGCGGAAGAAAGTATGATGTAGAACAAGTAGCAGAAGCATACATGCTCAAGAGGGATCACCCGAAATTCAAAGGCAACTGAATTTCGGCAACCGGGGCATCGAAGTCGGAATGCCGCGAAACTCACCGAGTCAAAGCGTTTCGCCGTTTGCGGAAGAAAGTATGATGTAGAACAAGTAGCAGAAGCATACATGCTCAAGAGGGATCACCCGAAATTCAAAGGCAACTGAATTTCGGCAACCGGGGCATCGAAGTCGGAATGCCGCGAAACTCACCGAGTCAAAGCGTTTCGCCGTTTGCGGAAGAAAGTATGATGTAGAACAAGTAGCAGAAGCATACATGCTCAAGAGGGATCACCCGAAATTCAAAGGCAACTGAATTTCGGCAACCGGGGCATCGAAGTCGGAATGCCGCGAAACTCACCGAGTCAAAGCGTTTCGCCGTTTGCGGAAGAAAGTATGATGTAGAACAAGTAGCAGAAGCATACATGCTCAAGAGGGATCACCCGAAATTCAAAGGCAACTGAATTTCGGCAACCGGGGCATCGAAGTCGGAATGCCGCGAAACTCACCGAGTCAAAGCGTTTCGCCGTTTGCGGAAGAAAGTATGATGTAGAACAAGTAGCAGAAGCATACATGCTCAAGAGGGATCACCCGAAATTCAAAGGCAACTGAATTTCGGCAACCGGGGCATCGAAGTCGGAATGCCGCGAAACTCACCGAGTCAAAGCGTTTCGCCGTTTGCGGAAGAAAGTATGATGTAGAACAAGTAGCAGAAGCATACATGCTCAAGAGGGATCACCCGAAATTCAAAGGCAACTGAATTTCGGCAACCGGGGCATCGAAGTCGGAATGCCGCGAAACTCACCGAGTCAAAGCGTTTCGCCGTTTGCGGAAGAAAGTATGATGTAGAACAAGTAGCAGAAGCATACATGCTCAAGAGGGATCACCCGAAATTCAAAGGCAACTGAATTTCGGCAACCGGGGCATCGAAGTCGGAATGCCGCGAAACTCACCGAGTCAAAGCGTTTCGCCGTTTGCGGAAGAAAGTATGATGTAGAACAAGTAGCAGAAGCATACATGCTCAAGAGGGATCACCCGAAATTCAAAGGCAACTGAATTTCGGCAACCGGGGCATCGAAGTCGGAATGCCGCGAAACTCACCGAGTCAAAGCGTTTCGCCGTTTGCGGAAGAAAGTATGATGTAGAACAAGTAGCAGAAGCATACATGCTCAAGAGGGATCACCCGAAATTCAAAGGCAACTGAATTTCGGCAACCGGGGCATCGAAGTCGGAATGCCGCGAAACTCACCGAGTCAAAGCGTTTCGCCGTTTGCGGAAGAAAGTATGATGTAGAACAAGTAGCAGAAGCATACATGCTCAAGAGGGATCACCCGAAATTCAAAGGCAACTGAATTTCGGCAACCGGGGCATCGAAGTCGGAATGCCGCGAAACTCACCGAGTCAAAGCGTTTCGCCGTTTGCGGAAGAAAGTATGATGTAGAACAAGTAGCAGAAGCATACATGCTCAAGAGGGATCACCCGAAATTCAAAGGCAACTGAATTTCGGCAACCGGGGCATCGAAGTCGGAATGCCGCGAAACTCACCGAGTCAAAGCGTTTCGCCGTTTGCGGAAGAAAGTATGATGTAGAACAAGTAGCAGAAGCATACATGCTCAAGAGGGATCACCCGAAATTCAAAGGCAACTGAATTTCGGCAACCGGGGCATCGAAGTCGGAATGCCGCGAAACTCACCGAGTCAAAGCGTTTCGCCGTTTGCGGAAGAAAGTATGATGTAGAACAAGTAGCAGAAGCATACATGCTCAAGAGGGATCACCCGAAATTCAAAGGCAACTGAATTTCGGCAACCGGGGCATCGAAGTCGGAATGCCGCGAAACTCACCGAGTCAAAGCGTTTCGCCGTTTGCGGAAGAAAGTATGATGTAGAACAAGTAGCAGAAGCATACATGCTCAAGAGGGATCACCCGAAATTCAAAGGCAACTGAATTTCGGCAACCGGGGCATCGAAGTCGGAATGCCGCGAAACTCACCGAGTCAAAGCGTTTCGCCGTTTGCGGAAGAAAGTATGATGTAGAACAAGTAGCAGAAGCATACATGCTCAAGAGGGATCACCCGAAATTCAAAGGCAACTGAATTTCGGCAACCGGGGCATCGAAGTCGGAATGCCGCGAAACTCACCGAGTCAAAGCGTTTCGCCGTTTGCGGAAGAAAGTATGATGTAGAACAAGTAGCAGAAGCATACATGCTCAAGAGGGATCACCCGAAATTCAAAGGCAACTGAATTTCGGCAACCGGGGCATCGAAGTCGGAATGCCGCGAAACTCACCGAGTCAAAGCGTTTCGCCGTTTGCGGAAGAAAGTATGATGTAGAACAAGTAGCAGAAGCATACATGCTCAAGAGGGATCACCCGAAATTCAAAGGCAACTGAATTTCGGCAACCGGGGCATCGAAGTCGGAATGCCGCGAAACTCACCGAGTCAAAGCGTTTCGCCGTTTGCGGAAGAAAGTATGATGTAGAACAAGTAGCAGAAGCATACATGCTCAAGAGGGATCACCCGAAATTCAAAGGCAACTGAATTTCGGCAACCGGGGCATCGAAGTCGGAATGCCGCGAAACTCACCGAGTCAAAGCGTTTCGCCGTTTGCGGAAGAAAGTATGATGTAGAACAAGTAGCAGAAGCATACATGCTCAAGAGGGATCACCCGAAATTCAAAGGCAACTGAATTTCGGCAACCGGGGCATCGAAGTCGGAATGCCGCGAAACTCACCGAGTCAAAGCGTTTCGCCGTTTGCGGAAGAAAGTATGATGTAGAACAAGTAGCAGAAGCATACATGCTCAAGAGGGATCACCCGAAATTCAAAGGCAACTGAATTTCGGCAACCGGGGCATCGAAGTCGGAATGCCGCGAAACTCACCGAGTCAAAGCGTTTCGCCGTTTGCGGAAGAAAGTATGATGTAGAACAAGTAGCAGAAGCATACATGCTCAAGAGGGATCACCCGAAATTCAAAGGCAACTGAATTTCGGCAACCGGGGCATCGAAGTCGGAATGCCGCGAAACTCACCGAGTCAAAGCGTTTCGCCGTTTGCGGAAGAAAGTATGATGTAGAACAAGTAGCAGAAGCATACATGCTCAAGAGGGATCACCCGAAATTCAAAGGCAACTGAATTTCGGCAACCGGGGCATCGAAGTCGGAATGCCGCGAAACTCACCGAGTCAAAGCGTTTCGCCGTTTGCGGAAGAAAGTATGATGTAGAACAAGTAGCAGAAGCATACATGCTCAAGAGGGATCACCCGAAATTCAAAGGCAACTGAATTTCGGCAACCGGGGCATCGAAGTCGGAATGCCGCGAAACTCACCGAGTCAAAGCGTTTCGCCGTTTGCGGAAGAAAGTATGATGTAGAACAAGTAGCAGAAGCATACATGCTCAAGAGGGATCACCCGAAATTCAAAGGCAACTGAATTTCGGCAACCGGGGCATCGAAGTCGGAATGCCGCGAAACTCACCGAGTCAAAGCGTTTCGCCGTTTGCGGAAGAAAGTATGATGTAGAACAAGTAGCAGAAGCATACATGCTCAAGAGGGATCACCCGAAATTCAAAGGCAACTGAATTTCGGCAACCGGGGCATCGAAGTCGGAATGCCGCGAAACTCACCGAGTCAAAGCGTTTCGCCGTTTGCGGAAGAAAGTATGATGTAGAACAAGTAGCAGAAGCATACATGCTCAAGAGGGATCACCCGAAATTCAAAGGCAACTGAATTTCGGCAACCGGGGCATCGAAGTCGGAATGCCGCGAAACTCACCGAGTCAAAGCGTTTCGCCGTTTGCGGAAGAAAGTATGATGTAGAACAAGTAGCAGAAGCATACATGCTCAAGAGGGATCACCCGAAATTCAAAGGCAACTGAATTTCGGCAACCGGGGCATCGAAGTCGGAATGCCGCGAAACTCACCGAGTCAAAGCGTTTCGCCGTTTGCGGAAGAAAGTATGATGTAGAACAAGTAGCAGAAGCATACATGCTCAAGAGGGATCACCCGAAATTCAAAGGCAACTGAATTTCGGCAACCGGGGCATCGAAGTCGGAATGCCGCGAAACTCACCGAGTCAAAGCGTTTCGCCGTTTGCGGAAGAAAGTATGATGTAGAACAAGTAGCAGAAGCATACATGCTCAAGAGGGATCACCCGAAATTCAAAGGCAACTGAATTTCGGCAACCGGGGCATCGAAGTCGGAATGCCGCGAAACTCACCGAGTCAAAGCGTTTCGCCGTTTGCGGAAGAAAGTATGATGTAGAACAAGTAGCAGAAGCATACATGCTCAAGAGGGATCACCCGAAATTCAAAGGCAACTGAATTTCGGCAACCGGGGCATCGAAGTCGGAATGCCGCGAAACTCACCGAGTCAAAGCGTTTCGCCGTTTGCGGAAGAAAGTATGATGTAGAACAAGTAGCAGAAGCATACATGCTCAAGAGGGATCACCCGAAATTCAAAGGCAACTGAATTTCGGCAACCGGGGCATCGAAGTCGGAATGCCGCGAAACTCACCGAGTCAAAGCGTTTCGCCGTTTGCGGAAGAAAGTATGATGTAGAACAAGTAGCAGAAGCATACATGCTCAAGAGGGATCACCCGAAATTCAAAGGCAACTGAATTTCGGCAACCGGGGCATCGAAGTCGGAATGCCGCGAAACTCACCGAGTCAAAGCGTTTCGCCGTTTGCGGAAGAAAGTATGATGTAGAACAAGTAGCAGAAGCATACATGCTCAAGAGGGATCACCCGAAATTCAAAGGCAACTGAATTTCGGCAACCGGGGCATCGAAGTCGGAATGCCGCGAAACTCACCGAGTCAAAGCGTTTCGCCGTTTGCGGAAGAAAGTATGATGTAGAACAAGTAGCAGAAGCATACATGCTCAAGAGGGATCACCCGAAATTCAAAGGCAACTGAATTTCGGCAACCGGGGCATCGAAGTCGGAATGCCGCGAAACTCACCGAGTCAAAGCGTTTCGCCGTTTGCGGAAGAAAGTATGATGTAGAACAAGTAGCAGAAGCATACATGCTCAAGAGGGATCACCCGAAATTCAAAGGCAACTGAATTTCGGCAACCGGGGCATCGAAGTCGGAATGCCGCGAAACTCACCGAGTCAAAGCGTTTCGCCGTTTGCGGAAGAAAGTATGATGTAGAACAAGTAGCAGAAGCATACATGCTCAAGAGGGATCACCCGAAATTCAAAGGCAACTGAATTTCGGCAACCGGGGCATCGAAGTCGGAATGCCGCGAAACTCACCGAGTCAAAGCGTTTCGCCGTTTGCGGAAGAAAGTATGATGTAGAACAAGTAGCAGAAGCATACATGCTCAAGAGGGATCACCCGAAATTCAAAGGCAACTGAATTTCGGCAACCGGGGCATCGAAGTCGGAATGCCGCGAAACTCACCGAGTCAAAGCGTTTCGCCGTTTGCGGAAGAAAGTATGATGTAGAACAAGTAGCAGAAGCATACATGCTCAAGAGGGATCACCCGAAATTCAAAGGCAACTGAATTTCGGCAACCGGGGCATCGAAGTCGGAATGCCGCGAAACTCACCGAGTCAAAGCGTTTCGCCGTTTGCGGAAGAAAGTATGATGTAGAACAAGTAGCAGAAGCATACATGCTCAAGAGGGATCACCCGAAATTCAAAGGCAACTGAATTTCGGCAACCGGGGCATCGAAGTCGGAATGCCGCGAAACTCACCGAGTCAAAGCGTTTCGCCGTTTGCGGAAGAAAGTATGATGTAGAACAAGTAGCAGAAGCATACATGCTCAAGAGGGATCACCCGAAATTCAAAGGCAACTGAATTTCGGCAACCGGGGCATCGAAGTCGGAATGCCGCGAAACTCACCGAGTCAAAGCGTTTCGCCGTTTGCGGAAGAAAGTATGATGTAGAACAAGTAGCAGAAGCATACATGCTCAAGAGGGATCACCCGAAATTCAAAGGCAACTGAATTTCGGCAACCGGGGCATCGAAGTCGGAATGCCGCGAAACTCACCGAGTCAAAGCGTTTCGCCGTTTGCGGAAGAAAGTATGATGTAGAACAAGTAGCAGAAGCATACATGCTCAAGAGGGATCACCCGAAATTCAAAGGCAACTGAATTTCGGCAACCGGGGCATCGAAGTCGGAATGCCGCGAAACTCACCGAGTCAAAGCGTTTCGCCGTTTGCGGAAGAAAGTATGATGTAGAACAAGTAGCAGAAGCATACATGCTCAAGAGGGATCACCCGAAATTCAAAGGCAACTGAATTTCGGCAACCGGGGCATCGAAGTCGGAATGCCGCGAAACTCACCGAGTCAAAGCGTTTCGCCGTTTGCGGAAGAAAGTATGATGTAGAACAAGTAGCAGAAGCATACATGCTCAAGAGGGATCACCCGAAATTCAAAGGCAACTGAATTTCGGCAACCGGGGCATCGAAGTCGGAATGCCGCGAAACTCACCGAGTCAAAGCGTTTCGCCGTTTGCGGAAGAAAGTATGATGTAGAACAAGTAGCAGAAGCATACATGCTCAAGAGGGATCACCCGAAATTCAAAGGCAACTGAATTTCGGCAACCGGGGCATCGAAGTCGGAATGCCGCGAAACTCACCGAGTCAAAGCGTTTCGCCGTTTGCGGAAGAAAGTATGATGTAGAACAAGTAGCAGAAGCATACATGCTCAAGAGGGATCACCCGAAATTCAAAGGCAACTGAATTTCGGCAACCGGGGCATCGAAGTCGGAATGCCGCGAAACTCACCGAGTCAAAGCGTTTCGCAGTTTTGAGGAAGAATGTTTGCTGTAGAACAAGTAGGAGAAGCTTTTACCTGCATCCTGAGGGATCACCCGAGATTCAAAAGGCAAACTGAATTACGGGCAAAACGGCGGCATCGAAGTCGGAATGCCTCGAAAACTAACCGAGTCAAAGCGTTTCGCCGTTTGCGGAAGAAAGTATGATGTAGAACAAGTAGTAGAAGCATACTTGCTCCATGAGGGATCACTCCGAAATTCAAAGGGGCAAACTGCATTTCGGCAACCGGGGGCGGGATGGAAGTCGGAATGCATCGAAACTCACCGAGTCAAAGCGTTTGGACTGTTTGCGGAAGAAGTAGAAAGTATGACTGTAGACCAAGTAGCAGAAGCGTACATGCTCAACAGGGATCACCCGAAATGCGAAGGCAACCGAATTTCGGCAACCGGGGCATCGATAGTCGGAATGCCATGAAACCTCAACGAGTGAAAGCGTTTCGCCGTTTACGGAAAGAAAGTATGATGTAGTACAAGTAGCAGAAGCATACTTGCTCAAGAGGGATTACCCGAAATTCGAAGGCAAAGGAATTTCTCAGCAAAACCGGGGCGTTGAAGTCCGAACGCCTCGAAACTCACCGAGTCCAAAGCGTTTGGCCGTTTACGGAAGAACAGTTTGATGTAGAACCAAGGAGCTGAAGCATACATTGCTCAAGAAGGATAACCCGATATGCCCCAATGACATCGGAATTTTCGGCAACCGGGGAGTCGACGTCGGAATGCCGCGAAAAGTCGCTAGTCAAAGAGTGTTGACGTTTACAGAAGAAAGTATGTTGTAGGAACAAGTTGCAGAAGCATACAAGCTCAAGAGGGATCACCCCGAAATTCAAAGGCAACTGAATTTCGGCAACCGGGGCATCGAAGTCGGAATGCCTCGAAACTAACCGAGGTCAAAGCGTTTCGCCGTTTGTGGAATGAAAGTTTGATGGTTAGAACAAGTAGGAGAAGCATACATGCTCCAGAGGGATCACCCGAAATTCAAATAGGCAACTGAATTTCGGCCAAACCGGGGCATCGGAAGACGGAATGCCCCCCCCCCCCTCGTAAAATAAACCGAGTCAAAGCGTTTCGCCGTTTGCGGATGAATGTATGATGTAGAAACTAGTAGTAGCAGCATACATGCTCCAGAGGGAACACCCGATATATTCAAAGGCAACTGAATTTCGGGCAACCGGGGCATGGACGTCGGAATGCCTCGAAACTCACCGAGTGGAATGCGTTTCGGTGTTTGCGGAAGAAAGTCTGATGTTAGAACAAGTAGCAGAAGCGTACATGCATAAACAGGGATCCCCCGAATATGCGAAGGCAGCTGAATTTCGGCCAACCGGGGCATCGACAAGTCCGAATTCCATGAAACTCACCGAGTGAAAGCGTTTCGCCGTTTTACGAGAAGAAAGTACTGATGTTGAACAAGTAGCAGAAGCATACATGCTCAAGTGGGATTATCCGAAATTCGAAGGCAACTGAATTTCGCAAACCGGGGCATTGAAGTCCGAACGCCTCGAAAACTCACCGAGTCAAAGCGGTTCGGCGTTTACGGGAAGAAAGTATGATGTAGAACAAGTTGCAGAAGCTTACATGCTCAAGAGGGATCAACCGAATTGCATAGACAACTGGATTTCGGCAACCGGGGCAATCGAAGTCGGGGAATGCCGCGGAAACTACACCGATTCAAAGCGTTTTCGCCGTTTGCGGAAGAAAGTATGATGTAAGAACACAGTAGCAGAAGCATACATGCTCAAGAGGGATCACCCGAAATTCAAAGCAACTGAATTTTCGGGCAAAACCGGGGCATCGAAGTCGGAAATGCCGCGAAACCTCCCCTAAAAAGAAGAAGAGTCAAAGGCGTTTCGCCGTTTGCGGAAGAAAGTATGCCTGTAGAAACAAAGTAGGCAAAAGCCATACATGCTCAAGAGGGTATCACCCTAAATTCAAAGGCAACTGAATTTCGGCAACCTGGGCATCGAAGTCGGAATGCCTCGAAAACTGACCGAGTCAAAAAGCGGTTCGCCGTTTGCGGAAGAAAGTATGATGTAGAACATGCTAGCAAGGCAGCATACATGCTCAATAGGTGATCACCCGAAATTCAAAGGGCAACTGATAAAATTTTTCTCGGGCAACCCGGGCATCGAAGTCAGGAATGCCTCGAAACTCACCGAGTCAATGCGTTTTGAGGGCCGTTTGCGGAAGAAAAGTATGATGTAGAACAAGTAGGCAGAACCGTACATGCTCAAGAGAGGATTCACCCAAGAAATGCAAAGGCAACTGGAATTTTCGGCCAACGCGGGGCATCGAAGTCGGAATCTGCCTCGAAACTCACCGAGTCAAAGCGTTTCGCCGTTTGCGGAAGAAAGTATGATGTAGAAACACAAGTAGCAGAAGTATACATGCTCAAGAGGGAATCACCCGATAGTTCAAAGGCAACTGAATTTCGGCAACCGGTGGCATCGAAGTCGGAATGCCGCGACACTAACCGAGTCAAAGCGTTTCGCCGTTTGCGGAAGAAAGTATGATGTAGAACAAGTAGCAGAAGCATACATGCTCCAGAGGGATCACCCGAAATTCAAAGGCAACTGAATTTCGGCAACGGGACATCGAAGTCGGAATGCCTCGAAACTCACCGAGTCAAAGCGTTTCGCCGTTTGCGGAAGAAAGTATGATGTAGAACAAGTAGCAGAAGCATACTTGCTCAAGAGGGATCGCCAGAAAATCAAAGGCAACTGAATTTCGGCAACCGGGGCATCGAAGTCGGAATGCCTCGAAACACACCGAGTCAAAGCGTTTCGCCGTTTGCGGAAGAAAGTATGATGTAGAACAAGTAGCAGAAGCATACTTGCTTAAGAGGGATCACCAGAAATTCAAAGGCAACTGAATTTCGGCAACCGGGGCATCGAAGTCGGAAAGCCTCGAAACTCACCGAGTCAAAGCATTTCGCCGTTTACGGAAGAAAGTATGATGTAGAACAAGTAGCAGAAGCATACATGCTCAAGAGGGATCACCCGAAATTCAAAGGCAACTGAATTTCGGCAACCGGGGCATCGAAGTCGGAAAGCCTCGAAACTCACCGAGTCAAAGCGTTTCGCCGTTTGCGGAAGAAAGTATGATGTAGAACAAGTAGCAGAAGCATACATGCTCAAGAGGGATCACCCGAAATTCAAAGGCAACTGAATTTCGGCAACCGGGTCATCGAAGTCGGAATGCCTCGAAACTCACCGAGTCAAAGCGTTTCGCCGTTTGCGGAAGAAAGTATGATGTAGAACAAGTAGCAGAAGCATACATGCTCAAGAGGGATCACCCGAAATTCAAAGGCAACTGAATTTCGGCAACCGGGGCATCGAAGTCGGAATGCCTCGAAACTCACCGAGTCAAAGCGTTTCGCCGTTTGCGGAAGAAAGTCTGATGTAGAACAAGTAGCAGAAGCATACATGCTCAAGAGGGATCACCCGAAATTCAAAGGCAACTGAATTTCGGCAACCGGGGCATCGAAGTCGGAATGCCTCGAAACTAACCGAGTCAAAGCGTTTCGCCGTTTGTGGAAGAAAGTATGATGTAGAACAAGTAGCAGAAGCATACATGCTCCAGAGGGATCACCCGAAATTCAAAGGCAACTGAATTTCGGCAACCGGGGCATCGAAGTCGGAATGCCTCGAAACTCACCGAGTCAAAGCGTTTCGCCGTTTGCGGAAGAAAGTATGATGTAGAACAAGTAGCAGAAGCGTACATGCTCAAGAGGGATCACCCGAAATGCAAAGGCAACTGAATTTCGGCAACCGGGGCATCGAAGTCGGAATGCCTCGAAACTCACCGAGTCAAAGCGTTTCGCCGTTTGCGGAAGAAAGTATGATGTAGAACAAGTAGCAGAAGCATACATGCTCAAGAGGGATCACCCGAAATTCAAAGGCAACTGAATTTCGGCAACCAGGGCATCGAAGTCGGAATGCCGCGAAACTCACCGAGTCAAAGCGTTTCGCCGTTTGCGGAAGAAAGTATGATGTAGAACAAGTAGCAGAAGCATACATGCTCAAGAGGGATCACCCGAAATTCAAAGGCAACTGAATTTCGGCAACCGGGGCATCGAAGTCGGAATGCCACGAAACTCACCGAGTCAAAGCGTTTCGCCGTTTGCGGAAGAAAGTATGATGTAGAACAAGTAGCAGAAGCATACATGCTCAAGAGGGATCACCCGAAATTCAAAGGCAACTGAATTTCGGCAACCGGGGCATCGAAGTCGGAATGCCTCGAAACTAACCGAGTCAAAGCGTTTCGCCGTTTGCGGAAGAAAGTATGATGTAGAACAAGTAGCAGAAGCATACATGCTCAAGAGGGATCACCCGAAATTCAAAGGCAACTGAATTTCGGCAACCGGGGCATCGAAGTCGGAATGCCTCAAAACTCACCGAGTCAAAGCGTTTCGCCATTTGCGGAAGAAAGTATGATGTAGAACAAGTAGCAGAAGCATACATGCTCAAGAGGGATCACCCGAAATTCAAAGGCAACTGAATTTCGGCAACCGGGGCATCGAAGTCGGAATGCCTCGAAACTCACCGAGTTAAAGCGTTTCGCCGTTTGGGGAAGAAATTATGATGTACAACAAGTAGCAGAAGCATACATGCTCAAGAGGGATGACCCGAAATTCAAAGGCAACTGAATTTCGTCAACCGGAGCATCGAAGTCGGAATGCCGCGAAACTCACCGAGTCAAAGCGTTTCGCCGTTTGCGGAAGAAAGTATGATGTAGAACAAGTAGCAGAAGCATACATTCTCAAGAGGGATCACCCGAAATTCAAAGGCAACTGAATATCGGCAACCGGGGCATCGACGTCGGAATGCCTCGAAACTCACCGAGTCAAAGCGTTTGGCCGTTTGCGGAAGAAAGTATGATGTAGAACAAGTAGCAGAAGCGTACATGCTCAAGAGGGATCACCCGAAATGCAAAGGCAACTGAATTTCGGCAACCGGGGCATCGAAGTCGGAATGCCTCGAAACTAACCGAGTCAAAGCGTTTCGCCGTTTGCGGAAGAAAGTATGATGTAGAACAAGTAGCAGAAGCATACATGCTCCAGAGGGATCACCCGAAATTCAAAGGCAACTGAATTTCGGCAACCGGGGCATCGAAGTCGGAATGCCGCGAAACTCACCGAGTCAAAGCGTTTCGCCGTTTGCGGAAGAAAGTATGATGTAGAACAAGTAGCAGAAGCATACATGCTCAAGAGGGATCACCCGAAATTCAAAGGCAACTGAATTTCGGCAACCGGGGCATCGAAGTCGGAATGCCTCGAAACTCACCGAGTCAAAGCGTTTGGCCGTTTGCGGAAGAAAGTATGATGTAGAACAAGTAGCAGAAGCATACATGCTCAAGAGGGATCACCCGAAATTCAAAGGCAACTGAATTTCGGCAACCGGGGCATCGAAGTCGGAATGCCTCGAAACTCACCGAGTCAAAGCGTTTCGCCGTTTGCGGAAGAAAGTATGATGTAGAACAAGTAGCAGAAGCATACATGCTCAAGAGGGATCACCCGAAATTCAAAGGCAACTGAATTTCGGCAACCGGGGCATCGAAGTCGGAATGCCTTGAAACTAACCGAGTCAAAGCGTTTCGCCGTTTGCGGAAGAAAGTATGATGTAGAACAAGTAGCAGAAGCATACATGCTCCAGAGGGATCACCCGAAATTCAAAGGCAACTGAATTTCGGCAACCGGGGCATCGAAGTCGGAATGCCTCGAAACTCACCGAGTCAAAGCGTTTCGCCGTTTGCGGAAGAAAGTATGATGTAGAACAAGTAGCAGAAGCATACATGCTCAAGAGGGATCACCCGAAATTCAAAGGCAACTGAATTTCGGCAACCGGGGCATCGAAGTCGGAATGCCTCGAAACTAACCGAGTCAAAGCGTTTCGCCGTTTGCGGAAGAAAGTATGATGTAGAACAAGTAGCAGAAGCATACATGCTCAAGAGGGATCACCCGAAATTCAAAGGCAACTGAATTTCGGCAACCGGGGCATCGAAGTCGGAATGCCTCGAAACTAACCGAGTCAAAGCGTTTCGCCGTTTGCGGAAGAAAGTATGATGTAGAACAAGTAGCAGAAGCATACATGCTCAAGAGGGATCACCCGAAATTCAAAGGCAACTGAATTTCGGCAACCCGGGCATCGAAGTCGGAATGCCTCGAAACTCACCGAGTCAAAGCGTTTCGCCGTTTGCGGAAGAAAGTATGATGTAGAACAAGTAGCAGAAGCATACATGCTCAAGAGGGATCACCCGAAATTCAAAGGCAACTGAATTTCGGCAACCGGGGCATCGAAGTCGGAATGCCTCGAAACTCACCGAGTCAAAGCGTTTCGCCGTTTGCGGAAGAAAATATGATGTAGAACAAGAAGCAGAAGCATACATGCTCAAGAGGGATCACCCGAAATTCAAAGGCAACTGAATTTCGGCAACCGGGGCATCGAAGTCGGAATGCCTCGAAACTCACCGAGTCAAAGCGTTTCGCCGTTTGCGGAAGAAAGTATGATGTAGAACAAGTAGCCAGAAGCAT